>OX454420.1:87781169-88981169 GCA_949715475.1 Microchrysa polita | reverse complement strand
CAATTAAAATGTGATATTGATTTTCGACTAAATTTTCTTATTGATAAAGTTATATGAGTACAGGCTGCAGTAGATATTTTAGAATTTCCTATAATAGGCAAATAGAAACTACGCCCATGGATTTAATTAATAAAATCAATTTGAATATTAAAAAATGGCTTGCTTCGGTAAAGGATAATTATTGTTTTATGTTGTCGTTTATTTGGCAGTAAAATATAATTCGCTGTAATCAGCAAAAGTTCAAAATCAGGAAACATGTTTCATGTTTCAACCCCTGAATCAACTGTTTTCGGACACATTTAGATTATTCTTTCAGAAAGAAAAGAAACCGAGTTGACTAGTGTTAAAATTGGCTCTCCAGCGCGTAATGGAACAATGGTAATTTTAACAATTTGCAATGCGCACAAATTCAAGGATTTTAAGCATAAACACAAGGGTTGAACTAGATTAGCCGTCAAGCGGTTTAAAATTGAAACTAGTTGAGCCGGGATTCCTTGCCGCTAGAATGAGCCTATTTTTTTGCACTATGCAAAATGTTCTCTACTTTGTTTGAGATAAAAATTCTTAGTATCGGTTGAAAATAATATGTAAATGATAGTTCAACGCACCATTAAGGGCAAAACAGAACGCTTACGTTACGTTACGTGACGAACACCTGTCAAAGATGATTCAATGGAGTTTCGATGCAACTGCACAGAACGCACGTAACGGAACGGAAACTTCCGGAAAACTATTCGAAATGTCAAATTCCACGGAAATCCAAGTCAGTTTATTTGTCATACTTACGATAATGTTATTGCTAACCCATTTATTGCCTTTTTACATCTTTCATATAGTTTTTTTAAATGTATAAAATGCTAAAAACACTTCGAAAACGTGATTGCTTCCCATTTGATTTTCCTTTTGATTACCTTTTCGATATATAAAATTTGACATGTGATGAGCATATGACGTGTTGGCTGATGTTTAGGAGCAGTGAATCCTCACAAACATTAATCAGAAAGCTTCAGACAAACTTGATCGATTTTTTGTTGTTTGTCATATAGGAGATTCAACTTCCATGTAGCTTTATGCTTCTTTCTCTCTTTCAAGTCGCTACAACCATTAATTTCTATTCATTTTTCACGGTTCCTATAGTGAATATCGTGTGTCAAATCCTCTCAACTTTTTTTTTTGCCTTTTTCGTTTTGTCCCTCAGTAACAATCATTCCATTTCACAGCCAGCCAGCATAGCAGGGAGGTGCCAAGGTTACACAGCATACGCCCATCAAGAGGAGAAAACAGAATATTGTCATTTTTATCGATTGATTGCCAACAGCACGCGCTATTCGGTACTAAATATATCCTGACCTGGGACACTTTCATAGTATGTATATGTTCCAGTGTGTGTACAAACATCCGATATGCGTAGACGCACTAGACATATTTCATTGATTGATATTATTATGGACATATTTGTAATCTACGTACATACGTTATGTGCGTGATTTTCAAATCCAGATCTAGTATTTTTCTACTTGTGTGCTCAGAAGGATTATTTTGTAATTGAAAATGTAACTGCAGTGATGGGTTGACTGACGACGTTCTTATAATATACAAATTTTCACCTTTCGGATAAAGAAATGTTTACTAAAAATTTCAATATTGAGTTGTACAGATTTTTAACATTAAGTGGGTTTTAGTGATAACTTCTTGTAGTTTTGGCTTGGGTAACGAAACTCCATGTAAAAAGAAATGCAACTAACCCAGCTGTGATTTTTTTATACCCTTCACTCGTAGAGTAAAGGGTATATTAACTTTGTCATGAAGTTTGTAACGCATTGAAGGAAGCATCTCCGACCATATAAAATATGTATATATATGATCAGCATGACGAGCTGAGTCGATTGGGCGATGTCCGTCTGTCTGTCTGTCCGTCTGTCCGTCTGTCCGTCTGTTGCTACGCGTTTTACTCGGCCAGTTTAAAAGCTATCGAGCTGAAATTTTGCACACATGTTTCTTTTTATTGCAGGCAGTTTGTATGTTTGAATCGCTAAAATCGGACCGTGGGGTCATGGGGCTGCCATACAAACCTAACCCCCCCAATTTGGTTTTTCTAAGAAAAACTTTTTCATGTGTTTACTAATTTCAACGAAATTTCACACAAATGTGTTTCTATTGATAACACAAAACATATGTAAGAATGGATCAAATAGGACCATGGGGTCATGGGGCTGCCATACAAACCTAACCCCCCAAATTAGGTTCTTCTAAGAAAAACTTTTTCATTTGTGCACCAATTTGAACCAAATTTTACACAAATGTGTTTCTATTGATGCCACAAAATATATGTAAGAATAAATGGAATCAGACTGTGGGGTCATGGGGCTGTCATACAAACCCAGCCCCCAAATTGAGTTTTTCTAAGAAAAACTTTTTTATTTGTCCACCAATTTCAATCAAACCTCATAAAAGTGCATTTCATTTGATGCCACAAAACATGTGTAAAAATGAATGGAATCGGACGATGGGGTCATGGGGCTAACATACAAAGCCAACCCCCTAAATTGAGTTCTTCTACGAACAACTTTTTTATTTGTGCACCACTTTCAACCAAAACTCGTAAAAGTGCACTTCAATTGATGCCATAAATAATCGGACTATGGAGTCATGGGGCTACCATACAAGCCCAACCTCCCCATTTTGGATCTTCTAAGAAACATTTTTTCTACACCAATTTAAAAAAAACCTCAATGTGTCTTTATCAAAACAAAAAAAAAAGTAAAACAAATGGAATCGTACTATGGGGCCATGCTCCCGCATCCCCCCAATAAAGTTTTCTGAGATATTTTTTTTTATTTTACCACTTATTCCAACCAAACCTTACACAAATATTGTTTTATCGACGCCACAGAATTTGTAAATATCAAATATTATGAGAAAACAGAAGGAAAAGAATGGGGAAGGATTAAATACAAGTCATAGGTTTGCCCCAAAAAACTTTTAGCCCGAGGAGAGTGAAGGGTATTCAAATTTCGGCCGCGCCCGAAATTAGCCTCGGTCTCGTTTTTCATTCAATTTACCAGCGTATCAAGTTCCCTGGTCTCTAATGAAAATTCAATTGAGAAATTGACTCCACATACCACAAACTATAAGTACATATGTATATTTACCTGTGCTCGCTGAATTAAAAATAAAATTCGCTACGATGACAACGTTCTGTTTATTTTGATTATCAACAGACACGTGTCGCGTTTTTTTTGTTATTGTTATTCCACTACCTCGCGCGCCCGATAGTTTCTAGTCTAGAGTTGTATTGTAAGTTCAAATCATATGGCGCTTGTGCTTATTGTACAGTCTACAGTGTTCATCAATCGATAGAATGTGACTGTAGTGGGTAAGAAGCCACTATATATTAGAATAATACAATGTATGTATAGTAGAAGAGATACATAGTGGCTAGAGAGGCATGTGTACATGCACGGAACAAAAAAAAATGTTTACGTTAGAGAACGGCATGTGTGCAATTGCACATTTATTTTTCACACATGAGTGTGATTTAATTAATGTTTGCATTCCAAATTAAAGTGCATTATGAGTGACGTCGGCGTTCTTAGGGGAAGCATGGAAGCTGTTATCAGATTTTTAAGGGTTTTTTTTTTCTTTTTTAAATTGTTAGGCTGTTTTTTATTAATGAAATTGCATATACATTCATAAAAAGAAATCAAATTTGGGCTTGGGTCCAACAAGTGGAACGTCCGTTGATATCGCTATTTTCGAGGGATTTTTAGGCGGACGGGTGAATTCACATTGTAAGACGAAACCGGACGGGTAAACTTGCAAGAAAAGAACCATCGTTCTTACAATGTGAAATGCAAAATCCTTGTCTGCTGGCCACTACAAAAGCTCTCGCCGTCCGTTTATTAGCACAAACAAACGAATACATAGTGGAAACATTTAGTGGTCCGGATTAGCGTGATATCCCGATTAAAGGAAATCCGGATTACCGAGTCAAGACTGTATGCCGAAATTTGCAACAATTTGAAATTTAAACGATTTGGCGCATTTTTCCAAATTTTGCAAACAATTATCACCACAGGATTTGGCAGAAACAAATTTCAAATATATTAGAAATTGTATTCACCCCATGTCGGCTTTATTTTTTTTATTGTTTTGCTAGATTCTCCTACAAAAATAGTATTTCTATTCTTCTTGTCAAGCGAAGAAAAAAGTCAGGTACCACCACCTACTGGCGAGTTATCCAGAGGTTGGGCAATAACGTGAGAGTTCGATTAAAGTCTGACTTTCGATTTTAATTAATTTTTTATCATTTTTTTCTTCTTTGTTCATAAGTGTTCAATGGTTTTATCGGTTCACTCGTAACAATGAGGGACAAGCCAGGTCTTCAGCCAGTTTTCTGACTCATTATAAAGCAACGACTGAAATTACAATATTTCATCAGCAAAAGTTAATTAGATAAATATTTCCTTGATTGATACTTACATTGGGAAATTCGTATAAATGATCCCTTTCCTTAACATTAAATTAATTAATGTGAAATGATGACTGAAGAACGGCTTCCAAATTATCAAAATTTACTTCGAAAATCAGTCGTCGATTAGCTCAACTTTAGACGACATTTTATTTTTTATTTTTATACATAATCGTCCATCTGAGCAAGCCGTCCGTCGAATTGTGAAAAACTGTATCATGTTTTTTTAGACTAATCTACCACGGTCCTCAAAAGCAAGTCGAAAGACTAGTACTAATTCTTTGGAAATCACAATCACAAGTGTTTATGTGCGACAGTCTCTTTTGCGAGTTCATCTTGTGGTCTTTGAGAAATTCGGACCTGTAGAAATCTTATGATGGACCCCACTGGAATTTTTTTTGTCCGTTTATCTCTATCTGTCTATATGACGGTTTTGAATGAGTATCTTACGGGGTAAATTCACAATAGAGCATTCTCAGTGTCAATCTTAAATATTTAAAAAATACACTTCAAAAATGCTTTTGGCACCATACAATAATCGAGATTGTCTCGGTACACATTGAGTGCATTCAGCGAGCACATATTGGTATCTGCTACATATCCCCACCACAAGAAATTGGAAAACTGCTAAGTTTGTGTTCGCTGAATGGACTTGCTACACGAAATGTCAGTTCTCTCTAATCAGCTGATACATCCGCAGACATTGCGGCAATCAAAAATTCAAAAAACCCAAAATTTCAACTTTTCTTTCAAAATACGTACTCTCATCGCACAATATTATAACGTTCACTAAAACCTGGCTCAGAAATGACATTTTTCTGCTGAACTGTGAATAAACAATTTCCAGTATTGATGGTCGAGCAGCTGTGCGTGACAGTTGATCGAGCAGTCCAAGTAGCAGCTACACATCTAAATGTAGCATTCCAATTCAACGCTAAATAGGGGAAATTTTCGATACATCGCATGTGGACCGATTAGCGGGTGAGTGGGACACGGGGAGAGAACACTTTCCAGTAGCTCTTTCCAATATGTGCTCGCTGAATGCACTGATTATAATCATTGCCCATATTTACCTTATAAGATTCGTGTAGTCTACAGCTGATTAACAATTTGTGAATCCGGATCTCGTTTCAGATAAATTTATTCATATCGTGCACAACTGAAAAGAACCAATGCTCACTTAGATGACCACTATCACGAAATGAAATATGACCGATAATCGATTGTACACCGTTACTGGATCGGATTTCTGCGATAGCAGCACTTCCAATAGCAGCGACCCCGTCAAGTTTGATTTGATAGCGCCATCGATTGTGGGTGATATGAAAAGCCTAAGTAATAACGTTCGTGATTCAAGCGTAGCACAACAACTACAATATACCTTATTGAGTAACTTGCGGGAGAGTCCAATGCTTACAACCGCTTCGATTTCGATACCACAGCGAAATAGCTGTAGTGGTGTGAATTATTCCTCGCCAATAATTATGACTGATTTCTCCGAGTTCGGATTGGATGCCTTGGAAGTGTCGTCACTCTCTCCAAATTTGTTGCAAGATGTCAATTTGAATAGTTTAAGTGGCATACATAATCAGATAAATGTAAACAATACAAATGTTGCCGGTTCCGTACAATGCGAGAATCAAAATCAGGCTAGCAATTCTATTGCCATGTGGAACGATATAGGAAATGCGATGAATTCAATGAAACCTGAACCGTTTCATATGGACGACGATTATATATTCCAAATTGATAAAGCCGATCTGATTCAAGGTAAGAAAAACAACAAAGTCAAATTTCAGGTGATCAATTACCCACTAATAATATTCGTCGTAGGTCCTACTCTAGCAGAATTAAACGACGAGGCTCTTCTCGAAGATTTAATAATCGATGATCTAATACCTGTTGAACAGGGCTACACACTGACGACCAGTGACCAAATGAATCAATTGCATTTTTCGCCTGGCCAATTGAATATGATCGAATCGTCTCTACCTCCTCAACAATTACTTCAACACCACCAACAGCAGCAGCATCAAGCTGCTCAACAACAGCAACAAAGACCAAATCAAACGCATCTCTCGCTGCAGCTGCAGAGTAATTCAGGCCATGATACCTCATTCGACGATCAAAATAGAACAGGTTCTTCTAGTCCTTATGATATATATCAAAGTACACCGACAAAATCTTTCAATTCTGGCACAGCCTTCTCTCCTGGAAGCCATGTAAGTTTTCGCGAAATGTTTTGTCGGTCGTTACCGCTACTTACCTTACGATTTCTTTCCAGGCAAGCTCAAATTCCCCACTTTTATTAAACTCTATAACACCTCCACCGCATGCAAATCGAGCCCACTATCACCAGAGTCTACAACAAGGACATCATCAATCGGGAAAAAGTGCAGCACTGCATGAGTTGCTAAAAAAAGAATACTCAATGTCACCGGATCGAAACATTCTTGGACAGTCTGTGCCAGATCCATCAACGCCACGTATGTACATGGCAGGTGGAAGTGCACTAAGTCCAGGAAGTAGTGGATTCGGAAGCGCTAGTCGACGTAGCATTGCGCAATGTTCGAGTGGTGTAAGCAGTTCAAGGCTATCGTCATCAGCACCCACACATCTGGGTCTTGAGCAAATCTGGCAAAGACGGGAACCACGCCAGCATCTCTTGTCAACTGGCTCGCTGGCCGAGGCCGAGTCGTTCTCTTCCATAAGTACGGGAAGTGTACTTAGCCCGGAGGGGAATGATTTATCGCATGACGAAGGCTATTCTGATTTCGACAGTGATCACTATGAGGATTATTCGACCGATAATGGTAACCGTGGGAGTTTTCGTCTCATATTTCTAGATCTTATAATTGTTGCTATTTTCAGATTCGGATAATGAAGATACACCACGAGTTGGTAGCCATGGTAGTGGCAAAAGTAAGGAACGCTTTTTCTGGCAATACAATGTACAGGCTAAAGGACCAAAGGGACAACGGCTTGTGATCAAATCGGAATTGGAAGATCCACATGTATTAAATGAAGCCACCGATCCTGTTTTCAGCCCAAATTGTTCAGTACGCGGCATAAAGGTTTGTAATTAAAACTTTCCTTTTGGGTTTCTTTTGAATAATGTTTTTATCGTTGTATCACTACAGCATAGCGGCAAAGCTCGAAAGGGCGATGGAAATGATTTGACTCCGAATCCTAAGAAGTTACACATAATTGGTAAGGAGTTGGATAAATTAAGCCGTATTATCAACGACATGACACCCGTCAGTGAGCTTCCGTTCAACGTACGACCAAAGTCGCGCAAAGAAAAGAATAAATTAGCATCAAGAGCATGTCGTTTGAAGAAGAAAGCACAACACGAAGCGAATAAAATAAAGTTGTATGGTCTCGAAATTGAACACAGTGAGTACAAATTCAGTTGATCACAAAAATACCCGTATGTAAACAAGAAATAACGACTTCATTCTTTCAATTTGCAGGAAAATTACTGAATGGAATTAAGGATGTCAAACGATGTCTTGCCGTCAAGTATCAAAATCCCCATGAAAACCTCGATGAGGTTAATCAACAAATTGAAAAAGTTATGAAATCGACCTCAAGTAAGTAACAATGCATACTAAAGAAATTGCTAAAAAGCTGCCCTGTGCTGTGGATACAATTCCAAACACTGCAGACTGGTGTTGAGTCATATAGTCTCGGACAGTAGACTTTTTGCAGATATTGGGGGAAAAAACTCCTTTTTTAAAATTGAGTTTCATTCACAACACACCCCTAATTTCGAATAGATTGTTCACTAGAATTCGTCAATGTAATTAAATTTTTACCGTTGGAAATGTGGTTTAAGTGGGAAAGCATACGAAGCTAATTTTTTTTTCTTTCAGAAGTTAAGATTGCTGGTACATCTACCGAATTTGTCAATAAAATATTGGACAAGGTTAAGACTGGAGTTCCTAAGGGCGGACTGGAGGATCTTCAATATCCTTAAATACAAGTAACAATGAAATTTGAGTCCAGGGATGAGAGGTGTGTAATGCCTCCTTTAAGCATTTTTTAGGGAACCATATATACTATATAATTATATATTTATACATAAATACGAATGCAGACACATGCATTATATGCACATTATGTTATCTTACAGTGAATTCAGATAAAGTGATGAAAATGTAATGCAATTCATTGTCCATTTGAAAACAACTCATGGTGGTATACTTTTGCTTTATTTATTGTTTGTTAAAACATATTTGGTATGCATATTGCGATTGCAGAAAGATTTTATTATTAACTGTTTGTTAAGACGATAGAGGCAAATAGAATGTTTTAAAATTTCTATAAGAGTTACATTTTTCTATTAAATTTTCCCTTATTAACTTGCTAAGATAAAAAAGCGATTATGTCGTAATACGTAAGATTTGAAAGAAGTGTTTAAGAATATTAAAAAGTTATTTTTTGTCAGATGTAAAGGGAATATATATATATATACATAACAATGAATTTTAAACTATTTTTATACTTTTAAATGTCAAATAAAATATATGGTATAATTTACTTTTGCATCATAACAAAGAAAAGGATAAACGCAGATTCGAATAAGTCAATATTTCACAGGATTTTAGAATTACATACCTGCATAATGTATTTCTAAAATTTGATTTTTATGTATTTTCCACTTGAATGATTAATATTTTTCAATTAATTTGTTCGGTTCATGTTTATTATGTAGAGGCGGTGTTTGTCTATGGGAAATCATATGAACGGGTTTTTGTGATATACGTATACATAGTATATCATATATATTATGTTGTTTTAAAAGTACCGGCGTGTTTTGTTATGTTTTGAGAAATTGTTGAGGGTTTTTTTAGTATTAAAAAAATTACTTACTATTCCTTTCCATGCCATCTAATAAGAATGACAAAAATAATAAGCCGCTCATTGAAATGATTTTAAATCATACACGCCTTATTGAAATTGGTACATATTAACAAAATTGTTAAAAAAACTTAATTCACAAAGGAATCACATACTTTACTTATGGCGAACACTTGTGAGTTTAGAAACTAGCCATTGTCAAATGTGTTCGAATTTAAATAAAATTGATAAATATTGGAACTTCCCATTCATTTCGTATTATCACAGCTTCTATGAATAAGAAATAAATAAATTTTATAAAGCCGTATTGCGGTCGCACAGTCCATTTTCTTAACTTCGCTTATGTTATGAATCAATGAAAACATTCATTGTGCTCACTAAGACCGTAAAACCACCCTCATGGGCAACAGTTTGGCATATTCAAATTACTTCCATATTTCACAAAAATTCACCTACATAGTTTGTTGCTGCAATTTTTTTTTAGATTTTTGTTTAAACAGTTTTCGTTGCTTTTGTATGTTTTCTTTTAAATAAGTTTAAGTTACATTTCTTGTCGATTTATTAGAGTGATAAGCGTTGCAAGTAGGTTTATTTTGTGTTAAATTTTTTATTTGTTAAACTGAAAAACAACTGTGATTAATTCTTTATTTTAAATTTTTAATATATTATGTTAGTACGTTAAGATCGATTTTTACATTTGCATATATTTTATGATGTGGACTGGAAGCCTTAAATATATACAAAGAAATAAAAAGATGAAAAGGATACTAAGAATAAGAATACACATATATGTATATTAAACATGTAATGATGATCGTAAATAATGAAATGTTTTCATTTTTGTGAATACCATATATAAATACATAAATGATAAAGCTCATTTATAATACACATACATATATAATAAATCGTTTCATGCCCTTATATCACGAAAAAAAGAATAAGCAAATATGCAAAAATATGATATATATTTTTTAAGAATTGGTTTGGTACAAATAAGCGAAGAGAATGTGAAGATGTTTAAGCTGGAAATAAAAGCGGAGAGAGATATTCTGCGTTTTCTTTGCATGATTGATGATTAGTCATCATCATGAATTGCTGTGACTCCTCGGATAGCGGCCTCAGTTCTTCCCAGAGTTAGGATTCGAATCCAAGGATTTGCTGCGTATGTTCGGCCGAAGGCGAAGACCAACATTATCTTTTTTATTTTATTTTTCTGTCGTCTTACGCTCGACCTAGCAAAATAAACCTTGAAATCGCTGTGTAACATCCATGATGGTTATATATAATAATCAACCATAATGAGTGGGTGTCATTAGACAAGAGGTAGCAAACAATACCATAAACAACGAAAGCGATAGTCGCCTGTATCTTACTATAATTGCACCACAGAGCTTTGGTAATACAATAAATGAGGATAGTTTACTTAAAAAAAACACCTTATGGCTGGTAGAGGTATTAGGAGATATACACTAGTCCGAAAACTGAGTTTCCGTATTCGTCGGGGAAGGAAAAGATGTAGAAAATGACATAATTAAATTATCTATGCAACAGCACTCCAATCAAGTTATAGGTTAAACAGGTCAGTTACAGCCGCCGGTCACAGGTCAGACTGCCGTTTGATTGTCGAAAAACTGCCTTATTTTAGAAACGTGTTTGAGTATACTAGTCAAAGCCACCTATATCAGAAAGCTGGGAAGCAGCAATACATGCACACAAAGCGAGCCTATGAATATGTCGTATATATACGATGCACTAACACAAGCACAGCGCATGTAAAAAAAATACCGGCGTACAGAGGGCTGCACCCGCAATACGAGGGTTTTTTAGATTTTGGATACACACATTGTGAATAATTTTGCACATATATTTTATAGTGTTTTTTTTTTGTCCTACCAACTTTTAAGTATTTCGTGCCAAAGACTGTTACCATTCTACACATTCCTACCAAATTTCATGACGATTGGTTAAGCCGTTCGCGAGTTATTTAGTGAACAGACGGACGGACAAAATCGATTTCATAAGGGTTTTTTGAAAAATCTAAAAAAAACCCTAAAAACCGTGTCTGCTTTGATAAAAACCGCGAAAACACGTGGAAAACTCACTTTTTATCGGGATTTTTTTCTTTCACTGCATTATAGACACTTCAATTCACGACACATTGCACTTTTCGCGACGAAAATCGACCGGGAACCAATACTTTTCGTGTAAAATTTGCCTTTACCGCAATGTAAATTTTCCAACTAATCGAGCCTATGATCTGCCGTATAAAGTATATGAGCGGGTTCTGGTTCCGGGCTTTGAAATATAGATGCTAGTCTAAGAAAAATGGCATATTTGGTCGGCAAAAATCCTACATCGAAATTGTTTTTGGATTATGGTTGGGAATGGTCCCCAGATTATGGCATTAAAAGTCCGGAACATTACGCTATCAGCTTCGCAAGAAGAATTTTCTTGTTCTTGTTATCGACACTCTTCTTCTTCATTACCGTAACTCCTAGTGGAGCATGGTGCGTTGATGACTACCGTGTGTATAGTCATCAACGTTACAGAGACAGCTGAATTCGGAGTGTGATACGGTTGTCAGCCATACCACTTCCTAGACGCATTGTTAGTTTATTATTCTACGATAAGAATATTTCTTATCAACTTCTTCTGAATAATAAACTTGCGACGAGTCGTGCCGAGTTTGGAAACTCGTTTCTCTATGAGTGTATATTTCACAGAGTGGCGACCGAACGATCACGGCCACAGAGCACGACACTAGCGACACTTATCTTACCGTCCGCCATATAGCGGAAAATATCGGAAACACAAAAGTTCCCCCTATTAAAGCGGATAGCAGAACATGCCAAAAATCCCAACCGATTGGGAGTCCACAAACTTAAAAAAAGGGGGGGGGGGAATTTTTTCGTTTTTTTGCGATTATTTTAAAAACGGTAAGAGATACAGAAAAATGGTCTGAGGTCGAAAAAAATTACATAAAATTATATTTGCAATGATATATAACACATTAGAGTTTAATTGAATATTTCAACGTTAGACTAGAACAAATTTTGTTAGGCTAGCGCCGAAAGATTTAATTAAACTCTAATGTGTTTTAATTCATTGAAAAGGTAATTTGATGTAGTTTTTTTCGTCCTCAGGCCATTTTTGTCCGTCTCTTTCCCTTTTTTGAAATAATCGCAAAAAACCGAAAGAAATCTCCCCTTTCCCCTCTTTTTTTTAAGGCTGCGGACCCCCAATCGGTTGGGACTTTTTATGTCATCATCTCGGAACCATCCCCAACCATAATCAAAAAAAAAATTCCGATGTAGTATTTTTGCCGTTCGGTGGCTATATTTTGGTCCAATTTTTATACAGTTGGAAGGAATGTTTGTGTTTTTTTGTTAATATATAGACCATAAGCAAAAAACAATCTAATGCTTTTGAAATTTAATGAATAATATAAAACCCAACCGTCATTTTGAAATTTCAATCGGTCACAGTGATTTCACCTAGAGTAATTATTTAGGCCCAGTTAGATATGTAATAATAATAATTCCTAATAAAACATGTTTACAATACATGACTGAAGGGTCAACAATAAGGGCTCCATATTACACTACGTCATATCAAAATATATCTCTATTTTCATATCATTAAGCCTACTCGATTCATTCGGTTTAAATTTTTACACTTGCACTAAACGAAATCGAATAAGCTTAAGGATATGACAATATCTATTACATATCATATATGTATATATGACGACGTCGACAAATTTTGTATGAAAATTTCTATTGAAATTTGTATGAGTTTTTGTACACAAATCCCCTCACCTCAGACTTGCACTTTTTTGCACAAAAATGTATTTAACTTAAATCCTTTGTATGTAATATTTTCTGTTTTTAAAACAAACTCAACTAGCATTTTTAGTAGCGAAAAGGTAGATACCACTCCAATATTGCAATTGGTAGTAGCAAATACCTCCAATCGTTCCGTGATAAGGGCTTTTTTGTCACCAAAAAGTCCCTAATATGGGGAATGAAAAGTTTGATGACCAGGGCCCCTTTGCCACCAGTAAGTGGCAACGTGATTGGAACGCACCAACCAAGTGGCATTCTTTGTCCAACCACCCAATTGGGACTTTATTGGTCCCGTTTTCGCACACAATCATACATAGTTGTGAATATGTGTAGGTAAAAGTCGACACAATTTTAGTAAACATAAATTGAATGGATTTACATCTAAATTAAGTCAATGGGAAGTGGCTTCGATATGAACGTCGTTTTGAGCACACCTGCTAATTCTGTTTATCATTTTGCGATGTTTTCATATGCGACGCGTACCTTCACATAAAGATGGCGCTATAACATACTAAAAATATGGCAATGGGCAGCTTTTTGTTGACACATTTTCATACAGGCGGGAAATCTTTGGAAGCCTTTAAAACGACCGGTTCGAGCACTTTAAAATGCAGGCATTTCTGAAACTCGGACGACCGTCTACATCCGATACACCAGGAACTAGTGGCGAGAATCAATCAGCACATGTCTCAGTTAAGCGTAAAACGCCAACGCCATGGGTTGAAAAATAGTAAGAATTGTGTATGTCGCCACCCACCATAGCTCCACTATACTTGTATTGTTCAATTTTCCAGCCGTCCAAAAAAGGTGAACGATGTCGTTGAGCAGAACGAAGTCGTCACTGTTCTTCAAAAATGCATTGAAGGTGCCGATTTACCAAATATGTTGCTCTACGGTCCACCGGGTACTGGAAAAACAAGTACGGTGCTGGCAGCAGCCAGACAGATATTCGGAGATATGTTCAAGGAGCGAATACTCGAGTTGAATGCATCTGACGAGCGAGGAATAGAGGTGGTACGCAGCAAGATTAAGACGTTCGCACAATTAACGGCAAGCTCGGTGCGACCAGACGGTCAACTTTGTCCCCCATTCAAAATCATAATCCTCGACGAAGCCGATTCAATGACGCATGCCGCACAAGCAGCTCTGCGACGAACGATGGAGAAAGAAAGTCGCAGTACACGATTTTGCTTAGTTTGCAACTATGTTTCAAGGATTATAGAGCCGATAACATCTCGTTGCACGAAATTCCGCTTCAAACCACTGACGGAAGCGAAGATCATTGAACGCTTAAAGTACATTTGCAACGAAGAAGGGGTCGCTATGGAAGACGGCGCCTATCAGCGAATCGTCGAGATATCAGGCGGAGATTTACGACGAGCGATCACAATGCTTCAATCGTGCCATCGATTGAAGGGAGGTACAGCCAAGATTATGGAGACAGACCTATTGGAAATATCTGGGATTGTGCCGCAAAAGTATTTGGATGAAATTTTAAGTGTGTGTCGATCGGGGAACTATACGAAACTTGAGGAATTCGTACAGGAAGTAACATACGATGCTTATAGCATTGGTCAAATTTTGGAGCAATTCAACGAATACATTCTCAGACATTCGGAGCTGACCAGCGATCAGAAAAGTCTCATATGTGATAAACTAGGAGTAAGTGTATGTTTCAAACTAAATGAGAATTCATTTAACCAATTTTTTTTCCACAAGGAATGTATGTTTCGTTTGCAGGAAGGCGGCTCTGAATACTTGCAGATGATGGATCTCGGATGCACGACCATGATAGCACTAAAGAAATGAATCATTTATCTGTACATTAAGAATTCTTTATTAAGTGAATAAATTTCAAATAATCTCATTAGTTAAGCTTTTATTTTGAAAGGTTGCAACTGCGCTCGGCGAGTAGTCGAGCTTGCTATTTTTGGGAGTAATTTATCAATCCGAATCCTTGTGAGAGATTTCTATATATGAAAAAGCATGAAACCCAGCTTACACACCTCAACTATAGGAGACAATGTAACAAAGAAGGCCTTTGTGGTTGACAAATCACTTTAAATTTAGGTATCAATTCCACGAAGCACTTTGGAATTGAACGAGATACGCTTGATAGAAAAATTGTAAAAGTTTCGAGAAATAGGCCCCACATTAAATTCAAACGTGCAAGCGAACAAATAAAAACATTAGTTTGTTTACAAAACTTATATTAATCGAATAATCTTATTGTACTATTTCGAATTCATCATCCTCGCGCTCTCTCTTCTTTGCTCCCCCGCCGCCACCGGAATTTCCCACAGAGGATCCCTCCTCATCGATTTCCATTTTTATCTCAGCACTTGGTCCGGCACTAGAAGCGGGCTTTGCATTTCCCGCCGTAGCTTTATTAGAGCTGAATTTGAAGACGGGCTTAGGCACCGATACCGCCGGGTACGGCTTGGGTTGATTTATCTGTTGACGCTTAACGCCGTGGGCATTTTGTTGCGGTTTAATTTGTGTTTTCAGTGTAGATCGCGACTCAATGGCCGATTTGGTCATTTTTTTCGGTTGTGATGCTGCTCGCATTTTGTAATTGCAAGCAGACAAACAATAACGATCCGGTGGTAGACGTAGCCCGCAATGTTGTTTGATAAGTGGCAATGGCATCGAGTTGCGGGTCTCGGCAATTTTCGCTAAAATCTTTAGGATAAAAACAAACATCAGTATGGACGGTACGAGTTGCTTTTTGACTTACTTACATGACGCGGCGGTGGAGTTGTAAACGCCTTGTCTAAAACCACTTCAGAAGCCAACTTCACATCATCCAGATCAATTACTTTTTTTCGAGCGTGATTTGCAAAGACCTTGGCATCGTCCAGGATACAGGTTACATATCCTAAAATGAAAAGCTGTGGTTAAACTTGCCAATAGATTGACTTGTTTAGCGTTCTTACGGTATGTAAATTCCAGCAGTTGATTTACGACTTTCGGCTCGTAATCGTTCACTCCTAGTTCCTTTAATATTGACATTATAACCTGTGCATCTTTTGGAACGTGTTTGACCTGGCTATTTATTTTTAATTTTTCATTTTTCTCCCGTTCAGAAATGGAGTCGATGTTATCGCGTGTTGACATTTTTTACAAATGAAGATATACATAAACAGCAAGAAAGTAGGTTGACATGCGGAACGTCAAATCTTATACAGACCGGCGCACTGCGGCGCACAGGGTGATAGTTGAAATAGATTGGATGCGTCAGCATCAGCATCGGCAGAGGCATCGGCATCAGCAGAAATAATTCAATTTAGAACACACGCATTTGCCTTTGATGACCCACATTGACAGCAGAAGCAGAAAAAATGCTTCTGCCGCTGCTGCTGCTGTCAATGTGGGTCATCAAAGGCAAATGCGTGTGTTCTAAATTGAAATTTTTCTGCTGATGCCGATGCCTCTGCCGATGCAGACGCGGGAAATGTATTTCAACCATCAGCCACCAGCGCAACCACCGCCGTCTATATATTAAGGCCGCAATGTAGACTCGTAAACGTCAAATCCGCAGTTGAAATTGTCGTCATCATCTCAAGTAGTGACGTCATGGTGGCCATATGGCATTTAGCCAGTGGCTTGTTACTTTTTATTTATCTGTGCGGTTGTACGATGGCAGCACCGCCGTCGAAACGTTTTACGTACTTACTCGTTTTTTTCCTACAATATCCGTACTATCTATTCGCGATCACAAATAAACTGATTGGTATCCCTAAATGGGGAAATCTTTCACTCTATGACACATTCTCCATGCACTACATTTTGAGTATAAAAACTTCTGCACACTGTCAATAACCCACATAACCACTATCTTTTTAATTAATTGTTTGCCGTTCAAACAACACATTTTCTAAACGAAACTCGCGAAAAAAAGTACACTCGCCCGTCTGTGTGCCACTTTGTAATGTTTAGTCTCACTGCCTTGTTCTTGCTGTTGATGACGTGCTTATGTTTGTTTCTGTTTTTTTTTGCAGCCGTCAATAAATTGAATACGGATCCATGGCGTCATTATCCAGCTGAGTTGCGGCCTTGATGTATCTAGATGGCGTTGGCGCAACTCTACGATTTACAATTGTCACAATTAGATGACGCTGTTACGCGCATTAATTCGAAAATTAGTAAAATTGGTAAAACTTTGAGAAACTCTGATACAGTCTGTACACAAATTTTTGGCGATTTTCCGTCGCTGGAACAGCACGGTCTGCTGAAAAACATTTAAATCGCAGAAATCTAT
The DNA here is from genome assembly GCA_949715475.1 of Microchrysa polita. Classification (NCBI taxonomy): domain Eukaryota; kingdom Metazoa; phylum Arthropoda; class Insecta; order Diptera; family Stratiomyidae; genus Microchrysa; species Microchrysa polita. The sequence goes on along the minus strand of OX454420.1, from coordinate 88,963,726 downwards.
GATTAAATGATTTGAAAAATGTTTTCTCCGTTCTCTCTGTAAGAGTCACAACTCACAAACCCTTGTGTGATATGAGGTACGTTTTATTATAGGTGTGTTTTTTTGGTTATCCCGTGCAGGTTTGGGTAACGAAACTCCATATAAAACGCCAAGTGTGTTTTTTGGTTATCCCGTGGGGTTTGGGTAACGAAACTTCATATAAAAAAAATTACATGTGGATCAGCTGGCATTTTTTTTATATGGAGTTTTGTTACCCCAACCCGCACGGGATAACCAAAAAAACACACCTATTAGGTGTGGCATAGGGGAAATTTGAGGGAATTTGTTTTTTCATCACGAGAAAAGATTTTGCAAAGAAATAATCTTTTGTGATAAAATCCACATCTAAAAAATAAGCCGACGAAGGTGAGTCAAAGATGCGCAAAAACTGTCAAATGTCTGCTCTTTGGTCTTAACCGCGATGCGAAAAAAACGTCGGTATTATATACACTCGTGCTCTGTGGCCGTGATCGTTCGGTCGCCACTCTGTGAAATGACACTCATAGAGAAACGAGTTTCCAAACTCGGCACGACTCGTCGCAAGTTTATTATTCAGGATCCTTGATATTGCGGGATATTTTCACGCTACAGTAGTAAAGGGAATGTTGTAGTTCATGGGGCTGCCATAGACATTCCAAGTCCTAAAGTTGTTCTAAGGTCGCACACACGGAGAATCCATGTATTCCGATCCAACGAAACTTCATATAAAAATGGCAACTTGCCCCGCTATCATTTTTTATACCCTATACCCAAAAGATGGTATAGGGTATATAGTTTTTGCTACGCCGATATTATGTAACACCTCAAAGGAGCCACCGGAGGTATGGCAAAGTATATATATAAATGATCAGGGTCGGTCCCTGAATCTAATAAGCCAACGTCTGTCTGTGTGTCTGTCTTTTAGCACGATAACTCCCGAAATAATGAAGGTAGCGGTTTGAAATTTTGGTCAAATGTTTGTTCCCCTACCTCCCATACAAACTACTCCTCCTTGATATTTTAATTCGCTCATAACTTTCGGTAGAATATATCGCTATCGACTTGAAATTTTTATCAATGTTTCATTCTGACAGATACTTTGAGTTGATGGAAAGCGGAGTAAGTCTGACTACCCCTACCCTACCCCTACCTCCCCTACAAAGTTATATTCAGCCATATCTTTTGATAGAATGTCGCGAAAAACTTCAAATTAGTATCAAATGGTAGCCGTTGGATGCCTTGATAAGACAATAAAGATGTGCCAGGTCCAACCGATCTACCCCTCCCTCCCCTACAAAAAATATGAAATTGAATATTTGGGTTTTGCGTGCTTTCTAGGTCTGTACATGGGTATAGGGTATACACTCATCGTGCTATTCGCACGATTAGAACTCGGTCTCGTTTTTATATGGATTCGAAATCCAAGAATTCTCCGATAGCCGATAAAGATACCAACAAATCCTGATGTAGATTAAAATTAATCCAGTCAACACCCTGGATACTAGATCGAATTGTATGTCACTAAATTGAAAATGCATCGTAGAATGTACTTGCGATCAATAGCAGCACAATATCGTACAGTTGTTAATCAAATCGAAGATTTAATAAAGTCTGAATACCCTCTAAGAAAAGCTTGTTTATTAATTGGCCAATTTGAACCAAACCTCATATAAATGCTTTCCTTTTAAACTCACAAACGATATGTAGGAACATGGATGAATTCGGACCATAGGGTCATATGGTCGGTCGGTTATATAAACTGAACCCCCAAATTGGTAAGAACAGTTTTTTTTTAAAAAGTGAGTCGTGCTATCACAATTTCCAGATAAGTTACAGTCTTTTTGAAAAATGATAATAGGGGAAATATGGGCATGCTTTGTCGGAGCAGCCTGAGTCTCCATGTGGGCCAGCTATATATTGATAGGAATAGTTGTCCCAATGACCATGGCTCCAATTAAATTACTTCAGGAGCTAGAGAGACAAATGTGACTATCAAAAAATCGGAATTACATCGGATGTTTTTAGGTCTAGTATATAATCTGCCAAGAGACGGTATACGGTATTATATACCATTAGAAAGGGAATGTGTAGTTTAAATTGTTCTCAGAACATTTTGCTGTAAATATTACAGCTAACAAGATATTTGCGAAAATCATAATTTCACCCCTTTGCCACCCTCTCCCCCCCCCCCAAATGTGACTCGCAAAAGAGTGTAACTTTTTACTGCGTAATGCGGTCAGACTATAGAACAATTTGGCATCAAAAGTCAGCCCTTTTTTGGATGTTTGGGTTTCATCATTTTTTCAACTAAAATCACTATTATATACTAACGAAATCTATTTTTTTTTCGTATAGCCGATTACATGTAAATAATGTACATGAATATGTATCTGAACTAACGTAAAAAAACGATACGACATGGTTTACAAAAAGCTATGTTGCAGGATACTAAGCCATGCGTTGCGTAGACATCTTGCACTTACAGGTTGCAGGTCGGGTTTGCAAAATGTTGCGTGTGTCTGCACTCTGGTGAGTCTATTTTGGGTGTTACAGCTCAAATAAACAATGCCACTTGATTGCATAGGCACGAGCTACACATTTGATGATTGTATCTTTCTTTTGATCCTTTTCAATCAAAGTTGTAGGTATATACATTAGGACCATTTTATTCTTCATTTTCTGCCCTTTGAAACAGTATTAACGTGGGTTTTCCACTTTAGCGCCATCGTATAATATTTTCAGTGAATGAGGAATCAATTCATCATACGCACTTTACAAAACAACAACACGCAACTGCGTGGCTAACGTAGTCGAGACGTAGCCAGCTGTAGTTGAGTTGATGATAGTATCTGTAGCAGTGGAGTGGACTTAACCCGGTTTTGGTGAATATTGATTTTCCCGAAACAAAGAGTGAGTATAATTACTGAGTCTGTCAAATATGTTTATTCAAGGTTTCTGATGGCGTAGGTAACTCATTCTAAAGCTCTACTGTTTTACATTTTGTTAATATCTGTTTTACGAGTACATACTTTACACTATTCATATTAATTCTCTCTGAGTTCGTTTCGTACTAACCAATACGCATGCATTGAAATGTATTCTGTTCTGCTGTTTTGATGGATGAAATCGCCATGCCATCTATCCCATCCTATACTTGTAGCTTGGATTGGGAGAAGCTTCCACGTCGAAGAACAAGTTCTATAAAGACGAAAGAGTATAGACGTAAAGATATTTTTAAATCTGTGATGTAATCAAAAGAGAACAAAAACGCGAATACTTTAGTTTAGTTTCATTTCAAACATCTGCTAATCAGTCAGTATGAATAGAGAATTCCGTGGTACCTTATCAATTCAGTCAGGGGAAGCATCCATCTCCCGTGGATGTTGACATTTGTAAACATCACCCCAAGCTGGTAAAATCGTTCTACAACTTTGATGTGCTTCATATTTTATCTGGACTTCGATAAGATTCATAAAGTGTGAATGTGCAAATAAATAAAAGTCGACTGTACATATTTTTGTATTATAAGTTTACGGAGTGAAAATGAGGTGAGCTCATGTCTAAGTCTTATTAACACATTTTGGCTACTATACAGAAATATCCTCCTAATATTAGCAAATTATAATATGTGTGTACCTATATTAAAGAGTGGAACTCTATTGTTTTATGAGTCACGTTGAGAGAGGAATGTGTGACTAGCACCTCTTCCATTGGAATAAAAATAATAATATTCAACAATTAAAACGGAAATTTTATGACTACACATAAATTACGCGTTTGTACATATGTACCTGTCTACTTTAAAAGAATGAATATTACAGTCGAATTGCTTGGGAGGAGGTACCATTTTTCTTACTTTGCTAAAATATAATTTACCGGCTAGAAAGTCGGAAGAAAGATGGCAGATATCTTAGATACATAATGTATTAATTATTATTATTAATTTATCTATTACATTAATTTTAAGTCGTATTATAAATTAAGAGACAGACATGAATGCCGTATATCGCACTTATCGGTTATTAAATAATCTGATAATAATCGAAATTAAAATCAAACTGGATATGTATTGTAGTGCGTTCTTATCTATGTATTGTCAATGCCATGTTTTAATTTTAATCTTTATCAAATAATTTGATTGGTAATAATTGGTAATAATAATAAGCTAACGAAAGCAGCACTATGCCTTTTAAATGGGTGACGTCATATTGGCAAAATGGAATGAATGAATGAATGGGTGACATATTCAAAATGCATTGTACTGCTTTTGTTTTATTTCGAGCATAACTGCAATTCTAAAATTTTTCACATTTTATTTGTTCGTTAAACGGCATCAAAATGCTCTATTAAACAGCCTTTTGCAAAAAATAACTGTTTTGATTTTGAGGGAATTACGATCTTCTTTGTGAAATCGAGAGATCAAATTCATTGTTTCGTCAAAGTTCAAATAACTGTATTGTAAAAAATCTCAACAAGACGCGAATTTTTCGACTTTTTTTAATTGTAACTGTAAACATAGGTGAATAATTTTTTTTTAAATATTTTTTTATAGCCAGAACCTGGCCAGAACAATATTTTCTATCTAACTTGTCGTTGAGTTTTGGGAGAATGTATGTACATTACTCCAAAACGAAGGTTGCTTCCTGTTTCTGCTTGTTGCTTCCTTCTCGTCATTTAAATACATATGTATTTTTCAATTTTAATTGCTTGTTGTTTTTCCATTCTAGCGAGGCTACTACTAACGTTGCTGATACCGAACAAAAGCCAGGCGTCCTAGATGACAATATGGTCGCCGCAAGCAAATTAGCCGAAACTGAGCCGGACGATGAAATTGTTAAAAAGGAAGAAGATGGAATATTCTCAATCATCTATACAATTTCCAAAAAGATAGCACTTTTCGGAACGGTATATTTGATTGGTTATATGGGTTGGTCCGCGGCCTGGTTAATAGGACCGATAGCACTTGCTGTGTTTCGAGAGCAAGCTAAACGATCGACAGATGCCAGAAGAAGTATTGCAAAAGCTTGTGCAACAGCTAGTGAACGGGACGTAATATTAGCTAAAATTCAGGATTTGCCTGCGTGGGTAAGATTTAGTGAAATACATACTCAAAGCATTTTTTCGGTAACAATGGATTCTTTCTAGGTTTACTTCCCAGACGTTGAAAGGTGCGAGTGGGTAAATAAGGTAAGAAAATTAAAATTTGATTCATTATGCTTTTTCGTAAATATTACGAAGTTGTCTACATTTTACGATTATATTCTATGAACTTTTAGGTGCTGAAACAAGTATGGCCAAATGCCAACCATTTTGCACGTAATTTAGTGAAAACCTCCATTGAGCCAAGCATCGCTGAGGCACTGGCCAAATATAAATTGTCAGGATTCAAGTTCGGACGTATCATACTAGGAACTATTCCACCTCGAATTGGAGGCGTGAAAATTTACGACAGAAACGTCTCACGCAATGAAATTATTATGGACTTAGACTTGTTTTATGCAAGTGATTGCGATATCAATTTTACGCTTAGTGGCATGAAGGGTGGAATCAAAGATTTCCAAATACACGGAATGGTTCGAGTTGTTATGAAGCCGCTCATTCGTCAAATGCCTCTGGTGGGAGGTCTTCAAGTGTTCTTCTTGAATAATCCTCAGGTGGATTTCAATTTAGTCGGAATAATCGATTTACTAGATATGCCGGGACTTAGTGATATCCTTAAACGGGTGGTCATAGAGCAAATTGGAAATATCATGGTATTACCCAATAAGTTACCAATCACATTAAATGACAGTGTTTCGCCGCTTGAATTGAAAATGCCTGAACCTGAGGTAGGCGTTTTTTATTTGAATTTAGCAAATCATTGAGTTTTACTGAGACAATTTTATCATTGTATTTTAGGGAGTTTTGCGTATACAAGTAGTCGAAGCAAAGGATCTTATGAAGAAAGATGTTGGGATGCTTGGTAAAGGAAAGTCCGATCCATATGCTATTGTAACAGTTGGTTCTCAGGAATTCCGCACACCAACAATTGATAGCACGGTTAATCCAAGATGGGACTATTGGTGTGAGGTACGTGCCTAAGTGTTTGTGTTTTTATGTTTTTTTTTTCACGTCCGTGTCGTTTTTTTGTCGATAAGCAGTCTGTTATTTTTGTTGAAACTTTATTAAGGAATTCATGCTCACTGTTAGCAACAAATTTGCAAAAAAGTTAACTTTTAACAATAGCGATCATGATTTTCTCTATTTCATATTTTTGTTATTTAGCTGATTTATCGGAAGTGTTCCGTGCTCTTGCTCTATACGTTTCACTTACAAAATGTTTGTTCATGTCGACATAAAGAACACAATGGCATTTTTTAACAGCATGCATTATCGTTTTCAGTCATAATTATAAATCATTTTGAGTTTTTTGGTTTTCAATTTTCGTTTAATCCTTTGCTGAAATAGGCACCAATTTATTTCAACGACGGACAATATGTTGATTTGGAATTGTTTGACTATGATGATACGAGCAATGATGAGAAACTTGGAAGGTAGGTGATTTTCCAATCCATTTTATTTAGCTTTGATTTTTATTTTTGCTAAGTTAAAATTACCGTTATAAAATACACCCACACGTACCATGAATGTTATTGAAGGTAGGCTTGTTATGTTCAAGACATACATCCAATAACAGTATATATATAGTTAATGTATTAAATCAAAAAGTCGTTTGGATGGATATTGATCAAAACACAATTTAAATATTTATATAGGCGGAAGTGGATGAGTCGCTTGGACAAGTCATTTATTTTGATCTTTGGGACTGGGATCCAGGTCTTGGTAAACGAAACGATGAAGAGCTTGGCAGGTGGTGTTTTTGTGTTGATTTTAAGTAGTGTTCGTCTATAGCTAGTGTGTATTTTGATAATACCGAGTAAAGATTAGATCGCATGACAAATGGCCATTTAAAAACAAATTGGCTTCGTTTGAATTGTTATTTCTTCTCGTGTGTTCAATTACCTTACTTTTTTAAATCGGCTTATATTTTACCGTGTGTTGGGTTTTTTGTTTTTTTTTTCTTCCTGCTAAATTTTACATTTTAAACATATAGTCAGTTTTTTTAGGTATAATATTACTTAACGGCTTTTATCAATACATATGGATTTATTAAGTATGCGACTCGAATTTACTATCTGATTTTTACAATTTATCTATTTATTCATTGATAATTTCACTGGCCAGGATATTCTCCAGATTAAACAAAAAATAGCTTCATTCTGCCTCTCGAAGTAGCTCCTTTGATTTCGATTAAGTAACTGCTACATGTGAGATTAATATCCTCTTACATATTCTTAAGTCCCCTGGTTTCCTTTATAATTTGTTTCATGCTTGCATAAATAAATCAAAAATGGATCCCATAATGTTTTTCTCTAGTATTCAACTGCAATAATAATTACATATGAATAATAAACATACATACGTGAGTCTTTATCTAATATTCAATGAGTTATTTACTGTTCTAAATATTTTTTCAGAGCCTCAATTGAAATTAGCAGCGTTGTTAAGCAAGGTGTCCTAGATTCAGTAAGTATTAATCTACACAAAAACCTAAAACTTTAATTTGTTTAAACTCCAAACCTGTTTTTTAGTGGATTACACTGGAAAACGCTCGGCATGGAATGCTACATGTTCGACTTACTTGGCTAACACTGAGTTCAACTTATGATGATTTCAAAACGTCTTTAAATGAAGTCCAACTTTTAGGAGTGTCTACATTGAACACGGCGGTTTTGTCAGTTTTCATGGATTCAGCAAAAAATCTTCCCGTAAGTTGTACCGGCTCGATTGAAAATATTGTCTATTCGTTTAACATATTTTTCAATATATTTATTTTACTCTAGAAAGCAAGATCGCAGTCCAATCCAGATCCGTATGCCATTCTAACCGTTGGCAATAAAACTGAACAAACAGCTGTTCAAATGCGAACAGATTCACCTATCTGGGAGCAAGGATTTTCATTTTTGGTCTCAAACCCAGATAATGCTAGTCTACAGGTGCGCATTGTTGATCAAAAGACTGGAAATGATTTAGGCCGATATACATTTATCTTGAATACGCTGCTTACCTCAAAAGGAATGACATTTGAAACACAGCCTTATCAACTGCAACAATCGGGTGGCGATTCTAAGATTGTGCTGGCATTAGCTCTTCGTGTTTTGAAGAAAGGTGAGCCGTCCCAAGAGAGAGAAGAAAATAATTTGCCACAACTTACTAGAGCAGACTCTACAATATCTAATGTTGAGTCCCAGGTAAAATAATGATACATTACTAAAAATTTAAGAGAAATTAATTGACTCATTTTATCGTTGAAGAAAATCTCATCCGGCACGCCACCTGTAATCGAAGATATCTCGAAAAAAGTTTTTGATGTTGTGGAAACTGCCTCAATTTCGTCCTCTTCAAGTCCACGGTTGGATGCAAGCAGGCTAACTCATAGGGTGCCAAGCATTACAGATTCTGCCGGTGAACACGGTTTGGGTCGTATACTCCTAACTATTCGATACAATAACCAACGACAAAAGTTAAATATTACCGTTCACAAAATTATGAATATTCCCCTGAAAGATCCGTCCAATATTCCGGATCCATATGTTAAACTGTATTTGTTACCGGGTCGGGCTAAGGAGACTAAGCGAAAGACTATTTGCGTTAAGGATAATTGCAATCCCGTCTATGACGCCTCATTTGAATATGTAATTTCCTCTAGTGAGTTTGACTGTTCTGAGCTGGAAGTCACTGTTTGCTCGCAAAAAGGATTTTTGTATGGCGGAAGTCCAATAATAGGAATGGTATATCGATTTGTAAATAACTTAAAATATATGAATGATACTAATTTTTTATTTTATTTCTAGGTTGTTATACCTCTTACCGACCCGAATATGTCTACGCAAGGTGTCTGTACCTGGTACGATTTACAGCCAGAGACTAAAACTGACTAAGAAACATAATAATGCTAATCAAAACTTATCGCGCAAAAACATGATGGCCTTTCTATTGTATATGTTAATACTTTTTACAGAATCTCTTTGCTTTGCATTATTTTTACTACATGCTGTAGCAACATCGATTTATTTTTTACATTGTGTTAATATTAAATAAATATTTATGTGCCCGTTATTCATGTCATAATTATGTTGTTTTAATCAATTGTTTCTTAAATGGCTCGGTAATCGAAGAATCACCCTCATGGAATATAAGGAAGCGATGGTAATTTCTTAACCTGTTACAATAGGCAGCTCTATCCTGATCATATGTAATCGCTGAGACCAATTTTGCATAATTTTTCTGACAAATCAGCGGTTACTACAGGGGAAAAGGTTGTATTTACGAAAATAGCGGTGAACTTAGTACCTAGCTTTAAATTTCACGTGTCTCTTAAATTTAAAATTTTCGTTTGCCTCTCGCGGGAATCAAATGGTTTTTGTATTTGTAATATGTACATATTTTCGAAATTTGTTATAGCTGATATTTAAATGAAGGATTTTTGTATTTTTTATTTATTTTTTTAGAACTAATTAAATACAAGCACGTTTTTTTGGAATGTTGCTCTCCGAGCGATTTCCCGATTTACGGACATATCCACTCGGAGCGTGCAAAAATAATGACATTGCACAAGAAATGATGGTAACTAAAGGGTTAAGAATTGGGGGTACGTTCTGTACGACTTTTTTGCTGGAAATCACATGGGGAGAGGAATCACAATACGGTGCGTTTATGGGCAGCTTCCGGACACCCTGTATATATATTTATATGTACTGATCGCCATCAAAGTTAGTATTGATACCATGCCCTTTTATCATGTGTGATGTCCGTAATTCATAAAAATATTAAATATACATACAAATATAATACCAGATTCTTCTTCATATATACATACTTAGGTAAGAGAACAGTGCGAAAAATGCAAGTACACTGCGTTTCACTTGAATAGCACACTCTATACATTAAATTTATTTTCTTAATATCTTTTTAAAAAATGAAGACAACAGATATTTTGTATTTTTTATTTGTCATTTGATTAATTATTAGCTTTAATTTAAAATAAAAAGAATTCGAATTTTTCCAAAATGCAATCTTAGAAAAAAACAATGTAAAACACCAATGAAAAAAACACATAAATACTGTTTCACTTGAATAGCACACTTTTTTTAAAACTTATTTTAATTAACTTTTTATGCAGTGAGGATAACTTATTATTGTTGAGAATACAAGTTGAGATCAATTTGAATTAAAATCAGCAATTTTAGTAATGGGTTGAGCCTCCCCCGTTTAAAATAACCTCCTAGATCCTATTAGGCAAAGAATCGTACAAAATTTTGATGTAAGCAAGAGATATTGTAGCCCATGATTGCTGAATGGCTTCAATCAGTCCTTTCATATTTTTTCATAATTTTCACCATTTTTAATAAAATTGTAAATCACGTTTCTGCTTTTTCCAGTTTTTTTTTCGATATTTTAGTCACTGAAAGGTCACAATCCCTGTAGGTTTTTATTTTAACTTGTTCTTCGCTTGATAAGGCTTTACCACGACCCAATTTTTTTTAAGATCAACGAATCGTATTTAAAATACTCAAAACGACTATAGATTGTGATATTGTGACCACGTGCACCCCGTATGTGAAGCTTAAACCCAACTGTGCTATTCTAGTGAGTGAAACAAAAAATCTGCTCTCTTTTGAAGCAAATTGGTGAAAGAAGGTAACGGTAAATTTCGAGAGCACAATTTTCCTTTCGGGGAGCCCACACAAAGAAGAGAAAAAAACTACTAGCAAAGTCATAAGAATATTGATATATACCTATGCAAATTACAATGAAAAAACGGAATGTGCTATTCAAGTGAAACGCAGTGTATGTACCTACACTCAGAAAATACCATCGTTTTACTTCAACAGCTCCCATCTCATTAATTTAATAGGGAAAAAATTTCTTATCAAAGACAACCAAATCATGTAATTTTAATAGTATCCGCCTCATAAAGTCTACTAGATCAAAACTATTGCATTCAATGTTTCAGTAAGTACCGTTTGACGAACGAGACGTTCATAAGTCGATTCATACAAGTTGGTGCTTCTTATTATTTACTCAATGGTATATCCCATAAATTCCCGTCGATTCATACAAGTTGGTCCATGTTATTATTTACTCAATGGTATATCCCATAAATTCAGTGTGACATATCATTTAACCATAAAAAAACTCACGCATTTGCATCTTTTTATTTTCACCGTGGAAGCCGTCGTCGTCGCGTGCGTGCTCGTGCTCGTCGGAATGAGTGTGGAAAATGATATTTGTGCGCCGCCGTCATCGGCAAATGAAAGTGGAATAGTGAGTTATGTTGAAGAATATCAAGACGACCCGGAGGATCACGAGTTACGGAAACTAATTTGCGAGGAGTTTTGTTTAGGTTCAAACATATACGACCAGTTGAAAAGTAAGTATTCTCGTTTTTTAATATATACGACGTAATATGCAGCGGGCTGTCTATCATCTTCGAATTCTAATTCAATTTTCGCAAAATTGTAAAAACGACAACTAAGAAAGTTATATCTAAAGAAAGTGCTTTTCATGACAATTAAAGTGAAACTGTTTGTGTTCCCTCCCTCTTTCTGGAATATTTGCCAGCAATAACTGCTAACATTGTGTATGTTGCTAGATTAGAATGTCAATTTACGCTACTTTAAATTAAGTAATTTAAATTGCTATCATCAGTAGCATTGATAAATACGCTCAATGAACTCGAAAACGAAGGTAAGTTACCAAATGCATATTATGTATAAATTACCATCTCTCTGGTTCCTGTAAACGCCTTGTAGGGCATAGCGCATCAACTATGCTTACTTTCCCCCAAGTATACAAGTAGACAAGTTTTTTCTCAATCTTTATTTATATTTCTAAGTAAAAAACATTTTCTCTAAATTGTAGATTCTATTAACATGGAAGCCGTCAATATGCGATAGCCAAGAGTCCGTAATTGCCACCATCCGTACAACGAACGATTTTGAACGATGCGTCCAGCAATTAAAAGACAAATTTCGGAATAAAGGCCTTACGTTGCAACCAATTATTATTACTATCGGTGAGCCACCACCACAATTCATCGTATTTTACGACAACATCAAATATGTCTTTCCCACGTTGTTAAAAGCATTCGATATCCTGTTCAAAGTATTTCATGTCATTAACTCAAATATGTATGTCATTAGAATTAAAAGACATTAAATAATAATGTATATAATTTATTTTAATTATGTTATGAAATTTATTTAGTTTTTTTTTGTATGTGGTTCTCTTAGAAGTTGGTTAAAGTAAGGACTGATTTTTTTGTAACGTTTCCATTTCGATACATTAACAAATGATGTTAGGAATTGAGAATTAGAATTAAGATAATAGTTTATAATAAACCATTTATTAACAATTTGATTGATCTTTCTTCTAGTGTGTTTTCCAATATTTTCAGATTCTTTGTGTACATTACACCCTATGCGAAATCGCCTATTAAACTGAATACGGTGAATACATATAATTCAATATGATTCTCCTGTAGAAGTAAGAAGAAGGGAATTATTAAATTAAAAATCGGTATCACGTTGAAACAAACGGATTTCATAATATATTCTAAAGTATATTCAAATTATACACCATATTAAATCTTACAGGATTCATTATATATTCTATAGTATCTACCTTTTAAAGTCTATTATCCGCCGTTGTTGATTCGAAAAGTGGATCTTATAATATCTATGGTATTTATTTAATAGTTTAAAAACTATTGCGGTAAATACGAGGATCCCATTGACCGAAAATAATGGGAAAAACCATAAGAAAACTATAAAATTCCCATTGATTTCCCAGGACGATTTTCTGTGTGTACTATGTTCATGTACATCATTTCTCCATGCTTTCTCTCACACCTCTCTCTACTGTAAAGCTTTCACTGACTCGCATGCGTCCCAAAGTCCTGAAATCGGACGTGTGCAGTAAAATATTCATGTTACAAAATGCTTTAACAGGAGGAAATCCAATGGAAGCATATGGGAAATATCGGCCTGGAAAAGGACATATTTTCCACGAATCAGTCGCTCGGCTATTTCATAGTGAATCGAATTTTTAGGCTGTCTCACTCCGTTGTTATGTGCTAGCCTTCATTTTCAATTTTTAATATTACTTGAAGAACAAATTCAAGCTTAAATCCGCCTGCATAAAACTTTCGGAAACATATCAATCCTTGTGATAATTTTTAAGAGAATTAAAAAAAGTGAAATTACATATTTTTTCTTTAACGAAAAGGGCATCTTTTTGTAGCTTTAGTATAGAAAAAATCGAAACATATCATACTGTTCTTCTAAAAAGAAAACAGTTGCTAGTCTTAAGAGTTTATTCTGTGGTGAAAGTGGACTATTAGATAAATTGAAAAAGCGTTTAGAGACTATTTTTTATTTAACAAACACAAAAAAGGAGGAAGAGAAAAAAAAACAACCTGGTTATAGATTTTTCATGGAATATTTAATAACCCCATTTGGGAAGACGAATGTAGAAAAGCTATTAGCTGAACTTGTTGTTGTTGTTTTGTGTTAACGTGATGTGCTCTGTTATGGTGTATGGGTGAGTGTTATGTATTTGTGACGGGCGTTATGTTTATCAGAAATAATACGCAAAGGACAATGTTTTGAAGATAATAGTCGCAATATAACACTGTATCTCACATATATCGGACTTTATCTATTAGATATAAAGCAGAAAAACAATGACAGATAAGATCTTGTAAAAGTGCAAAATATCCTAAATATTCATTATATTGTATACACTCGTCAGGTGTGGCGTTTGTAATAGTATGTGTTAAATATACTTATATACATTAACAACTAAGGTAGTGTGCTGGTAACCTTTTTTGGCTGGATAGAAAAAACACACCCTTACAGCTGGAGGAGCGGTTTGTTGGAAATCAGTACGAACGAAAAGATAAATGTGATGTGAAAAACAAATGATAGTACTACGTCATAATTACAAAATCGTTCTAATGCACATTGTGCAATATCATATGCAGGCGGATTAAATATAAACGGATACATTTAAATGTAAGTGAACACTTTATGAAAAAAATGTTTTTTCTTCAATATTTAAAACAATTATTTATTAATTAATTTATTATTAGTTCGAAATTCAGACAAAATACATTTTAAAAACATCCACATAAAAGTATTCTATAGTCATTAGCTTCTTTCTTTGACTCCATAAAAATTTGTCCTGGATAAATCATTTATCCGGGGCAAGATTTGTATAGAATGATGGGTGATCCTGCCCTGGATAAAAAAAAAGAAATGCAGGAGTGTCAACTATTCGTTCCATACATATTTGCATGATTGCACAGTTTTAAGTCATAAAACAAGATGCATATAAGATAAGAAACCAGGACCAGCCGAAGGTGCATGTTATAACATACATGTAAAATAAAAACAGGAAAGTATCAGTCTGGATAATGAGATCATCCACGATAAAGCTGCCTGTAGAAAAAATAATATTTGTGAGAGGTAAAGATAATATAGAAGGGAAGGGAATGGAGATTCAATCTATCAAAACATACTATACCTATATTGCGAATGTAAAGTTCGTTATATTTTTTGTTTAACCTAATAGAATTACACTTTCTGTAGTGAAACCCATAATTGCTCTCTCTTTTATTATTTCATGAAAAATCGATCCAAAACTTAAAGAATTAATAGAAACTGAATTGTGTCCCGATGTCAGGTCACGCACGTTTCTCACTCCACAATGAAAAAATGGGGGCACATACGTATTTCTTTGATGTTGTGACAATTGGTTACTATGGGAACCGTTAAAAATATACAGGGTGTCCGGAAGCTACTGCATAAACACACCGGACAATTATTTCTCGTGTAATTTCCATTTCGAGCACACATACGCCAAATTAATTTCGCTGCCACAGGATTTAATTTAAAAAAAAATTCACTTGCACCTAAAACCTGCATATCTTCAAAACTACCTCAGTTAGAATACCGAAATAAAATGGTATGATAAAAATAATGGAGCTAGAATAAAATTATGTAAGAAAGATATAATCGTGAGACAATAGGCGCGTTTTATTGGGTTTATCACGTATAGGTTTGGGTAGAACTTCATATAAAAAATGGCACTTACCCAGGTAAAGTTCACGAATTTGTTTTTTTTTTCAAACCAAATGTGAGAGTTTTTCTCATCATGAGAAAAGATTTTGCAAAGAAATAATCTCTTTTGTGATATTTTATCACCACCAAATCTACAAAATTAGCCAACGAGTGTGAGTCAAAGATGCTCAAGAACTGTCAGATGTTTAGTCTTAAGGGCTGAATTAAGATCGAGAGTGAAATTTTCGCCAAGGGATTTTATCAATAAAAATGGATACTTACTGTCGTGGAATATGTCACAAACGGTGGGGAATTCCATAAGCTACAATCCGAGACCGGTTCCATAATTCTCCTCGGCCATTTTATGTATTATTTTTCGATTCCCCGGTCATTTGACATTTCACGATGAAATAACCGGGGAATCGGAAAAAAATACATAAAATGCCCGAGAAAAATTATGGAACTGTTTTCGGATTGTAGCTTATGGAATTCCCCACATATTCCACGACAGTAAGAATGCATTTTCATTGAAAAAATCGCAGCGGCGAAAAATTTCACTCTCGAGGCTTTAACCGGGATGTTAACCGCGGTCGTTTTTTGGAGTCAGATTTAACCCTGATACGAAAAAACGTGGCTAATATTTCGAAAGAATTTCACATGCACCTCACCTTGGCGCAAGTTGGAGAAAATTTAGATGGAAAAATAATTCGTCTTAAGGTGAAAGTAGAAAAAAAACAATTATTTTGAAGCTCTGTAAAAATCAAAACGCTTATTTGATTTGTTCATTAGGAATATTTGTTGGATCATTCGATTTCGACATAATTTTAATAGATTTTACCAATTGCAGATCTTTGGGGGCAGTGTGAATTGAATTGTATTGAATTCGAGCTAAAATTAACCCTAGTATTCTACACTTAGCGTATAAAAACTGTTAGAAGTAATGGAGCTAGATTAAAATGATGTAAGAAAGATATGATTGTAAGACTATGCGCCAATTTTTAAAAGAATCGTACAAGCACCTCACCTTGGGAGAAGTTGAAGAAAACTGAGATGGAAAAAAAGACTGTTTTTGGGTCAAATCACGCAAATTTGACTTTGAAGCTCTGTAAAAACCAAACCTCTTAATCGATTTTAGTGTGGTTAGTTTCATTTTATAGGTAATTTTGGTTGGCTGTAATATTCATTGTATTTCACTATTCTAGCTGGTCTAGCTTTGGAGATATTAGGCTTTAAGTCGCGCAAGAAAATGATTTTCTCAAAAATCTTTAAATGCCTGTGGCAGCTAAAGGGTTAAGCTGTATGTTCCGTACAACTTTTTTGCTGGAAATCACATGAGGAATCACAATCCGGTGCGTTTATGCGGCAGTTTCCGGACACCTTGTATATATTAGTATCCGCATATGACTAACTTTTCGTTACAAGGTCCTATCAAATTATGCGTATCATATTTATATATATGCATTTAGGTTAAATGATTAAATCCTATATGGGGGTGCTTTCTATAACCAAGTCTTATTTATTTGAACCGGGTAATGCACCATCTAAAGATAATATTAGTATAAAATGCAAAAGTAGTATCTATGACTATAATAACATAAAGACAAGAAATTAGTGCATATTTCGATTTACGCATACAAACATGTACATAGTATGCCGACAATTGATTGATTTTTCTCTCCTAAAATATGTATTGTTGACAGAATAATTTCTTCCCTTTTATTGATTTTCTTGAACCCAAACTTTGAAAATGAATACACATACGAGTATATACACACTACAGCTTCTCACTAGTCACGTAAGCCGAAATGCCCTACATTTTGATTTACTTTTATTTGAGGTAGGAAATAAACTTATAGCCTGTATACATAGTTTATCGTTTTTAACTGGAAGTAGAGTTTTCATTCGCTGAATTAATAAAATGTATTAAGTGTGAATAAATGATGGGAAAATACTTGAAAATTGAAATTCATTTTTAGAATTAGGAAAACATCGCTAATAGTATAGTACAATTGGGTCAAAAAAGTCCCAAACCGAAACATTCAAAAGAAAAAGAAATTTTTGAAGCCAAATTGTTGTACCAGCATACGCAGTAAAAAGTTACACTAATTTGCGCCAAGGGTTAAGGAGGGAGGGGGTGGCAAACGGGTGAAAAGTCAGTTTTTTGCAAATATCTCGAAAAGCATGAGTCTGACCGCAAAATGTTTCGAGGACAAAACAAACTAAATAAAATTACCTTTGTAATGATATATAATACTCCAGACATTTTCTCAGAAAATTATACCCTAGGCCGAAAAGGATTATAGTGAATTTACATTTTTTGAGTTTTCGCACTGTAACTGGAGTCAACCTGATTTTTCGTACTTGTAAGGCACGCTCTGGTACAAACTATTGAATATACATTCAGAAGACTGCAAATAAGTGTTATAATGACGTTCTAAGAGAAAAATTTTATTTTTTCATTTTAAGGCCTGAATAGACCTCGGGCGGAATGAAAATGACATTTTTGTCCGCTGCGATTTTCTCAATGAAAATGCATGCTTACTGTCGTGGAACATATCGGAAATGATGGGGAATTCCATAAGCTACAATCCGAATATGGTTCCAAAATTTTTCTCGGCCATTTTATGTATTATTTTTCGATTCCCCGGTCATTTGATCGTTGAAAATATCTAATGACCGGGGAATCGAAAGATAATACATAAAATGGTCGAGAAAAATTTTGGAACCACATTCGGATTGTAGCTTATGGAATTCCCCATCATTTCCGATATGTTACACGACCGTAAGCATGCATACGCATTGAGAAAATCGCAGCGGACAAAAATTTCATTTTCATTCCGCCCTAGGTCTATTCAGACCTTTAGATAGAATTTAGAAATGAAAAAAATAACTAGCTTCAGATGGTAAATTTGAGGCTCAACAAGGGATGAAATTGTGTGCTTTTACAAGCTCTCGCAATCTTTAGCGTGAGTTAATAAGCGCGGCCTTACTCAGCAGACAGGTCTTTTTATGATTATATCAGCATAATATGCTATTGTTCGTTCATTATGGCATCAGCTTCGATATCTAGGTACGTACATATACATACTAGCATGTTTTTGGCTTTAGTGCGAATTTGTGATCTATTGTGTCGATGTTTCAATTAGCATAATATGAAACAGTCTCCAAAAATTTCACAAAATCTAGATTAGGCAGATAGACATTTAGCATATTTTTGTAAGTCTTAAGCTAGCATAACAAACAAAAAGAACCATATTATTTGGAAGTATGTACATATATGTACACACATGCGATACAAATTAAAAAACTATTCTACTTGGATGAGTCATGAACAGTCATCGGAGCATTTACTTCACGGATGGGCGAGTACTCACCACATACACATTCTTGCATCTATACGTTCCTATAGTTGAACCTGAGGTCAAACGAGTCAATTGAGATACAATTTGAAGCATTCACTACATTAGAAGCAACACAAAATTACCAAGAGATACAAAAATGTACTCGTTTCTCAAGTACAAGTACATATTGCATTTTATCATACAATCGAATTTATCTAATTTTAATATGACTTAAACTACACACAGAAGTCATATTTTAAAACGGCATAAGAATCCGCGAAATGGATAGGCATAGGCTGCTTCACTTCTTATGACTTTGGGATACCAGATAGCGCGAGCAGACATCTTTCAGAACAATAGGAAAAAATCTCCTCAAGCTATTAAGAATGTACGTTTTGGTTTCTGGTTGCAACGGTCAGAACACCTGTCGCGAATGATTTTCGCTGTGTCTGTCTACATGAGTCGTACATCCGAGGGACTCTTTCACTCGAGGTTCGTTATGTTAATGTTAGTAACATATGTATACCTACAGGTGCAGATACACTGTATATGTACGTACCTATGTTTTTGAGCATCTGTTATAATAATGTCAGAAAAATTAAAAAAAAAAAAGTATATTTCTTTCACTTACGATGATGCCTATATAGTATAGTTAAATTCTAATTTGTCTTTTTAGATTTATAGACGCACTTGGTGGTGTTTTTTTCAACGAATTTTCAACAATTTGCAATTCTGTTAAATGCGAATATAATAATAAATAAACACCTGTCTTATTACTGCGTTTCTAGAGAAACTAGAGCGTGAATTACTTTCAACCAGAGTATATGCAATGGTGGGTAATGCAAATAACAAATCATAAATCTGATATATTTTTGTGGTTTTGTGGATGTACTCGTAGATCATATGAAAAAAGGTATCGACTTTATGAAATTGGAATTAAAATAAACTAAGATTTTGAGTTTTACAAATAATTACACACTCAGGTATTATTATTAGATGAATAAATTACAAAAAAGTAACAACCAATTGACTAATGAATAATTAGCATTCTCGATATTCAGGCCAGGATAATCAATTCGTTTCAATTTGAGATTGATGAAAAACCTATATTTTTCCAGTTTTTTTATATAAAATATTCTTCAACCATTTTAGAACTAAGATGCGTGACAACGCAATCTTGTGTACCTAAGTATGAATGTAGTTTAATGGGGTTCATAGCCAAATAATTCTGTGTAACACCCGGAACGAGTGTGCTACATGCAAACCATAAAGTATTCGAATGGAAAAAGAGTGCTTTTGAATTTTTAGCCATAAGATTCCCAACATATTAGGTGTGTTTTTTGGTTATCCCGTGTAGGTTTGGGTAACGAAACTCCATATAATAAAAATGCCAGCTGATCCACCTGTCATTTTTTTATATGAAGTTTCGTTACCCAAACCTACACGGGATAACCAAAAAAACACACCTATTGTTTTGTTACAGTACTCATTTGGCTCCCATCTTTGTTTTGTGTAAACGAGGTGAATAGCAGAGTAACTGAATTGTACGAGTAGTCCACATCGGTGGTTCTGATTTTAAAATTAGTTAAGTCTTTGTAATTTTGAATATGAAAAAGCACCAAACCTATTTGAGTACCAACGAAAGAGGTATAAAGCAGCCACGCGAAGCGAGATCTCTATACAAGATCCGAATCTACTACATACATACTAGAACGTAATTCATCCAACAATACCTTCCTTCCTTTATTTTTACAGTCACCGCACTTTATCGAACCCAGCTGTTGAGATCATGTCAATGTCATAGAATGGTGGAAACTAGCTCCATCTCTTTTCCGCACGTTTTAATGAGCGTGATCGCGAAATGTTCAGTTTGATAATGTGTGGCTGCGGCAACCATTATTCAATTACAACAACAACAAATTGAACATGTACTATTCGTATCATATTGTATTTTTTTGTATTTTAAAGAAAACCCCTGGCCGTATATTTACTTGTACGCAAAATTAGAATAAAAACTACACTATTGTCGAGAATTTAATATCGGTTGTATAATAATGCTACGAGTGTGCATATTCTAGCTTTGCGTAATGATACAACACATCAAAGCTATCTGATGTACCCCACAACCATCCTCTCATATGCTCTAGATATTATAATACAATACGAGAGAAACAACCAGATGATAACTAGAAGAATAGCTAGTAAGCCGGCTAGTGTTACTTAAGTTTGTACATACTAATATGTACTGTACACGTATGGGTATAAGATCGAGCTGCTGATGTTTTGCGAGATCACCGAGAAGCAAGAGTGCACATAGTTATCCAGAAGGTTTTCACATGAGGGAAAAGTATACAACGTAAAAATCGTTGAGTAATGTAAAGTGTACCTACTGTGTTTTGAGGTGAAACTTGTAATTTGATGCTGTTTTTGTAGACAGGGAATTTGATACATAAGCACATCTGGTTTTTTGTTGTTCTTCCTCTACCAAAATGAGGTTTTCCTACTGATTTCATTCTAAAGTACATATTCATTTGATTTTCTTAAGTTTAATTATGATTTAACAATAGTTAATGGCATTATTGAAATTTTGGTCAAATGTTTGTTTTGCTAAAATCTTGGACGGTATTGAAAATGGGCCAAATCGGACCACGCGTTCCCCTACCTTCCATACAAACTACCCCTCCTTGATATTTTTGGTAGAATATCGCTATCGTCTTGAAATTTTGATAAATTTCTCATTCTGATATATACTTTGAGTTGATGGAAAGTGAAGTAGGTCCGACTACCCCTACCCCTACAAAGTTATATTCAGCCATATCTTTTGATAGAATGTCACGAAAAACTTCAAATTAGTATCAAATGGTAGCCGTTGGATGCCTTGACAAGGTAATAAAGATTTGTCAGGTCCGACCCAACTACCCCTCCCTCCCAAAAAAAAAATATGAAATTGAATATTTTGGGTTTTGCGTGCCTTCTAGGTCTGTACATGGGTATAATGTATACACTCATCGTGCTATTCGCACGATTAGAACTCTTTTAGAACTCGTTTTTAATTCGATTCGCTCCGATATATTTGAAATTAAAACTATTGAACAAAGATCATGGGCATATTTTCTAAAGTTCTGCTCAATAATTAAAAAAAAAAATTTTGCAACTAGTCCGATTTAAGGTATTAACGAGTGCCATTTCTACAGGAGGCGCTACATATGGCTAGTCAAATTCAAAATTGCCAAATTTCATTAGACTCCTTCATCTCGTCTCGTATTTTCAGAGATATGAGGTGAGTTTTCAACTATCGGGAACTGGACAGGACAGCACAACTTCTATAAGTTGGATACTAATTGTTCTATATAGATGTTTGTATGGAAGTTACAAGTTGTGCTGTTCCCACCTTGTTCGCTCCTATTATGTAAAAATTTTTGTAGGATCTGGAGCGGAGCGAAAATTATTTTAGTCGGAGCGGAGCAATTATAGATTTGTTTGAGTGGTGCGGAAAATTGGGCGGCTCTAGATCGCTAAGGGAACCAGGGGCGGCGCATAAGGGCCCGCAGGGCCCGCGTGGGGGGGGGGGCTCACGATATTTAGGGGCCCAAAAGCCATATGAAAGATTTCCCGAAGCATACAAACAGCACGAGTGCGAAAAACAACACTCCGACATATAATTTTTTTTTGTAAACAATAAGACACTTCTCTAAGTCAAAACAAATGCTAAATTTATTGTTCCTCTTTCACCAGGTCCCTATTGTCCAAAAATCTTAGAAAGTTCATGAGAAAATCCGGATCCTAAATTTTGCTCCTGGCATGGCTATACGCTATTAGCTGTAACTGTAGCCACAGTTTGAAATCAGACCCACCTTTTTGGTAATAGTTTCTAAACTTTCGGTCTAAATTCTAATCCATTTTGTCATGAACTGTCAAAAAAGATCAAAATAGTTCAGCGCGGGCTGCTCACCCCTTATATGCATATGATAGGGCCCCATAATTTAGAAGGTACAAAAAAGTGATTGTGGCCTGTCGCTTATCGCCTTACAGAATTCCAGCTCAGTATTCTCGATATATACATACATATATGGAAAATAAAATAAAATTTGTAATAAATCCGAATGCGGAAATCCGGATTTTCGGGCTTAGGATTAAATTATTATTTTTTTTTTTTAATTTAGCGAAACACTGGAGAACAACTTACTTTTTTATCTACCTCGTATATGTATCTACTAGTATACATACATACTGGCTAGCATTATCGAATGTAAATATGTATGTTCGTTTCTTATGCACTGTACGCGTATATTATTCAAATCGCATCAAAAATGCATTTGGTATTGAATGCAGACACATTAGATTTTTTACAGGTAATAGTTGCGCACAATTCACAATAGTACCTATATCCTTCCGACTAGGTGGAGAAAGAACATGTGTCAGTCTGCGATCCTGCGCTCTATTTACTTTCTCCTCTATACTAAACACAGCGATACATTCTAATATCTTTCATTCCATGTATCCAAAGCGTCGAAATATCTGTACAGCAATGAATTGGAACAAACTCGGTGGTTGTTGCAACTGCGAGTTTACATGTTCTGCGCTCGCATGCTTTTTTAGTCGCATGAGAGTTTAGTTCTCGTTTGAGTGTTTTTCTTGTTCAAGTCAGTTGGATTCAAGAAGCCGCTTGAGATGGTGGTTCGTTCCCGGAGTGTAATTAATAAATAGTAACACGAAATAAAGCAACTATGAAGGATCTGTCTATTCTTCTGCGGAATTTAATTGGATGTTAAAGTAAAAAAAAGTATTTGTTTCCCCGTATATTTTGAAACGTTCAAAATTAACTTCGGTTGACTAATAATATCCAAGTGTGTCCGGCGTAATCCTAGATATCCCTGTGGTTTTGCTAGCATTTATTTAACAATTAATTTTGGAAGTGGTTAGCTCTCAAAATATAGATTGTGGTTTTTGGAATATCGAGTTCAATTTCATATGCATATTTGTCAGGCCTAACGTGGCTCACCTATTGGAAACGCGTATACCTTTATGCGAGTAAAAAAAACCAATAGATGATAACTTAAAGTAATAGCAGTGTGGTAAATATCTTAAAAGTAATAATAATAATTTTTGCGCAATAACAATAATAATCGCGCGATATTGTGTTCTTTTCCAAGTTGCCTTCAGTGTGGAGTTAAGTGGGAAACTGTCAAAGTATTAGAATTGAATGTGATTACGTTTTAAACAAAATATATAATAAGTATTGTTTTGTTAATTCGCGAGAAAACGCGATAGTGGCAAATTTTCCAATGAGTGTTCTCCAAGCTACATTGAAACCACTACAACATCGCTAAGCATAGTAAATAGGCTAAATTAAAGTCGACGGTTTATCATTTATGCAAAACAAGAAACACGCAACAATTAAATAATTTTTTCCTCATACACTAATACGGAGTTGGAGTGAACCTATTTTGGACGAAGCTGAAGCTGCTTGGCTTGGTAATTATTTTCTGTTATTTTTCTTTATGTTCATCTTAATTCCACGCTTTTTTGCTACCCACTAACATGAAATTATAGCATTTAAGTACATACATACATTATTATACAGCTGCGCTATAGCTTGAATTGATGATGTGGATATTTGTTAGAATTGTACTTCTTTCTGATTCGTAAGTTTTTTTCCCTTTTGGCAAAAATAGATTGGGAAGAGTTACTTAGTACATATATGCAGTATTAGTCTAAGAAAATTGAACCAAAATATGGCCATCGAACGGCAAAAATTCTACATCGGGATTTTTTTTGGATTATGGTTGGGGATCGTCCCCAGATTATGGCATTAATAGTCCCAACCGATTGGGGGTCCGCAACCTTAAAAAAAAGGGGGAAAGGGGGACATTTTTTCGTTTCTTTTTGCGATTATTTCAAAAACGACAAGTGACCCAAGACAACTTTGTTCTACAGTTTATAAAATGAGTAGTACGTAGAACAAACTCCTGATAAATCACTTTGTATGGGAGGTACCCTTAGTTTTTATCGGAATGAGCTGATTTTTGGTGGGTGGGGTGACTATGACCTCCAATCGAAACAAACCAAAATTTAGCACTCTGCTCCAATTTTGGGGGAGTTATGGACATGCCATTTTGACAAATTGAAATGGGGGGATAATGGGGGTCCTTGACCGGAGCGACTCAATGTTTACCTTAAAATGATATTGAACTTATTGTGAATACTTATACAAAATTTTACGGCTGAAGTAGCATTCTTTCAAAAGTTATGGAGCTTTTAAAAAAGGTCTAAAATGAAAATATTCTAATTTATTTTTTAGTCTAACGCCGAAATATTCATTTAAACTCTAATGTGTTATATATCATTGCAAAGGTAATTTTATTTAGTTTTTTTCGACCCCAGACCATTTTTCTGTATCTTGTCGTATTTTAAATAATCGCAAAAAACGAAAAAATGTCGCCCATTCCCCCTTTTTTTAAGGTTGCGGACCCCCAATCGGTTGGGACTTTTAATGGCATAATCTGGGGACCATTCCCAACCATAAGCTAAAAAAATTTCCGATGTAGGATTTTTGCCCACCAAATATGCCATTTTTCTTAGACTATGTACATACATGATTAACTTCCTCTTAATTTTAAATTTTATTATTAATTATTGGTCGCATAACCAATACTGGACCGGGTTCAAACGATTTTTTAAAACAATTGTGCTGGCAAATGCAAGGGTTACCAGGCGTCCTTATCTTTTATAAAGGCTTATCTTTTCGTAAAAAAAATAGAATAACTAGAATATAAAAAACATAAGTACAAAAAAGGTTACATCGAAACGCCAGAAAACCCTGAAGTTTATTATTTTATTGATTGCGTGGAGTGTACAATAAATCAAAGAGGATACGAGGATAATTGAATACTTTACAAAATGATCAATTCCTATACCTGACTAGCAGTGTGTTTAAAGTTCCTACCATTTTCAAGATAAATTCGCCTTTTTCTCGACCCAAATTAACTACGCATCAAATGAAATTAAAGATTTCGCAAATGAAATTAACACTTTAAAAAGTCAAATCAACGATTTCATAAATGAAATTAATGTTTTAAAAAGTCAAATTAACGATTTAACAATGAGAGTGATTTGCTGAATGATTACTTTGACTTGCGAAATAGTTTATTTCATTTGCGAAATCGTTAATTTGACTTGTTAAAGAGTTAATTTTATTAGCGAAATGTTTTTTTTTTCTTTGATGTATAGTTGATTTGTGTTGAGAAAAAGGTGAATTTATCTTGAAAATGGTAGTTTTCCTGTTTCATATGATTTGAAGAAAGAATAAATTTACGAACTGCGGAGGTTCTCTTTTAGATGCTCTGCCGACTGTTCAAAAAGGCAGAAAACATTTTTGCTTATCGCGTCTTGACTAAGTACTGTTATTCAAAATTTCAGCCTACCTCTATCAAGTTAGCGTAATAGAGAGAGAAGGAGGGGAAGGGGGTACGTAACATTAACTGCGTTTGTTAAATGGTATACGCGACTGCACTACTTCAATACAAATTTGACAGTTCCTGAACAGTATTCCTGTCAAATTTGTATGAAAACTGTGCTAAAAAAAATTAGCTATTATGTATACAGATTTATTTAATTTTAGTTAAACACATCTGTGGTTCAAAGCCTGAGTCTCCTGAGGTTAATTTGACCGCTAATAAAATCAGAAAAAAATTAATTTTATAACTGGAGTTGAAGCTCATCCATAATTTCACCTCATGATCGCGTTCATCTACGTAGTTTATAACAATGTGATGAATAAAAAAATCGTCGAGGCATAAAAAATGAAACATTAGATATTGTCTAGTAGTTTCTTTTCATACAGTCTTTCACTTAATTAGTTGTTACGATGAGAAAGAAAGGCTTAAACAACACTCGTATTACACATTATTTCCATTAATTCATCTTCATTCTTTATTTATATATTTGCCTCACGGGAAAATATATCTTAAGCAATAGGAAAGTTACTTCTGGCAAATGAGAAAAAAACGTTTCAATGTTAACGTATTCTATGGAAATAAAATTTAAACATACAATTTTCAGAAAATTGTGGATTTATATTTCATTATCCGTTAACATGTTTAACCATTCACGAACACATTTCGTTATTTCGTTAAAAAGTAACAGCAGCTGTTCACGATGTCATTCACCTATTATACATACATCAGTCGATAAATTGTTTATAATATTGAATGAGGTAAAATATACACCTGGCTTCAAGAATAGAAGCCCGTATGTGAATACATAGTTAATATCCACCTATTAGTTCAATAAGGAGGTGAAAAAGCTAGTACTTGAGAGTGCTGGTGGAGATTTTTTTGTTCCTTTTGGGGTGCTGAGTACGAATCCGTAGTTTCCCACTAACATTTTTGGTTGTTAAAGCTGATATTTTTCTTGTTTTTTATGTCTGTATTTTGGGGTGCTGAGCATGAGTTCTCCCCAAAAATTCGTTCCGAATAAGATTCACAATCACAAAAACCTACAAAACATACTATCACTTGTAGCGAAATCCGCTTAACGCATTGGCTTATGTCCCGTTCGACACTTTATCATCTTCTTTCCAATATACGCAAAAACATACTGTTTCCTAGTTATAAGCCAAACAAGGGAAAACAAGTGAGCTTTTTAGGGTTTTTTTGCGGTTTTGACCCTTCTCCGCAACGAAATTTTGGTGGGAAGCTACGGATTCGTGCTCAATACCTCATCTCAAATTACCTGATGACTAGACTACTATTGAATGTATATTAAGTGTGTTTTTTGGTTATCCCGTGTAGGTTTGGGTAACGAAACTGCATTATACAAAAAATAAAAATGACAGGTGGGTCAGCTGGATTTTTTTTATATCGAGTTTCGTTACCCAAACCCTACGGGATAACCAAAAAAACCTACTTATTATATTAAAATAAAGAAAGAGCCTTCAGTAAGTTACATATATGTAATAAACTACCCATATGTCATGTTTTTAAGTTCTTGTACATGGTTTCGATTAAATGAATGAAATGATTAATGAAAGGACTTCATAATAATTGCTCACGAGCTTACCCTTTATTCACAAGGATTGATTGACCTTCGTTTAAATTAAGGAAATTCGTTTGTAATGAATTATATCTTTAAGTGGAAAATATAGATCTGAATTCACAAGAATATGAACAAATACGTAAGTGCGTTGGCTGTCGTATATAGCTACCCTTTAAGCATACAGGCACTTCTTGAGTAAAAACACGTGCTTCCAAAGCCTATTTGAAATGTGTAAATTGCAGGAAAACCGGCATAGAAAGCTTCCATTATTTTGATATCCTTACATGCATATGTATCTTGACTAAGGTGACTAAAGCGAAATGTATGGTTGAAAAGAAACCGCTTTGAATGCAATCACTTGGAATCATGAACATACAGATATTCGCTGCATGTATGTACTTGCCTTTCGCTACCCCAGCAGGGCATTTTTCAAGGGTTCATACATATGATTTAATCGAAACAACAAAATGATGCGAGTTTTAGTCCGAAGAAAATAATACTTTTTTTGCGTTATGTATTTTTGCTTGTTTGTAAAAATATCCGTTTATGATGAAAAGAAACAAAGTAACTACTGGCGCAATAGATTGAATCATCATTAAATATGTAAATAAAAAATGTAAGCCCATATATCATTCATATTGTGTTCTTTGCCACAATATAAAACGGGCTAAAATAAGTAAAGAAATAGCGCCATCCAATATGCCCAAAATATTGTGCAACCCTTCTTGTTCTGTCTACGTCCTCTAAAGTGAATTCTACCTTTTGCACTGTTTGAACTATGTATATCAGACAAACTTATACAGCATGTGCACCACACAGTCAATTTGAATACCGTGCATGTTGTGAACACATACGAGGACAGGGAAAAAACACCCTCATCACAGTGCATGATATTATAACACAACATAACATAAGAAACTTGGCGGTAAAAAAAACATAAGGTGGAAAAGGTAAGCCTTCAATTGAAGTCACAAAATGTGAAGGGAAGTGGAAACTCATCGTATGGTATAGAGAGGCTCTTATATCCTGCACCTGCACTGTCACAGGATAAGGTGAGGGATTGTCGCTTTTTTATGTTAGGTTGTTGTTGTTATTATTGTTATATTGTGGCTTTGCACGGATACTCATTCGAGCAAAATAGGTTTTTGTTTTAAATATATCCGGCTGATTTACCTGTAAATTAAACTGTCTGTTTGGCATTGTGCTTTCACTAAGCCCTATGAGCCAATCTTCGCAGCAGTTATGCAATTGAAAAATTAATTAAATAAATAGCTTTGGTGAATGGCTAAAAAATCATTGTCTTAAAACACAATGCGTAGTAGGTAAAACCTATATATTTTTGTTTTGTTTCAAAAATGTCCCCATTGAAGTTTGGACGAATTAACAAGACGAATTAACCTCGCAAGATGCCCACTTTAATTAAAACAATTGTTCGCCAGCGTAATTTCGGAAATGTTGTTCCCTAAAATATGACGAGTTTCTGACGGCTTCTGAATGTGTTGAATGTATAAAATATTGTAGTATGGATTTTCATTTTTATACTCGTCACTATGTTAAAAGGTCCCCGTAAGGGGAAGATAAAGGTTGAAAGGCTCCGGTTAATTCCTATATCTTCTTCAGTTGTGGCATAACTGCGGACCCTTAGCTATGCAGGAGGAGTTTCATAGGGTGAACGGCTTCAGCCAATTCCTATATCTCTCTACGGGGCGTTACTTTCCCGCATTATCCGAGTAACCGCTGCGCCTAACAGCGCTGCGCTGTATTAACATCTGCAGCGTCTCAGGTTACTTAACGTGATAGGTGACAGAAAACATTTAATTCAACCACTAAAGCAGCATCTTCGAGGCATGCCCATGATGGCCTTTACTCAACGATTAAACCCTATCATGGTTTAGCGATGTGCCGACAACTCGTCCTAAGAAAAACTTCAAGTCAAGAAACCTGAAACAAAAGCCTCGGATTGGACGGATACAAAACAACGACGACCCCGCAAACGAAAAAATGATTACTCTTTCGGATTCTGTAATGTACGCTCCCTGAATAGACCGGGGGCCTTAAGGACCCTGCTGGATCAGGTAGAACAATACAAGCTGAGCATAG
Source organism: Microchrysa polita (assembly GCA_949715475.1). NCBI lineage: Eukaryota > Metazoa > Arthropoda > Insecta > Diptera > Stratiomyidae > Microchrysa > Microchrysa polita. Next base: position 88,934,067 of record OX454420.1, on the reverse strand, counting down.
TTGCAATCCAGGAATCTAAATGGCTCAAAAGCGAGATTAACGACCTCAATTCGCACACTATTTTTACGAGTGGTAAAGAGGAGGGCAACAAGTAGATTGGAGTAGCTTTAATCGTGAGTAAGCAGCTCAAGGACCACGTTATCGGCTTCAAACCCATCAACGAGTGGCTATGTGCGATCCGCATTAAGACCCATTTCGCTAATCTCTGGCTCATTAATGCGCATGCCCCTACTGGAGGTCATAGCCTCCACGACAAAACAACAACAACGGTCGGCGACTTATCGACTTCGCGAGCGGCAGAAATCTAGTCATAAGCTCTACATGCTTCCCTCATCGACGAATCCATAAGCAGACCTGGAAGTCCCCAGATGAATACACCGTGAACCAGATCGACCACGTACTGATCAGCAAGAGATGTGCTTCTTCTAATGTCTTAGATGTTCGATCCTATCGAGTGCGACTCCGATCACTATTTGGTGAAGACGACAGAATGCAGAATCTCTTCGGTGCACCTAACGAGAATTAACCCTGCCAAGATCTTCGAGGTTGACAATTTGATTGATGATGCCACGGCGGCTGCGTATACTACAGCACTTGAGGAAAAACTGTCGCCCATGCTTGATAACATCAATAATTTAGGCAGAAAGTTTTCTGCATAACCTCAATAACGCCGCAAAGGAAGTTGGACTACATATCAACGAAAGCAAGACAAAGGCCATGATGCAATCGAAAACAGGGACGCCAGCAAATTCAAGCATCACAGTGGGGGACCTTAATATCGAGTATGTAGACAACTTCAACTATCTGGGTTGTAACTTATCAAAAGAAGGCCAACGTGAAGCTTCAACGTTTGCAATGGGCAGGGCATGTACAACGGATGGACGATAATCGCATGCCAAAGAAAGTGATGAGCGCACAACGAATTGACGGAGCGACGTTGCGTGGACGACCGAGAGCTCGCTGGGAGAACTCCGTAGGTGAAGGCGCCCACCAGCTGCTGGGCTTCCCCAACTGGAAGACAAGGTCACGTAACCGCGACAATTGGAGGTCAACGATTCAGGCGGCCAAGGCCCGACGTCGGGATATCGTGCCACATTGATGATGTTAAAGGGTATATATTAACTTTGTAATGGAGTTTGCAACGCACAAAAGGAAGCACATCTAACTATATAAAGTATTGGTCAGTGTGACAAGAGAAATCGATGTGTTCCTGGCTTAGCCTCAACGCATTCACGAACAGATGGAATCGGAACACGTTATAGGGCTGTGGTAGAAAAAGAAATTAATAACACAAAAGAAGCTTAAGTTTCATTCAAATGGGGATTAAAATTTCTGCCGCGCCCTAAATTAGCCTCGTTTATAATTATGCAAAATATAAATGCTTTATACAATGCCTACAATTTGAGATGAAATGTAGATAAACGATTACATTGCAATTGCATTGACTAAGGGTTTAAAGATCTTTCCCGATATAAACATTTTTGCAAGGTATCAGTTTGTCAACTTTTTCGACTGTATATAAAGATGGACGCATAAAACAATAATGTTAATAGATAATAGAGTAGGACTTTAGTTTGTAGGCTTTCTCCTCTAAAGGACAAAACAAATTTTGTTTATCTAAATTTATAAAGAACTTAACCAAACGACTATGTATCTAATTGCGATGCATATAATGTAAATATGTATGTATTTATGTAAGTAATCTATAAATTCACTAGAACTTGATTTCATTGTATGTACAAATCTACTACCCACATCGTTTCCTCACCGATCTGAATATTCTCGACATGTAATAGTGAATTTCCTCAAGTTTTATACAATGTTTAATTGTGTGTTCGTATCTTATATTCTATCTATGTGCTTTATGTATATGAATTCTCGTCTCTTTCTAAAGACCAAGCTTCTAATTAATGATTTTCAAAGTTACCGAAGCAGATTTCTTAGTATAGACGTAGATCGTTATAATGAATATGTACGTGTAAGCGTCTTATTATGCCAGGGGAAGGTACCGATCAAAACATAGAAAAATAAGCGGAATTGCATCAGATTCTAATGCATTATATTGTGAAGCATTGCTCTATGTTAATGTTAATTTTTGCTGGCGTTGTAGAAGTTAGGAAGTCCAAATAATATTTCCGCTCAAATATTCGCACCTATCAGTATTAGTATTTTTAGGTACCTGCATATGTAAATATATATGCAGTGAATCATTATATCGAGCAAGAAAATAAAAATAGTTTTTTTCACTTTCGCTAGGATTGGGATAATTTAGTAATGCGGAGAAGGTTTAATCGAGGCGTTACTTCAACTGAAGATTAGCCCTGCTAAATATGTAAATAAGAAATATGAACGACGTCACTTTAAATTTAAGATTTTCTGTCGTCAATGTCCAGTAATTAGAAAAGGGCTCTATTTTATTTTAAAAGTGATATACAACTATCCAGTACAAGACAGAATAGCACAACCTTTTGACTGTTGTATTCTATGTAGAACAACTAGTGTTTAATTCCACGTTTGAATTTATATGGAAGTCGTACTATTTTGTTCTGTACTGGATAGTTAAAAACACACCTATTGTTTCTAGCCATTACCTCCAAATATTATGTGAAATAAACCGAAGAAACTAATAGAGGCTTTTTTTAATTAGTTGAAATAAACTATGTTGACTTTAATTTTTCAAATATGGAATTCCCTCCTTAAAAAGTTGACCGATTTGATCATGAAGGCGTTTTCCGGCAACCATGTGATGATTCTATACTCATCAAGTAGCATGAATAGAGCATCAACCGTTCATGAGACCATTCTGGAATGATTTTCTTTGAGTTTTGTTTTTACTAGTCTATACAAAACCATAAGAGAGCCTACCCATATGTACAGCACGATAAGCAACGTTATGCTTACGCTTGCTCAAATGTTACGATCGGCAATTTAGTTTCGTTTCTCTAAAATTCCTTTAATCTTCTATATCAGATACGTTAAGATGTTTGAAGTAATTTGCAGTTGCCCGTCTATTGTAGTAGAGTGCATTAATGAGTCCAATTATCTTTCATTTGGTTAATACGGGGGAAATGTTTCATTGTGAACTTAAAATGATACACGCAGAAGATTCTGAATCAGAGCGAAAGAATAATGAAGATCATGTTTTAGATATGAATTTAAATTAGGTACAGTTACGTTTCATAGTACACCCATACGTACATAGATATTTTGTACACTCATACCTCATTATACGGCCTCTCTTTATACGGCAGTTCGCTCTTACGGCCCTTTTCAATTATGGCACTATTTCGATATACGGCATTCAATATTCGTTATACGGCCGAATATGTTTTTGAGGATTCCTCATTTTATATGCAAGGTAAAGACATGGAGAAAGAACTAGTTTTGTGTTGAAAATGTTACTAAAAGGATAAACAACTGTGCTAGCAGATTGTTTCATTTGCACAACCTTAAATTAAAAGGCGAGTCCGATAGTGCCGATTCAATACTAACCGGCAATATTAAAAGGTCTAATAGAAAAGGGAGGGCATTGTCCCGAACAGGTTTTTATGGTTGATGAAACCGGCTTATATTGGAAGCGGATGCCATTTATCATTTCAAAGGACGCAAAATCGGGTCCTGGTTATAAAATGTCAAAAGAATGAACAACTTTGTTCCTTGGTGATAATGCGTCGGAAGTCTTCAAATTAACACCGTTATTAGTTTATATATCAGAAAATCCGAAGGCTCTCAAGGGCGTAGACAAAAGTAAGTTACCAGTCATCTTCAAAAGTAACAAGAAGGCCTGGTTGACGAAAGTTCTTTTTGAGGATTCGTTTAAAAACTTTTATAGTCCTGAAGTCATCGCATAATTAAGATCAAGCAATTTGAGCAATAAGTTTTTGCTTTTGCTGGATAATGCTCCAGGGCACACAATCAACATCTCGGAAATATGTGCAGATCCTCAAGAGGAATACCTCCCAAAAAATACCACTGCTATTATACCTATACAACCCATGGACCTGGGAATAACTGTAACTTTCAAGGCTTATTACTTACGAAGAACTTTCCAGCAGATTATCAATGGAAGCGACGGAAATCTTTCAATGAAAGAAATTTGGAAAAGTTACAAGATCAACAATGCCATAAAAGTATAAGTAAATCTTGGAAGGAGGTAAAGTCACAAACTATGAAAAGAGTATGGAAATCTATATGACATTCACGTGTCAAAATATGGATGTCCAAACTGATTCCGTGTCACATATTTGCCAAACAATAGTAAGTGCTGCAGCAATGAATGGGATTGATGATTTGGCTGAAGGCGATTTGATTGAGTTAATAGATGTGGATCGAAACCCGTTATCAAACTAGGGACTACTTCAGCTGGAACCAATTTCGGAAAGAGCCACCAAGAAGGAAGAAACTGAATATGTATAATCGATGCTTTCAATCACTTCGAAGAAGGGATTAAATTTCTCTCTGAAGATGATCCTGATGACGAACGCAGCTCAAGAGTGAAAAGAAGCATGAATGAAGCATTATGAAATGGACTACGTATTAAGTTTATTTTTTTTATACTCAACATGTTGCAGATGTGTTAGTGACATTCCAATTCCAAGATCTTAACTTTTTTTGTGTTGAGATCAACAGCATGCTCATCAGTGTTATTTATGGGTACTCGTTTAACATCTGAGTGAGATCATAGTCCGCCTCATGGGTCGTGAGTTCGAAAAACACCATAAACTGAATTCGGTGACGGTGAGTCTCGAACTGATGACACTGCACTGAAGGTGTGCGCACTAACCACAACACCAGCCAGACTACAAATTTCCATTTTAAGTATGTATATATATTTTACATCAAACTTGTTTATGTTTCATTAATAAAAAACTGTATTTTTTGATAAGTTAATACCGATCTTTTGCTATTAATGGATTTGTATGATTTCGATATACGGCCTTTTCACTTAACGGCCAAATTTTCCAGAACCAATCTATGCCGTATAACGAGGTATGAGTGTATATATGTATATCTCATGCCTTATGAGTGAAAATGGTGAAAATACAATCAAAATCAAGTAGAATTATTTTTTGAGCCAGTGGAGCGTAAAAGCCTGAGAGAACAATATTAACCGGATAATTTTCAATGTTTTCGTGCTACATGGCTACTTTCACTTTTGACAATTATTATTTTCAACAAAAATTTTCTTTACAACATATTTAATATTTAGAAAAAAATAGAAATACTTACTGGATTTCTTTTTCTTTTTCAGGTATAATTGCATCCGAGAAAAGCAACTGTTATAATAAAAAAGAGTCAATACAAACAAAAAAGCACATGACAGCAACAGAGTAGATATTATTCTACTTAAATCGTTGTTTTAGTATCCTTATATCAATAGTTTCAATAAACCCATCACCATTTCGTCAATCGCGATTAAACGAAGGCCGACGCTGCCGCAAACGCCAGCGAGTGCCCCACAGGTGTTGTCTCCGAAGCGACAGTGCCCAACGATAACACAATTTACAGCAGCTGCTGCTGCGGCAGCAGTTCTTCAGCAAACTACTGTTGTTTCGCCGCAACTACAACTGCATCATCCACTTAGCCATACATTACACCAACATCATCAACAACAACTAGCACAAGCATCTGTCGTAGGCTCACCAGGCAATTCTATCAACTCTGGTTTGACCACACTGATTCAACAACATCAAATAGTCCCGTCAACAATTATAAGCAATAATAATACAAAAGTTGGTTGTTCAAATCTGAATAACAATCTCAGCATTATCAATAATAATAACAACAACAACACCAACCCAAACAGTAACACCATTAACAGTAACGTCACCGTCAATCCGACTAGTGCTAAAAATATGGAGAACCAAATGCCTTTACCAACACTTGGACTATCACAAAGTATGGATTCCGTAAACACAGCAAGCAACGAGGAAGAGGTAAGTTATCCAATATAGAAAAATATTCCTACCGTTAGGTCGGTGGAAAAATTTTGTGATCGACTCTGAGGCCCAATTTATAAAAGTGTCTCCTTCCAATCTTGTAGACTTACACCCATATTTTTAAACATGCCTTCCCTTGTAAGCTTCCTTGATTAAAAGTTTCCTTGAGGTTTTTCTTCATTTAAGTCAAATGTGCTTTATTATTAATAGGGGTTCTGAAGAAAAAAAGGTCGCCTTGGCTCAAGGCTCACTTAAGGGACGAGTGGGTAATGTCCAACATTCAAGTGGGAAAGATAAATCAGTTAACGCTATATTCATTTTCGTCGTGTTTTTCGCTTCACATCTACGAATCTTACATTATATTACATTATTTGACTATACAATCGAATTGATGCAAAATTTGCCTTAAATCGTAAAAATACGAATTCCAATAATACGTTGAGTTCCTGTCATTAGAGGCTGAACTTTTCAATTTAAGGCGGGGAGAGCGCGTTCATTTCCAGTTTTTGGTAATTATTTCGAAAATTGTCAAAGTTAAATCAAAATCTTCCAAGAAAAAGTTAAACTATACATAAATTTGCCTTCGGAATGGTATATAATACATTAGATTTCTATATTTAGACAACACCCTAGGCCTTAATATCTAGACAAGGCATTGCTAGAACTCTCTAAAGATAAAACATTGTAATAGAAACAAAAAAAAAACAAAAAAAAACAAAAACAATAAAAAACACAAAAGGGTTTTCCTTTAGGAAAATATGAGATGACAACACACATGTACTCGTATGTATGACATATCTGATTGCGGATATTGCGGACTTAAAGTTCCTTTAGATTTCATTAAAAAGTACATACATACATACATATGTATTGTATATGTAATACATCCATACGTACTTATTAGAAATCTTTAAGATAGCAATAAATGTTTAATCAATACTCGTATGGATATTGTAAAAGCCAATGGTTGGATTTGTTCATCAAACACTCCTCCTGACATTCATTCCACCGGCTTTATTGATTAACAAAGTCGTCATTTCCCTCGGTCGCTGGACGAGTCTACGTGTCAGGACATTGCGTGTCGCATATCATAAACTGAAATGTAATCGACATTGCCTCCCAATGCCCAAATTCCACAAAACTTAATGCACATATATGTTTATGGGCATTATGTATTTGCTTTGGCATGCTATACGAAACCATTTATGTGTTACGTGGTATGTATATGGGTAATGTATATTGTATATGCATATAAAATAGGGGTTGGTTAAAGCATGATTGCAAAAAAGAGGGGAATTAGTTGTGATTGCTGAGTTAAATAAAATATCGAATTTATATACCACCTGCTTCTACATAGTATCCTTAACTTTGATCTGTATAATTTCGGTAAAATAGGATCATCGTTCAGTTTCTGCGATTGTACGCCGTTGGTAGTTTATGGCATATTACGTCAAGTAAAACTAGGACGAAAGTACGTACTACATGTAGTACGTATAATGATTATTATAGGATGTTAGTTTTCTATTAGGTTCAAAAGTTTTATCACAGAATACAAAACTATTACTTAGTTGCTGTTTTTTTTTACTTTTTTTATTTTGTAATATAAAAAATTGAAAAAAAAACTGTATGTTAATATAGGGTTTAGCAATAAGGACGGATAGATGTTGTAATGGAATAGAACAAGCTGTGTGTGAGTTATAAACGATTTTTTGTTATTTTATTTGAAACACCCATATGTCGCATAGATCCTGCTGAATTTGAGCGAAGGCTTGGTTGATATTGAATCTAAGGGCATCGGTCGATTGCGGCTTATTGGTATAAACCTGCGACTTCAGGAAACAACAGATTAGACCGACGCCACCAAAACAAACAGGCCGCTACAGGCTGCAAACATATTTTCGCACTATTTGGAAAACACTACCTACTATAGGTATGAATTTCTGTGGGAATAATTTTTATTTGATCTAACATATTCCCCACAACATAAACGTAAGGACGTACATTTAATATTCCAGGCAAGTTTTCGACCACAATCTGTAAGCGTTTGGCGAAATCGAATAACTTTGAACTTCTCTTGTTCGAAATCCTGGTGACATATGCCATGATATGAAACTTGTCACCAGACTCTGGTAACTTTCAAATTAGTCTCATGACACTTTTCTATTTACATTGAATTTCGTGCTGCTTCTATACTGCAAATATAAAAAATATTTCCACTTTTTTGTTTCGACTCAAAAGGATATCTGAAGACATGCCAATATAGAGGAAAGCTGCAATATAATATGTTTTTTGCACAGGATTTTCTATTTTTATACTTAGGTACATACCACTTGATAATTATGATAAATATTGACTGATTGGTTGCACCGAACTATTTAAAAGAAATCAATACACTTACATCTCGAAGTGCCTACAATAATCTTTCATTTGAATTTTGAGCATTAAAATACAAATCTACATGTATCAAAAATTTTCAATAGAATTTGTTATTATTGGTGCAATTTATCACTAATGTCAGATATTAATTGAGACACATTATTGCTTAAATTAAGTGAATGTCGACTATGCATAGACGAATCAACTCCACATGATTCTCCGTCCGAATATATCACACTATATCCACTCCTATACATGAATACATTTTCCATGGGCTTTGATATTTGGCAGACATATTTAGAACTTAATTTTAACAAGGTTGCTCTTAAAATGTACTGCAAATGTGTGAATATCAATTTGCATGCAAATTTATTTGTTGAGACCATTATACAGTGCTTGTCATCAGATTAGCACACCCCTTCGCATGAATAGTTTCAGCTGATTTCCAACCAAACTAAAAGAGCTAAATTTCAAAATTATAACTGTTAATAGTCTATTCAATTCTGAGTTAATTAACACAAAAAGAATTGTGTTTAGAATTTTTAATATTGATTTATAATTGTTTTTCAAAAAAGAACACACAAAATAGCCATTTCAAATTTGTCATCAGGATAGCACATGCAAATTCTTTTTTGTCTATCTTCCACAATTAAAGACCTAGGACCAAAACCCAATTTTTTGTCGTTGTTTGAGTAAGATAATGACTTTAATATGAATAATTAAAAATCATTATCTGCGGAAGAGGGACCAAAATTTAAGGCATACAAGGAGTCAAGGCGGTAAAAAAGTGAAATTTCGAGAAAAAATTAATAAAAGTTGATAAGTTGTATCCGAATTCATGTGTGTAATAAGTAGCGTTAAGGTAAAAATAATAGAGGCGATAAGAATTAAGTACATGTCAATCCTTATGAGAGAGTAATTTTGAGAGAAACATCTGGCCCTCATGACTCGGTCGCAAGGATTAGGGTAAATTTTGACATTAAGGCGAGCCTATATTTTGTTCAAACAGTGATAATAAAACTCCACATTTCAAGAAAATAAAACTAAAGAATAAACTCCAACTTAACTTTCCCCGAAGGAAAATACGTTAAAATTAATCATGAGAACATTTGATATGGAACAAAGAATGGCGGTATGTTATCTTTTCGGATAAAAAGAAGTTCACTTTAGAAGAGTAACACAGCTATATTGTCTACTTCCAGGATCTTTGATAGGAAGGACACCATTAGGATCGCATTCATTGTCGGACAGATTGTGTAATGGTCTCGAGGGCCAAGTGATACTCTGAGATGATACTTCTTTTTATTCGATAAGACAACATAGCGCCATTCTTTAGTACATGTCAAGTGCTCTCGAGTTTAATTTAAGCGAATTTTCCTTTAGTTTTAGTTTCTTTAGATGTGGAGCATTTTTGTATCACTATTTGAACAGTAGGCTCGCCTTGATGTGAAAATTTACCCTAAGCCTTGCGACCGAGTCATGAGGGCTCGATGCCTCTCTCAAAATTACTCTTTCATAAGGATTGACAAGTACTCAATTTTTATCGCCTCTATTATTTTTACCTTTACGCTACATATTGCACACGAGTTCGGATTCAACTAAGCGACTTTTATCAATTTTTTCTCGAAATTTCACTTTTTGACCGCCTTGACTCCTTGTAAGCCTTAAATTTTGATCCATCTTCCGCAGATAATGATTTTCTCTTATTCATATTAAAGTTAATATCTTACTCAAACAACCACAAAAAATTAGGGTTCCTACGTCTTTAATTGTGGAAGATAGACAAAAAAGAAATTACATGTGCTATCCTGATGACAAATATTAAATGGCTATTTTGGGTGTTCTTTCTCGAAAAACAATTATAAATCAATATTAAAAAATGTGAACACAATTCTTTTTGTGTTAATTAACCCAGAATTGAATAGACTATTAACAGTTATAATTTTGAAATTTTAGCTCTTTTGGTTTGGTTGGAAATCAGCCGAAACTATTCATGGGAAGGGTGTGCTAATCTGATGACGAGCAGTGTATGTATTGCAATGGCCGAATCAATTAAAAATATACCATCTATGATTATAAATATGATTCATAAGTACATAAATGTTCTTTACAATCCTGATATTGAGTATAGTATTATTAATTAATAAAATAAATTCAAATAAACTTTTCTGTACATCTACCATAACGTGTGTACCATACAATCCAAACTATAATGTTGCATCCACACGTGCTGGTAATTGGCACCTCGCTAAAAACTGGCATCCCCGTAGACGGATAATGAGTAATGACATAATCAAACTTTCATTTCTGAGGTTTTCTTAAATTTAATTACATTTGTACTATTGTATTGTTACATTTGTATTATATACAAATCGGTTTCTTCGCGTTTAAATAATAATTAGATATTACCTTTCAAGAATTACACAATGTCACACATGTCATTATGATTTCGTGTAACTTTGTTATATTCTTGTTTTTTAGTGCAAATATTATTTTTAGAAGCAGTATCGCTGCCGCGCAATAACCTTGCGAAATATCTTTCTCCAGGAGAAAAAAATAACATTTGGCATGTGTTCTGCAGGATTTTCCCTTTCTGTTTTAGGTACCGATAAACATTTCAGATTATAGAAACACATACATACATACATACACTTTATATCAAATTTATTTTTGGAAGGTGACCACGCAATCCTGCTAGCCAATTTTTTCGTTGACAAGTTTGGACTAAATTTTGTTCAATTTTCAAATAGAAGAATAAGTCATAAGTTAAGAACATATAAGAGAAATATACGAATATTGATGTACGCTATGTAGTATGCAGTTGATAGTCGAAACAGTGTCAGAATGTTCTCCAAAGTAAATCAATTGATACCTTAGGTCGCTAAATTAATAAACCCCTATCCGTAATTTTGACATTTCTGAGAAATTCAGGCGTCCTATCTATTCAAGTCAACAAAAATAGACATGAAATATGTATGTATGTGTGAACTATTTCACTCTCCAAGCTCAACCCAATACAATACTCAATGCATTGCAACGAAAAAATGTCTCCAAGCTGCGACGTATGCCACGAGTTTTGAGACTGAATTATCTAATGTAATATGTAATATGACTTATAAAGGACACGACGACAAAAAAGCAATCGATATACGAGTGTCCACATCCAGGCTTTTGGGAGCTCTACTCATTGGGTGAATAAAATATTTGTCACACAAATAAATGGTGCACAGGATGTACATAACGACTTTTATTTGCGTAAATGTATATATGATTTAGTATCACATATGGAAAAAGTTTCATATGAATACAATAGCAATTGGTTTCAGTACCATTAAATAAAGGATGTTTATGTGAAGCCGTATTTTTTACGTATCGTCCTTTTTAAATTTTCTAATATTTCGATTTTTTATTGAAAATAGAATTTTAAATATACTTATAGATACATATTTACAAATTTTAGGTTCTTTTATAAAACACAATATCATCAGAAAAATGTCTTGAAACCTTTAAGTCGTGATCCGAAATATTTTATGATACATTGCCTTTTTTTATATGCATCGGGTCACGACAAAAATTTTTTTGATAAACCCGAAACCGTTTGAATTTTTTCTGTATTTTTTCATGTTTTCAAAACACTCCTATACAATTTTGCCTAATACGCAACCAGTGTCCATCACTGCATATACAGAAGAAGAAGCGAAAAATAGAACGATATTTTGCATGATTGTTGGCGGGGGGGTCCCCTGATTTTGTGGATTTTTTTAAATAAATCAAAAATAGGGTACGTCTAACTGATAAAAGTGCTATTTTGTCTGTTTATTTGGATACAAAACTCCACAAGGGGTGCCTACTGTACAGTATACAAAATGAACAATACATTATTGTTTCATTCAACATAACATAAGACCGTACCCAAATCCGCTCATTATTGTCGTACACAGGAAATCACCACAGATTGATGTGCATGACCGATTATAAACGGCAATTTCCTATATTATTTGCTTAATTTCACCTCTTATACTAAATTTTAAAAATAACAATAGAATGACACATGTATGATCCAATCGCAAAGTTGAGTTTTTTTATTTCAGTAATTGTTCGAGTATTTTTTCAATAACAAATTTATTGTTGTACCTATGTATTAGTAAAAAGTTAAACAAACATTTGAGTAGCAAGAGATTATACATAGTTAAACTTAAAGAATATGAGAATGACACGAAGCGTAAAAAACCAAGCGCGTATGATCTTCTAAATGGAAATTTACGTATCACTCGATGTTATTATGTTACCTTAATTTACAAGGCAACTAAATAATTGGACTTAATAAAAATGTAATATATAAATGGACTTAGGCTTTTCTCTCTCTCTCTAAATCGCAATAGTAATCAGCATTAGAATAGGAAGTGCATAGCGATGGGCTGGAGTACTAAATGTATTAACAAGGTACCAATACATCGAAACTTATTTTTTCTTAACTCTGGTAACACTATTTTAAATGTACATTGAAATAATAATGAACTTCTCGAACTACATGAGTTAACATTAATTTGAAATGGAGGAATCACGGTTGGCTGAACACGATTGTCTGTAAAGAACCAACAGTGTATCTACATGGTCCTCATATATTTAGCTTATCCGTTTGTCATCATTCAAACCACTTTTTTCATCGCTAATTGCAATAAAATTTTTATTTAAATTGATGTAGGTAATCATAGGTTAAAACGGAATAATTCACCTTGTGTTTGCTGCTGTTTATGTTACATGAGACACGACACGTCAACCGTTACTCATATCTACTCAAATACTTGAAGAAAAATGTGTCTTCAAATTATTGAACAAAATATTCAACAAAATATCGCTATTGTTAGGCACATTTGCACTCTGTTTACACAGACGTCAAAAGTAAGTGACGATTTCTTAAAAGTTAAACCTTTCCTTTCAGAAAAAATCTCTTTTCTAATTTTTATTCATGTAAACAAACATCATGTCGTGGATATTTCTATTTTTTGTAATACACGGTGCATGTAGCTTTCGTACATGACATAATGAGATTGTTGGCAATTCTTAAGTTATTCTCTCCTACGATATGAAGAAGTTGTTTCACTAATGAGCTTCTGCTGAAATGTTACACATTTTAAAATCCACTTGCAATGTTAATAATAATAATAGGACAATACTATACCTACATACAATTCATTTTAAAGTGTTAAAATTATTAAATTTTTGTAAAAGCAATCTTTAGCTCCTAATACGAACATATACTAGCAGTATTTTAATCAATTTTCTTATCAAAACCAACCCGCCCACCGATTTAGTCTATCCAGTAGAAGTTGTAGGATATCTAAGGGCTCCAGTACACAGTCATATTTGGTCATATTTCTATTATAATATGCTTAAGCTTACTTGATTTCGCTTACTGCGAGTCTAAAAATGTATACTGAATGCATCGAGTAGGCTTAGGCATATGACATACATATTACAATAATGACTGTGTAATGGAGGCCTAATGACGAATATATGGGCAATCCAATCCAAACCCAATTGTATTAAAATGGATTTTTGTTCTGTCAAATATGAAAGAACGAAAATCCAGTTTAATACAATTGGGTTTGGATTGGATTGGCCGTGTGTACGCAACCTAGGCTTGAAAAAACTGCATTAGAAAAATTTTCGATTAATCTGAAATAAACAATTAAAGGAACGCAACTGAATACCAAACATTCACATGTCGGAACATGAACTTGAGCTATTTTGAGGATTTTGAAAATGAACTTCTCTACCATACCATTAAACCTTTTTGAAAAATTTAAATCAATTTTGAAATGTGGCATTATGCACAATAATAAAAGCAGTATACTTCAATTATGCATGCCCCAAGTAGGCATATGTGGATTTCGACGTATTTGACGTTCTTTAAACATTCGAAATATAGTCATGGTTATCGGTTCAAAACTCTCACTAAATATAGTAAATATAAATACGTACATATATGCAATATACATACATATTTCGCGAAATATTTACGGATATTCTCGATAAGAAATTATTTTACATTTAGCCCATATAACTTCAATATACATACATATATGTATGTACATATATATCATCATTATTTTCAAAATAGCATTTATTAGTTTATTTTTAAAATGAAGTTTTTCTCTTGTTGAACTTTAGTAACCTTAATGCTGCTAGTTTCATTTTTATTACTGACGAGATGTCGCGATAAAGCACATCTTCCTCTCTGCTGTATATTGGGTAGCCGAGTTGAAAAGATTTCATGTTCCGCAATGAAGTCAACTCCTGTGGAGTTTTGCGAATGTTTCCCCCCTAATTCTGAGTAAACAATAACGTTGAGTGGATTTTTTCCTGATCTGTCGAGACTATACGTGTGTAGGTGTCATATTGCTATAGTCGTATAGCAACCAACGTGAAATTCCCTCAATTACTCCCGAGCGAATTTTCACTATCGTGTAGGGAAGTAAATGATTTTAATTTTAGTAGCTTAACCAACTTTTAATAAAACGTCTGATAATAATTTATATGGATGTTTTCGTAATTTCAGGTTCGAACATTATTTGTTAGTGGACTACCAATGGATGCGAAGCCAAGAGAACTGTATTTGCTGTTCAGAGCGTATGAGGTAAATTTATTTTTAACCGCATCATAGAAAAAAATAAACTACTTTCAATTAATATACAGGGCTATGAAGGTTCTCTGTTGAAAGTGACAAGCAAAAATGGGAAAACAGCTTCGGTAAGTATTTAACTTAAGATAAATCACATAAAAAATGTCCATGAGATATACTTAATGTATGTATATCGCACTCGGAATCCATATTTATAAGAACCGCATGGCTGCAGTAAAATTACAATTTCTGAATTTTCAGTTGTAATATAGTACATTAGTACTATCGGTATCGGTTGCCACTTTATTGGGGACGCCATAAATTGTAAATTGCTGTATATGTCGAAAGTGACATGGTATTTTTGGTAGAAAAATAAATGAATGTACTCATCCCAGATGAAAAACCCCTAACTTACCAAACGTCAAGTTGAAATACATATCACATTGCAAGATTACAATGTATACATTATATTCACGAAAGTACGGACGTCTGCAAAAGATGTTTGCAACCGTGCAGAACTTTATAATAAGACGTCTTCACACAAAAAAATTGTGTACTGTCAAACATTGTTTAAGGTTTTTGTATTAAGAGGGAAATAGTCCTTAAAATAAATGTATCATTACAATTAATTAATTATACATACTTGAAATTTGAAATATTTAGCCAAATTTGAAAATAGATTTGGTGTATCTTATATTTTGGCATCCGATGGTTTATAAAATGTTAGCCAACTTTATTGCGTACATAAATGGACGCATATTTGCATATTATTCAAAAACTACTTTTATTTTGTCCAATAGCCGGTCGGATTTGTAACATTCCATACAAGGGCTGGAGCAGAAGCAGCAAAGCAGGACTTGCAGGTAATATTTTGATTATCTTGTGATACAGTATAAATTAACTAGGACTGAATGTGAAGTCTTTTTAAGAAAATTTTAAACATTTATAAGGGTTACAAAATATTAAAGTCTTTCAAAAATTATTTATTATTTAATTAATTATTATTTGTTTTTGCATACTTGGTATGCTGGAAATTTATTTAGGGTTTAGATTTTTTTTAACTTTTCGTTATAATTGGTGTCGCGATAAACTACATACATATTTAAGACTTTCAACATCAAACAGCACTGTTCACGAGAAGTTTTGTGCGTTTTTATTATATGGAAAAGATTTGGGAAACAGTTAAAAATCTCGACCTACCCCTGGGTATTTGTTTCTTAAAAGTCAATTGCCAACTCCACTTATTATTGCGCCAATACAATGCAAAAGAAATTTAATACAAAATAATTGTCCAAATATGGGGCACCCTTGAATTTCATCAAGTACAGAACATATAGTAATATTATATATACGTCTTATAACAACTATAGCTATAGATTTGCATGCTGTCGACAACGGTATTCTTTTATTTTAGTTAACTCTAATAGAGGGTGAATGAGGCTAGAATATTAAACTATGAATATCAAGATTTCAGGGCTATATTTTAATTATGAAAACCTTTCCCAAACTGATCCTCGTATTAGACAACAATAAAATAAATATCCATATAAATATGTATAAATATTCACAATCCACAAAGTATGACACATTGACACACTTGCATACATGCCACACAGTAAATCACTATTTTGCAATTTTAAAGTTACGAGAAAAGAAAGATCCTGTAACGGTATATATAAACATATGAGTATACTAAAATATATATGTTTATATATACATCCATATAAAGACTGCACCCACTGCAAAATATAGACTCCAGCAATAATTTTCCCATCTTTTCACAATTACAATAATTACATATTTTTGTCAAAATACTATTGCTGCCCAAAATTCCGTTGAAATAAATGTAACTTGTGCATCAAATATTTTTGAATTAGTAAATTTGAAAATAAGCGGACTCATGCTTTATTTCGTGTATGTATACATATACATAAAAATAAACGTAAACTGCATAACCCCTGCATCTGTTAAATGGAAAGCAAACGTAACAAGCTGAATAATAGAAGCACCACCTAATTCGCGAGGAAAGCAAGGAAGTACTATTGATGTCTTAATGTGATTTCCAAAAATCGCAGAATCCTGTATAAAAGTCAATTGGCATTTTTCTAAATTTATTTATTCCAATAATAAGTAAGTTATAACCGCATAGTTGTTATTTTCATTTCGATTTAATGTTAATGATGCGTTATTGTAAAATTGATTGTAAACTATACTCTTCCAGACTCGTCATTTCCCAACCAGAAAAGTCAAAAGTAAATTTTTGTAAAAGGTTTAAAATGAGTGCGGTTTCAAAACGCCTTTGAATGGGAAATAATCGCCGGGCCATTCTTCTAGCTAATACTGCATTTACCCGTTTTGTAAAATGTAAAACAGTTGCGTAAGCGCAACTAACCTGTTTTGTACCCGACCTCAATAATAAAAAAAATATGTATTATATGTTAGAGGGCATATCGACGAAGTAAAATTTAAAAGTATAAATAAAAGAAAAATATAAAAAATATATCTTCACCAGCGCAGAAGTTAAATTTTTAAAAATTTTGAGCTTTGTTTGTTTTAACTCTCTGAACTGGTGAACGAATAAAAAAAATCTTACTACTTCAGTTATTCCCGAATATTTTCCTACCGTTTTCTCAACGTTAGTTAATATAATAACAGTTCAAAATAAAAAAAGAAGATAAACTCTTTTACACACAAACAAAATGCTGTACACTCATTTGCAGCAGGGTGTTCGCTTCGATCCCGACATGCCCCAAACAATTCGCTTGGAATTCGCAAAGAGTAACACGAAAGTGAGCAAACCTAAACCACAGCCCAATACAGCGACAACAGCCGCACATCCTGCATTGATGCACCCACTCACTGGACGTAAGTACACACCTTTCAACAGGGAATTATCTAATCCTTTTCGTTATTATTTTCAAATTAAATGATCTTAACTATCAACCTTCGTAATAATAAAGGAAAATAATTGCATCCAATATTTACTTAAATTGCGGAAAAAATCGTTTTTCGGTTTCTATCGACTTATATGGGCGAACTCAAGCATTGGTTCCGATAGTGGTATTTCTTATCTCTTAGTTTGACCTTTTTTGTCATTTCCGATTAAAAAAAAAAAAAATAATTGTTTTTACAATGTTATGATTGGCTTGGATATAACATTATCACGATTATGATAGTTTACTTTTTATTTCTTTTTAAATTTGAAGAAATATGTTTTTTTTTTTTCAAGTATGTACCAAAAATTGTATGTGAGTATCGTGATAGAATGAATCAGACAAATTAAACCGATGTAACGTATTAAGAATAAATTTCCTTGAAATACAACATATTTTACTTTTAAATAAAAAATAACGAAAGTTGTTATACCCTTTTAATCTATGAGCGAAGTGTATAAAAATCAACAAAATACGAATTAAATTTCAGATTATTTTTTATCGCTCAACAATATTGAGTATGGTTGAGTACTTTTTAATATCATTCTAACCACGAAATCATTACCTGAAACAATGATAAATGTGTGAAATTGCTAAGATTCTTCCGTGTGTTCTTCTATCCACTAAACACAGAAATTGCATGAATTGAAATTCCCAGAAATACTTTTACGCACCGCAATAGTTATTTCACATAAATGCACTATAAGAATGTACACTTATTCATTATTATATTATGATTATGGGAATCTTCGGGAAAATAGTATAGATTCTTATGTAGAAATTCATTTCATGAATTAATCAGTATCCTCGATAAGTAAATAAATTTAAACAATGTTAAGGTTTACATACTACAGGCTTCAAGCCCTAATGGTGTCTACTACTAGACTAATGAGAAGACTAATCTAATTAATTATTGCGTGTTATATATTTCTGGATTTTGTCATTAATAATTTTTATTTGAATTTTAATTTGCCTAGTCGTTGATTTTATAATTGCTCAGTGATATTATGTAACATTCGATTTTAGACTTAGGATCTCATTTTTTCCCTGGTGGACCTGAACTATGGCACCATCCGCTAGCATATTCGGCGGCAGCAGCTGAATTACCTGGTGCGGCCGCATTACAGCATGCAACGTTAGTACATCCGGCCTTGCATCCTCAAGTTCCAGTACGTTCTTACCTCTGACTAAATACAGACAAAGTTTTAGATCAGCCCATGCATCAAGTAAGTATACTAACATCATATTTTTAGTCGAAAGCAAAGAAATTTTAATTTTCTCAAACTGATTGTATGTCACATGGATCAAATGAACTATTCTAAACAGAAAAAAAACATCTTTTTTTTAGCCACAAATAACAATGCAACATCCATCAACTATTCACCCGGCCCAAATGCATGTTTCCGCCGGATTACCAACTGGTCATCATTTTTTGCCGAGTCCAGCGTTAGCAAGCCCAGTTGGATCAAGTGTTAATAACAGTGGGCATCAAGCAAATCCACCACTAGCTGCAAATGCTCCTTGTTCTACACTGTTCGTCGCAAATCTTGGCCAATTCGTCTCGGAACATGATCTAAAGGATGTTTTTTCCAGGTACGCATTTATGTATGTATCTAAAATTTATAAGCTTGTGTCTTGCTTTGACAATATATGTATGCCCTAGTTGACGGTTCTCATAACTTGATAGTTACCATAGTTTCCATATTTCTATTCCACGAGGCACACGAAATAATAAAAGAATATCCTAAAATATTACATATTTATGTATGTACATATATACGTGACATGTCTACAATTTACTTGCTTTCGAAAATGTCGTCTGTAGTTTTTAACAACGCTATGATTGCGCAAAACGGTTTCACATGAAATGCATAAATTAGTTTCTAGCCCTCTGGCATCGAATAATGCCAGTCAGTCAACCCCATACCAACAATTATTTTCGGTTTAGTATCGATCCAACAAAATAACAATAATAACAGAAGGTTATCGCGTGACCTCACCGTACCATGTACTAGCTTCTTTTGACACGAATACCGTCCAAATAAAATTATAGTTAGGGAAAAAGCTATTTGCATGTACAAACTCGTATATATTAGTTACAATGTAAAATAATTTTCAAAGGAGTCCATTATTGTTGTTGATTTATTCATTGCTCATTGGTAACTTCATTTACCGTAAGTCATCTGGTATGATATATTTATGCATTATATATTTTAAATAAAAATAGAATATCGCTGTTGTAAATTTTAAGATCGGCCTATTTGTATATTCATTGTCATGGCATTACGTGTACGCAATTTTAAAATAATTCGGCAACCAGCAATTATTGCTTCGGTATCTTTTCTTTTTTATATACAAAAATATATGAGTCAAACCTTCCCGCGAAAATCATCTGCCATTGGAAAATCAAGGAAAAAATTTTGAACTTGTTTCAATTCTACGCTGAAAGGAAAATTTTGTCAAAAATCAAAAAGATGCCTAAAAATATAGATACATGTATATGCATTTACAATACTTAGCCAAATATTTTAAGTATGTACATACTTATAATAGATCATTATGTACGGCGGAAACTTGAAGCTGAAGGTATTTTACTTCGAGTTATGGAGTTTTCAAGCTAGCGAGTTTTCGAGTTATCGAGTCTAACTAAAAGAAAATTCGAGATATCGAGTGCGGTATTATATAATTTTCTGAGCATTTTATTAGAAATATTTATCAATGAGAAACTTGGACTTAACGAATATTTCGTAAGAACATCTCGCCGACTGCCAAACAAAGAATTTAACTTCGGGTTATAGAATTTTTCTTTGATTTATCGGGTGTATTTTTTATTGTTTTTTGTTCAAATGAGCTGGGGAATCGGGTTTTCTTCGACTTCGATCGGTTATTATAGGTTATATGTAGAATTGTTTTATAAATTTTGTAAACTACTAATTGCAGTGCTTCCCAAGTTTTAGTCGTTGTTAGGCATACAAATTGTTTTTGTTGTTTTTACTGTTTTTTTTCTCTATAATGATTCGTATTTTTGTATTAACAGGGGAGCTGGTATGGAATCAAGACAGGATCTTGTAAGTAAGAAGAACGAACGTGAACTTCATTCCTTTCTAATGACACCAACTTGACTCGGCTCTATCGGAGAAATTTATGTTTTACCTAATGGGTCTGGACCTCTTGCGGCTGCTTGAATATTGTCCACGTTATTCTGAGTGTAGTTTTGTTGTTGGTAAAACGGATAGAAAAAAACAAAAGGCAGAATATATAAGTATAAATATATTGTAGTTATAAACAGCATATTTAAAAGACAGCATTTGTTAATTTCTTGTGCGCAAAGAACCACAATACACTAAACGAAAATTGATATTTTCGATTTGGCTAAAACAATGTAATAATGTCATTTCCTTGCATGCATTACATTAAACATATACACAGATTGATAAATGCAATAATGTAAAAATACATTACAATAACATTAGTTTAACCAATAGAAAACCAAAAATATTTTATTCTAACAGACAAAAAGGAAATACTAAAAATCTTATTATGTAAAACAATAACGAACAATCATTTTTTTTGCATACTTTATAGGGAGTTTAATGAAGAATAAATTGATGAATTTTTCGCGCAGAAACTATTTATAAAACAGTCTTTTGTTAGTTCTTCTTCTATACTGTAAAGTATTTTATACTTGAATTATAGTATTTTACAAAAAAAGTTTTAAATGTTAATAGAAAAAAATCCAGAAAAAAAAAAGATAGATTACAAAACTTAACAAACGCATATGGTACATATAAATGTAACCCTTATGACTGTGGAAATTGAAACTACTCGTATATACTATTTATGCTAGAAAATACATAAACAGGAATGAATTTTCTTAATCTATACTTTCGATTTCGTATCCAGCCAATTTGTTTTTTTGCACAATAGAAAGCACAAATCTGTCGTTTTTTTTTGTTAACAAACTACTCGAATATTTATCATCACAACCAATTATGAGCAAATAGCACAATTTCAATTTTTCGGCATTCGTCTTCTTTTCTGCATATCAAATAAAATGACAATGGATATGAAATGAATTTTAAGAAAATATTTAAATTGATATACTGAAATGATCGAAATTTCAATAAAAAATACACGTTTCGGGTAATTCGCGATTTTGATTTTAAATTATTATCAAATAAATTATTTTATTGATATTAGTTTCATTAGAGAATTAAGATAAATATTTAAACAGTAAAGTCAGTAGTTCTATTTGAAGGAGAAAGAAAAAGAGAGAGATAGAAACGATAAAAATGTTATAACTTAACCGAACGTGCCCTTTACACAACTCTCTTTACACACATCTGAACGTTTGACGTAATCTTATAGATATGTATAATCATTATTAACCAATTACATAAGTTACGAAAGGCATTTTTATGGAATGTATTTAAATTACATACGGATACTATTTTGGAAGTACGAAACATACACATTAAATATGCATACATATCATATTAAACCCTCAAGAAAAGATCGGTTAAACTAAAATTCGGTATAACACTTTGGATACATGTTGAAAAAAAAAAACATAATAAAGGGTTTCATGTATGATTGTTAGAGCTAATGATATAAATTACATACAAAAAAAAACAAATGACAGCTGTTCTTGAATTTTTGGCAAATTAAACAAGAACGGTGAACAACGACAATTCGCTTGAAATAAAGTAAATTATGAAACAAAGAGTAAATAAAATCTAGTACATATCAGAAATAGGATTTAAGACAAAGACAAAATATAGTGAAAATAAATTATATTAAGGATTACTTATTTTACCGTAAATAAAACACAAAGGTAGTATATAAATTTCATCAAGTATACATATTTGAATTAAATCAATGAATATGATATGATGGTAGTTATGACTGTATTCTGTAGAGCAATAGAAGCAAGCTTACCATACCACACCTTAAAATATAATATTGATTACAAACAACTAACAAAGCTGATCATATCCAAATATGTATATCCAATCTATGAATATACATGATAAATGTAGATATCTGAGAGTTTACTATAATCAAATACTATTTTTTCTTGCCGTTAATTTACTTTAATATTTTATAACATAATAATTTGTTCATTTGTTGTGATCTTTCTTTTTAATTGAACATGAAAGTATAGTTGGACCAAAAAATAATCCTTATTTAAGAAGTGTTTTCTCTTCAGGCTTTGCGCTCCATACAACTGCAGTTCTAACTGAAGCATATATGTACTTCTATCTATTTTCTGAATCTTGGTCAATGATGTGATTTTGGACATTTTTTGTTTATATAATTATAATAATAAAAATGCGAAATTATTTATTATCTTATTTAATCTTCTTATGTGTGAAGCAATATATCAATAAAATAATTAATTAATATTCGATGCGTCCACGACATGTTCCTTTAAAAAAAACTGCATATCCTGATATAATTCAGATTTGGAGAATTTATCCGTCTGCTAAGCGAATACTAAAGAAACGTTGACAATCATACTATATGTAACTGACTGTTCTCGTTGCTTCACGAAATGATGTTAAACATTAAAATACACATATTTATGTATGTATAGTTTCTATACTAAAGTATTGATTTATTGGTCTCATTTTCTTCTTTTTATTTATTAGCTCTCCAGACAACATCATTGATAAGATTCATGTATTCAATACCGATTCGATTGACTAAAATTAAGATAATACTTGACGTAATCAATTAACTTAGATGTTAAATTATGGGTTACATGCAATACAGAAAACACTATTTTCTAATCTAATGACATCTGTTTCCAAAAAATACCAAAGCTTGTAACGATAGTTACGTTTTTATTGTGAGTAAGTAGAGTAAATAACTTCTAAAAAGATCTAGTAGCGTTAGTCCAAAGACAAAAGGGATGTCCTTAAAAATACATGCTTTCTACTTTTTTTCTTTAAATTATGGTTCCAGACAGAACGAAAATTTAATTTAGTTGCTTTTAAGATAGTTGTAAAATGTTTAACACGAACCTTGTTTTAACAGCGTAACGCTGGTTTGCAATAAATTTAGCATTACCATGGAAAACTAACATACAAAAAATATAATTCAATAGGAGCAACACAGCAACATTTAATTTATTTGTTTTTATACCGAACAATTTTTACAATCTAATTATTTCTAAACAATTGTGAAACAAGTTGTTTATAAAACGTTTCGAAATACGCTTAACATTTGCATTATCCGTAATCAGATAAAATTGAGCAGTTCTTATGCATCACCAGAATAAAAATTAATGGGTTTCGTCGTCACAGAAAATAATTTGGTCAATATTACTAGTGTACAACTCTTGGTATAATCTTTGTTCCATTTTTTCGACGTCTTACTTTAATCCTTATATATATCTCGAAACTGATTTATCTAAATGCGGACCATTTTGAAATATTAGTTTTTCGTTTGCGGAACTAATAACTGTAAACTTTTGTCAGATCATTTAGAATTATTTGTTTACAATGGGCGCTAGTCTTAATATCAGTTAAATTCAACAAGAGCAAATGCGAAATTTCATTTAATTTTTTATTAGCCCGAAAGTTTTTTTTTAATATATGCAAATCACATTATATTCAATCTTTTATGGTAGTTTCCGGTATACATAATAATATTTGATTTTTAATGTTTCGCTTTAAATTTAAGTTTGTTTAGCTGTGATTTTTGCTATTAACCCTAAACTAAACCAGTATGAACAATAGATAAATATGTAGTTTTAGCAACTATCCGAAAATATTTAATTACATGCATGTATATTTATTTCTTTTTTTTTCTTCTATGATTAAAGAAAAAGTATATTTTTTTTGTGTTTATACTTTTAAGTTTTTATTTATTTAAAATCTAATACTTTTGGATATAACGTTGTTTAAGGAATGTTGGTTGAAAATAATTAAATTTAAAAACTATATGATAGATGTAAACGTTCAATTATTCCGTCCAAGTAAAATATAAATATACGTGTAAATTAAACAAAAAATATATATCTATATGCATAAAATAATGTTTCACATAATGTATTAATTTCTTTGTAGTTTAGTGCACTTTATAATTCATCAATCCAAAATTTTTAAAAGCCTTAACTAGATTAAAGCGAAGTTGCAAATATTTAACATTATATACATAAACTATTTATGGGTATATCAATGCATATCATTACATTGCCTTTTTAATGCTACTAGGATTATTATGATCGAAAAAATGCAACTCGAAAAGAAAAATGCATACTAAAGCAATAAAAAATAATTTTGTTATCGTTTAAGAGATATCTGGTTTATGAAAGCCCATACTATCGTCGATTCGAAGAATTATCGAATTTTTAATGAGCCGCTGAGTATCTTTGATTGCATGCGCACTTAGTGTTTGCTGTTAAATTTAAATGGCTCATTTAAGCTTCGGTATTAGCTAAAACCAATGGCATTGGAGCTTTCCTAAAAGCTAATAGATATATTTTTCCTTTTGTATGTCAGAAATGCATTTATTCTATAATTCACACATATCATCTTAGGAATGAAAAGTGCAGTAAACTACAACCTATTTGTATTGAATATTACGTAGAAAATAAATTATATAACTAAATTGACTGGGTCGTATATGGTAAGTAAAATATTATACTAATAAAGCTGTTCTTTTGTTTTGATGAAACTTATACATAAACTATATAGAAAAGGAGTCGTGTATTTGTAATTTAAATTCTTGAAATTAAATAATAAATTAAAAAAAAAAACGGATTTAATGTATGGGAACATAAAAACATATCAATTTTAATAATAAAAAGAAACATACATCTGGGACAAGTGTATGAAATTTCATATAATATATACAAATTATACACTACATTACGCATATACCAATGATAATATATAAAAAGAATTAACAAAATTTTAGAATCAATAAAACGTATTGCGGTAATTTTAATGTCGCAAATTCATGTTAACTATAATATCAAGCAAATGATTAAACGTATATGTAGACATTATTATTCAACAAACCTCTTGAAAATTTAAACTTTATACAATTACTTATACTTTACTTTTGTTATCGTGAACTATTCGCTAGATGAGTGAAACTGCAAAACCGCTAAGAAATTTTGTTGTGATAAATTCTTACGAAATTCAGCTTTGACCCAAAGACAAAACAAAAACATGCTAGAGGGATAAACACATAATTAAGATATAGGACCATGATAAAGGAAAACGTTAGAAAATTACATAAGCATATCATTGCTGTGCAAGGTTATAATTTTGTTACATAGATTCCTTATTATTATTTATATTAACTTTAGATACTAGACTGAGTTGATGTATTGTTTGTAATTATTTTGTGAATGCTATCATAATAAACTTTATGAATAAATAAATCAAATATATTTTATTTAATTATATTAATTGTACAATTGGAGACTTGAATTTGTTTCAGCATGCAATATATCCCCAGGTAATATAATTATGTATTTTGTTATGTTGTGTTACCTAAAAATCGATGCCCATAGTTATTTGGTTGATCCCGGTCCCAGACATTTTAATGTCATTCTTAAACCCTACATTTTGTATGCATTCATAAGGCCCTCGTATTTCTTTTTGAGCTCTTGAAGACCCTATACTACGCCACACTTTCATTTAGTGTTTATCGTTGTTTTTTTTTTTCTTTAAATTGCGCATGTCTGGGTCTCTATTTATTTTATAGTATTTTAAATTATGTGTATGTGTGTATGATTTTAGGCTACGTAGCCGAGACTATATACATACTCGATTGTCTACAGCATAGGCTAAACAAAAGTGATCTGCATTTTTTCTGTTCATTTCTTTCCACTGTAATATTCCAGACGACTACTATGAGTACAACATAAGGCTTGTCTTCTTTGTGCATCCCGTATGGTTTAGGTTAACTAAACTTCATATTAAAAAAAATCCAGCTAGGCTAGAAAAGTTGTCTGTAATTTTTCCTAAACTACAACAACACGGGATGTACAAAAACAAACAAGTCTATTGAAGATAAATCTATGATTTTTTGGTTTAAAATAATTTTCGTCTCGTTTATTCAGTTTTGAACAGCGATATTCTTACTCTTGTAATGACTATAATTAATTTTCGTAGTATCAATAACCAAATTAACTGAGTTCTTTTTTCTCTTATGTATATATTTTGATTAATTGCGGTTCTACGCTCTTTACTCCTTTATCCGACATAGCGTTTTCTAGCGTCTACTCTATCGCAATCATCGCCTTGAAGAATATTTTACAAAATTATCATCATACATTTTTTAGTAACTATATTTATATAGATATAAATTGATGCAGTTTCCATTAAAAAAATATTATATGTACATTAATTATGTTTATGGTGTAAGAGTTTTTATTTATTTTCAATTCTTTTTTATTTAAATACAAAATTCTTACGATAAAATTAGTATTAGTATCAATTTAATGTAAACATATGAAAATTCAAAACATATCAAACTGTGCCCGATTAAAAACAATATGTAGTTAATGTGGAATTATTCAAAAAAATATAGAGAAATAATATAATAATCTTTTGGTGAATAATATTTTTTAATTAAATGCAAAACATACATAATATCATTACCAATAGAGCTCTACATAAAACGTAACAATTCACTACAATATAATAAGAAATATTACAAATAAGCTGTCATTTTGTTATGTTAAGATGCTTGATTAAATAATGGAAAATATCAATAGAGAGTAAGGTGAATACTTTTTTTTATTAATAAAATGAATTAAACATTTTAATCGGGTATTTTTATTGTGCCATGGTTGCATGATGATATCATTTGTACAGGATCTAATTTGTCATAAATATATGCTGCTATGGAGTAGGATAAGGAACGGTTATACCTACAAGATGCTAAAAGTAGGAGGAGTCTGGGAGACTTGAACCACATTCTCCTTCATCGTTGATAGAAAGCTACCCATTTATTTTTATTATATAGTATATAATGCCAGCTTTCAAATTTAATCAAAATGGTTAAGTGTGTATGGCAAAGAATTCCTTTCGCAAAATGGCTCAAGTCTTCCCACGTGGCGGGAGAGTTGCGACATCATGTAAGAAAACATGAAACACTTTGAAAATTGTTTGAGACCCAATGTAGTGTGTATTTTGTCGCCCAAACGTCCCACAAAGTGTACAAACTTTGACTCTCTTAGTTACCACCGTTTGGAAGTTAAACAACAATATAATAATAATTAATTAAAACATTAACCGTTTTCAAAACATTGGAAAATTTTAATCTGTTTTAGAAAATTTCGGAAAAGTGATCCTGTTTTTGAAAAATAAAAAAAAAATTAAAAATTGGCCCTGTTTCGGGGAAATTAAAAAAACTAAAAATTGTTAGAAAATTACATATGCTTGAGAGAGAACAAAAGCAGCAAAACAGCGGACGGCAGCACAATGCATTTTGATTGGGTGACATTTTTAGGTTGCAGTTGAACAGGGATCTGTTTTTACAGAAAAAAACTTTTGTGTTTCCGATATTTTCTGCTACATATATGACAGATGGTACAGTAAGTGTCCCTCGGGTCGATAAGAAGACACAAAAAACGCCATATGAAAACAGAACCCGTAATGTTCCCTTTTTTCTAATTTCGTCCAATAGAAAAAAAAAAGTTTAAAAATGTCTGAAAATGGAAAATGTGTTTTCCTATACACAAACCCAATCAGCTTTTTTATTTTCCTAAATGCAGATCGACATTTCACAAAGAAGCTTTTCTTCTATTTTGCAAATGACGTCAGAGTTTTTTATTTTGCCCCTTGAAAAATTAATACGTATGTTGTAAATACATTTTTCTAAGGGGAAAATTGTGCTAGTCACATTCATGCGCCATACTTGCGCAACGAGTAGTTGAATAGCTTTTCAGAGAACATTTTTTAAAGCTTCCCAGTTACCTCCAGTGGATAAAGCGGAAGGTTCAATTGTCCTTTTTCGTACCGGGAGATAGAAGTAGAAACCGAGAGTTTTGCCTCTGCAAAACTAGTTAAGAGAAAAAGTGATGACTCCATTTTTCGGTTTCAGTGGCTATAGTTCTTGTTTCGGCAAATACTGTTCATTCTAAAATACTGTTAATTCTAAATTAAATAGTTGAAGAGTGATTTGTGCGACGCTAAAGTGCTCCATTCATCATCAAGTTCACTTTATTCCCGAAGCGAAAAAAACGGCCTAATCGTCTCATCCAAATCATTTTGTTTGATATAGATTGTTAATTCATAGACTGTGAAATGTTATAAAGTAAATTGGTGTGTTCAGCAAAAAAAAAGCATTGTCTACAACTTTTGAAAATGAGCCCGTATAATGCTCTTACCCTGTAACATTTATCGGTATGAAATATTTATATATGTGTGACATACTTTATTTAATAGGGTCGGCCCCTGGTGGGTTACTTATTTCAGATAATGGTTAGAAAATACATTTTGTAAAACGATTGCGAAAAGAACTTTGGAACATTGGCAATTTGAAAATCAATCATTAGTATTTTGGAAGAAATTTGTTTGTGCTGAATATTAACTGGCTGAAGGAAACATATTATTAAGTAAACATGAACTGCACATAGGGACTCGAAATTTGTGTGACATTTTGTCCCATTTGTTTGTGTTCGAATTTTCGCTAAAATAAAAAATAAAGGCATTTCATTAATACTAATGCTACCGACTGGAAGAAAAATATTCACTTTTTCTGTTGTACTTTTTTCTTGCGCTGAATAACAGAATTTACCTTACGCGTGCTCACACTACGGAGCTTTTTGGTCGGCTTCGATTTAGTCTGAACTATATCTGTCTACGATATAGAAAAAAGTACATAATTGTCCTATTTTGATGGAAACCACTAACCGAATGTGTTTATCTTTATTGCGGAGATATCATGTTTATCGCCCACCTCCCTTCCCATCTGTAACGTATTGTTTTAACGTAATACTTTTGTATGTAACTTCCTTTACATAATTGTATGTAATGATTGCTTTACATATTTGTAAATGGGGCTCCGGAGCACGTTCTTTAAATTCATTTGGATTATTTTAGAAAAATAGAATTTTGAATCTTCTATCTAGAATAGATAGAATAGAATTTGGAACGTAAAATCGTAAAACGTGTATTTAAGATCCTAATAAAATGCCGCAAATAATTGAATAAAAATTATTTTTGTAAGATTTTACAAGGAATTCCATTAAGTACCAAATTATTAAAAATGATACTTATCTTAATCCAAAGGGAAGTATACGTGTTCTTATTTTTAGTCTTCGATATTCGGTTTGTGATGTTTGCACATTCCAAGTATCCTGATTCGTATAATCGCCGAGATAAATGCATCTTCGCTGAGGTTATGATATTAAATATTATCTTAAATCCAATTTCATGTGAGGCTAAATATCGGTGGAGAAGATTGACTCAATTTTATTCAGTACGCCAACTTGAAAGCTGTGATATTGTTGCATATTCAACACAATTAGCTCAAATAAATGACACAATGCGTATCTAAATTTTCATGAAGAAGCAGTCATTCAAGCTGAGATTGCTGTCTCAGAGTCTTGGACTGTCATCCTGCCAGGATGGAAATCTTGTACAATGGTTGAAAAGAAACGAAAGGTACAGGATCTTGGCAATCCGATCGGTTAGTAGACCAGTGAGTTTTTTTTTCGCTAGGGACAAAGTTGCAACATAGAGAAGTCTTCTTTTAAAATAATAGCTGTTTCTTTATGTCGGGTACAGAACAGGACACATTTATAAATTTCCCCCGTCAAATTGTTTTTGTACATAAAAAATTTCTTGTGGCCTAACTTAAACCTTATTACTTACTTATAATTACATTATCATTTATTGAAGAAATGAAGTACCCAAACTATGACCAAGCACTTAGGAACTACATACGTCTGACACCAGTTAAGGCATTGAAAGAACACTCTTTAACTCCAACTTTACTGTATGCATATAGTTACCATAAATGTATTCTTCAGATTAAAGCCAAATCGCAAACGACGCTAAAAATAAAGTTCACATAGGTAGTTTCCCTAAAAAAAAAGAAGAAAAAAAAGAAAATACTGCAAACAAATTATAAATATTAATTCATACGATACTGTGCTATCAACTTTTGCAGCAGATTTATGTACATACATTATCCATATCCGCAAATCCTAAACTGCAGTGTCTACCAGTAGAGAGGGGGACTACCACATTCCATATAGCTCTCCTTTTTTGCTGTCTTGTTTCTGCAAATATGACAAAGCCAGTGAAATTTAATAGCCACTGCATTGTGCTGTGACCTCCATTGGAAATGGGAACATATGCCGAAGTTTGGGTTATATGAGTATAAATACTATCTCCGTATATGCCTATTATGCATTATACACACGTAAATATAAGGAAACTTCCGTGCCACTCAATTGCTGACAATCCTTATGTATCCTACCTAACTTGTACCCTTGTACGTTTTAATTTCCAGAAACATGTACAATTGCGCTTCAGTATTTTTTCTGATATTCTCTATCTCTCTCTGTACAGAATAAAAGATAAAAGCTTTGTTGTTTTTTTCTCACACTAGTAAACAGAGCACAAAACGCGATAACCGGGTGAGTTGAGTTTTTGTTCGTATCTTTCGTCCTGTCGAACTACGTGTGTCAGGCCGAAGTGTGGCCAGGAGTCACTTGAAAATTTGTATAGCTTTCGGATATAATGTACATACACACTTACATACAGGCATACCTCGACTTAGGACGCTAATTGGTTCCAGGAAAATGCGTCCTAAGTCGAAAACGTTGTAAGTCGAATAATCATATTGCACGTAGGCAAGAACACGGTCAGAACTCGAAACTCGGCACTTTTTAGCTAATTACACAGTTTTTTAAGAAAAAGGAGCATTCAAAATAAACTAGCATGTGCACATCAACATTAACTAATTTGCGTGCCTAATATTTTTCATATCCCTTCTTGGGCTCTCTTATTGTGAACTGACGAAGACGGCCAATTTTTGTTGCGACATAAGTATTTAGGTAGAATTCTCTTTTCCTTTCTAACAATTTAATTTAGAAAACTTCTTAAGGACGCCACAAATCTGACGATTTCTCGGTCGATAGATGGGGATATCGATTGGCTACAATCGATCTGCCGCCCGTACATCACATACATTAGGCAATTTATCGAGCAATCTGAAATTGACAGTCTCACGGTCCACAAGACACAACACAAAATAGCGAAAATTATACCATTGCTAGTTTTGATGGAGAATGACCGCCACAACCACAGCATGAAGAACGACAACAGGTTTTTGTCAAAATATCAGCAACTTAGAACATATGATTGTCAAGACAGCTTGTACGGAAAATTGCATTGGCAATACGTTCCACACGTCAAATCAAAAAATTGAATTCCATTGGTCCCTACAGTTTCCGATTTATCTCGCAATCAAAAAATCTGGCCGAACGATCGGAGTGTCCGTGGCGCTTCTTATTATTTGTTGAGCTGATCGTCTTATATTTGAAGAAAAAAGTCACATTCTCATCACCATAACTTAAAATATGACCGCAAAATTGTGCAATTAGCAGTTTAGTTTGAGCCCCAGCCAGTGAAAATTCAGGCAGCATACAGTTACTTATCAATCACGAAAATATAAAAGGAGTTCAAAATACATAAATTACCGTATGGCAAATGGATGTCGATTCGAAAGTGACGACTCTAATGCAGAAGGTTAGTAAAAAAGTTCAGTTAAATCTAAAGGTGATACGGATGAGCAAAATGTACTCGTAACCTCATATTATTCGACAGACACTTAATTTATGAAAAATGATTCTAATTTCTATTCACATTGTAGAAAATTTGCAGAGGGGATTAAATTTCTTACATTTACAGAAACTGTTCCTCACTCTTTCCATAAGTTGGAAAATTCTGTGTACAAATTACAATTTTCATAAATATAATTCAAGGGATAATAAGTAACACATGTTATTTCGGAGTAACTACACACCATAGCTAGACGTTTAGCTAGACGTTTAGCAAGTCGTGCAAACACTAAAAAGGTTAAATACAAATTCAAATATTTCTTTGCTGCCGTATCCTAGGATACTATCAATAGTGTATTCGGCTTAATTTAAGGCCGAAAAATTAGATCCAGTAACAATTCATAATTTTAACGCTACCAATTTAAGGACGTACACTGCCAAGTCGCACCACCAAGATTTTACGACTTGCTAAAACTTGGTACAAATAAAGGATTTAGCTGAATTCGAAAGGCTCAAGCTCCCTTAAGAGGTTGCCTAACTAATATCTTTTTGGTTTCTATATGGGATATTGTTTACTTTAGACTGCACCCACACTGTCCGGGGCTGCTAAACCGCGCGATACAAAAAGTCAACGTTGTAGACATACGCCTGGCAAAGACAGAGGCGATGGGGGAATTCAAATACGTCTCTGTCTCTTCCAAGCGTGTGTCCACAACTTTGATCGTTTATACCGCACGGTTGGCAAACCCTGAACAGTGTGGGGCAGGCATTAAAATTATGCTCAATTTTTGGGCATACAGTGCTCTGCGTTTCAAAAACGTGTAATTAATGATTGATCAGGAACTATTTGCCGCCGCAGGTAAATAGACTTATGCTGGCCTAATCCTTTACACTAGTGCTGAAATTTACTTCTTTTAAAGGTCCTTAACGAAGCAACAAATAAAATAGAAGCTATATGCACCAGGAAAGAAACTGAGTAAAAACAGAAAAGAAAATTCTGTCTTAATACTTGAACGTGTGTTTTGATACGAATCTTTTTTCTTTTCAAATCGCGTTGTAAGTCGAAACAAAAATTGTTGTAACTCGAGTCGTGGTCTAAATTATTCCCGCGTTGTAAGTCGAAATGTCCTAAGTCGAAGCGTCCTAAGTCGAGGGATACCTGTATTATGTATTTTGATGTTCTGGCTTTACCGGCGAAAGTTATCGTCTTCTTGCCATAAGGAAAAAGCTCAGGCAAAGCGCCAGAGCAAGGAGAATTTATCCTTTAAAAAATCTGACTGCAAGAGCGAATGAATTGATTCGGTTTATAATTCCGAACGTTTGCATATGCATAAGCACCATCAACTATGTTTACAAAATTGAATTTCCATGTATAATAGCAAATATCGAGTACAATTTGAATATGTAACGTGTCTATCTGCAATATAAACGTCGCGAATGCATTATTTATTTCATTTTCCGATTTCTTCTCCAAAGCGAATAATACATACATATATACATATAATTATGTATTATGTGTAGCTACCTACCTATCCCAATTTAGCTCTGGCTAAAAATGTCAAAAGTTGGTATTAATGGGTACGGTTCCGATACGCACCGGTCGCATATATGTTCCGACAACATGTTGTCCATTCTGATCCTCTAACTGCGATTTTAAGAATAAGAAATGATCTCCGGAACTTTTCGTTTACATATTCCATATAGGCAGACATACGGAAAACAGCGAAAGTTATTGCTGATTCGCAAAACCGCAGTTATAGGATCAGAATGGACAACATGTTGCGGGAACATATGCGACCGGTCCGTTTCAGAACCGCACCCAATGCTAAAAGAAAAAAGGAACATTAATGTGATGTTTCTTTTATTCAGCAAACAATATGAGAAGCACTGCCGAACAAATCAGACAAAAATAGAAAAAAACATACACATATGAGTTTTGTTGTATCCTTAGATTTTGTTTTCTTTGAGATGGATATTTTCAAAAGAAACTTTGCAGTGTGGTTATCAATGAACAAATAAACTTGTTATTTGTTTCGCTATTGCTGATATAGTTGAATCCTTTTATGTATGTACTTATAAGAAGCCTATGCTTCTTTCCTTATGAAAATGTACCATATTGAACATAAAGAAATGCTGGTATATGTGAATATTATATCGGATTATCGTTTGTACTAATCCCAATATTTGTTGTGTGTACCCTGCAATTTTACGGAGATCCTTCGTCTTGATTGGCGTCAACATTTTCATCAAATTACTGACAAAGTGTTTAGTTAATTTCACGCCGCACACACACGGTCGATCCATGGATTAACCATGGATTGCAATCCATAAAATGGATTTTCGTTCTGTCAAATGAGCTAAAATAGAGTTTCGTTATGTAAAATGAGCTCATTTCACAGAACCAAAATCCATTATATGGATTACAGTCCATTGTGAAACATTTCTCATCGGATACATAAACGTAAAGTCAAACGAGATCGAGTTCTAATCGTGCAAATAGCACGATGAGTGTATACCCTATACCCATGTATAGACCTAGAAAGCGCGCAAAACTCAATTTCATATTTTTTGTAGGGGAGGGAGCGGTAAATAGGTTGGACCTGGCACATCTTTATTATCTTATCAAGGCATCCAACGGCTCCCATTTGATACTAATTTGAAGTTTATCGCGACATTCTATCAAAAGATATGGCTGAATATAACTTGAAGGGAGGTAGAGCAGATAGTCAGACTTACTCCGCTTTCCATCAACTCAAAGTATGTCAGAATGAAACATTGATTGACAATATATCAAGTCGATAGCGATATTCTACCGAAAGTTATAGCCGAATTAAAATATGAAGGAGGGGTAGTTTATATGCGAGGTAGGGGAACCCATGGCCCTATTTGGCCATTTTCAATACTGTCCAAGATTTTAGCAAAACAAACATTTGACCAAAATTTCAAACCGCTAGCTTCATTATTTCGGGAGTTATCGTGCGAACAGACAGGCAACGGAGAGACAGACAGACATGGCTTATTCGATTCAGGGACCGACCCTGATCATTTATAATATACTTTGCCATACCTTCGGTGGCTCCTTTGAGGTGTTACATAATATTGGCGTAACAAAAACAATATACCCTACCATCTGGGTATAGGGGTATAACAAGCCAATTATTGTATTATTGTATTTTTACCACTATGCTAATGTCAGTCCGGTCTGTTTTACGATTTTTACACTTAACTCAACTTCGTCACTTTCTTGAGTTTAACTATTTTTCTATAATATTTCAGCATATTTCTCCGCAATGGAGATAAATGTTATCTTGAGCCACACGGTTCGGCCGTGCAATGTTGGATACCTAGTAATATGCACTTTGGGAATTTTCGGAACAATTGGTCGTGTTGCCGGTGTTCGCCATCATGACAGTGGAAATTTAGTTCAACAGCATCCATTGCTGGGACAGCACCTTGAATCGTCATCGTCATCATCTTTATTATCATCGGCGTCTTCCACATCATCGTCTTCATCGATATCCTCAGATACAAAAAAAGAAGATGGTAATGTCAATAGATCGCTGCAGAGGATCCGGTACGATAACAACAAAAAATGTTATTTCCGAAGAATCCTATTATTTTTAGATTTTTTCGGATGTATTGGCATGCTTGTATATTGATGTGAGATCCTTTGCAGCGGTTTAGCCTAAAGCTGAATATTTCCCAATTTTACTAATATTTATTTCGATTTAGATGAAATCTTTACACCCTATTTGGGCCATGGTGAAGTTCTTCGACTAGTCGATCCCGAGTTAGGGACACTGGAACGCGAAGAAAACCTTGAAAGTGATAGCAAACCGGTTGTATATGAATCTGTTGAAGAGCGAAAAAAGGAAGCGACTAATAAGCAACAAACGTCTTCCCATTCGAGAAGACGCGGCGTGAGTAGACGCGAATCAAATAATGAACCTGACGACGATCCCCTCGTGATTCAAACAGATAAAGGAAAAATACGTGGGGTCGTATTGACCGCTCCAACTGGTAAAAAGGTTGATGCTTGGTTGGGTATTCCGTACGCTCAACCTCCTATAGGACCGTTAAGATTTCGACATCCACGACCAGCTGAAAAATGGAGTGGAATATTGAATACCACCACTCCTCCTAATTCGTGTGTACAAATTGTGGATACAGTGTTTGGTGATTTTCCAGGCGCCACTATGTGGAATCCTAATACACCACTCTCGGAAGATTGCCTGTATATCAATGTTGTAGTTCCTCGACCTAGGCAAAAGAATTTACCAGTCATGTTATGGATATTCGGTGGTGGATTTTATTCGGGAACCGCAACATTAGATGTTTATGACCATAGGTGAGGCGGATATTAACCGATTTTGATTCAAATTCATAATAATTCCTATTATTGTCTTTACAGAATTCTAGCCGGAGAAGAGAATGTAATTGTTGTCTCCATGCAGTACCGAGTTGCATCACTTGGTTTTCTATTCTTAGGAACTCCAGAAGCGCCAGGCAATGCCGGTCTCTTCGACCAAAACCTGGCTTTAAGGTATATACAATGTTTTAATTTCAAAAATACAATTTCATTTTTTTTTCGCCAGATGGGTTCGTAATAATATTCATCGTTTCGGAGGTGATCCAGCGCGTGTTACTCTTTTTGGAGAGAGCGCTGGTGCAGTATCGGTTTCTCTACATTTATTATCAGCACTATCGAGAGATTTGTTTCAACGTGCAATTATGGAAAGTGGATCAGCAACTGCTCCTTGGGCGCTTGTATCTAGAGAGGAGGCATCACTAAGGTTCTTAACATAAATTCGTATATTTGTTATGAATATATTTTTTTACATAAGTGCAATTCCAGGGCTTTACGACTAGCAGAAGCTGTCAATTGTCCTCATGATCCAAACGAACTTACCGAATCTATTGAGTGTCTTCGAAGTAAGGACGCTACTGTTTTAGTAGACAATGAATGGGGTACATTGGGCATCTGTGAATTTCCTTTTGTCCCGGTTGTGGATGGTGCATTTTTAGACGAAACTCCTCAAAAGTCTTTACAGCATGGCAGATTCAAAAAGACAGATATATTAATGGGAAGCAATACGGAAGAAGGATATTATTTTATAATCTACTATTTAACAGAATTATTGCGAAAAGAGGAGGATGTTACCGTTACACGGGATGAATTTTTGCAGGTAATGTCAAATATGTATTTATCTCTTAATAATTTGCAGAGAATTACAACACAGAGAAAAATGAATTAGACTTTTTTCGATTTTTAATTCGATAATTTAACCACGCAAGATTAGATGAAAAAGTTTAGTTAATTCTTCCACTAAAGTTGTTAAGTGTAGTTATTATTCAAAAAATAATTTCTAAATTCAAACAATCTTTGATATTTCCGCAAAACAGCAATACTTTTCCTCAAAACAATTCAACTATTAATAATTCTCCAAATTATACACAATTAATAGCTAACTTTACGAATTAATTAATTGATATTAATTGAGATATGTATACATACATATGTATTAACTAATAAGGAAGAGAAAAACATATCCATTTCTCTCGGCTCATAACAGATCCCATTTAAAATTCACACTAAACCTTTTTACACTGTTGTATTATGAAAGTTTCATTTAATGTTTGCAATTGATTTATATTACAATAATAATTTATTATGATTATGTAATTAGCTGTAATAAATAAATAATTGATCCTTTACATTTCCTACAGGCTGTAAAAGAGCTAAACCCGTATGTCAATAATCCTGCAAGACAAGCGATTGTTTTCGAATATACCGATTGGATCGATCCTGAGAATCCACACAGCAATCGAGACGCATTAGATAAAATGGTTGGAGACTATCACTTTACTTGTAATGTTAATGAATTTGCTTATAGGTATGTATAACCAAAACATTTATACAAATTGAAATTGTGTGACATTAACCCCGCTTGAATTATCAGGTACGCCAAAGATGGCAATAACGTTTATATGTATCTGTACACACATCGTAGCCGTGGTAACCCCTGGCCTCATTGGACAGGAGTGATGCATGGTGATGAAATAAATTACATATTTGGGGAACCTTTAAATCCTACATTAGGGTATACGGAAGAAGAGAAAGAATTTAGCCGACGAATAATGAGATATTGGAGTAATTTTGCTAAATATGGGTAGGTTTCGCAATCCTGTTAGTCTTATTAAATACATAGGTATGCTTTAATACGATGTTTTGCGTATATTACTTGAAGGAATCCTAACCCAACACCTTCAGCGAAATTTCCGGAATGGCCAAAGCATACTGCACATAATAGGCATTATATAGAACTAGGACTTAACTCATCGTTTGTAGGAAAAGGTCCACGTCTTCGGCAATGTGCCTTTTGGAAGGAATATTTACCACAATTAGTGTTATCTACAAGTAAGTATTATATTCTTCAATGAAGAAAGTAACCTATTCTGGTTAAGCGGGTTGATTACGTTAATAAAATATTGGCTCCCCACATATCAACTATGTATAAGTAATACTTTTCAATTTTGCTATGAGTATATAAGTAGACAGAGACAAAAAAACTAATAACACCTCACATTAGTATGCGGATGATTTTCATCTGAAAAAATCCCCTGCCTACACAAAGTTTTAATTAAAGTCATTTAGTTCTCAGCCGTATTACTAATTTTGCAAATTTTAAATACAATATAAATTTCATAGGGCCGATTTCTCTTACATCTTACCGGCTGGTTAGTCTTATCGTATAGACAAGACGCACACCACTTTCCGAAAGCTTGTACATACCTGGCATAACTATGCTAAATATAGCATTTCCAGGTCAAGTAAATAACTCTCCGAGACAAATAGATAAATTTCCGAATCAACAAACTACATTTCCGGAACTAAAAAATTAATTTCCGAATCAACAAAACACGATTCCGGATCAAATAAATAAATTTCCGGACGAAATAAATGATAAATGAAAAAAATAAATAACCAAAACAAAAAAATAAATAACCAAATCAAAAAAATAAATGTCCAAATCAGGAAAATAAATTTACAAATCAAATAAATAAATTTCCAAATCGAATAAATATATTTACATGCCAAAAAAGTAAATCAAATAAATACATTTCCAAATCAAATAAATAAATTTTCAAAGGTTAGTATAATATTCTTCTAATAAGAAAAATTAAATTATATTAAATGTATAACACTCCAAGATATATATTAACGGTTGGAAGTGGAAGTCTATGAGATTTTAAAGGAAAAATTCGCTTGTGTGGCGCGCAAAAAAAAACACATTATACCACCATTTGCTTGTCCCAAGTAGGCGTAAGTTTTTCTTTGTCGTACGTTAAACAGCGGAGATTGTCGATTAAAGTTAAAATGTGTACGATAGTATGACATGCTAAAACTCTCTACGAGTATTAGTAAAGGTACACGACATCAGCTGAACACTACAATTCGTATAATTCAACAGAATCCTGTCTGAATCGAGTCACCGTTACTAAAAGCTGTGTCAATGTGTCTGCTTAAGGTGCAGACTCTCCCGCATTTTGCCCTGATTATTTGCTTGGGTTTATTCCCCTGGAATACCACCCTCCCTCCTCCTTGGTATTCTTCACATATTGCGATAGAAATATTTTTTTAAGAAACGAAATCTAATTGATCATGACAATAAAAAGCTAAACGTTCTCTTGTAAAAAAATAAAAACACTTCTAATTTGGAGCTTTTATTCAAACTCAATCGAGACCTAATAATTTTAACTTTTAAGTACCGACACTGGGTCTTACCGACTCCAAGACACTGTCAATGTATAGATTCTTTTATGCTCCCGAACCTCCATCATTCTGAGGTCACCTCTATCTTCGATTCTAACGTAAAATAAAAATTTTAGAAAGCTCAGCTGGTGTGACTTGAGTTTTGAGGAAGTTATGGTAGTTTAGAGATGGCAAATAACGTCTAAGAAAACAATTTATATCGTCCTATTCCAAAGGACAATTGACAATTATATACGTAATTTTGAATAAACAAACATTCAGATTGAAATAATTAATTAATTATTTTTTTCAATGCTCAACGAAATTCATATAAAAGCACATTATTTACTATATTAAAGTACTATCTTTTTAAATTGTTTATTTGATTTGTGAAATATGTTTTTTGATGGAAAAAATCATTTTTTTGATTTGTGAATTTATTTTTCTGTTTTGGACAATTTTTTATTTGAATTGTACATTTATTTTTCTGATTTGGACATTCATTTTTTTGAATTGGAAATTTATTTTTATGATTTGTTTATTCATTTTTTTCATTTAGGAATTCATTTTTTTGTTTCGGACATTTATCTATTTGATCTGCAAACGTGTTTTGTTGATTCGGAAATTTACCTATTTGTTTCGGACATTTATCTATTGGACTCGGAAAGTTATTTACTTGACCTGAAAATGCTATAAACAAAAATTCAATTCAATATAATGTAAAAGATTTCTGAAAATTATGAGCGTCGATAAGATTAACCAGCCGATACGAGAAATCCGCCCATGGTGTATTAAACAAATAAATATAATAGGATAATACTTTACTTCCTTTTCACTCAGGTATGTCCACAACTGCATCAACGCAAGCGCCATGTACTAGTATGTCAAATAACCTGACATATAATATTGCTGTTTTAATAGATACGTTGCTTCTCCTTGCTACAATTCACAACTTTTGGCCTATGTATGGAATTAATTAATGCTTCGGACACCATTATTAGCATATTTACACAATTTTTAAAGAGAAGATTTTCATATGATATTTTACTGTGTATTTGCTTACATATATTGTTACATGTAAAGAAAATGAATGGGTGATGAAAAAGGATAGAACAATTTAACAGGCCAATAATAATATATTTATATATTAAGCAAAAGCTAAAACCAAATGTAAAAAATTTAATATTTAATTTAAAAAATCGTAATACTGTTATGATTTCGTTACCATCTGATTTAGTTTGCTTAAATTAAACTCAATTTAGGCCAAATCCTAATAATTATAAATATTGCGCAAGGATAGTTAAATATATGTAGTAACTCATAAGATCGTAAAAGCCCGTGCAAATATGTACATATGTATGTATATGCGTATGAGATAATAATTATAAATATGATAAGACTTTCATGCAAGCGAAGCTTGAACTTTTAAACCATTACCTGGCATTTCTTTTGCTTTTATATTTGAAATATGTAAATTAATCAAATGGTACTAAAATAGTTCTTAATGCTTCAACGGCTTAATTAGAAATACACTATACTAGGTGCAATAGAAAGACATTTTCGATATTGTTGAGCGACTCTAATCGAAGCCTATTCAAAAATGGACTTGTTTCTTTATAATGACATTTTTTTACAGTTTTAACTATATAATATTTAAAATACCATAATTTGTATTTAATATCATGCTTTCGCATAAATTCGTTTTGTTTTCCATCAATGACTACTGCGATGATCTGATAAATTAACAAAACAGATAAAACAATTGAATTGAATCGAAAGGAAGAATTCATAAATAAGTGAGGAAATATAATATTTGCCTTTTAAATTTCACTTGGCAGTTTCCGTAAACCAAAATTCTGTCGGGTTGGAACTTAATTAAATTTATAAAAAATAAAAACTCTATCCAACAATTTGTATATGTTCATACATATGTATGTATATCTGGTATTCAAATCATTGGGTTTTGGGTATGAATTATGTTAAAAATTATATGCAAGGATATGAGATGTTGATCGCCGTTGTTGGAGCCTCTACGCAGGAGTTATTCATAGTTACGAAAGCTTAATTTATCACAGTAAGGGTGTCTGAGATATTTATGGTTTTATATATTTATTACATTTGTTTTAGTATATTTATTATACTTTTAGTCTATAGCCCACAATTAGTAAACTATAGAAGAACTGAAAGTTAACTCATTAATGTTTTAAGTTTAAAAGATAGACAAGTATGTTTCTTGTCATAATTTAGATTTTATTAATTTATTATTAACAATCGTGTTTCCTTTTTTAAAAAATTTTTAGGTTATATGTATTTCAATTTCCACCAATGTGAAATGCTATATGCTTGTTAACTTTTCGTATTAACTATGCCGCGATCTGAAAGACGATTGTGAAATATACATGCATATAGATAGCAGGTATTCTGATTTCTGAACGGCGATACAATGAACCTCATATAGTCTAATTATACTATACTTACAAGTTTCCCACGGAAATTTGGATGTATAGAAACTGCCTGCTTTTTAATAATTTAATAAGATCTCTAAACTGTATCTAATCGTTTCGAAACATGTGATGTAAATAAGAGGTAAGAATATTTTATCAAAACAATATTTATGAAAATAGTAAGTACTAAAACATAGACAAGATTCAACAGGAAGTTTTAAAAGTTAAAAACTGTAATTCTAATTATAAATATATGTATATCTAAAAGATTTTATGCTTGAAATCCTTTTTTAGATAAATATATTCACCAAAATAATTTTACGAAAGAAAAACTCGCAATTAGATAAATTAGAAATACAGATACATATATACATACATATTCTCTTTTATATGTTCATATTAATTATTGCTTGTGTATGTAAAATTTAAGGTAATTCAAATTGTTGAGGTCCTCTAATTATTTTTTTTCCATCAAGGAGCATTTACATTAGTCATTCCGTTAAATAATAGCAACCATGTTGATACTTTCAAACTGCACAGCATGCGAATCTAATTTGAGCATAGCAACCATTTGTTAAAACCGTTTGAACTAACTTTTAACTTTCACAGCGCAAGCAAGATAAAATATTTTAAACAAAAATATTTTAGTCTTCAACTACGGTTTATACAGTCCGTACTAATTAGTTTGAGCTAAGTTTAGTAACACTCGCGAACCTTTTTGTTTGTATTTGACAGTTCATGGCAAAGTGGACTTGAATTTAGTCCGGTGTAAACAACCTATAGAAAAGGTACTATCTCCAAAAACATTTTAAGATAGTTAATTTTAGAGCCGGTATATGTATATGCGCTCACGAAGATTAGTTCGGCGATAATCCACTATTCGTCAAACATCATGCCAAATTAGTTTGATCGTGTCAACGTGCTTTATGACTATGAATAAAACTTTTAAAAAACTTTGCTTTTTGTATTTTTATGAAAAATTACTTTTCACTTTCTTCCTTACATTTGCTGCCTATTCAGCATTTTTTCGCGTGCATTTTTTCCAGATACCGATCCTTATCCATTATGCTTAAATATACATATTATAAATTAAATAATGAAATCTTTGAGGGCGATAAATATTGGAAACGTGGTAATTTAGAGGAAATAGAAAATGTTCATTGAAACATATCATTTAATGTTAGTGGAATCTTGACCATTTTACA
This sequence comes from Microchrysa polita, assembly GCA_949715475.1. Classification (NCBI taxonomy): domain Eukaryota; kingdom Metazoa; phylum Arthropoda; class Insecta; order Diptera; family Stratiomyidae; genus Microchrysa; species Microchrysa polita. The sequence continues at coordinate 88,890,031 of OX454420.1, read as the reverse complement.
ATTTAAATAGAAAAACATTCTATTATGTATATAGAATATGAAAAATATAAGGTAAAATACTTAAAAAAATGTAACCGTAATATACAAAAATAAATCAGTTCAATCGTATTTGTATTATATTACTTTAGGAAATACATATATAAAAAACAATACAAATTATAATAAAAAAAAGCAGAGTCAGTGTCACACATTTGAAAACAAACCTTTTTTCATTACAGTTGGATCGCGATAAAAAGTACTGTATTGCGCCAGACTAGTGTTCCATAATACATTTTAGTATTAAAAACGATGGAATCAATAGTGCTTTCCTATATCTTATCCTTTTGTAGTATGTTCCGTTTTATGATTCTGTATATTAGGATAAGGAAAATAAGCACGTCAAAATCAATTTGAAATGGAGAAATTAAGGATATGTTCCCAAATTGTGTGATTTTTATTTAATTGGTGTTCACAGTTCTAAAATGAATCAATGAAACTGCAAAGCAGATGTTTTCTTTTCTGTGAAAGTAAAACGCCATGTGAGCAGTTTGCTCAGTCAGAAACCCTTGAACACCATGAAATTGCAAGGCCAAGAAAATCTAAAAATCATTATCCACACATGTCCTTTTTCCAATACCTTTTAATCGTATTGTTGTATACAATCATTATAATAGGCTCATTTTTTGTGCAAAACGGTTAGTTTTGGGTAACAAAACTTAATGCAAAAAAGTAACAACTTACCAAAAACCCAGCTGTCTTTTTTTTGTTTACTGGAATATATATATGGGGAGAACAAAAAACCAATCTACATTCTCCAATTAACCGCATCTGTACTTTAATAAAAAAAATCCTTGCCCTTGTCCGGAGTGTCCGGAGACGAGACTTAAAACAATATATTAATTTATTATACATGCGTGTTAAGCCACATGGCACTGTATACAGGGCTTAACATATTTTAAACCAATTTTACATTATTTTGATTTTCTATAATTTTGTCCGAATCATTGCAAACACAAACTTTGCTAGAGTGATCCCAATCTTTGCTGCCTTAAGTAACTAAATCGATTATACAAGACTATAAAAAAAACACAAAAGTTTAAACCAAAATCAGTAAACAAAATATTGCAAATCCTTAATATGAATATTGTAGGTTATATAGAACGAACCGACAGCTATAATGAGCTAAGAACTAGTTGAGATTAACGAAAAATGTCCAAATATAAGTTTTGTTGGTAGACTTAATAAAATGATATGAATAAATGTATTCTTAGGGGTGATAATTACCTCTCTTTTCCTACCTTCAGGGAGAATAGCTTGCTGTGATTTTTCTTTTATATTCAGATGAACGCGTTCTTCGAATGCCGTTCTCCATTTATTGGATTATATTTTGTTTACTTATTCTTATCTAACGATGTGATTTAATGGGAGAATATATTTGTTTTGTATCAAATTTAAAAGTAACAACAAGAGCTACTAATATTTTTTGCAGTCAATTTAGAAAAAAATAATAGTAAATATTTTTAATAAATTAACAAAAACATCAATTTTCATCACAGTTGAAGGTAGGCTAATAACATTATATAAAACCAAAGACCACAGTTCGATGTAATCGTAAAAGCTTTTGTAGTAGCATATTTCTATTAAAGGAAACATCGTCCTAAAATTGTCTTATTTGAATACAATATGTGCTTAATTAATTTTAAACGAGATAAATATATGCAATCAGTTCTCACCACCCATCTTGTTGTTTTAGTTTTTTAGTATTTGGAGTTTTTCCATGAATTTCCCTCATTTAGTAAACCAAGTTGTCGCCACTCTGTGATATACAGATTCATAGAGAAACGAGTTTCCAAACTCGGAATGGCCCCTCGGAAGTTTATTATCCAGAAGATAATAAGAAATATTATCGTAGAATAATAAAAAAAAAACTAACAGTATGACTAGGACTAGGTATGGTTGACAACAAAGGCCCCCTCTATTACAAGGCGGGAAGCACCGAGAGGCCCTGGTGAAATCAGCCCATGTTGTATGCCGTCCAGTTTTCATACACGCGAAAATCAACTAAATCAAAAAAATTTTCGTGTTTTTTTATTTTACTGCTCTAACAACACAACGTGTCGTGCTCTGTGGCCGTGATCGTTCGGTCGCCACTCTGTGAAATAGACACTCATAGAGAAACGAGTTTCCAAACTCGCCACGACTCGTCGCAAGTTTATTATTCAGAAGATGATAAGAAATAAACTTATCGTAGAATAATAAACTAACAATGCGACTAGGAAGTGGTATGGCTGACAACCGTATCACACTGCGAATTCAGTTGTCTTTGTAACGTTGATGACTACACACGGTAGGCCCCTCAATGATGGACCTCCTTCGTTTTAGGAATACAATCATGGTTTAGCCATGGGCCGACAAATCATCCTTAGAAAAAATGCCACGTCAATAAACCTGGATTAAAAGCCTCGGATTGGACGGATTCAACCCAACGACGACTTCGCAAACAACTGATTACTCTTTCGAAACCTGGAATGTACGCTCCCTCAACATGCCGAGGCCTTAAGGGCTCTCTTGAATCAGGTCGAAAAATATAAGCTGAGCATTGTTGCACTCCAGGAAACAAAATGGCTTGATTTTGACAAATGTAAAACCTTCGGGCCACAGGGAGTTTGGAGTGGCGTTTATTGTGAACAATCGACTAAAGCCGTGTGTAATCGACTTCCACCCCATAAACGAGCGGCTGTGTGCGATTCGCATCAAATCCCGGTTCTTCAATCTTTGGCTCATAAATGCGCATGCCCCCACTGAAGTAAAAAAAGACGCTGTTGAAGATGAGTTCCAAAACCGCATAGAAATTCTCTTCGATTCACTTCCATCAGACGGTGTCAAGTTACTGCTGGGCGATTTTAACGCCAAAGTTGGAAATGAAAGTTGGCATACGGGAGGTCATACTGGAGGTCACAGCCCCTGTGAAGACTGTAATGATAATGGCCAACGACAAATAGACTTCGCGACCGGCAGAAATATGGCCATTAGTTCTACGTGCTTCCCGCATCGGCGCATTCACAAGCAGACCTGGAAATCATACCGTGTTTAACACATTGACCCACGTCCTCGTCTGCAAGAGTTGGACATCGAGCGTAATGGATTTTCGATCCTATCGTGGGGCAAATATCGATTCTGAGAACTATATGGTGAAGGCATATTAGCAACGCCGTCTAGATATTAAGGTCGCAATGGATTATGAATAATTATTAATTACGTCATGTGATTGTTGTTGTTGTTTGTTCGTATCTTTCCACAATTTAGTAGGCAAACGGTACAGCTGAGTTAAGGCCTTGATGTAGCTACATATGGCGTTGATATTAGCCGGCAAAAATTTTGGCGGTTGACAAATTGACGAATGCTATTCAACAGCAAAAAACATGTCAGCCATTTAAAATGCAGTGTTCTTTCTTCGGCAGCGTTCAACGCGTCTAATCTGTTTCAAGCATTATCGTCGCAGTTGCTGCATTCAATCTATTTCAAGAAGAACGCTGTCCTGCATGTGGGTGAAATTGAATAATTCTTGAATGGCCATGTAATAATTCAAACGCGCAGAGTCCAAAACTAAATTTTGGGTTATGTCATTTTCTAGGTTCGTTTTTTACGACATCCCGTGTAGGTTACTACAGTTCAGCCACTCACATCAATACACACAACGACCAAGTCATCCGGGTCTACTAGTTCTGTAGCATATGCGAATTCTTTCTTGCCAAAGTCGGTAAACGATTCTCGCCACAAGTTTTTTTTGATTTAATTCGATTGCGCGAATCGCGCAAGATCACAACGTTCAGATAGACGCGAATATGCAAGACCTGACGAGTGCATCTATCTGGATGGACCACGCTAGGAGCAGATATTCAGGTTTACTCCACATCATTTCTATTCCAAAAAATGTCGCAGATAACTTTACAGACATGCGAATACATTCATATTTCCTTATTTAATTTCTTTCAGCATCAGATATATTATCATTAGTGTCGATGGCCCGACGTCGGGCTTTGACCACCTAATGCAAATTAATCACACATTTTAAATTTCCCGCCAAGCCCCCCTCATAAAGAACTCAGATTTATACGGCGCCTATGCATAATTTCCCCTGCACTAACCCTAACCAAACTCTTCAGCAAAATTGCTTCAATTCTCTCGCACAATATTACTTCCTTTATTCTCTTTTTTCTGAGTGATTCACTTATCAATTAAGGTACCGTTGTTTTCCTCTCCCAATAAACAAGCAAATTTGCCCCGTCTCATTTTACGTCATAGAGTACTATGGAGTCGACATAATGATGAAACTACATATAAAAACAACAACACAACATGGGACGAAAAATCTTGTCCATGGGCTCTCTCGTTCAGCGGTTCACGATGCCCTCACGTCAAATGCGACTAGTTTTGCCGCACACATCGACAAAATCGACTAGTTCAGCCACTCACATCAATACACACACCGACAAAGTCATCCGGTTCTGCTAGTTCTGTAGCACGCGCGCATTCTATATTGTCAAAGTCGGTAAACGCGGTAAACAATCCTCGCCGCGAATCTCGTTTGATTTAATTCGATTGCGCGAAATAGTTACGTTATTCACTATAATATTACGTTGCTCGGGTAATTTGTGATGGTTAGGCCCTGTTTTGTGTCATAAAAGGCAAACGTACTGTGTTACCGACGGTTTGTTTTGATTCACTTATCAATTAATGTACCGTTGTGTTCCTCTCCCATTAAACAAGCAAACTTGTCCCGTCTCATTTTTCGTATGACATCTCCTTCCTTCTTCTCGGTGTTTTTCGTATACCATCTCCTTTCTTCATCTCAGTGATCAGCTGACATGCTACGCAGCTGTGCGTTCAAAATTTCCGAAAAGTTGCAAATTGTTTAAAACTATGCAATAAGTTTTATGTTTCACCTCATGAACGAAATATTTTTCAACTTTTAAATATTCACATGATCAGCTCAAGCTTGAAATACATTGGACAAGTCAGCACCAGCATCGCCATCAGTAGAAACAATTCAATTTAGAACTCACGCATTTGCCTTTGATGACCCACATTGACAGCAGCGGCAGAAGAATCGGCAGAATCATTTTTCTGCTTCTGCCGCTGCTGTCATTATGGGTCATCAAAGGCAATTGCGTGTGTTCTAAATTGAAATTTTTCTGCTGATGCCGATGCCTCTGCCGATGCTGACGCGGGAAATGTATTTCAACCAAGAAGCATTTTTCTGCTTCTGCTGTCAATGTGGGTCATCACAGGCCAAATACATCGGCAACTTGGTTGTCAACCTAAGTTGCAGGTACCTTACACCTACACACTTGCAACATTCCAGCAACCACTCCATTCACGTTTTTGCAACCTGGTAATGCCTACAAATCACTTAATTTCCGTTTTTTTTGCGTGTTGCCAACTTTGGTTGGCAACCAAGTTGCAGGTGTATAAGGGCTGTCAAAGGCAAATGCGTTTGTTCTAAATTGAAATTTTTCTGCTGATGCCGCTGCCGATGCTTACGCATCCAATCTATTTCAAGCTTAACGACAGGCCGACTAACACATAGGTGCAATTCTAGTTCCCGGCCCTTCCCTTAACTTGATATTTCTGCTGTTGACGCTGTTGACCAATTTCCAGTTTATTGCGCTCATAGTTGTCAGTCAATGTCAGTTCCATTGATAGGTGTAAAGTTTCGTCTGCATTAAATACGGTTGTCCCGAATTTCTATTCAAAGATTTCATGTTTAAAAATTGTCTCGTGTTATTTGAAGATGTAGACAACGACCCAGTGTTTGTGGTATTTGCGTGTGTCGGAACCAAAACCATCGTTTTTAGGTGGTTTCGGTCCAAACCAAGATGGCTTGCTTCTGTCAAAGATGTTCATTAAGAAATTGCCCACATTTATCAGCAGCGTTTAATAGTGCAATTATCTCGAGTTCACGCACGGGTGCCATTTGAGAACGTGCATAAATTGAGTATTTTGACTTGGCCGTGGGATAGAGATTAAATGGTTTAGTGACAAAATAAAAACGGCTAGGTCGGAATGGTTGATAAACAAAATGTTTCTGTGCAAGTAGGTAATGATCTCGCGTTGCATTTGCCGTACGGTGTTTATGTTATCAAGAAAATGGAGCCGCGGTCGCGCGTGCGAAAAATCATAATGGTGTGTCTTCTTTTAACACTCACTGGAATTATTGGTTTCGGATATTTTTGTCAGGATCAAGTAAGTTGTGTTATGTTGTGTTATATACCTGTACTCGTATGTACCAGCAATGCTCTTGTACACCTTAGTTTGATTCGAATTGCAATTGATTTATAATCTGAACATACGACGGAAATACAAATAACGTATTCTAATTCCTTAGAATTCCTCATCTGCGGCCTAGCTTCAATATTATTTGGATGATTCGAAAAGGACTTCTTTTCAGTATAAAATAATATAATAAAGTTCCAATGATGGAGTCTTCTAGATTTTCGTTACCCTACGGAAGCATAAGGTTCTTCCTAAGTTTTTTCCCAAATGCCTAGATGGAAATTGATATGAAATGTCTTCGTTGAGCTCTTTGATATGAGTATGGAACACGTTTCTTTCGCACTGCCCATTGCGGGACACCCTGTTAACTTGGCCCTACAAACTTCAATAGTATTCTTGTCAAATACCATATTACCATTCCATGTTTTCCTACCTTTGATGTCGATCGGTTGAGCCGTTAACGAATGATTCGGTGAACTCAACAGGCGCTAGCTCGGTATTGTGAAACGTCTTTACCAAATAAAAGATTCGTTATATTTCAGATTTGGGGAAACCTATTCGAGTGAAAATTTGTAGAAATTTCCTTATGTCGCCTCCAAAGAATCCTTATTAAAATGTTGACATAATATGTTAATTGATTGACTGACAATATGTCAACTTGAATGGAAAATGACTGTGTCTGTGACTGATGGCTGAAAAGTGTGGATGAACCTTAACTCCATCACTTGAAACCGGAAATGAAATGTATTTGTCGAGCCCTTTGATGTAAGTACCCACACGCACCCATCTCCGATAAAAATTCGACTTTTTTTTTGGCCTGAAACGACCGAATCTGCAATCCTTTTTTGTGAAATCGTAACGGTTCTCCAGATATTCAATGTCGGAGTCATCAACATATGGCGCCGGAGTCATCAACATATGGCGCCGCAGATACTGAAATCATGCCCCTTTGCCCTACCAACTGCACGTATACTCGCACGGACAAATTCGTCCATAATTTTATTCTTCTCCTTCTTAGTTGCTCCTTATTTCGATACATAGCGTCGTTTATTATTCAGAGGGTATTCGTGCCAACTGTTACCTTTCTAAATGTGTAGAATTTCCAAATTTCGTGTCGATCGGTTGAGCCGTTCACGCATTACATATTAGTGGACAGACACAGTCATCTTACGTCCTTTCTTTACACTAAATATATTCTCACTCAAATTAGAAACAAAATCCAATTAGGTTCTAATTTCGCACAGACTATTCACCGAAGGAAAAACGCTCAGTTGGATTTGAATGCACTAATTACTAGTATATTTAATTAACGTCCCAGTGCAAAAAGAATTTGAAAAGGATAAGTAAGAATCTCAATAAGGCGTTATTTTTTATGAGTATGTGACCGTAATAATATGGAACGGGCTAAACGTTGGTGGCTTGAATTTTTTGTAATATGTATTTTTTTTTCATACTCTACCACAATGATGGTTGTGCCTAAACTTAGCATTGACTTTTGAGACACCCTGTATGCGTTCGTTTAGTTTTAGAAATAATCAGACTTAACAGTATGAAAAACATAAAAAAACATATTGGATAATTTCCGACTTGTGACATTTTAATAATAGCTCTATTATTTATTCAATAAATAAGGCCGCACACACATGGTCAATCTATGGATTCAAATCCATAAAATGGTTTTTCGTTTTGTTGAATGAGCCCATAAACGGGCGGGTTTGGATTTTAATTCAATAAAATCCATGGATTGCAATCCATGGATAGTCCGTGTGTGTGCGGCCTAAAAGCTCTTTTTAAAATATCTATTCTAATATATCAACATGTGAAATTTTAATTACAATCGTGTAACTATCAACTGTAGGTTTGTGCATTATCGAAGCGAGACATAATTTTACAACCGGAAATGCTTGCCTATGGCGATCAATCCATACAATCGTCTAGACACTACCATAACCAACAACCTCAGTATCGTTTGGGAAAGTCAATCCAACAGAACATAGTTGCCGTAAATCCTGGTCTAAGCTACGAGGATGTTCTCAACGATGACTTTCAATTCGACATGGACGCACACGACGTAATGGTCTTTTTACATATTCAAAAAACGGGTGGCACTTCCTTTGGTAGACACCTTGTACGTGATTTGGATTTAAAGGTAATGTAATGTGTATATCGCTAAAGATCAAGACTTTTTTTTTATTATGTTCAATTTAATTTTGATGCTTGATTGTATGTATTTATTGTTGAATTTGAATTCGCTTCATATTTGTTATGCACAGTCAATACAGTGGGACAACAGAATCAGTAATTTTAGTGTCTCCTTAGGCTTGGTGGTGCTCATTGTTAAGAATGATAATAATGCATGTTTTTTATATTTTTTTTGTAGAGACCTTGTGAATGTCAAAGGAAGCGCAAACGTTGCTATTGTTTTCGGCCGCATCGCAATGAAAACTGGTTATTTTCGAGGTATTCAACTGGCTGGAAGTGTGGTCTTCATGCCGACTGGACTGAACTGACGAGTTGTGTGGATCAAGAGCTGGACAAAAACGAAGGCGAAACTGCGAAGCGACGATATTTTTATATTACCTTGCTTCGGCAACCGATTCCGCGGTATATGTCGGAGTACAGGCATGTACGGCGCGGTGCCACTTGGAAAGGTTCGCGTCATTGGTGCTTGGGACGACAAGCAACCATTGAAGAATTGCCACCCTGCTATCCAGGTGAATACCAATATTAAATGTTTTCCGGAATAAGTTTTCTGTAAGATATTTTTTTTCGAAGGCAATGATTGGTTACATGTGGGACTGTCTGAATTTATGCAATGCGAGAGTAATTTGGCAACAAATCGCCAAACTAGAATGTTGGCCGATTTAGCATTGATTGGTTGTTATAATAGAAGTGCTATGGCGAAGCATGAACGAGATCGAGTTATGCTCGCAAGTGCCAAACGAAACCTGGCTTCAATGGCTTATTTTGGATTAACAGAGTATCAGAAGGTAACAATGAATAATTTTATTTAAGCGATGAAAAATTTAATACAGGTTTCCTTTCCATTCTAGATATCTCAGTATATATTTGAAGAGACATTTAATTTGCGCTTCGCTATTCCGTTTGAACAGCATAATGCCACAATTTCACAAGCTGTCATTAACAATCTTACTGCTGACGAACGAAAGCGTATTCACGAGTTGAACGATTTAGACACTGAGTTGTATGACTTTGCTAAGAAGTTACTTTTTCAAAGGTTAACATATACATATTCATAACAAATTTTCAAATTATAACTAAGAAATTTTCAGATTTGAAAGACTGAAGGCGAAAGATGCTGACTTTGATCAACGCTTCGCTAATTTAGGTAATATCAACTATCGGTCAGGTGTTACCGAATTTAATTGGGATAGCAATATTGACGATGTTAGTACGGAGAAGCGTAATTAATTTTAAAGTCTTCATTTGTGATTTTCAATACTAAAGTGTCACAAAAAATGTGGTTTGTTGTTGCGCTGATTTTTAAAAATAGTTATTATCACCAATGTCTCTCCGTAAGATGTTGCAGATTTACTAACAATGGTAGTCCAAACAAACGCACCGGATTGCAATTTATTCAGTAACAGAAAATGTCATACTCATATTATATTGTCTATCGTTTAAAAGGCTGACTTGAAAAGTTATTACTACGTATAATCCATTAGTGACCATAAAATGCTTAAGTTAATCATGTTGTCATGTATGTTTCTTATATTTAATTATTTCGGGAAAAGTATCTTTTTACATTTACGAAAAGCCATATTTTTCTACAAAAAGAGTATAAACTGTAATAGTGTAAACAGATTGATGTCCCTGATGTATCTTAATGCACTCAAAAGTATTTCAAAAGGGCTTGTTGGAAATAACGTTGGAGTTCAGGGTGCAGCTAGAAAAGTAATTCAAAATTTGTGGACATACCACAGAAGTGCAGCTAATTCCGCAGCATCAGTCATGTTTTCACACTGGTCCGCGTCCCGTCCGTATCGTTCTGTATTATGGAAATTTGCTACTCATACTTGTGATGTCATTCGAATTGACAGGTCAAAACTATCACTCAAACCAGTATACGCCAATTATTCATTAACTGACTGATATACGACTGAGCATCTTTGTGGCGGACGATCGCAATGCTCGGTTGTTTAAAAGCCATTAGCTGTCTAAAATTCGTTTTAATTCTGATCAATTGAAATATGTATGTATGTATCTCTATAAGAAACAAGAACTGGGTCTTCATTTCAATATTTGACAAAAAAAAAAAAAATCAGCATGTCATAAAACTATGCTCTTGTTAATACATGTTCAATAGATATAAGTTAAATTCCAAGCAAACAGTTTTCGACACCAAAGATTCGTTTTAACATTATTTACCTTATATTAATAAAAATATATACGAAAGCATGTTTACAATATTAACCTGACTACTTTACAGTCGTATCACATTTAGGATTATCTGATTTTTTCAGTTTTAGCGATATGAAAATTGTTAAATTACAAAAATTAGAATAATAATGTAAATACGTAATTATAAGTTAACAATGAATTTGCTAACAAATTTAAACTATTATTAGTGGCATAACACAAATATGAACATAATAAAACTCAATATTTTGTAAGCCTCATTTCTTTTATATATATATAAATGCATAACATAATATAGTTGCGGAGCATATATGTATTTCCATATTTTGTATTTAAGTTATAGAATCCTATTTGGTTTCAAATGAAAAATACAAATAAAATGATTTTTAAACAAAAAAGAATTGTTTTGCATTATTTCTGTTTATTATATTTTGTAATGATGAAAATACAACATCTAACATCTTATTTTATTTTTCGTTCTTCTAGGTTAAAAGTACACATATGGGTTGAAATAAAAATACATACTCCTTAATAACTACACTATCAAATCCAAGGTAAAAAAAAATCGTTAAACCATATCGAATAAATTGAAGAAGACCAAACGTGCAACCAACATCCAAGGTAACAAGAATTGCACTGAAAAAACGGAAAATGTATGGGTATTAGTAAATCACAAATATTTATCAGAAATGGCGAAACCTCATTAATTAGGGAGATCAGACAAACCTGCTGAATATTACTTCCTTTAGTGTGTTATATTGTCAAGGTGCTTTAGAAAATTCTAAATAAATACCGTTTTGCTTAATTTTTCACGATTTAGAAGGACATCGGTTTTTACGACCCTCTAATGTTTCGTGTGCCATATAATTCAAACAGAGAGGGGTAATTTCACAAGCCGAGCATACAGAAGGCTGTGCCTGTAATACGAGGGTTTTGTAGAACTACCATGCACAAGTAAATCAGTTACCACTTTGTTAGGACACCAACCACATTTTTATAGTAACCTAATATTTGAACCGCATGCAAATATGTTTGGAAAAATATAACATAATATACGAGTATATCAGGTTGCCGCGAAAGTTTTTTATAACTCGGTTTTGAAATCGCTTGTTAATATGGGGTCTTAAAATCTAGCGGTCAGGTTTCCGGTCTGGCATTTTTCTTGGTTTTGTCAAACAATATATTTGTTTCCATTCCCTTTCCGACAAATGAATGAGCCACGCATACAAGTTCAAATTTGTAGTGTCCCTTTATACATTTAGGTCAATTAATAAATATGGTGTGGAGAAAATCGAAAATGGTGACCATTTTTTCTGTAGGGTTTTCTTTGTATTAGTATTTGTATACTAAAAGTACCGGGACCTAAGAAGCGAGCTAGCGTGGGGAGAGGGGTAAAGGCTCCCCTAGTTGTGCATTTCAGCTATATATCCGAAACGGCCAACGCTACAAAAAATGTCTGAGTAAGAATGAAAACTTACAAAAGTTCCTATAAATTTGATCTTAGTTGCATAGGTCGAATTCCTAACAGTTATCCAGATGTAGCTAATTTCAAATTCAGAAATTTTACATAAAGAACATCAACACACCACATCACACGACTTGACTTTACCGTTACCAAGGTTGATTTTTTTCACTACTTCGGGAACACGCTGTTAAATTTGCCCTAGCATGAACGGTAACTATAAGCGGTAAGCCAATAAGACCTATTTCTCGGTCCTCCCTATAATTAATTCGAAACTTGCACACAGGAACACGAAACTCCGCGTGTACAATACGATCATCCGACCCGTGCTATCCTCACCCAAGCCTCCGAAATTTTGCTAGACAGATTCGAACGAAAGGTACTTCGGCGAGTTTTCGGTGCCGTTCGAGGGCGAGATTAATGGCGTATGCGATACAACCATGAGTTGTATGAATTGTACGATTAGCTGGAAGTATCGAAAATCGTGAAGCTTCAACGTTTGCATTGGGCGGGGCATGTACAACGATGGACGATAATCGCATGCCAATGAAAGTGATGAACGCACAACGAATTGACGGAGGTTGCGCGGACGACCGAGGCTGCTGGGCTTCCGAAACACGTAACCGCGACAATTGGAAGTCAACGATTCAGGTGGCCAAAGCCCGACGTCGGGCCATCCTGCCACATTGATGATGAAATTGGTTTTTGTAAGTATAATTGTGCCCCGCTATGGCGATAAAACTGCCTATCGGAATTTGGATGAGTTACGAGAGAAAACGGAAAAATATAAATAGAGAATCCTTGTTGAGAGTAACTTAATTGTTGGAAAAAGTCAAATACCTAATATAAAGACTGAATCTTAAAATAATTGCGTAGCTCAGTTTGCGTTATAATTATAACTAGAGACCGGATTATATGCAAATGCATAACTGCATATGCATTTGCATATATTGCCCATTTTACTGGGTTTTTGCATATTATATTGATAATGCATATTTTTTAGTATAGTTCTCCATTTGCACATTTGAAAATAGAAAAAAGAAAGCATTACCATCAAATGCGAGTACTCAATTCTATGCCAACCTTGAGAATGTAGCATCTCCTAGTTAAAGGACTCCATCCAACTAATGAAAAGTGTACAAAGATTGAACGCTGAGTTACCGGCTATATTCCCAGAAAAACTCAAGGAAAAGTTTGACAAAATCCTTAATAACAACCCTGGATACGAAGAAATACGTGAAATTGACAATTATATCAACGGTACCGGCAAAACTTTACCTGCCATAATATCTGCTAATATGGCGCCTAAATTTAAATATTGTCCAGTGACATCGGCTGATGTTGAATTTTCCATCTCAAATTATAAGACAATTTTAAATGACAGGAGACAAAATCTTACTACGGAGCATTTGGAACAATATTTAATCGTTAGAGGTACTGAAATTTCGCAAATAAAAAACAGGAATTTCGCATAAACTAATTTTGTATATTGCATAAAAACCTAGTTTTGTCCATTTTCTTGTTGTTATTTTAATTTTCTGTAATTCTAGAAATTCTGTAGATTCACAGTTCAACGACTGATCAAAACTCGCGTTGCAAAAAAAAGCCGCGTGTTTATTATTCAGTATTAAGTGTGTCTGCCAACTGCATCATACTCCAAATTCAACCAACACACACATAGATACTAGTCGAGAAGACCAAGGAGTTACGGTAAAGTAAAACGAGAAACTGCTGAGGCATATGCCGCTAATATTGTTACGCTTTTATCTTTTTTATGTAAAGTTCATTTCAATTTTGGGGCCCGCCGAACCACGAGAAAAACTCATTGCAGAAAACAAAGTTCATTCATCAAACCTCTAACTAAAGTGCTTGCTCGGGGTTCGGCAAGCCACCGTGCTCGTGATTCAGCGAACTCTCAGCATTTAATAATTTCTCTATTCTTATTAACGGAAAACATCTGTAAAAAAATCTAAGATGAAAAAGTTTCTCCAATAATTGACATTTTTGGACAAAAATAAATAAATAATTATTATAAAAACAACCAATCTTTGGCTGGAAACAACTAAAATGTGTTTTTCGTGCTCTAGAGTGCTAATAAAGACTGAATAATTTTTTTTTCTTTCGTTTTATGTTGCATATTTTGTCATTTTATTTGCATATTTCAAAGGTTTTTTATGCATATTTGCATGCTTATTTCAGCCTTTTTAAGTTGCATATAATCCGGTCTCTAATTATAACAATACAGCAATGGCTAAGAAAAATTAATTTAACTTCAATAAAAATGCTTGGAATTGTCCTAATAACTATACATATAAATAAATAATAAATATGAAATTTTGCTATACATATTTTTTTTTTATTTTTTTTTTCTTATGCCGCACACACACACGGTCAATCCGAGTTTTTTTTTTGGATTTTCGTTCCGTCAAAATCAAAAAAAAATATAAATTTAACAGAACGAATAATCCACAAAAATGGTGCGGACGATTCGTGTGTGGGTAGCCTTATTTTCCAGCCGCATTCATACTTAGAATATAATTTTTATTATTTTTTTAATCTATATGATTTCAATTGATGGGTAGGAATTCTTACTTTATGACATGTTATTTGTTATGTTATAACATGTTTTATTATAACCGCGCTCCTTATCAAATCCAGCAATTCTTAATTCATTCTACTAGTTCCAAAAGAATTTCCCCAGCCTACCGCTTTTCATGTGCATTATTTATCCTTTTCTTTTTGTTGTTGTTGCCAAATCTCAGCGGATTTAAACAAATAGGCAGTCGTGCAGTAGATGAAAAAAGTTCTCTACAAATTCCAGTAACGTGAGAACCCTAATTTGAAAGCATTTCGATTTTGGCGCGAACCCGAAAGCTTTTTTCATTCATTGAACGATTTTAGCTAGTCGATAGATGAATTATATGACGCCAAGAAAACTACTTAACGGCTAACAAACTTATCAAATTTAATCAAATTTGCTTATCGGCTTTCCCATTTTAATGATATATTCCTGAATAATTTTGCGACTAGGAATATAGATATGATGTACTCGTACATATATATATATACATATATGAATTTACATCCGCCCGTATGACGCGGAGGAGTAATTGCGAATTTGTGTATCCTGAAGCTTTTCAACACATTTAGGCATATACCATTCTATTCGCCAGTTGGCAGTTCCAGTTCCCTGCCTGTAGTCGTGATTAGTATTATGCGTGTGGTTGTGATATCAAAGTCGATTTCTATCGAGATTTTCCTTCTTTTGTCCTGAAAAAATATCAATGATTTTTGTTGAATAAGAAGTGATTTAAATTTCAAAATGTTTAAAATTAATAATTGTCCGTAAATTCACATCATTTTCGTGCAAATCGTGAGCAAAGGATTCGTATATTTTAATGTCCTACTGTCGAATCCTCCATTGAACCTTACTTGTGGGTTTCCTCTTTCAGTACAAGTTGTGTTAACCCAGTTTCTTGTTTCCAGTATATTTTGTTTGTGAACTTTTATCGTTAAAAAATCTTATTATCACGCAAAAATGTTCCATATTCAATAGTACTTTATCGATAATGAATGTTGATTTTCCTAATATGTGAAGTGTTGTCTATAAAATTCTATCGTTTAAGATTTGGAATACCACAAGATGAAATTTCATTTTTAAGTAAGTGATATTTTTATAAATTTTCCATTCAGTTTTCATTTTTATATTACTTTTTTCCCTCCCACCTTCAGAATGAAATGAATCAATCTGTTGCTCTACAATAGTTTCTATTTTTAAAATCAATAGACCGGACAAATTGAAGAGCATAATAAAAAATATTTTCGTTCATCAGATATCAAACTTCTTTTGAATTTCAGAGACATTCGGCCATTTCTCGTGATTCACTTTTCGTATGCATTCCAATAGAATAACAAAAGCACGCAAGCGTGTGCTTTCTAGCCCCGCTTTCGTTCCTTTTATTCTCCGACGTCTCCTGTGAAGGAGATAACGTTATTGGACATACAAAGCAAACGTGTTATATTCGTGCTTAAGTATTTTTGATAATGACTTGGCCATTTAACACTAACTGTCGACAGATTGACATATCTTTTTTATTTTTATTTATTTATTAAAAGAATATTATAACATAACTAGTGTTATAAACTCCTTAAAGTTAAAGCACTGGCAACAGAGATCTTTTTTATATAACCTTTTTTATACAAACTTAACAATAGAAAAGACATTTTCGGTAAAATTCAACGATTCTGTTGTAATATTTACATCCCTTAAAATCTATCTTACTGAAATACTTAAGGTGAACTAGCAAATACAAATGTGTAGGTACTTATGTATACATACAATCCCGCGTTAAGATGTAAGCCTGTCCCTGCTGAAGGTTTTGCGGTCTAAAGAGAGTTGCTTTTATAAATCTATTTCTTTAAAGTACGTTTTTATTTTAAATTTAAAAAGAAAAATTGAAATGGTTTGTCTGTAACTATGAGTTTTAATGGGTTTTTCCCGAGTGGGTATCTCTGGTTATCTGCTAAAACTATCTAAATACGGCGGTAATAGGTTAGAGCTTAATGTTCCAATTCCATCCATTCGTACATTCCTTGTGACTCCAAAAGACTACGTTTATTTTCTAATAAAAAACGAAGGATAAATTTTTACACATTTATTTGAGGCTTCAAAAATAGGGGCTCCTTTTGAGGTAGAGCTTCTATGTGACTCCAATTTAAATTTTTTTTCTTACTTACATATGTTTTGTGGCTTTGATAGGGACTCCAATTTCAAATTTTTTCCTTACTTACATATGTTTTGTGGCTTTGATAGGCACGCATTTATATAAAATAACAGTTCATTTTTTTTTAGAAGCACCTACTTTTGGGATCAGGTTTCTGTGGAAGCTTCGTGACCCAATGAACTGACTTCATCTTTTCTTACATATATATTATCATCTCGAAATGGCCACATTTATCGTTGCGAAAAAGAAAAAAAAAATTTAAGAGTGGGGTTTGTATGACAACCAAAAGGAAAATAAGTATGTTTTGAAATTTCAACCTGACTATGTAAAACGTACCGCAACATACAGACGAAAATGGTCCAATCAATTACCATCGGCATACTGATCAATAACTAGGTACATATGTATATGTACGTACTTTATATAACCGAAGATGTCATTTTAGCTAGCTCACCTCACTTCTTAAACATTATCATAATAACTTATAATTGCTATTGATTTTTCAGCAGTGCAGCATCCTTAAAAGTATAATACAATGCGCTAAAAATTCGATATCACCCAATGTTCCATGTAACTACGGAAAGTAGCCAGTTTAATCTGTTTTAAATATATATTATATCGATATTAGCAATGACAAGATGAAGTTAAATTGTAAATGAAAACTAAAAAAAAAAATAAAATAAAATGGTAGCTTTGCAGAGAAGGTAACATGTTTTAAACAAATTCAATTTCCTTTTGTTTTGTCACAAACTATTTTAAATTTTATTTTTAACAGTGTATAACGACAAAAAACTCATTGTACAAAAAAAAATCAACTAAAGTGGAGGCGGATAAAAAGTTAGCAGTTAGTTTAGAAAATTCAAAAAATGGACGATATGCCTGATTTGTCGCATTTAACTGCCGAAGAGCGCGCCATTATTGAAGGTGTTATTCTACGACAGAAACAGGAGGAAGAGCGTGAAAATGAAATTATGCGGTAAGTTGATTTCGTTAATTGATGAATTTAAATAAATAAATTAATTAATAAATTAAAATGTGTATTAATCCCAATTTGTAGACGTAAACAAGATGAAGTAGCTGTTTTGGAAAGTACAATTCGTCAACGATCTGAACAACAAAAGAAAGCTGGTGTTGAATTAGATGCTACATGCCACATATGCCTTAAAACTAAGTTTGCTGATGGGGTCGGTCATGTTTGCAATTATTGCAACATAAGGTGTTGTGCAAGATGTGGTGGAAAGGTTACATTAAGAAGCAACAAGGTATGTATGTATGAGTCCGTTTTACCTACAAGTCCTACTCTATCGCGTGCAGCTCTTTGTGGTGTTAGCACGTAGCTTCGCCAAGACTAATATGTTGTTATGTTAACTAACTTATTTTCATTACTCTTTAACCACTGCACTGTATTCAGAAGCAAAAATGAGAGCCATTATCAAGTAGTGAAAGTACCTCACGGCTAGGATTTGCTCTCTTGACAATTAAATTCCACATTACGTATCTTAAATGTTTTTTAAATACTATTTCAGGTGATATGGGTTTGCATTTTGTGTCGGAAAAAACAAGAGCTACTATCTAAAACTGGGCAATGGATAAACAAACCGAATTCCAACGATGCATACATTAACCGTATGGAATCTGGTGGCAGTGGTGTAAGTATTGATACGATTGTTTTTGTTTATTGTGAGCAGATTTATCATTAAATCTTCATACTTTTACAGGTAATTGATCCGCATGATACATCCGACAAACGTCCCAAATTGGAAAGAACGCGCAGTGCCGCCGAAAAAGAGAATGTCCACTTACAAAGAACAGGTAGTATGTTACGTCGACAGTACTCACAACAAGAAACGCCATCGGGTCGCCGATTGTCTTCGGATGCAGGAACTGCCATTCTTAACACAGGACATCGTCGGATACAGTCGCAAGGCCAACAGTATACGAATCAACCGCAAATGCATCAACAGTTTGACTCTATGATTTCCTGTCAAAGTATCTATCCGGAAGACGATCCTAAATTCTATCAGGTACATAAGATATGACTATTTTGAGAATACTGCCGATTGATGGAGTGCTGTAATTGATAGATTAGTTTTATTTAAATCTTAAGTTCCATTACTGTGTATATTGTGCAAGAGAACCTGCATTTTTTATGATTGCTAATTTCTCTTTTGCCAAAGTAGCAAGTCGCCAATAAAATATTTTTCTTAAGTAATTTAAAAGAAAAAATCCTATTGTGCGGTCATTTTTTAACACCAGATGAATAGTTAATTGTTTAATCGTAGAGTCAAACTATAAACAGTTGGCAGTGCTCATACATATTTATAATATTAACGCCAGATTTTCTCATCCAAGGGAGAAATCGACGGTTTAATGCGACAACATCCGCATCTTATGCATCCACGACAGCAGCAGCAATTTGTAGGTCAACAATATCAACCGACAGCCCAGCAGCAACACTCACAACCCAATCTGCAACAACGGCGTCAACAGCCGAATCCTATGTTGCAATCAGGAGGCGATAAAGAAAATACCGAGTTCCATCATCGAGATGCTTATTCCGCTGTACAGAAATCAATTTATCCCACAGAAGTACAAAAGAAGCACAAAAGACCATTGTCAAGTCAACAGTACACTGTTCAGCAATTGTATCCCGATCAACCACACAATATTATACAGCAGCCCCGGTCGTTTAGTAGTTCAGAGGAAGATATGAATGCAATGCAGGGCTATGAAGGTGAGTACGTTTTGTAAGATCAAAAATTCATGGTTTTCTTCTGACCCTAAACAAGTACAATAAAATGTTTTCAATTGTTTAATTTATCGATAAGTCTCTCTCAACTCCAAATAATATTTAGTTTAATATACCACAAGACACGATCAAAATAGACAAATGAAACATTGACATTTTAAACAATCAATATTAGTCAAATATTTAACAATTTTAAGTTCGATAAGTTATACAAAAAACTATTTCAGTACTTACACCATTAACATCATAATAATAATTATTCCTAAAAAATTAATTTCACTATATTGAAGAAATAGTTGAGAGAATGCGGTTTTCCCTCACTTTTCATGAACCTGTGTCATTATTCGCATCGTATAGGAAAAGAGTGATCAGCATAGCCCCGAATGTGTTCTTGAAATTATTCAGTAAAATAATGCCGAAATTTTGGATCCCTATCATAGTTTGAACATTGATCACATTTTTGGCTTTAGTTGCAAGTTTAATGTTGAACGCCTGTACCTACACTTCATTCTCCGCACGAAAATATTAAAAATGATAAATCGAAAATAGTTTACTACCTATATAAATTATAAACCAACTTGTATCCTGAATTAGAACTTTGTTCGGACAACTTCGGGTTGTGGTTTCAAAAAATAGTTGAGCAAGGAAAATTTAGTGATTTTCCTAATGATTTAGCAAGAGTAAAGTGGGATTTCAAATTCTTTCGTTTGTAATTATAATCGGATTCTCATTTTTGATTGCGAATCTGCGAAGTTTTTGCTGAAGCCCCTAATTAAAAAAAAAGGTGCTTGATTAAATAGCAAATAAGTAAGTCCATGCTAACATAATGCTTCTGTCAATTAGAATAACATATCTAAGAGACTGTATATATTTGCCATATATAGATACTGTGGTGCTCGAATAGTGACATTTCAGAACTTTTTTGGAGCTTTTCTACTGCGCATGTTGGTAATGTACATACTGTAGTAAATATTGATAGCCGACCCTACGTTATAATGTATGTATGTAAGTATGTACATATTACTTTTGTAAGGGGCAAATCAAAATTTAGCATGTGGGCATTAAGGATGCACGAATATGTAAAATCTTCTCTCGGGACGTATTCTAGCAATAGTTGACACCTCATCAGTCAGTCCTGAAAGTTTTATTTGAATACTTCCCAATATCCTTCGTGCGCATATTCCGTTCTTAGTATTCTAAGCTAAGTGTATATTTGCGCAACGAATATTCCAGTTGAAAACCCCTACCGGAAGGGGCCGATGGAAATAAATGTGTTTCTTGATTGCTCGCTCTGAGTAAAGTACTTACAGACGTATATTCGTATATTAATTTCGAAAGGGAGCGGAAAACAATAAAATTGAAGAGTTTTTGATTACATTGATACTCCGAAATCTTATTGAAATTTATTTAGCAAAAGTCGTCATTGTTATATTGTGAAAATTTGGCTGGACTAATTTATTTCGCTTGGTGAAATAGTGCAACAAAAACCTAATTATTCGTGAAATTGACACTATCTCACTTGACATATTGTCTCGATCGACTTTGCGAAAAAATCGAAACCCCATGACCTTCTTGCAAAGAATTAGAAAAAACAACATATGCTTTCCTTGTTGTGTAAAAAACATATTAAATGAGAAATAGGAGTTGTCAATCGGTTTCGGAATTGATATAAATTAGTCTACTATAACCTTTAAATTAGTGCTTGGTGATGCGCATTTATTTTTTCCGGTATTAATATCTAATCGGTGATGTTGCAATGTATTTCGCAAACGTTGTATCCAATAACTCCAGCAATTATTAAACTAAATTAAACATCAATTCGCCCTATACGAATGTGAAGTGATTTAATAGACAGCTTCGGAGTTTGCAGTCACAAAGAGACCAGTAAATAAGTATTTGGTTCTATTTAATTTATTCGTTAGTTAGATGCACTGCAAAATCTTTATGCCACATTTACGCTATTTTGCTTTGCTAATTTGGATAGCCAGAATTTAAATATGACCTCCTAAACTTTACTTACTGCCAGATATATTTTATAATGAACCTGTCGTAAGCCTCTCGTAGTTTGTATTTGTGTGCTTATCAGAAATAAATTTCATAAGTTCAGTTTAATTTATAAACTCTCCTGATAACATAATTAAATAAATATTTTCTCAGGTATTAATTATTTAAAGCAAATCTAAATAATTTAATTATTTTCATATTTAATATCAGCGGCGGTCAATTCATATTGGCAATACATAAATTATATTTTTTCATTCTCCCTCAAATTTGTTGTTGCTTAATGAATCTGTGTAAAACATCGTTTAAAGCAACCAAATATAAGCACATGCGATACCATTTCTATCAGAATAATAATAAATCAATAAGCCGAGTTGGTTGCATTCAGAAGTGTATATAATATCAGATTGGAAGGTTAACGGTTTTTGTATTGATTAAAGTTGCAATATTAAACACCTTATTGGCCATCAAGCAATATTCAAATCATGCCAATAGATCGAATATTACATTGATTTTTAATATTAAACGAAAAAATATATATTCAGTGCTTTCGAATAAAAAGCGTTTGTATGCATTAATACGAATAATTTAATTCGGTTTAAATGCTGTTCGTTTAAAGGGAGTTTTATCGTAGAATATTTGTTGAAGAGGCATTTATGTGGACAATATATTTTCAGTTGATATAAGCTTCATAGCCCTCCCTGAGTTGAACATTGAATGGAATTACTGAAATATGGGTTAAAACTTGCGTAATTTCTCTCTATTCTAAAGCGTTGTAATTTTTGGGGAATACAGTATCAATACTAGAGAATTGTTAGGCCTCCGGTTGGTCTTTCTCATTATTTTAAGGTATTTAAGCATGCTGTAAATGACAGTGTCTGCTATATAATCTTTCCTCCGTGAAAATATGGGTCAAGTTACAGAAGTGATCAACTTAGTAAAACTTCTTGAAGTAATTTTGATTCAAGAGATGAAACAAAAACAGAAAGCATGATTGATCACATCAGTGGCGCAACCACGGGAGGGGCTAAGCGGGCTAAAGCCCCTCCCAGACCCAGAAACATAGGAAAGGAGAAATTTCAAAATGAAATATGAGGCGATAAATTTGGTTGCAGATTGTTTCCATTTAATTTAAGTTTTGAACATTTTACATCTGGGAAATAACGTGTATTGCTTTCTAGGTGTTTCTTGTAATTAGGTAGATTAGTGTACGTGATTTTTATAAAAAATAAGAAAGCATCCATAAGACATATTTCTGTTCCACATTTGATAAAACTATTTTAAAATCATTGTTGTATAAATATTTGATAGTGAATGAATGAGCAGAACACAAGCGCTGTATCCATCGCAGCAATTCACATTCGAACTGAATTCGTTCTTACGAAATGAAGTCCTGTCATGCTCTCACCTGAGGCGATATGGTTCCATGGAACGGAACGACATTATCCCAGAATTAGCTGGTGCCTAAAATTATATTTTTATAGTGTGGTACCGGACATTCGCAAACTTTGCTCCGATTGCGGTGGACGTAAATGATTAATGATGTGTTGATTACGCAAAAACTCGCGTTTCCACGGCGCTAAGCTACGAAAAAGTTTACATCGAAAATAAGCAAAGCTGCAATGGTAGCTTAAACCATCGTAATGTGTAAATTCTAGAAAATAGCACCATCGAAGGCAAACTTACATGTATAGTATATGAATGGATTTAGCCCCCTCCAGGACAAATTCTTGGTTGCGCCACTGGATCACATGTTCCAAGGCAGTCCTTCTACTTAACCTGATTTCTGTACTTTCAAAGCATTTCCTTTTAGAAATTCTGAATTATTTACTATTATTGTTAGATATTTTGATGCGTTTACTAGTTTATACGAAATACACATTCGTAGTAGGAATATTTCGAAAAAAAATATGTTTTGCGTTTACAGCTCACAGAAATCTGTATCAAAATCAAACGTATCTCAAACCAAATAAGTACGTTAAGGGTGCAGGTTCATTTGATTCATTTAACCGACAACAACGTCATCAGTTAAATCATAGATCGTCCTTGGTGCAACAAACTAGTGGGACGCAAGACTTTTATAACGCTGATATCACAACGGCTGAAAGCGATTCGGGTATTGAGATTAGTTCACGCACAATAGATGTCACACGGCAAAATAGATACAATCGACAAAGCGACGATCTACAAAGACATCCTTTTACAAAAGCATCACGTCACGAAGTCCACCAACTGCCGGAGCAGTTGGTCAACCAGCAGGTATTCCAAGTCAAACGCATTTTCATAGTGATAACGTCTCAATCATCCAAAACAGCATCCAATTGTGATAGGACAAACCACCATTACCTCATATGATCGCTATGCGACTAATGAAACCACTCACAACCCATACTGGGATGATACGACATCATCCGCGCAAGATAGTCGAAGATATACCGAGCGGAGAAAGAAGACGGTGAGATTTGACGGACAGGAAGGGCCAGATGATTGGTCGCGGTGGGACTCTGAACGTCAAGGTAGCCAAGATTCGAATACAAAGGATTCTGGAATAGATACAAGTAGTACATTTACAAGTAGTGAAGATTCGAATAGAGGCGATGGTCCAAAGGTATAAAAACAATATAATACATAATATTACAAAAACTAGCAATTAATTAGACTTTTCATGCAAAAGGAAGTAGCATATTATCAACATGATTTTTGCTTTGTTTATTATTGTTCCTAGTAGCCTTAAAAAATCAGTAAACCGTATTTTTTGTGCTTTCATATCTAATTTGTTAAAATTAGTTTTTTTTTGCAAAACTGCTTTAACTACATAGTGCAGGAAGTTTGCAGTTTTATTATAACTTTTATCATATAGGTAATTGATTTATCAAGCATTATACATAAACTATTGATAACGTAGCACAAGTAGCAACCTCATCTTATCCATTTTTAAGAGGCATTCACACATGTCAGTCATCAACCACAATCACCGAGATTTTTATTAAATTTTTTTGACCGTATCACCGACAATCTGTCAATTAACATGGAAAATGGCTGTGGTTGTGGCTGATGACTAAAATGTGTAAATCCATCATTATTGATTATTATTTATCTGATATATAGGAATTTTTCGTTTAGATATATTTTGATTTGTGTTGTTCGTAGATAAAATATTATGGTTACTACTCGAGTTACTTTTTACATAAAAGTGTTAATATAACAATTCGTTTTCTATGATATGCAGATTAGGTTCAAAGTACATATTTAACATAATGTTCGTATGTACATACATATATTGCCTTTAAAGCGTGAAAAATGTGAAATTTTACAATGTTGTGTCGGTAGATAACGTTACTAAATTCTATTGGTTTTCTTTCGAGTTCATCCTAGTCTTAAATTTAGTATATATTTGTGGAGATGCTGTTATAGTTGATTGTACGTTTTAGTTACGCCATATCGAGAAGTACGTTCATCAAATTATTTCAGCTAGACGCTGAAATATTCATGATTCACACATTTTTTCATAAGTAATTTCTTTTGGTTTTGTGGATATTCAGACAAAAGCGAATACATATTATCGGTGAACATATCTCTCTGTCTCCGTGGTTCTGGCTTAGTTTTCCTGGGCTATTAAAGTCAAGTAAAATTATGCGGGCTTATGGTCTTAGGGCGGATCCGAATTTCATCAATTTTTTTATTGTTCGTTCTGTCAAACTCCATATAAAAAAATGACAATTTTCCCAGCTGTCGTTTATTTTTTTGGTTTCGTTGGATTCCTGGAATGCATGGATTCCGTATGTGGCCGCCCTTATACGTCCGAAAAATGAACTTATTCCAAATTCTAGGATAAAATGACTATAACTGGGCGCGAACAGTGCCTTCTAGGCCTAAAACTTGGATTTGGCAAAAGCGGACCTGCACATCATCAAACATATTGAAAAATTTGAACTATTACAAATGTTTTGATCGCGACCTTTAAATTGTCCTTAAAGTTACTGGACTAATAGATTATATTATGAGATTCGGATTAAAAGAGGTATTTAAATTAAAATACGAGGGGATTTATACTATTTGAAATTGACTCATGAGGCCCGTTTTATTGGGTCAGAACAACACAACTTCCAGAAGTTGATCTATATAGAACAGCAACTTTCAACTTGTATGGGAGTTGTGCTGTTTTATCCCGTTGTGACCCAATAAAACGGACCTATGGATTACGCGGAATTTCAATTCAAATTATTGCATTTCATCTTATAATTAAAATAAAACTATATAATTATTTATGATAGTTATTATTTATTACAAAAGATGCGGAATATCCTAATCGTTATAAATGGCTGGCGGTTAGAAGATTCGAAAGAGCACGAACCGTATTGCAAAGACACCGATCAAATCATAATAAGCTCGCTCTCGCTCTTCTGAGCGTAGTGCCTGTCACAGTGAGCGACAAACATAATCTATTGAGAGAATTGAACTTTTAGTTGCCTTAATTGTCAACGGAATTATTATTATACTAGCCAGTTTTTATGACATCTCAATGCTAATTTACAGTCAATAAATAAGAAGAAGTCGGTCATAGAACTACGAGCCAATTTTAAATAGGTATGCTCGTTTGACCCATCGATTTGACTGAGTTTCGAAAATTCTGACACTTTTCGCTCGGTTGATCAAGAGTCAGCTCTGTCAATTCTGAACCCACTAACTATTGGATAGCCAAACCTGAAGAAATGCAATTACGAACAATTTTAAATGTTTCATCAACGTTTCGAATCTAAATATTATGACTGAAAGACTGTCAAACCGTATGGAAATGCCGGTGACTGCGGCTGATGTCAGATTTAACGATTATTAACACGTTATGCTATCGTTTCGTTTTGTAGTTTATTGAGCACGCGCATTAAAAAAAAACTTTTTCTTTTGTCGCTTAGAATGTTTTCATACGCCGTATTACATACTCGGCGATTTGGTGAATTGAAATCACTCAAAGATTTCATCTCGTTGTTACTGTTTGCGTGTTTTTCAAAAAATAGAAATAGTTATTGTATTTTTATAGCATCATATCATAAGCCATAAACTTTTAAAATGCATTTACATCATAGGCCGTGTTTTTTACACTATCCGGGGTAATTTTCATACAAACGCTAACCTGTGACTTTATTCAGGTTAGAAATTATATTGCTATCCAGATTTAATGAGCTTTCCAAAACTCGCCTAAATGTATGCAATCCCAATTATTTTCTAGTACGTTTTATAATGACTAGCAAAAATTAAATTTTGAAATGAAAAGCTCTAAGGTATAGTTTACATGCAACACACAAGTGCGTGCAAAAAATATAGTTTTTGTTTGTAAATTCATGTTAAAAATGTTGTTCGTCGAATTCTTATTCTAACAAAAGTATGATTCCTACATAAAAATATGTTTTCATTAAAAAAATTACATGTTAACTTTTGCGTTTGTAAAGTGAAAACGGGGCTTTAATATTTTTGAGCAATGTTTTGAAATTAATGGCAATGCCTACGTGATAATTTGAAATTTAACCTGGATGCTACCCTTGATAGTTTTTTTTTTTTGCGCCTTGGGTTAGCAAACCTGCCCCCGATGTAAAAAAACACGGCCATAGAATTACAATGTATAGAGATCTACATAATAAAATCAAATAGGTAGAAAATAACTTCCTTAGGTTTTTCTCATTTTCATATTTATTATTATTATTGTATTATTCGAAGTTGGAAGTATCTTACAAATAAATGTATTATGTACATGATATAATCTCAAGATAATTGACTGGCAACCTTATAACAATGTTTGTATTTTAATTAAGACTTTTAGTAATAAAATAATTGTTAATTTGATTTTCTTATTGCCTCACCATTTCGTTAAATGTTTTCAATATTTCCGGTGTGAACCTTAGAAAATTTTGTTTTACATTATTTTGCAAAAATCAATAAGCCAAATCAATGCGAAAATGTTCGTGTTTCATTGGTTGTTTTTTTTTTATTTATATGAAGTCAATCAAGATATACAGGATTCGCGTTGATTTGGAAAAGTATTTTTTCTTATCAATCCTATAAGCTTTGAAATATATTTGAAGTAATTAAAGATAATCTGTATAGAATCCAGTGAATTGGCAAATTTCATCCGACAATAAACGGTTGATTGGTCACATGTTATTACGAAAAAATTATGATGGAGAAGATGTTCTAGGTCTTAATTTAATCGGTGCTCAGCCATTGCATTATAATGAAGGAAGCAGATTTCGTACAATTAATGATAAAGTTCAACCTGGCAATGTAGCCGATATTTACGGACATATTGAACCAGGTAATGAGTTTCATTATGTTTATATTTTTACATTCATGTCCATTTAATCGAATATTGGTCACGCATCCAGTTTGGTATTATCAATACACTGAACATTATTATCTATATGATTTTTTTATTTGTTTACCTTAAAAATTACAATGATGCACCTGGGTTACATATAATTGTAATTTAAAAAAAAAAAACTTCATAAATCTATGCGATCAAATGGTTAAATGAGGAAACCAGAAACTTATATTAAACACTATCTTGGAAAGAAAGCATGATTTGGAAATTTTAAAACGAGTCTTGAGCTCAAAAATGTACTTTATTTTGACTATAGTTTGAATGTCGACTTGTTTATTTAAATTATTAGGGATCAACTGACAAAAAAAAATTATGTACGTTGAAAAATAAACCATCTAATGCCGGATAGAACTTTATCTGCACTCGGATTACTAGCAGCTGTGATTTTGTGTAACTGCTCCAAATGTCGATACACTGAAATATTGAGGAAAATTGTTAGCAACAAGAACTCCGGATACGTCCGGATATGTATAAGGCATAACTCGCACGCACATTTTCACTTTCATTAAAAACACTACGACAATTAACATACACTAAACATTATACGCATACATACAAAAGAGAGAGATGAATCAATTTGAAAATCCCACTTAGGACTTTTTACTTTGAAATCTGCCCTTTGAAGTAGTCTACGCCACATGCAGGGGTTATAATGGATTCATTTTAGGTGATACTATCGATTCTCGCCGTGAAAAGCCCAGTGTTTTAATAACGTCACCTGGATCGCCAGACTTACATTCAGTTAATCGTCAAACATCGAGCGGTATTGGTTCAAGATTTGTACAGCACTTGCAAGCGTCCGGAAATCACCCCGATCCAAATATTGAAGGACGAGTACAAATAAAGGTGGGGTATGACGCAAACACTCTTCAATTGGTGGTCACTATCGTTTGTGCGACAGGACTAACATTAAGATCGAATGGTGCTGCAAGAAATCCGTATGCAAAGGTAAAGTGATTTTGGTCAGAAGATTTTAAATGCGCAAATATGATAAGGTCCTATTCTTGTAGGTGTTCCTTCTTCCTGATCGAGGTCATAAATCGAAACTTAGAACTAAGACCTTAGCTAGCACGTGTGAACCCCGATGGGGACAAACCTTTGTTTATACCGGCTTGAGACGAGCAGATTTAGTGAACCGATATTTAGAGGTGGGTTTTATTACATGCAGTTACCGTTCCACGTTAAGTTTCCCAAAACGATATAATTTATTTTGGTTAGTATTGCCAAAAAAATTTACGTTTTTATTTCAATTTAAGCATAATTAAAATTATTTTTTATTGGTTTTCCGTAAAAAAAAACGAATTCTTACTTCTACCCTTCTACTGTGAGTAGATAGAAATTTCAAAAATTGATTTCTCCTTTTCAAATTGTAATTTTATGAAATGTATCGTAACTTGAAATGAAACTACAGGAGTTTATTACACATCAACAATTTTAGGTAACTCTGTGGGATTATGTGAGATACGGAGCCAACGACTTTCTTGGAGAAGTTTTAATTGAATTAGGATCGCATATTTTAGACGATGAATCGGAATGGTATAATATGATGCCACACCAAGACTCTCTGAGTCATTCGGTATATGACATTCAGCGTAAAATATAGAGCTTATAGTAGTACTTATCAACTATTTTAACTCCTTAGTTTCGACGTGATGACTTCAACGAAATGGAAATGGTTTTGACGCCAACTGATCATTTATCGCCACCAAGCACGACCTCTCGCCTTAGTGACTCTGATACCACTTCAGAATGTGATATAGATGGTATACCAACAGGTCGCGATGGTGCGAGTATGTCGTCATTAGGAAGCTCTTCAAGCCCGCCACCCGAGGTAAACGCAGATTCTTAACAAAGTGGTTAAAAAAAAAACAAGAATATTTTATTACTTAATATGTATTAAAACAAAGCATGTGAACTACGAAACTGAGGCATACATTTACCTTACTTGTTTTACATTTTTCTTTGACCAATCAAAACATTCTATTCAAAATATATGTAAGCAATCTTTTCCTCCTTAATCATATTCTACCTATTCTTCTACATATTTGCTAGCCGGTAAAACAATCCTAGTTTCAATAAAAAAAATGTAACCACATTAATAACACAAACGTTTTCAGCAGATTTAAGATAAACACCTACATTATTCAAATATGAATAATGACATCAATTATGCGATGAAAAACACTATATAAATGTAGGAAATAAAAATATTAAACCGTAAGACACTTCCACTTTGATGATATATTACACTTTGGAAAACGATATAAAGTATTTTTTTAAATGATCTTTGTGCATCTGTAAATCATATTCATGCATATGACATTATTTTAATCTTGAAAAAGAGCTTATGCTGCTAGTAAGCGGTAATTCTAATTTGCATTAGCTGAAGCGTTTTTATAATACAAAAAGAGCTTGTTCAAAATATTTCGCTGTTTTTAGACGATTTTTCGAAGCCTATGTACTCGTATTTTAGGCAATCATTTAATATTATCAGTTGGCCAAAGTAGTATAGTTTCTATACTGAACGCTTACTCAAAATACACACATTTAACTGCTTCAAGTCCTATTTTCAATTGTTTTCTCAAATTGTAATTGTGTAATATTTTGAATAGGTTGAAGCAAAAGAACGACGTTCTCGTCGTGATATGTCCCCACAAGGACGTAAAAGAGTAGCTGGTATGGTATCAAGAGATTATCGAACTGTATCTGGTATTGGGCAAAGTTATCACAATCAGGTAAGCTTTCTCTTGCAGGTTTTTTATTTGTCGTTGGGTAGCACATGCTTATGCACGCAATTACATTACTTTTCTGCAAATGTAGAGGTTGTCTGTAGACATTTCGAAAACAGCAACTAATATCGACTATGTACGATAAATCAAGCGTTATCATGTCAATTTTCTTTTTTAGAACACTTCCATGCCTTCAACCACACGACGAAACGGCGGAGGAAGTTGTGGGCTAAATCTAAGCCAAAGAAGTCATTCGGCCGCACCAAGTGAAGGTTATTATCATAGTCACCAAAACTATCACAATCATCATCATCGAAACAACAGTCCAAGACGTGGTTCACTATCGCCTCCTGACGATCGTTGTAACGAGTACCCGGTTCTTCCAACACAGTGCTCATCATCATATTCCCCACGTTTTCAATCTCGATCAGCTACTGCCACGCCAACAGGATCACCGAAAAAGAGACAACTGCCCCAGGTAAACTATTTTATTTATTCGCACTTTAGTTGGATATTTTAGTGTGATTTCATTTTGAATCCATTAAGGTGCCAAATTCGTCTCGAAGTGCGATGATTCGGGATCGTTTATGCCACGACTTTGACGATCGCAGTGGATTGGCAGATCGATTCGGTCGTCATCGATCGCGGCAAATACATCATCAAGCAACGTACAGAAGTACGGGAATGGGAGGATGGGAACGACACTATACTGGACTCTCGGACAGTGATTTGCATTCAATGGAATCCAGAATACGACCGAGACATTCATTATCGCCAGATAAAGACTTCATGGGTGATTTTGGAGATTCTGATATGGAATCCGTAGTTAGTGTTACCTCAAGTGCTTTCTCTACTCAATCAGAACGACCCCGAGGTTCGCATGGATTGAGGTAAGATTTGAATAATTAGTATAATTTGTTTCTTTAGAAAACTTGACGAGAATGAACCATACGTCTAATAATAATTTTATTAAAAAGACATCGAAGAAAATGGCCTGCTTCATACAATGATTTTGACACATCTTATGGACAAAATCATTTTCGAGATGATGCATATGTTGACCTTTTATTGGAACCCGCAAAAAACCCACTGCCGCCATATATGGCACCCCAAACTGAATGTCAGCACTGTTTATCGAATCAGAGGAGAACAGAATCTCATCTAAATACCATTCCAAACTACATTTGTAATTTATCGCGTAACATTCCAGATATTTTTGCTAGGGCAGATTTTAGGAATATTCCTGCTAAGCTATTAAATAGAAACTATGTAGGATACAGTTTTCCACAATTCAATTTGAATGCTTTTAAATGTATTAAAAATCCCGTCAGGCAATTTTTTCGAGGAGAACCCTACATGGAAACATATAACGCCCCTAATCCTAATTTTAATCCTCAGTCTCGTAGTGGCAATCTTATTAATAAATCCAATTTCCTGCGCTTATTGAAACAATCGGTGCCAATTCATTCAGGGAGAACGTTCGTTAGATTACACAATTGTACGGAACCCTCGAATGCAACAGCTGATGGTTTCAACCAATATTTTGAGAGTGTACCATGCTTCAATCCAGATGTTTGCATGGAACAGGAACGATATATAAATGCGTTAGACTTACAGCTTCCGCAACACTACAATCCCTATTATGCGAATCATTTTCCAGAAAAAGAGAAACCTGTAAAACGCAGATCGATTCTAAAGAAGACTCGGAGAAGTGAACGACCCTTGCTAACGTCGAAATCATTAGACTACGATTGTGTCGGTGACCGTCGTGATAGAGACTGGTTGTTGGTAAATGAGGAACCTTTGATATTCGCTCAACCGCGTGCTTACTTGCCAAGAAAATATAAGTCCGAGTCCAATATCCGACAAACACATTTTGGAGCTTCCATCGACGAAAAGCATCCGTTAAGCCATTCGCACTCGCTAATAACGGACGATAAAATTATCAATATTGTATACGACTCGGATGTAGGGTGGATAAGAAAATCTGTCTTTACAAATATTTTCCAAAAGCCAAAGCAGAAAACAAATAGTTTAAAAAGTAATACAAAATCAATTGCAAACCGTAACCATTTGTCGCTAGATTTAAGTGAATCGTATGCTTCACGAAAAAAATATGTTGGTGAAGCAAACAGTAGATGCAATTCCGAACATGATTATGACAAATATGAATGCGACAATGAGCAAAAGCCACACACAAAACCAAATCCTCGCTCAGATTCCCAAAGTAGCAGACACAGTATAACTGAAGAAAATGTGATAAAACCAGACGTTGGAAAGAAAAGACCGTCTTTTACAGAGCTTATTGGTCAAGTCCATCACAAGGAGCCGCCTAAAACTGCCAAATGTTTACGCACACAGCAAAAGTACAAAAACAAAGCGAAACGAAATAATAAAGATGACAATGAAAAGTGCGAGGATCGTGACACAGAGGTATCCGATGAAGTTTTTGATGAATCTCCAGTCGACAATAGACAACATGACAAAGAATCCAAGTACCAAGATGGCGAAGCGAGTGAGCATCCTCACGAAAGAGGTCATATAAAAATATCAAACAGTAGAAAAGACAATTCAGCCACTGGAACCGCAAGCGAGCGTGGACCAGATGAGTATTATTCACCTAAGCGCCATAACCATAGGAATCGCAGTAGACGGGGTACCCTCGTTAGTGTTAATTCTAATCCTGATATTTATGCGTACGATAATAGCTCCCCTGTAGAAGCATATGATAATTTTGCCAAAAACAACGACCAATGCTTAAGTAGTAGTCCATCTTGTAGTAACGCTAATTTTGCTTCTTCTTCCTTTTCTGCATATCCCTCACATCATTCTAATAAAAATCATAATCATGAAAACGGTCAACATGACGGGATGAATTCCTCACTTGAACGAAAATCACGGCGTCGTACTAGTGAATACGACATACGGGACCGAGTTATTAAGGTGCCAGCTAACGATAGTTCTTCCGGACGTGGAGATAGCCGTGATCGAAACAAAGAGAGGGAACGAGTGCTACGCGATCGAATGGATCGTATTGAAATGAATAGTGACAGAGATGACCAAAATTCATTTAGTAGGAGTATGTCAAATGCCGATTGTACGCCTGAAGAAAAAATAGGTAAGTCGCTTATAATTGTAATAAAAAAATAAGTATTATTTGATAGTATGTATTAGGGTCCCTCTAGATTAGCAGCCAAATGGCTGCGCGTCCAAAAACTGGCATCGCGTGCAGCCATTTGGCTGCTCCTTAGCATCCACACTAGCAGCCAAATGTAGACAGAAAATGACAGCAACCAAAATTTCATTTTGGTGATTTTTTTAAATTCAATTATCAAAATCGGACTCTGCGCGTTTGTATTATTACACGGCCATTCAAGAATTATTCATTTTCACACAAAAGAACAAACAAAAGTTGGAAAATTGTCACTTTGAATTTGACAAGCGGTTGTCAAAGCGGTTCGTTGAGTTGCCATATTGAATATCAAAACTGGACGCATAGCCAAATGGCGACATGTTTGGACGGAATGACAGCAGCCATTTGGCTGCACGTGTCGCCATTTGGCTGCTAATCTAGAGGGACCTTTAGCGAACAATATCACCGACGTGTCCCTTCGTCTTATGCTATGTCATATAAGCGCATTGAATTTGCGATCAACTTAATTTCAAATTGCATATTAACGGCTAGCCGACTCTAGCATAGCTATCCCATCCTGTTTCGGAGCCAAAAAACATAGCGTGCCTACGAAGGGCCGCTTACCAGCCGTTAACTCCATTCAACTTCTAGCATTCTACGAGTTTATTTCTTTATTTTTTATATTAGATGGAAGTTTATCAGATACGGCAGTGGGTGTCGGAAATATAGAGGCGAATCGTCGGAAACCTGAACAAAGATCTCCGAAAATTGAGAATATCGGCCGAGATATTGATCGCGATCGTTTCGGAAGTGGAATGGGTAAAAAAAGTAATTCGACATCTCAACTATCAGCCACAGGTGAGTCATAAGCAAATATAAAATTATTTAATTTAACTTATACTTGGTCCAGAAACCGATATACATTTTATATTCTAAGACCAGAAAAAGCGTGAGATAATCAACAAAAGAAAAGCTAGTTTTCACATTTTATTCCCATGAATTTAAAATACTCGTACATATTACCAGTAATAAAATCAACTCACGTTATTTATCATGACATGTTAAGGGCGAAAAAGGCGTATGGGGTTTGGCAAGAAAGGTAAAAATTCATTTACCGTACATAGAAGCGAGGAAGTTCTTCCAGGGGATGCTCGAGGTGTTCTTTCAAGGGGGTCTTCTGCATCCGATGACGGTGAAGCTAATACCGAAGGGGACAGGTTCGATTATATTTTTTTTATTCCCTACATTGTTATACTCATCATTTGTGCATCTTTTTTTCGAATTACGATCTTTTGTTTATACTGCCCTTGTACAATAGTACATACATATACTAGCTTTGAATACCACTCATATAAAACTTCAACAGGGAGACATAGTTTAGTTAGATGAGTCAATCAATCAATTCGACTATGTAATTCCAATATTGTATCAAGAAGAATTCGATTTTATACAGTTATAAAAAAGTTGAACGATCGAAACCATTATCATACAATTTTTTGTTAATCAGTAAATTTTTTGAAAATATTGCATTTGTTGTCCTTAGCGAAAAATAACTTACATTTTGGTTTTAGTCTAAAATTTAGCAGGCAACTTAAATAGTTTTATAAGAAGTATTGTTATTTACAAGTAGTGGCTAGCTTTTATTCACTTATTTCGTACGAAATGTATTTGTACGATTTACTACACCCAGCACATGTTTAAAAAAGGTATTCTAATTTATTATTGAAATTATTGTTTGCATATTATTGCAACTTCCATTTACTGCTATATTATTGTGTTAACAAAAACTGGTCGTGTAAACATTAATTGAAAATTGAATAGTTATGGTTACCAAAATTAGAACTC
This sequence comes from Microchrysa polita, assembly GCA_949715475.1. Taxonomy (NCBI): domain Eukaryota; kingdom Metazoa; phylum Arthropoda; class Insecta; order Diptera; family Stratiomyidae; genus Microchrysa; species Microchrysa polita. The sequence goes on along the minus strand of OX454420.1, from coordinate 88,854,380 downwards.
GCTTATTCTTGCTTAATTATGATTACATTCCCCGTAGTTATGCTAAACGTTCTTACTCTTATATAATTTTTATGTCATCTACGCAAGAAAAGAAAATTTATACTTTCGATATAATATTTAACTACGGGTTAATTCAATTGAATTAAACTTTTATAACCAAGAATCGCATAAATGAATTTTTGCATGGCCAATTGTGAAAGTTGCCAGAAGAACCTCAAATAATAATTTGAAGTTCAATTGTACGTTCAATCAGGTATTTAAAATATTGATAGAGCTGATCTAGATATTAGGATTATTTTAAAATCGGTTGATTCTTGAATATAATGATTTCCCACTGTAAAATCATCACTTTTCTGTTAGAAGCATAAAGTTTATCATTTATGTACAATGTGGCAATTGTTGCAAATGTCAAATGCTGCGTTAATTTAGAAATGGGAAATTGTCTGTATTGACAAAAAGAAGCTGTGCTGTTGCAAAAGGAAATACGGTTTTAGCCAGATCACAATCACTGATGCGAAACAGCAAGCCATTAATGTCTGTATTGAACACGAAGATGCGCTATAAAATCCTCTCATAACTTTGCAAACCTCTGACACTTTTTTCACTCGTTAACACTACTGCAAAATAAAACGTAGGGAACATTCATGCTCGCTGTTGTAAACGTTACAGTCGCCATAGGGCTTTTCCACATTATAAAACAAAACCGTACGGTGAGAGCTTTTATAGTGGCCGGCAGACAAGCATTGCACATTTCGTGAGAATGCGTCGTACGACCGAAAAACAATCGTACGTACGATTATCCATGCTATTTTGTTGTTTGATCGTACAGTCGTTTTCTTATAGTCTGGAATGGCCCGTACACAATGCGATCGATCGTAGGATAAACGGTCATTTTCTTTGGCTGCATTACCATTCATCGATAATGCATCCAAAGAAAATGACCGTTGATCGTACGATTAATCGCACAGTGTATGACGACTTTTAATCATCATATTACTCGTAAAGCACTTGTTATTATTTTTTACCATTTGCAAGTCAGATACGAGGCCAGTCCATTTCTACAATTTTCACCATTCATTACCATTTACAACAAAGTTTGCGATTTACGATAGCAAGCATGAATTTTTTTTAAATCTACTGAACTATTGATATTGTGCCTACTCGTGAGTTGATACACCTAATTATATACTAATAAAATACCTTTTTGATAAGTAAAATCCATATTGTACTATCAGACGTCGTAGACAGTACTAAGGTCTGAGTTTCTCAGCTTTATGCAAATCGGACACAAACGGTTTGAAATAAATTGAAAATGTGCTCAAAAAGCTGCAACATCTAACCCATGATTTTAAATATCCCTATTTCTAATCAATCATCTGATATTATATAGACCAGAGTCAAGGATATGGTATTCAACATCATCGTGGTCGTGGTTCCTCGGGAAGTATTACGCGTTCTGTTGAAGTAGCTCCGGCATCATCATCAAATAGCAAAGCATATCGGGCCGGAAGTCTTCACTCTATATCGACCAGTTCTGAGGGCTCATCGTAAGTGTAAAATATATAGAACGAATTGAGACCTTTTCTGGATAAGAGTACCCTGTATAAGAAACTATTTCGATGTTTTTTTTCTATACTTAGAATTAATGTGGCAAAATGTATGATCCTCTAATATTTTTGACGATGATTGTGTGTGTAAAAATTCCTTTTATGTTCTTGGTCTTTCTAATGTGTAACTGTAATTTTCGGAATACTAAAGTTACGATTATGTTGCAATTACACATGTGCTATAAACGTGTCGCTACACTTAAGACAAATTTAAGACACCATTTATTATTGGCTTGATTTTCTTGTATACATTGTCCAACCCAAATGTGTTATAATTTAAGCATTTGTATTTGCTTTAGCGTCTTATTGTTTTTTTTATTGAATACCGTTCCGTTACGGGTGATTGTGATGGACGTAAAAATGTCGCGTATTTCCATGTCCAACCCTTGCATCCAGCAACCATTCCTAATTAATCAATTAAAAACTATGGTCCAACACTTGACATGTGAATTTTACATAATACTTGTCATTAAGCCGGGATATCTTTGAGATTTTCATCTACTATACAGGGCGTCCCGCAACTGGTTAGCCATAGACCAATGGTAGACTCTACAGGATATTTTAGGAAAAATGTCGCCAAAATTATTTCTCTAGCTTTTACCGTTAAGGAGTAATTGCCTTTTTTGTGATTCTTGTAAAAAAACAAGATTTTTTTTCGAAAAACTCCTATTTTCTAGCTTCCACTTTAGCCAAATCAATGTTTTTCATATTCTTTTGAAAGTACACAAAATTTCCAATAAAAGGGCATATCGAACGTTTCGAACGGTATCTTCCGAGATACGACGTTTTGAATTTTGCAGAAATGTTAATTTCAACTTTTAATGTCAAAATTAAACCCGAATTTCGTAACCATACATTGAAGTGGCAAATCTGCAAAGTTCAAAAAAGTTGACCCAATTCCTAAGCTTTAGAACGGCATATAAGAATAAAGCACCGAATCATCCAGTTTGTGAATAATATGTGTAAAAGGGAAAAAACATAGTCCGTAATTGGAACAAATCTTGCTTTTACGGGGAAATAGTTCAGTCATACAAGCATTTCCAATAGAAAAAATAGAGTAAGGCTTTTTTTTCTTGGTCTTGAATCAGTGGGGTCCCAGGAGTCTAAAACTCATTTTGCTAAAATAAATTTGATCGGAAAGGTCCCAAAAAGGACACTATTTAATCCTTGACTGAAGATCGGCATGCGGGGTATCATATCAAAGGGGACGCCAAACATTACATATCCGGTGTTTGATTCCTATTTCAAGGATCCTCAACGGAATAAATCGCGTTTGAATGGAAAATTTTCGTGCTTCCCGTAACTTATCATCTGTATCTTTCCAAAGCCATAACTACGCGAATAATTCAAGTTGCCACTTCCTTTTTAATTTTTTAGAATCTAGGACACTAATTAATACCTGACAAATTAAAATGTTTATCCTTTAGACGATGAAAATAAAAAATACTCGCACAATATTAATGTGTATACAGAGAACCTTCTTACAAATAATTCAACACATAAAACAAATTTGTTTATACTTACCGTTGTAATTAGTAAAGTAGCATCTACAACAGTAGCGAAAAGTATTTTTCCATAATGCATAACAACCAAGTCTATGCTTGATGTAAAAATTTTACTTCCTTTTCAAGATTGAAGTCGGTTTGGTACATTTGCAGACTATGGTTTTTTTCATTTATACGTATTATGCTTGAAATAGAATAGCCGCGTCAGCAGAGGCATCGGCAGAGGCATCGGCATCAGCAGAAAAATTTCAATTTAGAACACACGCATTTGCCTTTGATGACCCACAATGACAGCAGCGGCAGAAGCAGAATTCTGCTTCTGCCGATGCCTCTGCCGCTGCTGTCATTGTGGGTCATCAAAGGCAAATGCGTGTGTTCTAAATTGAAATTTTTCTGCTGATGCCGATGCCTCTGCCGATGCCTCTGCTGACGCGGCTATTCTATTTCAAGCATTATTCAGAAACAGAGAGTCATCTGCTTTATTCTTATATGCCGTTCGAAAGCTAAGACAACTTTTGTCAACTTTGCAGATTTGTCACTACAATGTACCGTTACGAAATTCGGGTTTAATTTTGACATTAAAAATTGAAATTGGCATTTCTGCTAAATTCAAAACGTCGTATCTCGGAAGATATGAAGCCATTCGCAACGTTCGATATGTCCTTTTATTGGAAATTTTGTTTACTTTCAGAAGAATATGAAAAACATTTATTTGGCTAAAGTGGAAGCTAGAAAAAAGGAGTTTTTCGAAAAAAGTCGTGTTTTTTGACAAGAATCACAAAAAAGGCAATTACTCCTTAACGGTAAAAGGTAGAGTAATAATTTTGGCGACATTTTTCCTAAAACATTCTGTAGAGGCTACCATTGGTCTATGGCTAACCAGTTGCGGGACACCCTGTATAGTCAGGATTCTAGTTGTCATTCAAGAAAAAAAAACAAAAAGCTGTGTAAAGGTCATTTTATTCTGTAGGTATATGGCAAAATACTATTAATTTGGGTAATGCTGTCGCAATATACATAAAAGGTATCACTGGACCAATCAAAAACGCGTGATATTTTGGATTGTATTAATTAGAGTTCTAGTGCGTTGAAATATTTAGTCAGTCTGATGTTATTTTTTTTTGTCAAAAAAAAAATATTTTTTTTTGATTTGTTAAATCTATATACAAAATAAATATTTTTATTTTAGAAATCGCTCAAGGATGTATGTATTAATGGTGATATTTTGTAATGATTTAAAAATCTTAAATGAAAAGGCGCTTCCTCAATATAGTTTTATCTGATATTAGACCCTGGTCGACCAACACTAAATTGAAAAAAAAAAAAATGAGTAGGGTTTTTCAAACAGATGACATAATCGTGGTTATATATATATATATATAGGTATTTTAAAAGACGTTTGATTTTGATGACCGACCGTTTGGAACTTACTTTTTTAGAAGGACGTTTTCTACAATTACGATTGTGACATGGAAGTTCCATTTTTGATAATGGAAAGTTTCAAGCACAATACTTTCGTTTGCATGTTATTGCTTATTTATATGCCTACGTATTTGTTTGTAGTTTCAATTGCAATCCCAGAATGAGGCAGTATTATGTGTAGAAAATGTTTGTTTTAACGTTAGTCGTTTTTGTATAGACATGCAATTGTTGCTTTATATTGGTTCCGTTTTTGGGTTCAAAACAGGTACAGGGAATCTTAACATTCGAAAAAAACAAAAAATGCTTGGTTATCCTGTTCTGCTTTGGATTAAAAGAAACGCAGATAGAATGTACTTACCTGTATCCTTTAATGATTTATGTTTATGCTATGGACTGTTGTGCTTTCTTTTTTTTTCTTGCATGAATGTATGTATGCCTTCAGTTTATGCTTAGATTTTAAATAATCGATGAAACCTACAAACGCCACGAAATACATTTCTGTGATTCTTTAATCTTCTCTTCATGCTAAATTTTCTAATTTGGTAAAAAACATGATGAACCATAACATCCACCCATGCCATTTAATCGAATGATTAATTTTACTATTTATATATATATACGTATAATGACCATTTAAAACTGATACCTATTTCTCCCTGTGTTAGTTACTAATGCACATTTCAAAATTCACCAATTATTTTATCTTACCTAATAGTCAATCATATTCTAGATTTTAGTGAATGAAAATAGAGGAAATATAAAAATGATTTTTTTAAAGACAAACAACTTTAATGGATGCTTTCCTCCTTTCTTTCTTTTCAGTTTCACTCTATTATTTTTATACACTATGGTAAAATATTAGGGAGTCACTAGGTTCTAGTAATTATTATAGGGGGTGTTCCAAAAGTCAACGTCAATCCGGAAGCAGATGAGAGCACATACGGTACTTGCTACGAAGAAATAATATTGAGCATATTTCAGTCATCTATTTTTACAGTTATATTCAATAAAGAAAAGGTCGAAGTAATTGACGTCTTGTATGTGTATATAAAAAAATGTATCTATAAATTGCAACTTAGCCCGAAAAGTAACTATATTTTGGTTTCAAGGGAAATCTGACCTTCTTCCTGGAATTGAAAAATAAAACTCATGATTTCGTCTAAGTTAAAATAACTTTTTTTTTGTTACCGTTATAGTACACTAAGAAAATTCGAGAAAAATTAAGATTTTTTGTTACAGTGGCCGCTTCCGGGTTGAGGTTTAGGTTTGGGAAACTCACATTTCGAAAGGTTAATTTTCATCTTGACCCAAATACATATATGCACACATATATATACAAAAAATATGATTCGGACTAAATGATACATACTGTTCGACTAATTCTAGTGACTCTTTAATTTTTGCTAGGCCAGTCAACCCTATACTACAATCTTAAAATCATGACATCTCTTTGATTTACTTTACTATTATCAGTTTGCCGTTTAACGTAAACAAAAGAGGATTTTTGATAACTTCACCAAATACTTTTTTTTTATATAGGTGGTCACCATCACTGCGAATGAACGACGGTCAGCTATCTGATTTTATAGATGGCCTTGGTCCAGGACAACTAGTAGGACGGCAAGTGCTAGGTGCTCCGTCTTTGGGCGATATTCAACTTTCCATGTGCCATCAAAAGGGTTACCTTGAAGTGGAAGTCATAAGAGCACGGGGACTTCAGGTATATTATTAAAAGCACAATTTATGAGTAAAAAAATAGGGTTAAAAATATGTAGCTTGATAACTTATTATTGAACAATCCTTGTCGGGACCATGACCTTGTGACGATGAAAGAAAAAGTTATATAAAAAAATATGAGCCATTCCAATTTCGATCTGCATTACAAGTTCATCTGATGCTTTTTTCTTTTTATCCTAGGCAAAACCAGGGTCTAAAGTTCTTCCTGCGCCATACGTTAAAGTATATTTGGTATCCGGGAAGAAATGTGTTGATAAAGCTAAAACAACTACTGCAAGGAGAACACTTGATCCACTGTACCAACAACAATTGGCCTTCCGGGAACCTTTTAATGGATGCATACTACAAGTAATTAATACATTTATAAGACATTAAAATATAAATTGTTTCATACATTTCATTAAATAGGTTACCGTCTGGGGGGATTATGGACGAATGGAGAAAAAAGTATTTATGGGTGTAGCGCAAATTATGCTTGATGATTTAAATTTATCCAACATCGTCATTGGATGGTACAAGCTTTTTGGAACAACATCGTTGGTATGTATGGAATTTGCTTGAAATAGTATTTTCATTGTTTTGCAGAAAGAGGATAATGTTACCACAAATCCTTCACCAGGGTTCCGATTTGAGAGCAGTGATTTTTTGTTTGGTGAAAATCAAATGACAAAACCCGGTAAAATTGATAGTGCTCCATGATTTATTTTAACAATCATTAGGCACCTAAAACTCAATACGGTTTCCCGAATAAGACCGGCCTTTTCTTTTTCCAAAGATTTTTTTTTCTGTATTTCACTAAACCAAAACTCACTGTTTTCGAAATGTGCCCCTACCATTAATTGTAACATTAGATCGTATGAATAAAAAATGTTTTGCTTGATGCGTTGTACGGAACATACCTCCAATTCTTAACCCTTTAGCTGCCAGAGGCATTTGAAGATTTTTGAAAAAAAAAAGATTTTCTTGCACGACTTAAGCCTCAATATCTCCAAAGCTTAAATAGCGAAATAAGATGATTATTACAGCCAAAAAATTTACTTAAAAAACGAGACCGAGGCTAATTTCGGGTGCGGCCGAATTTTGAATACCCTTCACCTCCTCGGGCTAAAAGTTTTTTTTCGGGCAAACCTATGACTTGTGTTTAATCATTCCCCATTCTTTTCCTTCCGTTTTCACATAAACATAAGTTCCGTGGCGTCGATAAAACAATAGGTTCGTTTTTTTGGCTATCCCGTGTAGGTTTGGGTAACGAAACTCCATATAAAAAAATGCCAGCTGACCCACCTGTCATTTTTTTATATGGAGTTTCGTTACCCAAACCTACACGGGATAACCAAAAAAACACACCTAAAATTTGTGTGAGGTTTGGTTGGAATAAGTGGGAAAATAAAAAATTATCTCAGAAAACTGAGAGATATGGGAGCATGGCCCCATAGTACGATTCCATTTGTCTTATATTTTTGTTTTGTTTTGATAAAGACGCATTAAGGTTTCTTGAAATTGGTGTAGAAAAAATTTTTCTTAGAAGATCCAAAATGGGGGGTTGGGTTTGTATGAAGCTAGAATGAAATGATGTAAGAAAGATATGATCGTAAAAATATGCGCCAATTTTTAAAAGAATCGTGCAAGCACCTCACCTTGGCAGCAGTCGGAAAAAAATTGAGATGGAAAAATAATTAGTTTTTGGGTCAAATCACAAAAATTTAACTTTGAAGCTCTATAAAAACCAAACCTCTTATCCGATTTTAGTGCGATTAGTTTTGATATTTAGGTAAATTTGTTGGCTGTAATAATCATCTTATTTCGCTGTTCTGGCTAGTCTGGCTTTGGAGATATTGGGGCTTAAATCGTGCAAGAAAATTATTTTTTCAAAAATTTTCAAATGCCTGTGGCAGCTAAAGGGTTAAGAATTGGGGGTATGTTCCGTACAACTTTTTTGCTGGAAATTACATGAGGAATCATAATCCGGTGCGTTTATGCGGCAGTTTCCGGACATCCTGTATGTAAATTGTTGCGCTTTTAGCTTGCCTAAGGTCGATCCACACTTTTCTGTCATCAATCACAGTCACAGTCATTTTCCATACAAGTTGACAGATTGTCAGTCAATCAATTAACTGACAATATGTGAACTTGTATGGAATATGACTGTGACTGACGACTGAAAAGTGTAGATCGACCTTTAGCCAAGGAACTTGTTATTTATACGACCTAATGAATTGCCATGTAATTGAGTTGTTGGGGGTGTTGAAATCAAAGCACGATCAATATATTATTATGTATATGATGTCTAAGTTTACAAAACACTCTAAACTCTTGATTTGCCTGTTAATTTCAGTAATCGTATACAACAGAAATAAATGGTTAATCGTTCCACTACTTTCATCAATACGTTAAAAACAAAGTGACCCAACACATATACGAAAGAAATAAGTCACGATGAGATGATCTGTTTGCAATAGACTGGAGCCAATCAATGAAATAATGGATATAAATGGTCGTGCTCCACGTGGGTTTGCATATTTTTTTAAATAAATAAAACAAAACAACGGCGCCAAAAGTGCTAATTTTCATAAAAGAAAAAGATATTTAGAATACATAATAGTCTTGTAAATAATTTTCTTTACTATTAGAATATCCAAAAATTAAAGTTATATACATACATATAAATAACTCGAACTATTTCACAATTTATGCCAATAGTTTTTGGATTAACAAAGAGATTAATTAAGAATGTATATACTTACAGATTTAATTTTATTTGTACTATTATTATATGATTCAAATTTACTTCAGCAATAATGTTTTCCGATTAAGAGCATAAGTCATTTGGCAACAATTTATTTTGAATTTATTTTTAAGTAAAATCCACTACAGTTCTTACTCAGAATTTTATTTTGATAATCATGAAATTATTGGAAATGCAAAAAATACATAAATGTACTATGTAAATATATTTAGGGCGAACGAATCCTTAATATACATACAATAATCGGATAATTTCACGCAGTCAAATTGTCGTCCAATACCATGCAAATGTACATACAAATTTAATATATATTGTTTTTAGAGACTTTTAATGTCTGCCGACTGAACTATGATTTTTTATCTGTTTTTAGTTTTTCCAGCAGCATTCAAAAGTAGGTTGTATGGACAGTTTTGTTTCGTTTACAGTATAACTTCTTAAAGATTTCGTGTAGACACTTTCTTCGTGGCCAGTATGCCCGGGATTATTTGCTAGAGGTGACACATTAAGAGTGCCAAATGTAACCGAATATGTATTATATAAGTTCTGAGCATTTCTGTAAATATTGTATTGTGTTCCCAGTTATCAAAAGTAGACTCCTTTCATATAAAATATTTTGTGCTACATACTTCTGTTTGTTATTTTTAAATACACAATTTGATTGCGGTTTTATATCTATGACACATTGGTCCGAAAAAATTATTATATTTTGCTATGAGCGGTGCTAGAAAAACATATTTTTGTGATTGCAAAGCAGAACGATTGTTACTACATACTTCCATACACACATATGAACTTACATATTTTTTTCTTATTTAGCATAATTTTGCAATGTTTTTAATATTTGTTTACACTCTATAATTCCCGATTTTATCATAGATTTATTTCAATGTATCCTAATTTGAATATATAAGTACCTAAAAAACATTTAAAATTATACGGAATTTGTATGTACTTGTTCGTTTGTTCAACAGTGGATTCCGATTTTTTTCTAATTCAGTTTCCCAAATTAAATTATAAAAATAATATTAGTACATATTAATTTTTTGAAGCCGATTGTTAATTACATATTTGAAAAAATACTATGAAAATGATATGAATGAGTACCTAAGCTACATAAAAATGACATGTCGATATAAAGTGGCCGTCTGGTGCATATATTTATAAATAGGTCCAATACACAATTTTCTATCACCATTAACGAAACGATTATCGCTTGAAATCCGTACATTTTAAGATAAATGATTTTTCATTTTCAAAGTAAAAAAATGGTATTCAGTATAATAAGAATTCTGCTACTTTGTTGCCATTTGTCACAAATTTGCATAATACTATTTGGATTTAATTTAAGTTATCCTTTGCTTTCGACCAGTCTGCAAAAGAAAACGATCAAATAGACATATGCCCTTTACATCCCAACAAAATTAACATAGTGCTGACGTTGTTTCTTTTTTTCCAAAATCTTTATTATCTCGATATAAAATATTAATCGAGAACTGACAATAAACTGTGAATATTAATAAAAGCTAATAAAACCTGATTAGTTAGAATAGTTCTGTTTTATTTCAATGTTGAAAATTATTTTGGTATATAGTATTATGAATAGTTTTGGGTCGGGGAGGGGTAGTAAAACAAAAATACAAACTAGCAAACTTTTAAAATTGCTAATAGGCGTTCGACGCCGCGTTTATGAAAATATAAAAAAAATATATTAACGAGGCCGAGGCTAATTTTGGGCGCGACCGAAATTTGAATACCCGTTACATTTGAATGAAACTTAAGATTCTTTTGTGTTAATTCTAATTTATACCGCAGCCCTATGTCGTGTTCCGATTCCATCTGTTCCTGGATGCGTTAAGGCTAATCCAGGAACACACTTGGATGAATTTTGGTTAAGATTGGAAAAGAAAAAAGTTTTTCTTACAATAACCTAATATTTTGGGGTTGGTTTGTATGACAGCCCTGTGACGCAATGTTCCGATTCTATCCATTCCTAGATATGTTTTGAGGCGTTACTAGGAACACATTTGAATGAAGTTCGGTTAAGATTGGTCAATGAAGAAAAATGTTTTTCTTAGAAGAACCTAATTTCCAGTGATTAGTTTGTATGACAGCCGTATGACGTAGTGTTCCGATTTCATATGTTGTGAGGCTTTACTAGGAACACACTTGCGTAAAGTTTGGCTAAGGCCGGATTAAAAAGGAAAAAGTTTTTCTTAGAAGAACTTAATTTTTAGCGGTTGGTTTGTATGGCAGCCCTATGACGTAATGTTCTGATTCCATTCGTTCCTAGATATGTTTTGAGGCTTTATAAGGAACATACTCGGGTGAAGTTTGGTTAAGATTGGTAGATAAAGAAAAAACTTTTTTTTAAGAACTTATTTTTCAGAGGTTGGTTTCTATTGTAGCCCCATGACCACATGGTCCGGGTCCATTCGTTCCGACATATATACAGCGTGCACTAAAAGCCCGAAAGCTTCACAACTAAGGAACTGCATTGAAACAGACGGACAGGCGGACATCGCTCAATCGATTTCTCTTGTCACACTGATCAATAATATATATACTTTATATATGCGTTGCAAACTTCATGACAAAGTTAATATAGCCTTTCACATAGTGACGGGTATAAAAAATAAATTGTATGTTCAGTTCTTCCAAAATCAGTCAAAACATAAAAAGCGTCAGAAAAAAATAATTCTGGCAACTGGTTCGTTGGATGCTTTTGTTACAATTTACATTCTGGGCAGCTTTTCAAGATGCAATATAAATCGCAACATAATAAACCGCTCTATTAGAAAAAAACTACGATTTGAGATTTCTGTACAACATTTATTTGTGTTTTTCTTTTTATATTTTCTAGTAGTATGTGCACATCAAATTCCCAGAAGTGCAAAACTGCCTATTTTGAATTACTGGCATATTTTCTTATCGCTTTCAGCATAGCTTCCGCCTGAGAATTATTCGATTCTCGTAAAATGGACACAATATCAGCAATACCGTGCGGTGGTCTCCCCTTATCAATGTCTGTAATTACAGCCAAAAGTGATCCAGCGCATGCTCCACGTTTTCCTTCCCAATGTTCGGGGCTCGGATCCAATTTCTCCAACATGTCGAAAGCCTTGGCTGCAACCCAAAATTCTTCGCACTTATAACAATCGTTGGCAATGAGCTGCAGCAAAAGAAATGCTTCAGAGTTTGTGTCCCGGGATACGAATAAATTCCAAGCCTAGAAGGGAAATATGCCATTGATACTTCAGAAAAAACGGTTGTTCATGCCCACGGCTTTCATAATATCAATATCGATAATCAAAGTTGATGAAAATGACATTTCAAACTTACCTGCTCAGGATGCCCAACCTGAATATGGCACCTAGCCAAGAGCATACAAAATGAGTGTTGATTTCGAATATCGGGATCATTGATTTGCAGGAAAAGATCCTCGGCTTCTTTATAATAGCCTGTCGCTGCCTTTGCCTGAGCATAGTTGTAATTGAAAATGTCGTCGTTAACAAAATAGCTTCGAATCGAGTTCAAATATACAAGCACTTCCTCAAATTGACCATACAAAAAGAAAGCCGATGCCATGCTCTGTCTCCCCGGTATAGTATCACACTCAGAGGCCGAACTTCCCACCAAGTGTAAGTTCTGTTGTGCTGTCTTAATATGTTCCTTCTGAAAACAAAAAGAAATAACAAATAAAAAAAAAACTTAATTTCCAGAATGACGTGTTTTGAAAAATATATACCGAGCCAAGCTGTTGTCCAAGAGCTGCGTGTACTACTCCTTTTAAAATATATTCATGCGGCACAGTTGGCTGTACCTCTTTCATTAGAGTGTGCGCTTCCTGAATGTTGCCTCGTTTCAAATAGAATATAGCTAAATTCAATCGGGCCTCGGGAATAATGTTAAGTAGACCCGGAAACACTTGTAATGCTCCCTCGCCATTTCGAAAAACCACCAAATTATGACGAATCAGATCCGCTCCAAATGTACCGTTATCAGCAATATTTTTGATTTCCTGTTCGGCCACACGACCGTTAAACAGTCGAAAACGATTACACGCCTTCAAATTTATAGCTATTGTACTGTCGGGATGTCGGTTCAAATAAACGTCTAGGACTTCTTGTGACATATCGTAGTAGTCAAGCTTATAAAAGCACAATGCCAAGTAGACGTTGAGTGCCAAATGCTCTCTGAAATAGGAGTGATAGCCCGTTTCTTTAACAGTTTCGAAAATAATCAAAAGAAATACTACTTGTTGTCCAGTAAAATCCTCTTATAGATATCAATGGCTTCTTGATAGTGAGCCCGTAGATAGTGGAGACAAGCCAATGACAATTGATCCTCCACCACGTCACGTAAGGACTCGTGCAACTCCATTAGTTGATCCTCGTTATTTAACTTGTGTGCAAGGTGAAAGAGTAGACGCACTTTTAGGGGAGTGTTGGGGATCAAATCCATAAGGTCGTGGGCTTCTTCGTACATACCTAAAGTATAATCTTAATTTGGATTGATCGTATAAATGGTTTTGATACAGAACTTACCTAAATAGAACATGCATATTGCGATATTAAGATTTATATCGTTGATTGTGGAATCTTCTTTTTTGATTGCATGGAATTGGTCCAAAGCCTTCTGGTAGTCCCCGAGATGAAAACTGCAGAAGGCCATCCATTGTTCTCGCAATATTTTCTGATTATCATCATCATCGAACATAAACTGGTATTTTAAGGATTGAATAAAAAAATATTATAGTCAAAAGGGGATATCGAAATAAAATGAAGAGGACGCAAACAGGGTCGGTTTCCCATAGATAGAGGGGATCAGGGAGTCGATGTAGCACATTTTGCTAAAAATCTGAGTCTTAGCTGGCTGCATTTAAAAGTTACAGCCGGTCAAAAATGCGACAGACGGAGAAAAAATATGCAAAAGATTCAAACACAGCAAAATTAGAAAGGGGGGGGGGGGGAATGCTAATGGTGTCGATTTAAAAAAAAATAGGATGCATTCAGAGTAGCCGATGTAGAGCGTAATATGGCCCATACACTGCTCGTCATCAGATTAGCACACCCCTTCGCATGAATAGTTTCGGCTGATTTCCAACCAAACTAAAAGAGCTAAAATTTCAAAATTATAACTGTTAATAGTCTATTCAATTCTGAGTTAATTAACACAAAAAGAATTGTGTTTACATTTTTTATTATTGATTTATAATTGTTTTTCGAAAAAGAACACACAAAATAGCCATTTAAAATTTGTCATCAGGATAGCACGTGCAATTTCTTTTTTGTCTATCTTCCACAATTAAAGACGTAGGATCCCTAATTTTTTGTGGTTCTTTGAGTAAGATATTAACTTTAATATGAATAAGGGAAAATCATTATCTGCGGAAGAGGGATCAAAATTTAAGGCTTACAAGGAGTCAAGGTGGTCAAAAAGTGAAATTTCGAGAAAAAATTAATAAAAGTCGATAAGTTGAATCCGAATTCGTGTGTAATAAGTAGCGTTAAGGTAAAAATAACAGAGGCGATAAAAATTGAGTATTTGTCAATCCCAATGAGAGAGTAATTTTGAGAGAAGCATCCAGTCCGCATGACTCGGTTGCAAGGGTAAATTTTGACATTAAGGTGAGCCTATTGTTCAAATAGTGATACAAAAATGCTCCACATCTAAAGAAACTAAAACTAAAAGAAAATGCGCTTAAATTAAACTCGAGAGCACTTGACATCTAATAAAGAATGGCGCTATGTTGTCTTTTCGAGTAAAAACAAGTATCATCTCACAGTATCACTTGGCCCTTGAGACCATTACACAATCTGTCCGACAATGAATGCGATCCTAATGGTGTCCTTCCTAGCAAAGATCCTGGAAGTAGACATTATAACTGTGTTACTCTTCTAAAGTGAACTTCTTTTTATCCGAAAAGATAACATACCGCCATTCTTTGTTCCATGTTAAGTGTTCTCATGATTAATTTTAACGTATTTTCCTTCGGGGAAAGTTAAGTTGGAGTTTATTCTGCAGTTTTAGTTTCTTGAAATGTGTAGTTTTGTTATCACTGTTTGAACAAAAGATAGGCTCGCCTTAAGGTCAAAATTTACCCTAATCCTTGTGACCGAGTCATGAGGGCTAGATGTTTCTCTCAAAATAACTCTCTCATAAGGATTGACATGTACTCAATTCTTATCGCCTCTATTATTTTTACCTTAACGCTACCTATTACACACAAATTCGGATTCAACTTATCAACTTTTATTAATTTTTTCTCGAAATTTCACTTTTTGACCGCCTTGACTCCTTGTATGCCTTAAATTTTGGGCCCTCTTCCGCAGATAATGATTTTTAATTATTCATATTAAAGTCAATATCTTACTCAAACAACCACAAAAAATTGGGGGTCCTAGGTCTTTAATTGTGGAAGATAGACAAAAAAGAATTTGCATGTGCTATCCTGATGACAAATTTTAAATGGCTATTTTGTGTTTTATTTTTCGAAAAACAATTATAAATCAATATTAAAAAATCTAAACACAATTCTTTTTGTGTTAACTAACTCAGAATTGAATAGACTATTAACAGTTATAATTTTGAAATTTTAGCTCTTTTAGTTTGGTTGGAAATCAGCCGAAACTATTCATGCGAAGGAGTGTGCTAATCTGATGACAAGCACTGTACATATTTTGCTGAAAAGTGCAGATTGTTTAAAAGAAGCCAAAGTATTGCAGAGGACCCATGGACAAAAAAAAAATCGCAAAGGGGGCTCAAGCGAACAGGGTCAATTAAAACGAAAATTTGATAGATTGGGATCAGCAGCCGATGTAGAGCGTATTGTGGTGTATATTTTACTAAAAAAATCATGCTTTCTATCCCGGAAACCAGACAAAAAACTCCCTCCTCATTTTGCAATATAATATCACCCAATGCCTAAAATAGTATGCATGTAAGAAATAAATAAATAAATTAAATAAATAACTGGCGCGACAATTATGGACTAAGGCCGCAGTATGTGTTAGTGACATCCTATTTCCAAGATCTTATCTGCTTTTTGTTGAGGTAATGAGATCAGCATCACGCTCAGCAGTGTTATTTATCCCCATAAATGGGTACTCGTTTAACATCTGAGTGAGATCATAGTCCGTCACAAGTTCGTGAGTTCGACAAACACCATAATCCACGGTGAGATTCGAATTCATGACCCTGTGCACCGAAGGTGCGCGCACTAACCGCTAGACCAGCCAGACTACAAATATAAATGTAAGAAATAAGCCTAGGAAATTTGCTAATTTGCTAAAGGCTATACATGCTATACGTATTTGCGTCACATGTGAGCCAATTTTTCAATTTCAGAAGTTTATTCCACAGCTCCTAAAGCAGCATTACGAATATAAATGCATCTCACAGAACAAACAAACTTTCAAAATATTTTTTTTTTAGTTTTTGGTAACTATTGGCACTACATTACCTCTAAGTATGCTCTTGCTCCCGTGTAATCCCTGTCAATGATGAAATCTTCGAAAATGGGCGAATTCTTTTTATTTGTTGCGCTTTCAACATGGCGTGAGCTGGCTGAATCTGTTTTTCCTCGTGATAAAATCTGAAATTATCAAATTAAGAAATAAACCCAAAAAATTTATAAAACTACTGTATACGAACCATTCTTTTAAATAGCTTGTCATAGAAATAATGTTTGCCTAGTCGGTTGCTATGCAACAAACTACCATTCATTATGTATAGTCTCGAAAATTACCATGGTAAATTTGTTCCTATTAGGCCAATCAAAGAACACATTATAAAGAACATCGAAGGGGGTGACGATTTTTTTCATCGGTGTTGTTGTAGGGCAAAGTTAGTAAGTATTAAATTTGCTTTAATTTGATATACACATATGGCCAAAAAAATAAGTACACTTATACGAATATTTCTTATCACCCTGTAGCCAAGTAGTTATTGGAGTAAATAAAATCATATGGAAAGATTTAAATACTTAATTGGTGAGGAATCAAATAATATGTAAATAAGCATATTTTAATAAATAACAGCTTTCATCTACCTTAAAAAAGTACGAACTGACTAAAATAGGCTGGACAAAATAATAAGTACATGTCAGTTAATTAAATAATTTAATTAAAATATTATGTTCTGATTTTCAAGAATTTGATTTATTTTATTATTTAAAAGTAAATGATCCATTCTTTTGAAAAACAAAAAAGGTTTTTATTGGCCCTCTGGTGAAGAATTACTCTTAAGTTCCCATACATCCATATATCCAGTTACTTCCAGGAAATTCCGTATTTGGTCCGTTTTGTGAAAACTTTGTTTCTAGTTCATTGATTCAACTCTCCCTAAACATTCTGGATTCAATTTGTTACTAGAGCAACGTGAAAAGCCACTCAATTTGGTTGAAGCGGATCCTTGACCAGTTTGTGAGGTATGGTTAGGGTTAATATCCTGCTGAAATCACCATTTAAAGTGTATGGGCTCATCAGTAAAATATTCTGGGACTATCAACTAACATTTCTTATATGGAAATTGCCTCATAGTAACGGTTATTAGGTACATTTGAACGAAACCAAACTATGAAAATTAAGCCATAGACTAAGTTTTTTCCGACTCCATGGGAAATAGCCATTTGATGTACCGTATATCATATTATTTTTTTTCTGAATGAGTTTCCAATCAAATTTATTACGATTTCATAAATAAAACAAAATATTCTGTGAGTTTTCATTGTTCGGTCTGGAACAAGAAGAACTATCCATACAAAATTTTCTTGTACTGTCAACACTTTTTGACATCGCCATGGAAAGTTCTAAACTTTTTACGAAAACTTTTTTACTTCTTGTATTCTCCGATTAACTTTTTAAATGGATTCTCTATTTTCAATATTTACCGCGAAAATCATCAGTCAAGCTAAGGGAACTTTTCTCGCCATAGTGATAATGAGATCAACAGTTATCCTTAAGGCCCTTACATGAACCTATTTGACGCATTTGAGACTGTTTTTATTTAGTTTAATATATTACACAGTAAATACAATGTTTAGCTGGTTTATTTCGTTAATGAGAGAATAAATTTCCGCTATTTCAAATTTTCGGACTCTAAACGTCTTTTTTCCTACCTACCATGCGTTTTTCGCCCCTTAAGAATTTTTGTTTGTTTTTAATTGAACGCTTGTTGCATACACAAATGAATAAAAAACAAATCCTTACGGAAAATAGTAAGTTGTTGTCAAAAAATTTAAAAAACCGATGGTGTACTTATTACTTTGTCCAAGCTGAAAACCCACTTCAAAGCTAATATCGGGAGGGACTAAGATAATAGGGGGATGCCATTTAGTTTTTCGGTTCCGTTGGCATTGTTGTATCCTAATTGTTGTAATGGCTATCTATTTGGAGTAATTCAATTTTAAAAAGGCTATTCAAATTTGGCATAAAATAGTAAATGAGGGGTGTACTTGTTTTTTTGGCCATATGTGTATGTACTCCTTTTTGGCTTGTCTCCTATTATTCGACGGTTTCTATTTCACGGATCTATAAGGGTGGGTTGGGAGTAAAACATACTTATACTAAAAGCTTGCGGTCATGAGGTGTGAGCTAACGTGGGGAAAGGGGGCCAAATGATTCATTTTTGCGCGTTTCCGGCTTAATCTCGGAAGCGGTGAGTTCTACTGATAGTATTTGTATGGCAGTATTAAAGCCCAATTAATTTCCAAAGACTTATTTTAACTTACAAATGCCGAATTCCCAACGGTTCCTCCGATACAAGTTATTGAAATCCGAAAATTATTTAAAAATATGTTTTTTTTTTCATTTGTTTGGCTCTGGTGTCTCTCGCGATTGTTTTTCAGAAAACTGTTTCAGGACAAATTTATGTGATGTTTATTTGGCTTTCATTTGATATACTCCCCGTTGTCTAGTCTTCAATGAGTCAAAAGTTTAAGAGCTTAAGCCGAGCTCACCCCTTTCGATGTTCTCTACACCTCCTTTTTATGCTTTCATTGATTGGCCTATATGGAATCTTGATTAACTTTATTTCTTAGCGCTTACTAGTTATTTGATTGAGGTAAATATTTTTAGATTTTATTTTCTAACCGAATTTAGTCTAATTAAATATATATTAAATATGCATTTGGATGTTGAACATCTAGATGTTCCATCATCAAGTTCCATTTGTTTTTCTTCTACGAAGTAAGTTGGATGTTTTCGTGAAAGTTTAGTGCTGTCGAAGCGCTTCTTCCCAGCAAAAAAAAAAACATTCCGGCTTATCAAGTTGAAGGGATACAAAGAATGGATATAATTCTTAAATAAGATCTGTTTACCCAATGACGATGACGAACTAGGCAGAAAAATGACCTTAGTTTTCCACATGTTCTCCTGTTCCATTTGGTTCGTTGGATTTGCACTGAGTAATTAGGATAAGTAACAAAATGTTGACGAGCAATTAGATGCATTGTCAGTGTCAGCACATATTGATCCGTATGCTAATTTTTGTACGTACATACTTAAGTAAAAGAATGAAATAGTTTTGCATTTAATGCTAGCATTGAAGATAATTCTGAAAATATAAATTAAAGACAGTTTGTTGATAGCTCAATTTATTTTTTAATTACAATTTTTTCCTTTGGGTAAAAAGTACCAAGGAGGCTTAACGATTCTACATTGATCAAATAAATGCACATTAAATATGTATGTCTTTTGTTCGATTTGAATATATCAATTGATCACAAGTTATTACATGAATAAGGAATATATGTATTACAACATTATTTGGCTTTGAATTCTTAATTATTTAATCAATCGTCTAACTTGATAGACGGAAAGGAAAACAGAAGTACACGAAGAGACGCGAGGCAATAATTAAAGTACGTGTGAATGGAAATGGAAAGCGAACTAATTTCAAAAATGGATGGAAGATGTATGCATTTATGCGGCATTGAGATTTAAAGCTTTTCAACTAATATCAAATAGTGAATGCAATTGCACATAACTTACTATTGAATCAAACAATTTTAACAAGCCAAAGCGCACTTACTGTCTTTGGCAATCCAACAGACACTTAACAAAGAACGTCCGATCGATTGCATTGTTCGATATAAGCTTTGAGTATTTCACAAGTAAATTTAAAACGTCCAGCGAATTATTATACATTAAAGCTACGTCTAGAAAATTGTTCCAATCGAAATATCGACTTATATCTATTTGCCCGGAGTCCGTGATGCGAGCGTCACAATTAACACAATTCAGTTGCCCCAGCTGTATGGATGTAAATTTTTCAAAGCATCTATCCCATGTGTTGAGATCAAATGATTTAGCAGCTTCGCGCAAAAGACAAACATCCGGGAAGTTTAGAGCAATTGCCATAACCTTGTCCAAGTGGCCTTCCTGTATATAGAATCGACAAATTACATCAATTATAGACGGCACGCCGTTCAAAATATCCAAGCAGCGTTTGTGTTCGTTACGCGACCAGAGAAATTTCACTAAAACTTCGCCGAGCCGACCGAATCGACATCTGGTCGGAAACTCAAGAGGAAAATCGCAACTTGTACACCGACTCAGACTCTCAACATTTACGGCAATGAAACCGTCAACAATGAATTCTCGCGACAATTCGTCAATTTCATAAATTATTTCCGGCTTCAGATAGTTAAAATACATTTCGTAGCAATTCTTCTTCGCCTCCAGCTCACTATCGCCATTTTCGATCATCACCTGCTTGAGTTTCTCCAGCAATTCAATGATTTCACGTGAATCGTATTTATCGAATATTGTGCTGTATCGATCCAAGAAGTTTACATTACTGATTTGTGATGATCGGAAAATCATGAAGAGATTGTAGACGGTCTTCTGCTCCTCCGAGATAACTGTGTCCGGGAAAGGTTGTTGCATTTTACGATTTTCGCGCATTCGTTCGCATATGACTTCTTCGTCATTTTCCAATTGTTCATTGATTTCCTTAAAGGGGTTCTCGCGTTCGGTCGGTATCAATTCATTCACTAAATTCTTCTGATCTTCGGCGAAAATGTTGAACTTATATTTGATAATGTTTTTTCCAAACTTGCCCGTCACCGTAAGCAGTGCATCTTTCAGATGTTTGTCCGAATTCGATTTGATTTTAATATTGTCGCAAAATGCATTTTCCAAAATGTACACGCCGTTGTTGAGCTGTTTCGATTTCGTCGTGGCTGCGGTGCGTTTGGTCGTTGCAACGTACTCATTTTCATTTTGATTAATACTGTCAAATATAACCGAAAGATCATTTAGCATTTCGTACTGATTGTTCAAAATCAGATGCGACTTGATCTCGCCGAGTATGTGCAGATCGTATTGTTCCTTAGTCTTCTCTGCAAAATATTTGAGATTTGTTTTGAGGAGATAGGCGCACTCCAACAATCGTTCCTTTTCCACTAGCTCAATCGCATGCGACTGAAGAGTGTTCAGTTGCACTTGTTGCAATGATCCGGAATGTGTAAAAATTAATATATCGTTCCCGACCACCTTACAGTCTAAAATACGATCGCTAAACTCATTGCACCAAAGAACGACGTTTGATGATCGCGGATCAAAGATGTATAAGCCTTGTTCAGTGTGCGTAAAAATCAGCTCCGGATAGACTATTTGTAGTTTGGCAAATTGAAGAACTTGAGCTGGATACGTGTTATAGTCGTCATTGTCGCAGTCATCGCTCTGATAGATCTGTTCGATATTTTTTATTATGCGGACCGGCGGACATGCTAGTGATTCTTTAAACTGATGCGTTTGTATTACGTTGCCTTCAAGATCGACTTCCCACAGCCGCGAACCGGGGCGCGAGCAATAGATCCGGGACGCGAAGAGATTTTCATTAGGCGATATTGCAAAGCAAGCACCGTAGTAACCGTCTCGTGGACGATTCCCGATCTGGAAATAGACGAGAAAGTGGATGTATCAATATCAGCACGAAATGACGGAGAGTGAGAGAAAAGAACAAAACAAAATCCAGATATTGTGTTTGTTTACATTTGGTTGCTCCCTATCTAATTTTTTCAAAAACTATCCTTATAATAGTGCTTCTGTCCGCCAAAACTCTTTTCTGACTATTTTATATTGTGCGCGACCCTTGAAAAAGAAGTGCAGTGTTTATTTTTCGGATTCTCTGTTCTATCTCACTTTTAACTTTTTGCCGTCGACTATGCCGGACCATAACTGTAATGAGCTCAATTGCAATGGCTCAAAATTCTCGGGACTTAATTTGATTTGTGCTAGATGTTTACTGCCCAAATTCATCGAATGTGTTTCAGATCGTCCTGAGATAATATGCTTGTTAGACTTCCTGAAAATCACACCTTCTACCAGTGTTACTCGTGAATCAATCAACGACAATGTTGGAAAGGTTAAGGGTTTGTTTTTTCGTGACTCTCTTATCGAGTTTATCTGCGCTTCGTGCAAGTCCGGTATATCTTTTCACGATATGAAAATCAAGTTCGAAGGTGAAAAAGACAAATTATTAACGAAAAATAAAAGCCTAAGTGATGATTTAAAAAAACTGAAAAAAGAAAATAAAGACTTGGAAAACAAATTGGCCATGAACAATTCAACGAGTGCTCCCTCTGTTGCGGCACGTTCGTCGACACAAAACGAGCTCCAATCTACTGTCGATAATTTAAACGTGACTCTCACTGAACATCTGTCGCAATTCGAGCAGTTTAAACTACAACAAAACGCTTCGCTGAACTGTGCTATGGATTCTTTGGCAGCTTTGAATTCATTGCTTTCTTGCGATGGTGCGAATCATTCATCTCAAGCGCGAGTGGTCCAGCAACAACAACAGCTGACCGATCAGAATACTGATTCAGTAGAAGTTCGTAACGTCATCGAAAACTTCAAGCAAACACCACAAAATGGACTGTCGCCCTTCGCAAAGCCAACCGTTCAGAGTACGGATACATCCAACCGTCAATCTTCTCGTAAATCGCGTAAACTCATTGAGATCTACATCACTCCGTTCAACACTAATGTTAATTGCGAGCAAATCGAGCAACACATATTAAAACACACCGATATCGTTGATGTTAACAGGTTTGCTATCGAAAAGCTAGTTGGACGTAATTGGAATTTGAAATCCAAGACTTTCGTCTCTTTCAAAGTTTCCACGTTCGATAACCATATCTGCGACTCTATTTTGAATGCGGAATTATGGTCGCCAAACCAGCAGGCGAGACTCTTTGAGAAACGGCAACCTAAAGGAGCATCCAAATTGCGGATTCAGGCACAATCCAATAACAAAAACTACAACAACAACTCCAATAACCGACGTCAATTACCTCTTAATCGACCGCCCTATCGATCCACTAATCGTTTCAACCGTGTCTACCGCGATAATAGATCCATTGATGAACGCCAAGCGAATGGAATGCCCCACTACCATCAAAACATCAATCGTATTGCAGATAATTTGCACAATTATAATGATCTTGCACTGAATGATCATATGTACGACCGGTATGACCCTTATATTGAACGAGGCCCACTTTCAAACAGAACTCCAAACGCGCAACAAAACGTACCACCGCACGGCACAAATTTTCGCACTCGACACCCTCAATATCGACCACCACGGAATTTCCAAAACAATTAACAACACCTGAGCACAACTTATCAATCTACTATCAAAACACTAGGGGCATCTGTTCTAAACTCCACGAATTAGAAATATCTTTATTCCACAGCGTACACGATGTATTAATATTCACGGAAACTTGGCTGAGACCCGATATTAACTCTGCCGAGCTCGGATTAACTAAAAGGTACAACATCTTTAGACGCGATCGTGACATCTACACTTCTCGGAAACTTAAAGGCGGCGGTGTTCTCATCGCTGTCAAAAAGTCTCTTCCAGCTTCTACACTTAATTGCCTACACAACGATCTGGAACAGCTGATTGTATCTATCGCCACTAAACCGGTTAAGACAATCGTCTCCGTTGTCTACCTTCCACCGGATTGTGTACCCGAAGCATATCGCAATCATGCTGCTGACATATCCAACTGTATGTGGAAATATCCAAATGCGAAATATATTGTAACTGGCGATTATAACTTGCCCGGAATCGACTGGTCGAATGAGCCGTGGATGGGTAACATTATTAATTCAAAATCTTCTTATATTATTGAATCTTTTTCTTATCTTAATTTTTCTCAATTTAACTCCTATCATAATGTTTGCAATAACGTTCTTGATTTAGTATTTTCAAACTTCGATAATGTTGTTGTTAATCGCGTAGATTTTCCCTTATTGCCTGTTGATCATTTTCATCCGGCTTTAAATATCTTGTTGAAATTTAATGCTACTTTTCATAATTCAAATCATGATAATGGAACTAAATTTGATTCTTTTCGTTGTTTTAAAAAAGCTGACTACAATAGTATAAATACCGTTCTTATGTCTACTGATTGGTCATATTTGGATAATTTATCACTTGATAACGCAGTTAAATGTTTTTATGATTCACTTAATGATTTAGTTGAAAAATTCGTTCCTTTAGTTACTATACGTAGGGACGAGTTCCCCAAATGGTTTTCATTGAATTTAAAAAACTTAATTAAAACCAAAAAAACTATTCATGCTGAATTTAAACGATCTGGGAATATAGAAGATTATAATTTGTTTTCTAATTTGAGAGCCGAATGCAAAAAACAGTCTGCAATAGATTTTAGGCAACATATAAGAAAAATTGAATCACAGATCCCCGGTAACACGAAACACTTTTGGAGGCACGTAAATTCATACAGGAACGAATCCGGAATACCCAGTGCAATGCACTTAAATGATCAACTTGGTGCCAACTTCAGTCAAATTTCAAACTTGTTTGCTCAACATTTTTCATCCGTCTACAGTAACGATATTAGCACATACGATCCCCCTCCGCCAAATATTGCACTTAATTTATCTAGTTTATCTATTGAATATGACACTCTATTGCTCAAGTTATCGCTATTAGACGAATCCAAAAGTCCAGGCCCTGACGGTATCCCTTCTATTCTACTAAAGAAATGTGCTCATTACCTAACCCACCCGCTATGCATTTTATTTAACAGATCGTTATCCGAGGGTTATTTTCCAGACGAATGGAAATCGAGTTTCATTGTTCCGATTCACAAAAAAGGCAGCAAGTCCGATATCAAAAATTATCGTCCTATTGCGATCCTTTCTAGTATTCCAAAATTATTTGAGAGTGTATTGACTGATCTCCTAACACCCTTGATTCGGCCTCTTATAATACAAAATCAGCATGGCTTCTGCAGCGGCAAATCAACTACTACAAATTTAGTAACTTATCACAACTTTATTTGTAAAACGTTTAATAATTTTTCACAGGTGCATTCAGTTTATACAGACTTTTCTAAAGCCTTTGATGTTGTAAACTTTGATCTTTTGTTAAGGAAACTTTCTGCTATAGGCTTTTATGGTTCTATCTTCAACTGGATGAACAGTTACCTCAGGGACAGACAACTATTTGTAAAAATTGAGGATTCTCTCTCTGATCCTTTCTGCCCCACCTCTGGTGTTCCACAGGGTTCCCATCTCGGTCCATTACTTTTTCTCATTTTTATCAACGATATATACCGAGCTTTTGATGGAGTGCAGTTTCTTTTATTTGCTGACGATTGCAAACTTTTCAAGGCTATTTCGTCACCGGATGACCAGGCGGTTTTACAGTCGAACCTTGATAGCTTAAACACTTATTGCATCAACAACTGCTTAAAATTGAACGTTGATAAATGTCAGTACATAGTTTTCAATAGAACAAAAGTACAATATACTCCTTGCTACTCAATCGATAATGTACCACTGAGACAAGTTGATAGAATTGATGACTTAGGTGTAACTTTGGACACATCTCTTACTTTCAATCTTCATATTAATAGAATATGCGATCAATCTCGAAGAACTTTAGGTTTCATAATGAGGAATACCATACAATTTTCTAACATACATGCTTTGAAGACATTATATTTTTCCCTAGTAAGAAGCAAACTTGAATTTGCATCAGTATTGTGGAATCCTTATTATGTAACACATTCGTTATCGATCGAGAAAGTTCAACAAAAGTTCCTAAGGTCTATTGCATACAAATTGCACATTAGTCGGGAAAATATAGTTTATTCGGAGTTATTGAATACAATTAACACGACGTCTCTCGCTAACCGCAGAACTTTTTATGACGTAGTGTTTCTTTACAAGATCTTGAATAATAACCTTGACGTCCCAGACTTACTTAGTGATATATCATTTAGAGTTCCGTCGAGATATACTAGAAATAAAGATATCTTTCAGCTTCTCAATTGCAGAACAAATTATATTAAATACTCTCCAATCGAACGAATTAAAATTTTTGGAAACAGTGTCTCTAACCATCTCGATTTATTCAATACAAACTATAACGAATTAAAAGCTGCGGTTATCAACTTGGATTTGAGTTTGTTTTCAGCTTCTTCTTAACAATTGTATTTTATTTTCTTAATTTGTCTATAAGTACTTATTCTATTTTTCTGTCATTTTACTTTCTATCTATCAATTTTATCATTAATTTTTCTTTTTTACTTAATTTGTTAATCGTTTCTTTGTATCAAGGACATTAGTCCGTATATGGTGAAATAAATAAATAAATAAATAAATATAAAAATTGCCTATTGCTCGACGAGGCTTCAAGCGCCGGTACTGCAACATTTGTTGAAATTGTTGTTTGATTTTTAAATGACGCTTTTCTATCGTGAAAAGCTATTGAAAATTACAGGGGCATATCATTAGTTTGTTCGACCTTTAAGATCTTATCGAAAATTCGCTGAAAAAATCATCGGCGAATATTAAGGCGGACTTAGATCTACAGAATACAGGCGGCCAAGGCCAATGTGGGTCTATCACGTCATAAAGGAAAAGAGTCCGATACAAAAATTCTCCAAAATAAAATTTTGATGACATCATTTACCAACTGTCATTTGGCAGTGCACGTGGATGTTAGTTTTTAGCGAGCTGCCAGTTGGCAGAGAGTATAGATACAACTTTAAAAGAGAGCATAAAAGCTGACATCATTATTTCTGAAGCCAAAAACAATTTCCACAATATGTTCATAGGCATGTTGTTGAACGTTTAATTACAGCTCCACATTAGACGAACAGTAAAGATTAGGTGGCAGGTAGTAAACATCTCGATAATAAAATCAGCTCGCGATAAAAGCGAAAAGCAAACAGCTTGCGGCCGAAAACGATAATATTAAACAAACAATTGCATGCATATTGCATGAACATCACGCAGCCGTACATTGCGCGGTGACCAAACTCACCTGTTTGTACTCCTCATATTCGGTGTTGCACAAAATACACTTCGTATAGTTGGATACGAGCAGCAATGCATCAAAATCGCAGATCTGTACAATGGGCGAATCGAGAAAGAGAATTGGATGTATCGATAGATTCAGCAACGTCCTTCCCTGAAACGACGTAAAACAAACGCACACATTAGCTACGACTGATAAGAGAGCGCTCAACTGATAAGCACACGCGCCCGGAAATACAGAATACACTAGCCTTGCGTTACATTTACATACCATAAACAATGTCAATGTGACGAGATGCACTTCTCCGCCCCTTGTGCCGTAGTAAAACTGGCGTTCGTCTGCGCTCCAGTGAATATAACTTACGGGCGATTCGCCAGCATTTGCTGTGATCACTTGGGGCGCCGTACTGGGCGACAGATTCACCACATAAACGCATATAATACCCTTACTAGTGGCAAATGCGACATATTTTCCATTTGGAGAAATCGATAACAGCACGACCGGACCATGTTTGCTGGGCGTCAAGTGTAGAAATTTGTGTGGGTTACGGCTGATCAAGTACAGGCTGCCTGAGGTCGCCCCAAAAATCACATATTCTGCGGATGCATCGAAGCACGAATACTAAAAATAGACCAGAAAATATAATAAGATTATATAGCGCCTCCATGATTAACGAATTCTTCCAAGAGCGATGCACTCGATCGCATTGGTCACTCGTGAATCATCTAGTCGTAGAAAAAAGTACCTTTATTCGATTTGTTTGCTTGAGCGGCTCCTTGACGAGCGTCGTCAAATCCGCGAAATTCGACAGCGTGAATATATCGTTCATGCTACTTTGCACCGAATCAACCAAAATGAAATCACCAGCAATGTAAGAACGTAAACAAATCAATGGAAAATGTCAAAATCAGCGAATTCAAAATCAGCTCAAATAATGACGCTGAAAGCGGGAGAAATGGAGAGCCTTTGAGCACATTCAGCGAACGAAAGCGCCATCTGGCTTTTCAGCATAATGCAATCCCAGGGATCTGCATTATCTCTAATAAACAGTGGGAGCAGTGCTAAGGTCCCTCTAGATTAGCAGCCAAATGGCTGCGCGTCCAAAAACTGTCATCGCGTGCAGCCATTTGGCTGCTCCTTAGCATCCACACTAGCAGCCAAATGTAGACAGAAAATGACATAACCAAAATTTCATTTTGGTGATTTTTTTAAATTCAATTATCAAAATCGGACTCTGAGCGTTTGTATTATTACACGGCCATTCAAGAGTTATTCATTTTCACACAAAAGAACAAACAAAAGTTGGAAAATTGTCACTTTGAATTCGACAAGCGGTTGTCAAAGCGGTTCGTTGAGTTGCCATATTGAATATCAAAACTGGACGCACAGCCAAATGGCGACATGTTTGGACGGAATGACAGCAGCCATTTGGCTGCACGTGTCGCCATTTGGCTGCTAATCTAGAGGGACCTCTAAGTAGCAACCAAATGGCGGTTCGTGATGCCAGTTTTCGGACGCGCGTCCATTTAGAAGTCAATTTAAATGCACCTTTACACTACATGCTTTGTGTGTCATAACAGAAATACATACTACTTTCTGAAAAGCCATCGAGATTGTAAGGGCATGATTCCAGAAGCCCACAGCTGAGCAATCAGCGCTAATAAACGTCAAGGCTAAGAACTAATTAACGGCAGCTTAGCCAAAGAATAGGGTGTTAATGTTCTTTGGCTTAGCCTCCTCATAGAGGGGGATTTAGCCATAAGGCGGTGCCGCCCGTTGTGGCAACGCGTGTCGTTGCGGTGAGCACCCTACAAGTTAGTGGAAGCCTCACTGACTTCCGACAGGTAAATTCGTCATTTTAACCCTGACAACCGACCTACACGCCTTCGAGGCGTATTCCCGTCATCTTTCCCCCATTCCGCAGCTCTGGTTCAACTGACATGCTTGCACCCCCAGGTATGCTATGGCCACTTAGTCTGCTTGCTGCATCCGTCCAGGTAAGATCTACGTCCCTGTATGCAGTGAGCTATAACTTGTTTTTTAAAAGCCACCACGCCTCTGAAACGTGTCAGTCGGTTCTGATGTAAATTATTTGTTGCTTTTTGTACGCTGCACAGACGTATGGATCGGTTCAATGTATGAAATTTCTATTTGCATTATAAATATTCCAAATGATATAATCAGTGGCGCAACCACGGGAGGGGCTAAGGGAGCTAAACCCCCTCCCAGACCCAGATATATGGAGGGAAAAAAATTCAAACCAAAATATAAAGCAATGCATTTCGGTGCATATTTGATAAAAATATGAATTGTTCTTAGAGTGAAGGTTATTCATCAGCTTCAATGGTCTGTACAATATGAAACATCCTTACCAGAATTTTTGAAATATTTTTGCGCAAAAAAAGAAGACAAAGGCGGATGTTTGATAAGTAATTTTTGCAAAAAAAAATATCTTAGAAATACATATACATAGATAAATGCTCTATAAAAAATCCGCCTGCTTCGATAATAATACAAATATTTTACAGCTGACATTTCGACTAAAAATGTGAATTTCATTTCATCAATCATTGTAATTGAAATTGTAGATGAATGTTAAATTATAAAGGAGCCGATAAAACATATTTCTGCATTTCGTAAAAATATTTTGAGCATAGTTGTTGAGCAAAATAAGGAAAAAATTGAACTGAACGCAGCAATTTACATTCAAAATTGGTGCTTTGCGAGATAGAGTCCTGTCAA
Organism: Microchrysa polita; assembly: GCA_949715475.1. Lineage (NCBI taxonomy): Eukaryota > Metazoa > Arthropoda > Insecta > Diptera > Stratiomyidae > Microchrysa > Microchrysa polita. The sequence continues at coordinate 88,824,306 of OX454420.1, read as the reverse complement.
TGCTTGCACCGTCTACTCCTGGAAAAATAAGGATCTCTGAGCCAATTGATGGCCTGGAACTTACTCGTGAAACGTTGGTTTTCAGTTTTATAGAAAACAAGCGTGAATGCAATGAGAGCTTAGAACACCACCGTATAGCGTCATTACTAGAGAATAGCACCATCACTCAACCTTCTGGAGGCAAATCCAAATGTGTTCTATATATACAGCTATATAAAATATTTTTCCTTAATTAAGGAATAATTTAGCTTGTCAAATTTTGTACTTTTAATATGTGAAAATTCCTAATTTAAAAATAAAAGTGACAATTTAATCTGAATGTTTGTTTTTAGTTATTTTTTTGATGATTATGGCACATATACGCCTCGGTGGCGTATGGGTCGGTTAACAAGTCAGTTTCGACTGGGTCGGTTGTCAGGGTTAAAAGTAATCACCGCTTATTTTCATTTTTTTTTTCATTTTAAAAATAGTACCGGTTCGGGGAAAAATAGTACCGAAAAAAACCAGTTTTTAAAATCTAAAATACCAGTTATTGAAGAAACCGATTATTAATTCTCATCCCTAGTTACAACTTGACAACATTTCGTGCAAACGCTCTGTTTTGTTGTTACTCAAATACTCATATCGGGTCGCACTTTCTTTGATTGCTGTTCGTTTGTATCCCCCTAAATAATATGTTCGAAACTCAGTTGATAGTTGTGAACAATAGTTGTGTTTAGTGTGAACAAAAAATTTTCTAGAGTTTGACAGGTAAAGAATTCCATAAAGATGGCCGAACGTCAAAGGAACATGACAGGTAAACTCCAGTTCCAGCCGTGCTTGCATCCGCCCCATTTAATCCTGTTCCGTAATCTAATCGATTCATATTGCAGGACGTGCACGCGGTCCGCCCGGTAATTTGTTTATGAACAATTTGCATCAAGCCAACAACGGTCCAATGATTCCGGGTCCCAGGCGACAACAGTTGACGTTAAGCCTACAGGAGAGTGCCCGTCAGGCGGCTCAATTACCAGAACGGACTCGCGAAAGGATAAGAATGCAGGCGAGCGGCCGTTTGCAGTTGGGCGAAAACGAGTTGTACGACTTCACGGCCGAGGATATGATAGATCTGGGCGAGATTGGACGCGGAGCATTTGGCGCTGTAAACAAAATGATCTTCAAGGGCAATGAGAAGGTGATGGCTGTGAAACGTATTCGTTCCACCGTCGACGAGAAGGAACAAAAGCAACTGCTTATGGATCTGGAGGTGGTGATGAAGTCGAACGACTGCAACTATATTGTTCAGTTCTACGGGGCGCTGTTCAAGGAGGGCGATTGTTGGATTTGCATGGAGCTGATGGACACGTCACTGGACAAATTCTACAAGTACATTTACGAGCGCAGAGGACAGCGCATTCCAGAGTCGATTCTGGCTAAAATCACCGTGGCGACTGTGCACGCCTTGAACTATCTAAAGGAAAAGTTGAAAATCATCCATCGTGATGTGAAGCCAAGCAATATATTGCTGCACAGACGAGGTGACATCAAACTCTGTGATTTCGGCATTTCCGGGCAACTAGTGGACTCGATTGCCAAAACAAAGGATGCTGGCTGTAGACCGTATATGGCGGTAAGTGGTTATAAATGCGTAGTAGACGTTACGAGCTCATTGATTGGTTTCCGATTGCATTTCAGCCGGAACGTATTGATCCGGAAAGTGCACGCGGCTACGACGTGCGCAGTGATATTTGGTCCTTGGGCATTACAATGATGGAGGTAGCGACCGGTAGCTTTCCGTATCGAAAGTGGGATTCGGTTTTCGAACAGTTATGTCAGGTGCGTAGGCAAAATATTGTTTTAGTGTCGGTGATTAAATTGTATTTTGTTGTCAGGTGGTGCAAGGCGATCCTCCAAGGCTCAGCATTTCCTACAACGGCATGGAATTCTCCATAGAGTTTGTAGAATTTGTAAATACGTGGTAAGTTCTTATTATAAAAAAAGGAAAAAAAATAATTTCCCATACCGGGAATCGAACCCGGGCCTTCTGGGTGAAAGCCAGATATCCTAGCCACTAGACCATATGGGATATAGGAAATAGTCGTCTGATGCATCAGGTATCACACCGAAAAGAATATTATTGAGTGAATGGTCCACTTCGCAAAATAGCGATAACGACTATCTGGATATTTTGCGGCAAACTGGAACTGTTCTACTATATTCTTATATACTACTACTATTCTTGTTTAGTATGCACTTAAATTGGAAAAGGTATTACCGATTTAGTGATTGCGGGAAGAGGGATTAATGCTTTAGCATTTAATTAGAATAATCAATTTAATCTCATTAGTTTGTACGACTTATAAGATTTTATCTAAAATTCTAGAAAATAGAATTAATCCGTACGCAGAAGAAATCATTGGCGAGTACCAAGGCGATTTTAGACCTGGTCGTTCGACGACAGATCAGCTTTTTACAGTGAAGCTTTTACTCCAGAAGTGCTGGGAATATAACATCGACGTATACCAAATATTTGTCGACTTCAAGCAGTCATATGACAGTATCGATCGAAGCGTACTGTACAACATTTTGCTGCATTTTGGTATACCGGCTAAGCTAGTGACGATGACTAATACCGTCTCGCAGGTCAGAGTTCAGAACAGACTCACCGACATATTCAAGCATCACAGTGGGGGACCTCAATATAGAGTATGTAGACAACTTCACTTACCTGGGATGCAATTTGTCAAAGGACGCTAATGAAACAGATGAGATAAAGCGACGGATACAACTAGCTAATAAGTGTTATTTTTCGGTCCTCCCAATTATGAATTCGAAGCTGGTGCACAGGAACACGAAGCTCCACGAGGTGAATGGCGTATCCGGTACAACCTTGAGTTGTATCAGCTGTATGATGAGCTACATGTGTCGAAAATCGTGAAATTGCAGCGACTGCAATGGGCGGGACATATACAAAGGATGAACGACGATCGCATGCCGAAAAAGGTGTGGACGGAGCCAGATTGCGTGGACGACCGAGAGCCCCATGGGAGCATTCTGTATGTGAGGACGCCCACCAGATGCTAGGCTTTCGAAACTGGAGGACAAGGTCGCGTGACCGCGACAATTGGAGGTCTTCAATCCAGGCGGCCAAGGCCCGACGTCGGGCTATCGCTATATTCATTCCACAAAAAGTGGTTGTCAAAGAAAAAATCCGCCTGCCAAATGCAATTTATTGCGTTAAACCTTACCCATGATTTGACCGAACGAAAAGTCTGATAGCCTATGTTTTAGATTTTGATGTGGTACATCTCCTAGGCCTATCAAATAACGAAATCGTGTTCTGTGCAATAATCTTACACTAGTTCGCTTCTCTTTTTTCGAAAGGAGCTATGCACGAGGAGATTCATAGGATGCCGACCAATCGACCAATCCCTATCTTCTTTCACGACACGTCACTTTCTCGCATAATTTGAATAAGCTCCTGTGATTAAGGGATATAATAAACACAAGTCTTCTTAAAGGGATCTAATTTAATGATGATTTAATCATGTTTAGGATGTAAATAAATTCAAGTATTCAAAGAGCATAACACCAAAAGTACCTACGCCTAACACAGCTTGTCTGTTGTCAAAGCATTTACAGCCAGAATAGCGCAATCGAATAGCAAAAACTGTGTCTTTGCATTTTGTTAGCCATTTTCGTATCCGTTTTTTTGGGGGAAAGTCGACGCTATGCCTTTAACCGGAATACAAATAGGGGAATAGTGGGGTTCTTGAATGAAGTAAGTCAATTTTCGGCAAAAATTATCTCGCACTTAGTTCAAATTCTCATGCAAAATGCTTGCATAATTTTTAACTACTACATACTACAATTTTATTTTTTCTCTATCGTACAACTTTGTACATATTTTGTTTCGAATAGTTCAAATTAAACTTTTATTGTCATTTCAGTTTAATTAAAGACGAAAGTCAACGTCCCAAATATAGTAGACTTCTACAAATGCCATTTATTCAACGCGGCGAACGAAGTCATACCGATGTAGCTGCATATTTTGGCGATATTCTAGAGCAAATGGAGCGAGACGGAATAACACAGTTCACAACAAATCAACCAGCTGAAAGTTAATAGGGTTCTTATTATAATTTTTAATAATATTATGAATAATGCATAAGTAGTGTTAACAAATAAAATACACATAATAAATACACATAAAACACAACAAACACACTTAATTTGTAAATCGTCAAGTTGTATGTTTTATTTTATTCACTCAAAATAAAAAAAGGAAACAAAAAAAATATATATATAAAATGAAATTTTGTAGGCATCATTCAATAATACTATTATTATGTACTGCAAAACTGTGTCTGTTAAGTTAAACTTATTGTTGACAGTTTGAGAAAATAACACTAAAGATTATAAAAATAAACAATTCTAAAATATATAAACAACAAAAATACACAATACAATAATCTTTATTTCCACGCAAATTGAAACAGAAAAAATATATATCCAATCGCTCTAAGTCGAAATGTTGATACGTATAGTTCTTACATATAATTAACTGGAATGATTATAAATGTGGCGAACGTGTAGTGGCTTTTAGAGATTTTATTTTTCGTCGTATAAATGTGCGTTACTGACTGTGTTATGTGCGAGATTTTTGTTAGGTTGTGCTTGATCCAACAGAATAAGTAACAAACAAACATTCATAGTGAGCAATAGTTGAATTTTGTTCGTATTTTTGAAAAAAAAAGCGAAAAAAACTCAAATTTGGCAGAGTAAAAAAAACCATTTTCAAAATGGAATAAATTGCAATTTTACTTTTATTTTTTTTTGTTTCTTAGCAGTCTAGGCTTTAATTCAAGCTGTTTTACTTAGAATGAAAAGTTGCATATTATAGAACAAAAAACAAATAAATATTTTATATATTTATAAAAGTGCATAAAATAAATTGTTGCCTTTGTTTAAGGAAAAAATAAGCACAAAGATTTTTTTGTCAACATTTAAAATCAATAGTCATGCTATATTTTGATTTTCAGTATGTTGTTTTGCCGTTTCTATATTTACCCTTACCATTGGCTGTTCCCTGAATTTAGTTTCATCGGCTTTTTTATTCAAACGTTGTTGCGCGTAGTAACATCGTACATGGCGATATTTTAGAGTTCAGTTTCAGTTTTATGGTGTGGTTTAGATTTAAGACCAATTTCACCAATTATTAACTAGGTTTTCTTATAAATGAATGCCATCAACATGATAACCTTTGTGTAATGTGAATTTATTTCAAGAGTGGCTCATCGAATGTCAGCATTGTTTTCACCATGTGAACTTAACTAAAACAAAGATGGGCGTGGTGGAAGAGCTAAAATTTGACACGATTTTTTTTGGAAACATGTGAGATTCGCAAATGTATTAATGAAATGGTATTTTATTTCCATATTCAGCGATTTGATCAGACTAACAAATGTTTTTATTAACCCTTAATTCATTATTTGCGCACTTCTGCTGTTCGGTTGTTGATATCCTTTCATTTGCATCATGACATAGTAAAAAAGCAATCAAATAAGTTTCTACTTGCATTTCAGTTATCTTTCCTTGGCGCTAGACAATGATATTCCCACCCATCTAGTCTGAGTTCAAAAGACACCGCGACGCAAAGACACGAGTACCCAATGTGAGAAGTACTTAAAACATGTCAAACAAAGTACATAATCAGTGTAATCACTAAAGTATATAACGTACATGATATCATAATGCCTATTAATTTCAAAGTTCTTTTTTATGCATGCTAATGAAGTAAATAAAGAAAAAAATAACAGAAACTGTGTATCCGTCCGTATATATTTTATAATGCTTAGTCGTATAGCTTTCAATGTAGCAGATGAACCTTTACACAGAAAACAGCTTATTCAGATATTTAATATTTTCATGGAAATTATTCTTTTCGCTTATTGTATGCTACCCTTGCTTTCAATGTTTTGTTTTATAGTCAATCAATTAAGACCCTTAACACTTATCATTAGAATACCTTTCACGTAGCTGTTTAAATTGATTTATTATTGGATAACATTAGTTTAATTAGTTTACATGTACGGTGCAGTCAACTGGATCAATGAAAACAGAAATTGCTCTTAGATTAAAATAAGATAAACTTATTTAAATATTATTATTGGCGATTGATTTGTGCCTAGGACATAATAGCAAAAACGTAGAACATTTATTTTGCTTGTACCACATATGTATCTTTTTCCATTAAAAGTTATTAGTATAGTAGTCAGACTATAACCACAATCTCTATTGAAATAGAAATAGAGTGGGCATTCTGTAAGGCGATATGCGAAAGTCACTTCCATTTCTAATCCTAGTCACAAATTGAACGTGAAATTGCTACGTATTGAATAAGATCAACTACCTTTGGCTGTACGTAGCATTCCAGGTCCATTATATGGTTAGATTTATCGTAAGACGATACTAAAAAATTACAGATACTGTCAAGTGTCTCCTATCGTCTTACAGAATGGCAGCTCAGGATTTATTAACACATTGCCGATAAATTTCAATAAAGAAAACAAGATATAGAAATTTTGTGATGTCAAACACCAATGATTTGTATATAAAATCGAATCGACATTCAGGATCATAGATGTAGATGTACGGAAACGTATGTTTGAATACGCAAAAACTATGTAAATACAATACTCCGATTAATAATAAAATATGACAACAATAATAGGTAGTAATTACGCAGTATAAATAGTGCATTTTTTCTTAAATTAATTCTGTGTAAGTATTTCACACCATCAAACCTTCCATTAACCAGTGATTGTAATGCTTGAAACAGTTATGATGCATCCAAACAGCAGCGACGAAAGCAGTACCAATGCATTTTAACTGGGTGACGTCATTTTGCTGTTGCTGTCGAACAGCATGCTGCCAACATGTCCATTTAAAATGGATTGGTGCCACTTTCTACGAGTAATAGAGTGGTTACCCTTAACGGTAACTTTAGTGAACCATAACCATCTCACGCTTACTTACAATAAGTACATGGTTGGGGACTTGTGAAACAGTTATTGTAAGCAAAAGTTGAAGTGGTAATTCAACCAGACCAATTTGCAAAATTACACAATCACCAACTTCCAATCACACTTACTACTTTCGTAGTATGTACAGGGTGGGCCAATTGAGACCTTAACATAGATAGGTGGCGTATAACTCTTGAAATAACTATTTGTTTGTTTTTTCTGTTCATGTTTTTTTTTTAATTTTCTGCTGCCAGTGGTAGGCACACCCTGTGAATAATTTTTCCGTGACTTCAAACTTTCCTTGTTCGAGAAATTCCCCACGATTAAATTGTAAGCCTTGACGATCTTTTATTGACAGATTGCATTACGTTTTTATTTTATTTATTTAAATTGTTATGTCCTTCCAAGGTATGTATGGTACCTACAGTACAAGAAGAAAATGACTGCCACGTAGAAATGGTACAAAGTTAAAAGTGCATCATATGGATTTTATAAATCGGGGATCTTTTGTATTAACCCTTGTGTTGCCACCCGGGTACCCGGGTACCCATCTTGATACGTTTTACTAAATAATTTTTTTTCCAAAAAAGATTGTCCAAAACCTTCTCGAATCTCCATGATTTGATCGAATTTGTATCGAAATTTGCATTCTACGTATTTATAGAAATATTTTAACTTGAAAAATTTTGCAATTGAAAAAAAACAACACGTATGAGCCACCCGGGTACCCCGATATAAAAATAATGACTTTTTTATAGAATATCGTGTACATATTTCAAGTATAACATAAAAATGTGTAAACTTTTCTACCTCTAGCGTTTCTTTGATCGTTGGTGATAGTTACCACTTCTACGGATATTACTGGCATTCCTTAGTATCTTTAGATCGTGATTTTCGTTCCATGATTTCGCATGACTTGCTGGTTAGACAATCGCTCTCCTATCATTGGCATAGCTAATTCTTCCGAGAGCTGGCGCAGAAAAATTCTGCGCCCGTTAGTTTTTTTTGCAAGCATATCATTATTTTCATAGTAAGTAAAGTACGTGGTACCGGTAATATCGTACTGAGAAGAATCACCGTTTTTTCTTCTTCGGAATCGGAACATATGGTACCTCCTCGTCAAATCCAAAAAGCGTTGACAATATCGGTCAACAGTACGACAGTTTAATTTCTTGAGGAATGCATGTTTTTTTATCAAAGTACCGGCGATAGTGAGATTCCATGACAAAAATTTTCATTGCCACTCTCCTCCTCAACGTTCCTTTTGTGGTCATCGTTTTCTTTTATTCGTCTATCGTAACTCTCTCAGTTGTGACTGAATGCCTGGGTTCTTCACGCTAACTGCAATAATTCAATGGATGTTTAGGACACGCTAAGTTCTCTAAACAAAACTACAATATATTCTCAACTTTCCTGGTAAAAATTCAAACAATTATTTCCAGTTACAATGGACTTTTAGCAAGAGTTTCATAAGGGGGGTACCCAGGTACCCGGGTGGCAGATAATGTAAGTTTTTTTGGGTGGCAACACAAGGGTTAAAATGTTAGGTGGGAGCTACAGTTCCTGATGTAGCAGTTCATGACGATAATTCTCCAATTAATCAATAATTGAAAAGAATGTATAAAGTGGAAAGAATTAAATTATATATGAAAAATAATAATACTAGTATTCATCCATACATGATCATACTATCGTCATCAAGAATAATTAGCATAATTACAACAAGTAAATTTAGAAAGCAATTGCCACATATGCATACCTACATGTCTCGACCATTTGAATAATCTTTTTTGCGAACGTTATCGATTGTATGACTTGTTTCCAGTTATGTTTTATAGTTCAACATTCTCACTAGAAGCAGAAGCAATGATACAAACAACAGTCATCATTATCATAGTGTTATGCATTTCGTGACATTTAGGATGATGTGATGTTGCAGATCAGTGAGTCTGTCATCAATAAAAACAACATAGTCCCCTATTTATGTATTATTTTCTATAGGATAATCGAATTTGTATATGTATATTACCATCAATTGTATAAGGTGAAATATTCTAAATCTGGCATTTTATTTGTATCCTACACAATTATTACTACTCCATTCAGCGTGATTAATTATAATTATAATAAATAGCAAATCCACATTCAACCATTGATGGAAACTATTCATGTGAAAATACAATACAAATCAAATCATATATTCGTAAAAACGACGATACGCCCAAGATGAAGAGATAATGTTACATAGTTAGTCTTGAAGTGTGCACTGCACATTCGGATTAGGTATTGCGTATTGCGAAATGTTCGCAAATCGATTAATTATAATTATATAATGGGCTTCTTTGTAACTATATTTTAATAATAGAGTTGCTATTTTTAGATAAAAGACAATCCGTCGTAGAAGTAGATCCATTGAAATATGAACCTATGTAATATGTAGTTTAACTTAATTGTTTAACACGTAGGTACATACATAGATATTTCAAAAGTATTATTTTACCAAGCCAACGTCAGAATGGTTTTAGCACTTTACAGACCATCCGAAGGAATTGGACATTGATCCTTCCAAAGGTCTCAGACATTGCTTGATACTGATACTTACTCAAGCACTGAAGATAGAAAGCGACTCATTGACCAAACTGGAACACATCACCTTGATTCTTAGATGTTACAGGTTTGTAGCCATTCATACGTATGCACTAAAGTACTCAATTTTCTTGCGTAGTTTTCTTTCAAAGTTTGACCTCCCACAATATAAAATATGATAACGGAGTGCATGCCGGTCTTTGCAAAAAGTCGCCACAATATGCCAATTTTAGAAACATTTACATATATTGTTATATACATTATGTTTATATGTATGTACCTACATACATTTATACATACATATTAGTTAATTATTAAAATTCAACCAGGCAAAATTAAAAACCAAATAGCATCCGCATTTTAAAAATTCCTCCACAAAAAGATGTCATTAGAATTGATGAAATTAAATAATTATTCAAAATGTGTATGAATAGGCATTTACATACCGTTTGACTTTGTTTATTATTGAATGTGATTTATCGTGTCGCGAAGGTTAAAAACTGTTTATTATTGTATTTTTCTATGAATTTAAAGAAAATCGTTGAACAGTCTTTTCGCATTATTTTCAAATAACAATTTACACGGTCTATTTAATGGTTTGTGCTCATATATGAGTTTCAATGAAAGTTTGACAAAAATAAGCATGATTATTAATTACATATTTAAGAAAAAAAATCAAATATTTTTTTCACAATGCAAAAAGTGACAAAGAAATGTTTTGCTTTTATTCGTTCTCTTAAATAAAAAACTTCGAAAAATGCTACGTTCCCATTGCGCAATTTTACTTTTGATGTAGGCACATGTAATAATAAATTATTATCTGACCTCCTCAATGACCTCATTTATTTAACCGTCATCCAGCGGCAAATGTACAGGTGTACCTTTTTCGTTTTTAAAATACCGTAACTTTCTTCCTATGGGTCCGATCTGTCTGAAATTTTCTGAAATCTCTATGATTTTAATTTAGAATATGTGTGCCGAATTTCATAAAAGTGTCACCACCCATCTCCAAGTTAGGGAGCTATTGATCATGCCACATGTCTTCGATTTTTTTGTTTTAATTTTTTTAAGTGATCCTTAGATTTAATTATATAAGGAAATAATTTGGAATTAACTAACAACAATCACAATTACTATTTTAGATATTTTTCCACTACAGGAATTGACTTGAGTTAAGATTTCCAAAGATTAGAGGCAGAAATGATCCTTACCGATTCTATACGCTTGTTGCTTGACAGTACCTGTCTTTTGTATAATACATAACGCATTTTCAAATTTCTCAATATATTTATTGCTTCGAGCATTGTTGTTTTATGGAAGATAACGAGAATGTGGTAATAATTGATGTTTTTTTTTCGTTAGGGGTAACGGGCTATAGTGATCAAATTTTTTTTTGTGGGGAGGGGAGTACATTTACATCAAAGACTCTACAATTTGCAAATTGAACATGCCAAGCTCTTTTAAAATCATTATTGACTTAATTTGAACCGTTTTCTACTTTCTATTTGTTAATTAGTCTTAGACTTTTTCATATTGAAATTCCAGGAGGCTCCTTTTTTCTATTTTCTCTCTAAAATTTTACATATTTTGTAAATTTACCCACTCCAAAAATTCAAATCCACATAATCCCAACTTCTTTAAACATCCACCTCGGCAAAAAAAAACAATTACATACTAATTTGTGACTGGTCATCATAATGTAACTGTTTTACGATCCTAATTCATATAAACAGTAAAGATTTTCATACAAAATGTACTAAGGTACAGGTGTACCTTTGCCGCCGGCAAGCCTAGTAAAAATCTGCCGCTGAATGAGGGTTAAAAAATGACTATGGAATTAAAGTTAGGAACGATTTCTATCTGTCGTTTTGTATCGTATTTATACCATTTTCAAGACAAATTCACCTTTTTCTCAACAATAATTAACTATACATCACATGAAATCACTTCTTATTGTCAAATCGTTCATTTGACTTGTTAAAACGTTATTTTCATTTGCGAAATCGTTAAGTTAATTTGTGTCGACAAAAAGGTGAAATTGTCTTGAAAATGGTATAGTATAAGAATCAGAGATACGAAAATACTAAGTGCGCTTTTAACTATCCGGTACAGGACAGAACAGCACAATTCACATTCAATTATATAGAACAACTCGTATCCAAATTTATGTACGAATTTGTATAGAAAATGTTCTGTTCTGTTCTGTACAGGATAGTTAAAAACCACCTCACCTTGGCAGAAGTTGGAGAAAATTGAGATGGAAAAATAAATTGTTTTTGGGCCAAATCACACAAATTTGACTTTGAAGCTCTGTAAAAACTGAACAACTTATCTGATTTTAGTGTGGTTAATTTTTTGTTTTTTAGGTTAATTTGTTGGCTGTAGTAATCATCTTATTTCCCTATTTTAGCTAGCCTGGCTTTGGAGATACAGTCTTGACTCGGTAATCCGGATCTCCTTTAATCCGGATATCACGCTAATCCGGACCACTAAATGTTTCCACTATGTATTCTATAGTTCGGATTTAGGCAGCAATTTTGACTCTATAATCCGGATATTTGATATTTTCGGGGTGAAATGGTAGATTTGGTCTAGTACTTTTTTACGGGACGGCTTTGCAAATGACATGATGCTGACTAATTTCAAAGAAATAATACATTTATCGGCTTTTTTCCTCTTTTTTAATTTATTTGGACTGTTTTTCCTCAGGAAAAAATGATTGCGCTAATCCGGATGTTCCGATGGTCCGGAATACCCCTTGCAATAATTGATCCGGATTATCGAGTCAAGACTGTATTGAGGTTTAAGTCGTACAAGAAAATAATTTTTTTAAATCTTCAAATGCCTGTATAGGGGGTATATTCCGTACAACCTTTTTGCTGGAAATAACACAAGGAATCACAATCCAGTGCGTTTATGCGGCAGTTTTCGGACACCCTGTATTATCATATCCTTAAGCCTACTCGATTTCGTTCGGTGCACGTATACATATATGATGATATGACGTAGTCTAATGGGGTCCTTAAATAATAATAATTGATCGAGTCACTCGCGAAAAACTTGTAATAACGATTGTCAAAATGTCCAAAGAATCATTGAAGATGCCCGCAAATGCAAATAACACCGCCGAGATATACAACTGCCTTCGTAAGGCTGCTAAACTACGCCAAATAAGAGCAATGATTCAAACAAATGTACTGAATATTGTTCGAGGCGAAAATACTCCGATTCACCAAGTTTTGGATATTGATAAAACTTCACCTAAAGTAATACTTGAAGCACTAATTTTGGAATATTTTATATGGTCGGGATTCGATTATTCCTGTAGCATGCTGAAGAGTGAAAGCGGAACTGATCATCGAACAATATCTCGATTCGATATTGAGGAAACTGTTGGTGAACACGAGAAGGATGTACCAGTTCTAGTATGTTTGGTAGAAAAACTTCTGGGAATCCGATAATAATGTGTACATTATAATATTATTATGAAATGGATGATTGTAATGAAATAAATTTATTATTATGAGCTTATTTGATTAATTAGCGTTTCACGAGTTACATTCATATACATATGAATGTATGAGTGTGTCAGCGAAGCAAAGGGAATAGGTTTTTTATATTCTTGTGCTCACTCCGCTCACTTCAACCATCCCCTTAAGCCAGAAGGCTTCACCTTCCGTATAATTATCACCCACTGGAGTTTTGTCAGCCCCTATTATAATTTTGTGATTTTCGGATGGCATTCGTTCCAATACAGTTTTGAACATATTGACTAATACATTTTACTGGTGAAGAAAAGTTTGCATTTGTTAAACAATGCCTCGCTTCGTGACCGTATTTTGAGCACATCGCTAATTAAATTCAGCGTCCGTATTGCCCATCAAATAAATTTGTAAAAACTTGTGTTCCAAATCCGATTGTGGTAATAAGGACCGCACTAAATGATATATTTGCCCCTGGATCTAAAAGTGTGATTTGATATGCCTTAACTACATAGATACACTGAAAAAATCATTTGCTAAAAACAAGAAAAAAAGAGAATAAAAAACAGCCATGGAATATTTTTTCCTGATTTAAGATGTAATTTCTTGTTCCAAGAAAAGTCTTTGCGTTTTTTCAGTGTTCTTTCATTGAAAACGGATTTGCAATTACCTTGAAAGTAGGCATGAAATTGCCCCGTACAATGTGTGTTGTATGTAATTGTTGTACTTTTGTATATTTGTGAGGAAATGAGCCCAATCTGTTGATGTTTCAGAGCCCAATGAGCATAGAGGTTCTGGAGGAGGCACTAATGGTGCTAATTTAATTGTTCCACCAGAACAGCATAATCCTTGAGGCTCGCCGATGAACTTCAACGCCTTACAATACCGGCAAATAGCAGACATGCCTCCAATCATAACTGCTATATTGAAACTACTAGGTGGGCCAAAAGTAATCACTCTATTGGAAATCGCTGTAACTTTTTTTTCTTAATTTTTTTCTTTCATTTTTCCTAATTTCTGAAGTAAACAAACGTAGAATACGAACTGTCAAGCTATGAATCGGTTTACTTCTAAGGAACGCGGGCATATTCTGAAGGAAACATTTCCGGGTCGGTTAATCTCTCGTTAATCGGTTAATCTCTCGTCCATTTAAGTGTTCCAGACTTATTTCTATGGTTTTTTTTAAGTCGCGGGTTTACGTCAACAAGCCTCAGACTCTTGAAGCCCTTAAGGAGAATATTCGCGAGGAATGCGAAAACCTGTCGCCCGATATTTTGGGAAGAGTGATGGAAAATGCCATAAAACGGGCCCGTATGGTAATCAACTGTGGCGGCGGCCACTTGGCCGATATCATTTTTGCGACTTGCTACAATAAATTCTAAGGGATTAAATAAACGTATTTCATAAGCAAAACCGAAGTTTTTTTTATTAAGAAAAATACAGCAAAAGAACATCGGATGATTACTTTTGGCCCACCTAGTCGAATCGATTTCAGGATTGTCGTTAAAGGCAGCTCGTTCTAGGACTACCGAAGTTGCAATTGTACAAAATACATCATGTTGGCATTGTCGTGCTGGCTTACGGCTTACGGTTGTTGGATGTAGCAGAGTGGTTGGTTATTCATGGTTGCCGTGAAAAATATCTAATGACGGGGGAATGGAAAAATAATACATAAAATGACCGAAAAAAATTTTGGAACCATATTCGGATTGTAGCTTATGGAATTCCCCATCATTACCGACATGTTCCACGACAGTAAGCATGCATTTTCATTAAGAAAATCGCAACGGACAAAAATTTCATTTTCATTCCGCCCGAGGTCTATTCAGGCCTTAAGGACTCAATATTTTTATTTAATTTAAATGTGATCGATTAAAACATGATTGCAACAAGTGACTCTCATACAAAAAGGAATTTTGATTTACCGCCACATTATTTTAGATTTTCAAAATTTTCTCGGATTTAACAAAAATAGAATCCAATAAATGGTTCCATCGGTTTTCGAGTTTTTGCTTTACAAAGAAATCACGTTCCATTTTTATATATATTCTATAACTATTCTGTTCAAATTCTTGACCACACACAGGTAGGATATTAGTGGATATATAAGTACATTTTTTATGCAGAACACACAGCGCCAGCCCGATGACGAATTAAAAATTATTAAAGTATCACTTATATATTTCTCACTAATCAAATACAATAAATACATAAAAATAATAAAAATTATTTTTTCTTACATAAATATATTTCCAAAATTATCTAAAAATGTTTTCTTTATCACATATGCGTGACGGGATCAAGTCTCAAGAATATTAATATCAATGATATCTTATACAGTTATAATAATATTTTAAAAATTAATTCTAGCAAATCAATTTACTGAATATTCTTAAAGAAAGAAATAGGCACGTGAAGAATAAAGATTAATCAATAAATCAAAACATCTCACATAATAGAAATACAGATGAAGTCTGTCAGCAGTGATTATAATAGTAGATTGGTCAAATGATCTATGTGTATAGATATGCATATGAAAAGGCAATAAGTCCTTGGATTGGATTAATATTTAGCTGGTTTAGTCGAGTATTTGGAAATAAAGCGAGAAGCCAATGCACTTACCCAGCATTTGGCTTTCCAGATTAATGAAAATAATGGCTAGGGTGCCGTTTTATCAAACTTATACTATGTGCATATTATTATTATGGTTTTTACTTTATCTCGTGTATAGTTTTGATGTCCTTTTTTTATGAAGTTTCGTTACCCGAAATCACACGAATAGCACAAAATAAAGCAAGCCTATGGACGATTTTCTGAAAAAGTTGGAAGGAATGGCCACGATTTTATGGACAAAAATTGTCACTAACATAACAGCAATAGGGTGCCGCATGCGGTTGCCGTAACACTAACAATAAAGGCATTATTTTCCCATTAATTCTATATGTTGTACTCGTATTTTACGATATTCTCGTTAAATTTCTCGCGCACGCAATCTAACCACATGTTGCGTCCTTGGGTCATATATTTTGTAACTTCCTTGATAGCATCTTTGCCTCAATGATCCACATATGTATGAGATGTATTTCATTCAACACATTTGCCATAATTATTATGCCGATGGCATCTCTTACAATACTATGCTCTTCATTTCATTCATTGTTTCGAGATGAGTTAGTTGAACGGAAACGATCAAAACGATAGTGCAGCCTAGTAAAAAAATAAGTACACATTATGTGCCCAAAGTATGTACATATGTACGGAATGCATTCGTACGTACGACAACGGTTGGTACAT
The DNA here is from genome assembly GCA_949715475.1 of Microchrysa polita. Taxonomy (NCBI): domain Eukaryota; kingdom Metazoa; phylum Arthropoda; class Insecta; order Diptera; family Stratiomyidae; genus Microchrysa; species Microchrysa polita. The sequence continues at coordinate 88,807,940 of OX454420.1, read as the reverse complement.
TATTGAGGATGATCCAGATATTGCATTAGTAGACATTTCCTTGCTTTAGGTTGCGTTGCAACCGCAATTGTTTCTATTCGATTGCTTTCTGGCTATTCTAAAGAGGTTTGTTTTAAGCCATATTGTGTTTGCAACTACATGTATGTACTTACATATTTGCAACATTTGAGCATTAGAAGTGAAAAAAAAAACATCTTTTCGAATGTCGAGCTTATGTATTTTTATGGATTTAATTCAAACAATATTTGGTATTAAAGTTGAAATTTGACGTGAACAAGATGTATTTTTTCGTGAATTCAGGAAACTTATATCTACTGGAAAAGAGTGAGGTAACATCAAGCAACAAACGCATAAATATATTCACTGAAATAATTGAACTCATAAGAAAATGGTATTAGTTTATTTAATCCATATCTAACTACATTTTCTTATACAAAAACATCTATTGAAACAATCTTTAACCCGATGTATGTACTTACATATTTGCAACATTTGAGCATTAGAAGTGAAAAAAAAAACATCTTTTCGAATGTCGAGCTTATGTATTTTTATGGATTTAATTCAAACAATATTTGGTATTAAAGTTGAAATTTGACGTGAACAAGATGTATTTTTTCGTGAATTCAGGAAACTTATATCTACTGGAAAAGAGTGAGGTAACATCAAGCAACAAACGCATAAATATATTCACTGAAATAATTGAACTCATAAGAAAATGGTATTAGTTTATTTAATCCATATCTAACTACATTTTCTTATACAAAAACATCTATTGAAACAATCTTTAACCCAAATACCATAAACAACAGCCCACAACAGCTGTCATTTATGATGCTCGCCAAAAAAATTCAAGATCATTTCGTGAATTATCGACAATTTATATGCGACTGCAAAAACTACAAAAAAAAACTTCAACCTAGTATAACTACCTAATACGGTTAGGCATAACCAACGCTCATTTTATTTAAGATACATCACATGGCTGACTCTACTGCTGGTTCTTCCCAATCGAGTTGCTTTTTATTTCGGCATAAAAAAAATTGATCAGAAAGCATTAAGAAAATGACATCGATTTAATCAGTATCGATCGATTAAATCATGATCATCGCAGTTATTTCGATTTTGTTTGTTCAAATATATATGTTATTGGTTCATTTAATTGCGTTACGATGGAATTTCTGATAAAAATTGTTGTAGCTTAACAATGCGGAACGCAAAATTCATTATGATGGAATATTTTTTAATGTTAACATTTTCATAAAAAAAAATCTGCATTTAATGAACAATTTATAGGCGTTTACCTAGAAACTATGACATTTAGTTTACGATAGTGTGGACTTATTGTTATCAGGTGGTGATATATTGATGAATAAATTATTATTATTATTATTGAAAGTGGTTCGAAATGAAGTTCAAGTACGGTCAATAAAACTATGAAAAAGAAATTTTAGGCACTAAATAGTGTGAATAAGTGCGCTAACATGTATTGTGTCCTTTTTCCTTGGCTTTATGCTACCATTACATATCGCCGTGTTGCTCGTTCGCGGTATAGTTGCAAGTAGACAAACCATGTTCCGCATCAATATGCATATACGGATCATTATTTTATCCTGTTCTAAAGGCCGACTAAACGCAGTTAGCTATTGATTAGAAAGTATTCGTATTCTTATGTAAATCGTTGACGTCGGGCTCTTTAATATTTATTTTAAGGCGTTTTCTTCAAATGTACATACATATATGTATGCTTTGAATAAATATTGAAAATTTACATATTCTGTTATCTAATTACCTTATCCAATTAGTGTTTACTATATAGCAATTATACCTGATAGTATAATTAATTATAATAATAATTAACAAAGCATTTGTTCTGTTGTATTCTTCACAATATCTTTTGAATGTAAAGAAAGAGGAACGTACCTAACTCATTGTCAGTCGCGAGTTACCCGCAATGGATGCTATCTTACAAAAGCAATTAATCTCTTTGATTGCTTCACTGCAATTGTATGGATGCTTTTGACTTTGTTTAACTTCAACCAACGACTATATAAGTTTCCGACAAACACTGGCGGGAGCTATTCTATTGCAAAATATCTGTCGTAATTAATTCAGAATTAAATAAGCACTGACAGTTTTATGTTACGGACATTTTTATTAATTGGGCATTTGCGCTTATCTGCACTATGTTTTTATCAATAATGTACATTGAATTACAATCAAAGTGAGCTCTGCTTTTAACATACATACATTATTTCCTTTATTAGTTTTGGGAGAAACATAATTGAAAATCCAGTTCAAAAGAATTTTAGGATTGTGTCGAAAGAGTGCATCACGATCGATCGAGGGACGCTCCACACGACTTGTAAGTTTGCTTTTTATATCCTTTTCTAATATACATTTGAATTCTTTCGTTTTGAATTTCTTTCCTATTTTGATAAAGTTTATTTATGAATAATTTGCTTCTATCCTTTTTCAATTGGCTATTTTTTTTTATATTTCTTATTGTTATATTATTTATTTTTATTTACTGAATTCGAATATAACTATCTAAAAATGATTCAATAATTTTTTTAATTGGGTTCTACCGTGTCCCGAAGGATGGGCACAATCCCTCCCAAGTCCCATCCTTGTAGTTTGTTCCCGTTTTATATGGTGGCTTGCAAGGACCGTAACGCTCTGGCCCAAACAATCCGCGACATACGCTGGCCTCGCCGCGCCAATATGCCACCGGATCAGTAGCGTACGGTATTTTTTTTTTGTTGCAGTGACGACGGGTCGATAGGATAGCCGTGGTCCGCGACAGAATGGTCCATCTAGATTAGTCGCCAAATGGCGTCACGTGCAACCAAATGGCTGTTGTCATTCCATCCAAACTGATCGCCATTTGGGTGCGTGTCCAGTTTTGATATTCAATATGGTAACTCAACCAACCGCATTGACAACCACTTGTCAAATTCAAAGTGACAATTTTGAACTTTTGTTCATTCTTTTGTTTGAAATTGAATAATTCTTGAATGGCCGTGTAATAATTCAAACGCACAGAGTCCGATTTTGATAATTAACACTTTCCCGGACACAACGTCTATAGACGTCCAATTTTGAGCATTTGACCATACAAATCGTGTCAAATTTTGGCGTTGTGTCCGGCAATGAGTTAAATTTAAAAAAATCACCAAAATGAAATTTTGGTTATGTCATTTTCTGTCTCCATTTCACCCGCCTGTCGTGTTTTTCTAAATCGGATCAGATACAGAGTCACACACACACTCACAGAAATTGCCATTATTATTTATTTATTCTCGTATAACAATCATCTGACGTATTTCTAATGCTTAATGCTAATATAACTACATCCCTTTAAGGAAACTTCCAGACAATATAATTTTCAGGCTAGAGTGTAAATGTGCTAATATGCCAAAGATATATATGTACAAAATATATATATTTACTTAAAATCAAGCATTATATTATGGGGTTTTCCTAAGAGGAAAATGTATATATTAAATGCCGCAAAAAAGTTTTATCTCCCACATAATAAGAGATTTATCTCCCACATAATAAGAGATTTTGCAATAAATTCGATTTGTGCTAAGATAATTTTCGCCTAAATAAGATTTTTCATCAAGATATAGTACCAATGGTCAGGCTAGGTCTATGTGCCAACCGAAGCGTTAATTATCATGTTGGTATTTTGAGAGAGTAATAAATATTACGCGGATATTTTATCCTCAATTGTAAACAATAATTTGACATTTGAATTAAATTTTTCTTTAGATATATGAACTGCGATAGTGTGAAAAAGGTGCCATTTTTATTTTCTGATGCCCACTCTGGACTAACGCATGCAGTGGGTTGCTATGCTTTCTCTAAGGTTTTTATTAATTAAAAAAAATACATTTACATGATGACAATCGTAGTGTGATGACTTATTTACTGGAATGTCCCAAACCATTATCACTAGTTGCAAACACATAAGCACGTAAACCTACATAAATCTTGATTGCAAGCAAATCGCACTCCATATTTAGACAGCTATTCAAATTACTACAGTTTATTGAACCGCTCAGAATTATTGATTTCAGGAAATTGTTAGTTACTAACTATACTTTGCCAAATATGTATGCATTTAATCACCTACATCCTACACGTACATTTTACAGCACTAGTGAGCAAAATAATCCCCAACAAATTAATTTACGATCTCACATTAAATTACTATATTTGGATAATCTTAGAATGAATGAATATCTATCTATAATAATATGAGACAACTACCAGTTTTTTTAGTGACATGATAAATTAGTCATGTTTTGCGCGGTTACAGTAATAGACGATGCGACACGCCCTAAAAGTGGGAAGATTGACAACGAAGAAATAGAAAATAATACATGAACATACAGAATATACATATAGAAAAAGAAAACAAGGCATAGTCCACAAATGGATGTTATCTAAAGTCTTATTTTAACCATATATTAAAATGTTGGACAATTTTTCAGAAGCACAAGATGTAACCTTAGTTATTAAATAAAAGGCTTAGTTTACTAAATAAAAGAAGATTTGGTTTACTTTATTGTAACCAGGTGACCATTTAAACGCTACTTTTAAATTGCGTTTCTATAAACACACCCTTACATTTAAAATAGATAAGTAACTATATTTTGCATTAAATTAGCCTTAATCATTATAATTTATTTCTTAGTATCAAATTTCATTCATTCATAAAAATTTCATTTAAGCGGCAGATGGCAATCATTTTGTTTTAATTTAAGTAAAATATTGAAGAGACGTATTTGATGATGATAATGATAATAATCACGTAAATAATTTTTGTTGAAGTAAATAACCTCTAAATGTAAGAGGAAGTATTGTCAGATATTGGTACACTAGTATATGAGAATTATTCCATGATTTTATAGCTTTATATTTGTAAGAAATTCCTAAGAAACCCAACTCCGATTGTGGTCGTTCCGGCATTTGTATGGATAAAGGCACGGAATGATAGTCACGTACCGAATTTCAACCCAATAGCTTCAAAACTAAGATCATGCTGATCAAGGGGACACATACTTTGCAATAGCTACATATGATAATGGCTAAAATATGGTCGGATAAACAAGGAGCCTTTTTTGTACAATCGATTAGACAGTCTATGGCGACTCTTACAAATATCATGACATAATTAATACTAATTCACAATGTGAAGAGTGTTAAAAATGTACATCAAATATGTTAAAAGACTTCTACTTTGCACAACAAATAACTTTTACATAAACTTATAAATGAATACCGACCGATAATAGAAAATTTAAAACTAATCTCTATTATGTATTGTAATATATTTTAGATACGAGAAAAAAACACAGTAATGGAATTCGTTTAGCTTTTGCACTCCTTTCGTAATATGTGTTTACTACATACTTCGGAAAAAACGGGATACTTTTTAAACGAAACAATTTGCAATATCCGACACTTCACATTTTCTATAGTTACCAACTTCTTCCACAACCGGACGTTTGAGATACTTATACATTTATATCTTATTTGTAGCAAACTAAAATAAAAACTGTTGAAATGATAATGAAAGTAAATAAACAAAAAGTAGATCACAAAACTTTACTCGTGTGTATTACTTTTTAAGGTTTGCTTTATTTTCTTTATAATAAATATTTAGGTGTATTTGGTGTTTACTTTCGGTTTCAACAGCCAACAAGGTTCGATGAAATGTAGACGAGTTGTTACTTCGTTAAGAGGGTATTGTAGATGATGACGATGATGATGATGATGCAAGATTAGCTACTATATATGAATTGCTGTATAATATTTTAGGATGCTTGATTTCTGAAATTTGTTAAAATGGTATGGATTCGCCAATATAAAATAAATTTCAGTCGTGAGTAACATTTGACAGATCGAGTGGTGAACTATCCCTTCACTATATAGAAAATGTGACGATGAAGACAGTTTATTTGGAAAATTTGACAATTATATGGTCACGATGCAAACTGAGTGCGTTTGGCAAATAATATAATCGTGTATACTTTTTTGATAATGGATGCTGCAATGAAGATACCGTTAATAATACGATGATAATTTATCTAATTAATATACGTATTTACGTATATATACTCGCTGTCATTCATACTTATACTGATAGTTGTCTCTCAAAAAAAGATTATTTCCAAATTTTCAAATTCTAAGGAAAAAATAGAAAATTTATTAAACTTATTGAAGCTTGTTTCCATAAATTTATTTATTACGGCGATAATGTAATATATTTGTTTGTAGTTTAAAATGGGCCAGTGACTCACTGATAACTAAATTTTATTTGATGCCTTGACTAGACTCCGAACGAAAAATATTTATTACAAGTTCTCAATCTGTTATATGCATCTTCTATAGGTTCTCAATTCTATTATATTTATTTATTCATTTATATGATGTTCTATTGTTGTTATGTAAAAATTATCGAGAATATTCGTCACACATACACACATTTCTTTTGACTTGCAGGAAACCAATCTTTCTCTTACGAATCGATCGAGTTGGAATCAATTCGCTACCGTTTTCCCGTCTGCAGTCATAAGGAAATGAACCTAGTGTTACTTGATCTTTGTTAAACTCGATCTGTTTACTTTTTCGTAGTTAATTGAACGTAATGAGCATTGACATAAATTGCGGTTTGGTATTGTAATATATCTACATATATATAAACGCACTATTACATAGCCATAGCCAATAGTAAATTATTATCTAATCACTCGCTATATAATAAATCATCTACATGTACATTTACATAAAGGGGTGTTAATTGTTCAGAGAGTAATATCAATATTTTTCGCAAAAACAACAGTGGACATTTGATTTCGGTAGATGTATAGATATTAGCTAACAATCCAGCTTTTGAAAGTCATCTTCAGTCATGCCACCTATTATGCTCATTCAATAAATCTTGCGGGCAGAAACGAAAGACTTGAGCCAGTAACTTCTGCTGTGACTTTCAATTGGCCCTAAGTTCTCATCACTAGATGCAAAAAATAATTTATATTCAATAACAAGTTTTCTAATGTGTACTTCGTGTATTTTCTCTTTTTGATTTTCAAGTGTAAAATACATACATATTTTTACAGTTAGTCAAACATTTAATCTTTTGCATTGTATTCTGAATTTTAATTTAGTTTTATTATTGTCAGTTAATTAAATTTTTTTCAAAATTTTTATTTGTATGAAAGAGTAAATTAACTTTGTCGTGAAGTTAACACGCTCTGCGATTCAGTTGGTTGAGTCGCACTCTACAATGATAGTAATCTAGAGGTCCGGCGATCGAATCTCGGCCTGGCCCAAGTCTCCGTACATGTGCGGATAGGAAATGGGTGCCTTTTATATTTCGGGATTAGAGAATCATCGAAAATCGCTTTATTGTTTTTCAAAATATTCCCAGGCCTGCTACACTAGTTGTCCCATCCCGAAATATAAAAGGCACCCTAAGTAGTGCTTGCAACATTATATACACTCCGAAATTATATGCATGTAACGTTGACTTGAAATAGCCTATAAACGGCTGAGTGAACGCACCATGCCCCACAAGGGGTTACGGAACAGAGAAGAAAAATTAAATTTGTATCGCATTGAGGGAATCATCTCTAACCATGTAAAAGTATATAATAATTGATCAGTATGACGAGAGGAGTAGTAGTGTGTTGCTGCGCGTTTTCCTCTGCCGCTTTAAAAGCTACGGAGCCGAAATTTTGCACACATGCTTATTTATATTGCAGGCTGCTTGTATGTTCGAATAGCTAAATCGGACCATGGGGTCGTGGAGCTGCCATATACGCACATAACTCCCAAATTAGGTTTTTTTTTTAAATTGTGAACGAATTTCAATCAAACGTTACTAAAATGTATTTCCATTCATGCCACAAAACATACATGTGTAAAAGTGGATAGAATCGCAACGTGAGGTCATGGGGAGGAGGGTTTAAACACATGTCATAAGTACGACCGAGAATCTATTAGCCCAAGAAGAGTGAAGGGTATCCAAGTCTCGGCCTCGTTTCAAATATTAATATGAATGTAACTGTGGTCTGCTTGGTGTTGTGGTTAGTGCGCACGACTTCGGTGCACAGGGTCTTGGGTTCGAGACTCAACGTGAACCAATTCAGTTTATGGTGTTTTTCGAACTCACGACTCATGTGACAAACTATGATCAAACTCAAATGTTAAATAAGTACACTTTTATGGGGATAAAAAAACACTGCTGAGCGTGCTGTTGATCTCAACACCTCAACAAAAAAGCAGTTAAGAATTAAGATCATAAAAATTGGATGTGTGTAATATACCTGCGGCCTAAGTCCAATGTTAGACTGTCGCACCTGTTTTTTTTTTAGCTATAACTAGAATAGAAATGCTTTAAAAGACATTTTGACATGCGACTGAAAACACATGTCGCTTTTGGCTGATAAATCAGCTAAAGATAGATCGTTGAACTGAGGGAAGCCAAAATGCTTGGTTATTTTAAATAAATGTTTTTGGTTAGAGCTATAAATATTTGATTTTATTATTTGATAAAACATCGACCTTGAGGACGGTTTTTATATGTATACAACTACAAAGTTACGAAAAACGTATATGTACATATATCTGCTCTTAAAAATCATTTAGATTTACAGGAGTCTCAGTCTAAAACGTTTAGAATGTACTTTAATAGGTAAGTATATCTTATGTATTGATAAGGATTTTTTTGTGTCACAAATGAAAAGTAAATTGGTGCCTTTCTTTTTCAAATGTTTAGAATTTAGATAAAAGATATATATGGGAAAGGCGGGCATTTACTTAGCAAACGTCAAATTCCGTATCTTGTGTAACGATTGACCATTGATAAATGGTCGCTGTCAATATTTTTGGATAATACATTTTTGCCGGATTATAATAACATGCCAGCAAGTAAAGTTATAAAAAAAATCTTGAAATCTAATTTTTAATTTAATTTTAACGAACACAAAGCATGTTCGCTCATGCTCACATAAACGGTAGTTTTGAATGCAAACAATGTCGTTTCAAGATGTATGTATAACTACCCCGAAGACCCTAGTCTGCATATGTAAAATCATTTCATTTAAGTCACTGGAAAGGTTAATTAATTCCATTAGATTAATATTTTTCGCGAGCAAATAGGAGTGCATAATTTGATTATAATCAAGTGATGAGGGTAAGCACTCGTCAAAATGTTGTTTAATAATAATCTTCAAGTACTCTTAAATTAATATGATGGCTCTTAGATTTAGCCTAGACATCGACGTGAACCCATACATTCGAGTGCCTGTGAAATTGGATTTTCATATCCAAATGAATATTTTACCCTTGCTAACCGCTCTATCCAAATCCTATACATATCTTTTCGACTAAATTAAGTACCTACCTAGTGTGAATGAGGTCGAGTGTATTGAAGATAACAAAAATTTATTATTATTCTCCTACTGATTATATCGTCTTCATCACTTGTCACTCATTCTCTTGGCACCTTGTATCATCCGTTGGTAGCTTAAGGGCTATTATAATATATGTAGTATTGAAAAAAAATAGCATGAACAGACTACCGTAATACCAATTGACCCGCAGTTATAATGATATTTGTTTAGTTTTATCGGAATTACTGTCAGCTTTCGACTTGAATGAGTTTTTATTGATGAGGTGATGAAATACATGGAATTATATTTGTTTTATGTTAAATTAAAAATTGCATGCGACCTTCGGGCGAGCAAAATGATGATTTGATTATTGCTTTTATAGATTTTCTGTGATATCTTGGCATCTTTCAACTCCTACTTCTCTTGATTTGATAGAACCTCAAATGAAATTAAGTTATCTAAACCGGAGCGAGGCTAGTATCTTTAGATGGTCAGTTGGACTTGAATTTAAGTTATATTGGCAGAACAACATACATTGCTAGAAATTTTTAGATGAATTTATTTAGTTCCTCATCGGACGCAGATACCGGATTTCCCATTTAATTATACCCTTCGCTTATTAGCGAAAAGGGTATATTAACTTTGTCATGAAGTTTGTAATGCATTGAAGGAAGCATCTCCGACCATATAAAATATGTATATATATATGATCAGCGTGACGAGCTAAGTCGATTGGACGATGTCCGTCTGTTGCGACGCGTTTTGCTCGGCCAGTTTAAAAGCTATGGAGCTTAAAATTTGCACACATGCTTCTTTTTGTTGCAGGCAGTTTGTATGTTTGAATCGCTAAAATCTGACCATCGTGGGGATGCCATACAAACCTATCCCCCAAAATTAGGTTCTTCTTAGAAAAACCTTTTTATTTATGGAGCAATTTCAATCAAATTTCACACAAATATGTTTTTATTGCTGACACACAACATATGTAAAAATCTACCAAAAAGGATAATGGGGTCGTGGGGCTGCCATACAAACCAAGTCCTCCAAATTAGGTTCTTCTAAAAAAACTTTTTTATTTTCTCATCGATTTCAATCAAATTTCGAACAAATGTGTTTCTAGTGATACCACAAAACATATTTCAAAATGGACCAAATCGGACCATGGGGCTGTCATACAAACCTAGCTCCCCTAGTTCTGCTAAGAAAATTTTTTTTATTTATACACCAATTCAACCAAACTTCACACACATGTATTTCTATTGATGACACAAAACATATGTATGAAAAGATGGAGTCGGACCATGTGGTCATGGGGCTACCATACAAACCTAGCCCCCCAAATCAAATTTTTCTAAGAAAAACGTTTTTATTTGCACACCAATTTCAATCAAACCTCAGAAAATTATATTTCTATTGATGCCACATAACAAACCACCAATTTCAACCAAATCTCATAGAAATGTGATTTAATTGATGCCACAAACATATGTAAAAATTGATGGAAATGCCAGTGCTGCCGTACAACCCCCCCCCCCACACTTTTTGGATCTTCGCCACGGAACGTTTGCGAAAATTCAAGGAAAAGCATGGAAGCAGGGAGTACTGAACACAAGTCATAGGTACACCCGAACAAACTTTTAGCCCGAGGGGAGCGAAGGGTATCCAAATTTCGGCCACGCTCGAAATTAGCCTCGGTCTCGTTTTTAATTCACGTAGGGCCGATACCTTGTACATTTTATCTTGTGCCCGTCGGCTTCTTCTTCTTTTAGCGGTGCAGAAAGGTGGAGAATTGACAGAATTTTGGAGAATTTGACATCTAGTTGCATTAATTTCAAATGGTAGACTGCTTCTATTAGATCTCAATGTCAATTCACAATCAAGAAAGAGGAAAGAACTAGATCAGCGAACTAGGACCGGATTTTGAATCTATTCGTTTGTTCAATTCAAAGCCATCTAAAACATCTAGCCAGGAACTAGATAAAGCCAATATAGCTTCTCTTTCTAACTAATGCAAAATAATAGCCATAACAAACAATTGCCGCAATATTCTCGCTAATGCAAAGCATTGTAGCACGAGAGGCCGCTAATACATGTACTCTTCTCAACTGCACTCTTCGTACTCATGTAAAATTATAGGTCACGAGAGGCTGACTAACATATAAATGCAGTTCTAGTTTCCGGCTGTGAGTAAGGATGGTTTTGGTTCAATTGATTAGAGTGTATCCTGAACAATCAGATTCTTTTATGGTTAAGCATGCCCGCTCGATCACAATGCAAATGCACCCATTTCCACTAGAGATCACGAAACAAAATTTAATTATTTGCTAATACTCGTACGAATATGACAACCTGCTTCACGAATGCCATTAAACAATGTTTTGTAATTGTCGAGGCATATACATACATTTAAATATATTTCCCGCTGTTATAATGCAAGATGTCCATAATAACGAATATATGTTTGATCAGTTGGACTTTGATGAAAAAGTCTCCTTAAAATCTTTTCTAGCATGTTAGGTGGAAATATAATATGTACATAGTTAAATGATACAATCATTGCGGTCTTTCAAATAAAGAATTCACTCTTCATGTCAAACCACTTGATACTTTTTGTTAAAACGGACAATAAATTCAAATTCGCAACAATTTTGATCTATTAAATCTGGCGAAGTTCAAGTAGGTACCACTTGAGTATATAATTAAATGACTTTTGTGTTTCATGAATAGGTACAAATCAATCTTACAATCATAAGATAATTTGTAGAAGTAATATTAATTTACGTAGTGAAATTATAGATTTGATTTTTATTTTTGGAGTTGATTATGATAATCATAAGACCATCCTTGACCGCTTGCTAAATAATAAGTATAATTTTGATGAAATTTATATACACTTACGGTCAAAAGTATAGACTCAATCTATAATCGTGTATATTTGTACATATTTTTTGAAAAGTACAATAGTTATCCATAAAAGTCGTATGTGATTTAAAAGTTTGAAACCTTAGGTACCTGTTTATACCCTTTTTATCAATATTTGCTGCGCACTTTTTAAATTAATGCCACTTCTAACAAAAAACTCAGAAAAATTGGAATTTATGAAGGTTAACGGTTAGGTGAACATTCCTATAGGTAAAAGCGCCTTTAATCGGTTTCTCATTATCAGTTGCATCTGTAAAGTTAGCTTACTTACATCTTAGGTAATTTCAATCACTGTTTTGTCATCCATGGATACGGCGGCTCAAGTTGTAGCCCTATTGTCTGATGGTCTTAGTCAGCGAACCGTCGCTCGCCGTCTTAGAATGAGTCAGTCTGGTGTCTCGAGAGTAAGCAGGAGATTTCGAGAGACTGGTAGCTTTAATTAGATACCAAGAACGGGCCGCCCTCGATCCAGCATTGTAGCTTCAGGGAGAGACGACCGTTTCATTGTTACAAGTACGTTACGAAATCGGTTCCTCACGGGGTGTTGCTGCGCAGCAGAACCTGAGGCGTGTTCGCAGAGTAGCCGTTAGTACCCGGACAGTGAGGAGAAAATTAAGTGAAGCAAATATCACTTCAAGACGGCCTTCCACGGGCCCCAAATTGACTGCACGCGCGCCTCTTATTTGCTCGAGATCATTTGAATTGAAGCGTTGCGGAATGGAGCTCAGTATTATTGACTGACGAGTCGAGAATGTGTGTGCATGGCAGTGACAGAAGATGCAGAGGCTGCAGGCGTCCGGGTGAGCGATTTGCGCAGTGCTGATTCACTGAAACGGTTGCATACGGCGGCGGTTCCTGTATGATGTGAGCTGGCAATTCCTTAGAGGAAAAAACAAAGTTCTTATTCGTGTCAGGAGGAGGGCTGACAGCTGATCGATACGTTACCGATATTCTCCGTGCCCACGTTGTGCCCTATGCAGCGTTATTTGGCGAGAACTTCACTTTGATGCACGACAATGGCCGGTGTCACGCATCGCGTCTTGCTCGGCAGCTCCTGAATGAAGCCAATATGTCGACACGTAATTGGTCTGCATGCAGTCCAGACATCAATTGAACACTTATGGGACGAGCTCAAGAGAAAAGTTCGAGCCAGAAATCCAGTCCCTTCGTCCACTGAAGAATTGAAGGGAGCCCTATTAGAGGAGTGGAAAGCTATTCCTCAATATACTATCAGCAACGTGATCAGATCAATGAAGAATCGACTGGAAGCTGTCATCAGAGCAAGAGGAGGCAATACCAAATACTGAAATAATAAATACTCAAGTTATTTTTCAACATTTTATGCTTTATTTTCAAAAAAAATCTAACTACAAACCGCATTTTTCATACTTTCCCATTTCCCCATGATTTCGTTCAAACAGCATTAATTTTAAAAGTACTCAGCAAATATTAGTTGAAATGGTACCAACATAAAGCTGAGGTCTCAAGCTTTTGAATGACACGATTTTTATATACGCGATTATAGGTTGAGTCGATACTTTTGTCCGTAAGTGTATATTTAACGAATGTCTATGGTTAAAATTTTGAATGAAACTTATTGTTTGATATATTTTTTAATCAGAGAGTAGATGATATCATATTTTTCAGTTTCAGAAAGTAGGTAAAATATGGATTTCCCGACTACCTATCTTGAACGCCAGGTGTAAACAAATACTTGTTTTCAAAGAAAGATGTGTGATTCATAGATAACTATGTGTACGTATTATATTTTACTGTTTCTGCAGTATAAAAAAATCGAAAACGATTTTTTTGCCGGAACTTTTCCAAGAAATTTATAAACCAATATGAATTTGGCTTAACGCAGAACACACTTGAGAATAACCAATTTGGGCATACAATTTTTGATTATTGATCATAATGATATAAAAATGTGAAATTGTGTTAATTTTAACTATTATTTAGGGCGGAATTCATAGTCCCCATTTATACTTAAGGGAACCCTTAAGGGACTGACGCTATTCATAGTCACTCAATAAGCAAACGCTTAAAGGTTCCATAAAGTGTTCCCTTATTCGTTAAGGTACATATCTAGTAACCTTATATGAATTCATATATTTCTTGACATATCCTTATTTAAAAAGTTTGATTTTTTTTTAATTTTGAATTTTTAAATACTTGATATATTTTTATATTTATAAATTGTTTTATTAAATGAAGCAATTCCCTAATAAAGTTATGTCTATGAATACGAAGCTCCCTTAGGGGCTAACTTATATACAGAAAACCATTATTCCTTAAGGAATTCCTTATTACTTAAGTGGGGACTATGAATTCCGCGCTTAAACTTTTTTTTATGCTTCTTGCTAACTTCAATTATGCTTAAACATTTCCTAACTCTCCTATGCCTATGCTACGGCAAAGTATGCACCTTTATAGCACAGAGTCATGCATGCAAACGTGTCTAACGATTCATATCAAATTCAAATGAATATGAGTGTACGTGACCAAATCATCTTGAAACCATGTTCTTTCACATCAAAAAATCGATAACATTGTTTTTAAAACATCTGGAATAAAATTTATATGTTCGTAAGATTGTATGTGCACTTTCTATTCTGTTTATATAATTTTTGCACTTACCGCGAACACCATATTAAAGAAATTATGTCTTGCAAATTATCGTTTTATTGATAAATATGAAGTGCATTTGCAATCGAATAACATTCAGAGTTCAGCTATGAAAATGACATAATGGAGGTTTTTTGATGATCAACTAATCCATAACTTGTGTTAATAGCAAGTATCTTACAGTGTATAAATGTATTATGTATTATTAAACCAAACTAACTTTATGTTACGATTGTCTTCAATACACTTGCGAAACAATGATATAGTAAGTGAATTTACGTTATGGATTAATTTGATAATATGAATCGATATATTGCTACAAAAATTAGATACTACGTAGGATATTCTGGAATATAACATAAAAATTAAATTGTTTGATAGTGTATGCATTTTAAATAACTCAGTTTTTTCTTAATGCTTTCAAATATGTTGTTCAGTCTACGAAAAAGAAAGCATCCCGCCGCGCCGCCTCATGTGAGCGACACCCGTTCAAGAGCTAATGGAAGAAAAAAAAAACAAAGAAGACTTAAACTTTACAACCCCTCAACTTATATCTGTATAGGGGTATTAGTAATACCTTTAAATTAGATCTAATTTATTCAACTAATTAATTTGCATATTCAAACTAGTCTCTTTATAAAAAATGAACATTGTGTTGATCAATATAGCGACCTTAACTATTACAAAGAGATGCTACATTACCATTAAAAAGGGGTTCATGCTGTAAAAAAAACATTTTATGTTAAAGTATAATAAAACTATAAATGAATAAACTTCCAATGAAAACACCACGTGCTTTTAGGCTCTTTTAACATTTATTTATTATTATTTCTTTTGATGCCAAACCATTTGATGATTTTCCAATTAAAGCTTGAGCACTTAATTAACACCCATTGTTTTGTTCATATATTTGATACAAATTAGTTTCAAACGATTGCTTATGATCGATTCAATCGAATTAGCCATAAATTGAGGAATTAGGAGACCTGCTCTTAATTGGGCCGTAACATTATATTTCGCATCATATTACAAGATAGGTTTGGTTTCTAATTACAGTATAGTAGGAATATTTGGTGTTTGCGGAAAAACTTTACGTTCAGATGTTAATTGTTTGAGTCTTTTGTTTTGATAGAACATTTTTCGGTGTAATGATTTTTTTGGAATAACTTATTCAAACCCTCATTTTATGATCATATTCCGTAAACTGTATAAAAGACATCAAAATATCACAATTATTATAAACTAATATCAGAATGAATGAAGAAGAACTAGTAGACTCAACGATAAAGTTTTTCAGCTCCTCCTACTCCTAGCCTATCAAAAGAACAGATTTTCTGTTTTTATATGTAGAATGTTTCGAAGAAAAGACATATTTTGAATCGGTTTAAAGAAATTAATAAAAACACCTATTGGATAAAGGCAACCCTATAAGTTACAAAATTTGAATTGTCCCTTAATAGAAACGAACATCTAAATCAGAAAAACAATTTAGCGTAGAAAAGTTTTTACCATAGAAAACCGAATTCGAGCCTGATGGGTGGTTTACTTTGTTGTCATATTCCATCGCCATATTTAAAAATTTCTATACTGTTTGACGTGCTTAATTGTTTTTTGATTCTCGAACCGTGCTTGGAGGACTCTTCGTTTTCACACAATAAATATATGAATTAATCAACACGGTGTTATTTATTCTAATATAATGGTCAAAGAAATGTTTCTTGTTTCTTTTGAATTCAAAACGAAACACAAGAACCCGACACGTCCCTGCAATTGCATCTTGATATCGGTTAGGGGTCACTGCGTCAACAGAAGGTCTTGGACTAAAGCGTACACTTCAAGTCCAGCGAATAACTTTTGAATGTATTTATTTTGAAGTGAATACATAAAAGGTAACAAAATTATACAATAAGAGAAGGCCGTCTATCTGCAAAATGAGCATTACACCTATTCCCAACCAATAGCCACCCACCCAAAGCCCACCAAACTTATTGTCGGTTACAAACTTTACATTTTCCCCAAAGCCGGGTAAAATCAGTTCTTGAAAGATCACTGATCAAGCAAGACCAACGTGTTGGTTTCGGGCCGCTCTAATCTCAACACTCGCAGTTGGCTAACCGTCTCTTAGCGTAACTTCTACGACAAAACCAGAAGACTTAACACAAAAAAAAAGTCGTCGTGAACATCTCCGAATTGCAAATTCCAGCTCGGAAAGCTTTTCTTCGGTCTGACGCGTGATGTTAAGGTGAAGCCGTTTTCCTTGAATTTGCATGGGTGCATCTATTTGGCTAGTAGCGAAGCCGTCAGCACAATCCGGGCTTAGAGGAACGAATCTCGTAGCATCGGTCGGCTTAGCTAGCATACAGTACGTACTAAGATACTTGATCTATCTGGTAGCAGAACTTGCCGTGTCGGGCAGATCTCGAAACACATTTAGTTGATTGTCGGTTTGCGGACATCGATTGATTTTCACGATTCCACTGATCGGAAAACTTTTAATCAGTTGCGATCTATTCGGAGTAGAGTATTGTTTTACAATTCGCGTCGGCACGGTGCGGTACTGTTATCGTTTATGCAAATTGCACAATTGGTTACAATTAATGTGAAATTGTTTTTATGCGATTGAACTTTTGAGTGGAGGATCTCTTTAAGTGGTATTGCCAAATAGATCGCATCTATGCATCTTCCCTCATTTGAAACCGGCTTTGTAGATTAGTTTGATTTAAATTTTGTGACTAAAAGTTTACTTTGGAATTGCATGCGCTTTAACGACAATTGTTGATTACGATACGAGTAAATTTCCACGTTATATTCGAACGAAATTGGATCATTTCAATAATTTGGATTAGTCCCAATTATTAGTAATGCCATTTTAAACCTATTTTTTTTCTTCGGTGAATCGATACAGCGTTCGATCAACAATGCACGATTATCAACTGTACAATAATTGAAGTAAATTGTTCTGAAGTTATCCAGCCGCTAACACGTTTAGGGATTAGTTCATTTGTGTTAATACATGATTGTATTGTGCGACATTCGATTCGATTGTGATGCAAACGAATGTGCTGAAAATTCTGAAAAGTTTTTGTGTGTGATTTAATTGACATTTAGTGAAAAAAAACAAGTTGTTCTTTACCAATTTGTGCATCTCTACCAAGTGAAAACGTTCCAAGCGGAACGGGCTGCAGATTAGGAAACTACCAGCCGAATTGCGGATTGACAATTTTTTTGGAAGCTGATATTCGTAAGTTTTTTTGTTTATTTTAGATGTTTTGTAGGAATGTTGGAAACTTGTTAAACTTTGATGGAATCTTGTTTTCTTTTTGGAGGATTGAATGAATGGGGTTTTAAAGTGGGCGTGTATTAGAAAATATGGGAGTTGAAGAACGTTTTTTCTAGTCAGTTTTGTTTATATTGTCTATTTTCTAATTATAAATTACGAAAATATAAATGGTACATATTATTTTTTACCTAGAAGTTATGGTAAAAAAGCGTAGGTTGAAAATAAGCGCCCCTTAGAAACATTTAAGTTTAGTTTTATAATTAAACCAACAAATGTTCATAGGATGCAGTTGCAATAAAACCCTAATTATTTTAGGGTAAAAAATAAAAAAAAAATAAAATTTTAGAAATTAAACTGGCAACCGCGTTTAGTTTTGTATCTTGAAGATTTTGTTGGCTGTGAGAAACTTTTGAATTTTTTTTAACTTATGATATTTTGGAGAAATTAAGATTTTAATTGCAATAAAAAAAAATTTGAAAATAAAAATATGATTCATTTAGTAAGCAATAAAGCGGGTTACTGGCTTAGCTCTTTCGTTTTTTTGTGCTCGAAAAAGTAGAATTTGTTGTCTTCATTGAAACCAAGCGTGAGAACATAAATGTATGAAGATTCCGAGCTAAATTATGACGAATTAGTGAATATTTGAAATGTATACATAGACCAAATAAAATGTTATATTCATGTTCTTTGCCTATTAGAGCCACTATATCATATATCATCTTTTGCACTTAACAGTAAACATATAAAATTAAATAATTTTTTTACCTATAGTATAAAATTTTTTCAAAAACGATGTTTTCTTAAGCCATTGCTACACGTAGACATAAGGGATCGGACCATGGTCATGGGGCTGCCATACAAACCTAACTCCCCAAATTTATTAAATTCTTCTAAGAATTTTTTTTTATTTGTGTACCAATGTCAACCAAATTTCACCCAAATGTGTTTCTATTGATAACACAAAACATATGTAAGAATGGATCGAATTGGACCATGGGGTCATGGAGCTGCCATACAAACCTAAACCCCCAAATTAGGTTCTGCTAAAAACAAACTTTTTTATTTGTGCACTAATTTCAACCAAATTTCATACAAATGTATTTCTATTGATGACACAAAACATATGTAAGAATGGATCAAATCGGACCATGGGGTCATGGGGCTGCCATACAAATCCCCCACCCCCATTTCGGTTCTTTATTCTTCTAAGAAACATTTTTTACGCTAATTTCACAAAACCTTGAATTAATGTGTCTTTATCAGAGCAACTAAAAAGGTAAAAAAAAAAAACTGGAATCGTACTATGGGGCCATGCACCCCAATAAAATTTTCTGAGGATATATTTTTATTTGCCCACTTATTCCAACCAAACCCCACACAAATATTGTTTTGCCTACGCAACGGAACTTTTGTGAAGACAGAAGGAAAAGAATGCGGGGGATCAAATACAAGTCGTAGGTACGCCCGAAAAAAAAACTTTTAACCCGAGGGGAGCGAAGGGTATCCACATTTCGGCCGCGCCCGAAATTAGCCTCGGTCTCGTTTTAATTGTATTTCTCTGTTCCACAATTGCAAATTGTTCTATTTCGGTTCGCATTAGAATTGTTGTATGATTCTTTTTCTCTGGCATTTTATGAAGCTAAATGGGATAATCTATTTACGAAGCCAAATGGGATAATCTACACTGAAAAAATCATTTGCTAAAAACAAGAAAAAAATACAATAAAAAACAGCCAAGGAGGATTTTTTTCCTGATTTAAGATGTATTTTCTTGTTCCAAGAAAAGTCTTTGCTTAAAATAAATAAATAAGCATTATTTTAAGCAAAAACTTTTCTTGAAACCAGAAAATACATCTTTACATCGCCACTCTGTGAAATAGACACTCATAGAGAAACGAGTTTCCAAACTCGGCACGACTCGTCGCAAGTTTATTATTCAGAAGAAGATGATAAGAAATATTCTTATCGTAGAATAATAAGCTAACAATGCGTCTAGGAAGTGGTATGGCTGACAACCGTATCACACTCCGAATTCAGTTGCCTTTGTAACGTTGATGACTACACACGCACACGGTAGTCATCAACGCACCATGCTCCACTAGGAGTTACGGTAATGAAGAGATTTACGAAGCCAAATGGGATAATATACTTGCTGTTCATCTTAAATGTTGTGAAAATTGAGCCAAGTACTTCAGGATTTGCCCGTTCTAGTGCCCTCAATTTTAAACCTAGGTCGAAATTATTTAGTTTGAATTTGATTTGTGTAGTTATATTGAGTTTGCAGCCAGACCGTAGAAAAAAGAGAAAATGTCCTTTATCAATTCTTCTTATCTATCATGAAAACCATCATGCACGCCAATTAAATCATAATCATTTACGAGATATGATTTACCACTATGGGCAGACAAGGATTGAGCCGAACAGCCAGCTTTAATCTGTTGTTTTTGATGAAGTTGTCAAATGAGGCTTGGAGTGTTAAAATGAAAAAAGAGGGAATATTGATCGTAATGAAATAACAAAAATGATTCGTTGCTAACAGTTATAAGCCGAGAAGACAAATAAAAAATCATGACACCACAATTTCAACCGTTTAAAGACAGTCAAATTCAAGGAAATACACCTACGTCTACTTGGGACATGCAAAACTGTGGTATACTGTTTTGCCTACGGTAGGCAAACACTGAAGCGTTTTTAATTCTATCCTATACGGCCACGGGCAAAAAAGGAAGTTAGCATCAATATGTAACAATTCGTTCTCGTTTCATGATCGAAACGAAACATACATGTAAACCAAAATAAATTAAAATTGTATCTTGATTTTGCTACAAGAATTCCCGCCACAAAAATACGACCAGTTTTATTTTATATACTTCATATAGATTGAACATTTTCTGAGAATTTTATCTAAACATGAATTATGTACTGAAAAACTGCTTTATTTAAACTATGGATTAAATGGATAGAAATCTTTATAATCATTAAAATAAATAAGGCAAATGATCGTGGGAATATACGTCCAGACAATTAAATTTAATTTTATATTGTTTTTACCATAGATTCATTAATATATACATAATTATATAATTAATTCATATTCTAATTTATAATTATCGCGAAATATTTTTGAAATTCATATTTTTTAATTAGTACTGTTACCTAAAGCTTCTTCAATTATTACGATTATTCATAATAAAATCATCTCATATTTATCAGATTGTCAAATGTAGGCCAATCACTTTCACTGTATACTCGTAGTGTGGTTGACTTGTGTGCTCAAAGTGTTTTTTTTTGCGTAAACAAAAATGATAAGTTCAAGCTACGAAATGTTGATTTACACAATTATTTATCGTATCCATACTGGTATATAGGCATTAGGAAACATGGCTTAGTTAACAGACTTTTAGCAAAGCCGTTTTGTAATAGTAAGCTTTGCGCAGACATCTGTGTTATCTCTACATACGTTCTGAGTTCGATGTCACAGAAATAAATAGAGAGTTTTAGCATATCGTTTGGAATAAAACGACATAATTTGACATTCCATATAAAAATTCGCTTGCTTACCGTATATGAAACAAAATATGTATCTTAATTTTGCATGTTCTAAGTAGGCATAGGTGTAAAAAACGACAAATTATTTCGCCAATTTCGACTGTTTCCAGAGCATCAACTATACGGAATTAAACTCATGCCTACTTGGGACATGCAAAATTATTAGAGAGTTTTACACTAACGTAATAACCACCGTATACGTAAAACAAAATTTCCATGCAAAAACACCCGCGCGAATAACACGTAAAACTTATACGATATTTTTTAACTAATTGACAACTAAAAATCGCGACCCGATAATTTCGACTGTTTAGAGAACATCAACTATACGGAAATATACCCATGCCTACTTGGGACATGCAAAATTATGATATACTGTTACGTATACGGTACGCAAGCGAATTTTTATATGGAATGTCAAATTATGTCGTATTATTTCGAACGACAAGCTAAAACTCTTTAATGTCTTAAAGTTCATGATTCTCGTTTGTACGACATCCTATTCGTACCTATTTCGTCCATTTTTACATGAATATTTAGGTCAGTGGTATTATTATTAGTCATATTTATGCGCCAACAATTCAGGTCCGTGAAGGGGTATTTTTTTTAAACCCCTATCTTTGTAACAAATTATCGGAGATAATTCTATGACTTCAAGGGCGCATTTTATTTGCTCTTTCACAGAGACTTATTTATGTGAGGTTTGATAAAGGTTGATTCATAAACAAAAGGAGGTATTTCTTAGAAACTTCTTAAAGCCCATTGTTGTCATTCATTTGGCATACATAATTTCAGCTAATTTAGGAGGAGAAGCATATTCGAAATAAGAAGAATGAAGATAGAATAAGTCCTGCAATGAACCATGTCAGTTTTCAAGTGAGTGTTGCATTTAAACTCATACACCAGGCATTGTTTATTTTTACATACGTCAGTTATGAGGTAAGACTCTTACAGACACTGCCAATTTTGATGGAACCTAAAAAGCACTCTGGGAATTCCAGATACTATGCATTACGCCTGTGATTTTTGCAAAACATATACCATTTCGATTAGTTTTGGCCGACGTGTAGAATTCACCATACACTGCACACTAAACCGCATCCAGCAAATGTGACACATGTTTATTTTCATCTTCATTATTTAGAGGTGAGAGGTGTCCGCATGCTTGACTACTATCTATCTACATACCACACTACAAGACACACTTTTGACGACGGCCACTTCACATTTCACCTTCAAGTTCTTTCTAAATATCGCAATTTTTTTTTAAGAAATTACTGCCAAGAAACTAGTATTCAATGTCAGATACAATCTTAAGACATAATCACATCTGACGATCCAATCGTATTCAGGAACAGGTGTGTCCTAAGCTTTTGACTTGTTACTATACGACGATGATGACTATATGCTCAAAAATGTATTCGGGGTGTTGTCAGAAGGCTCTCAAAATATTTACTATAAATCAACCAATTTAATTTCATATCTATGTAAATTATAGTTTTCGCTTCGGCGATTAAATGAGTGAAGATAATTCATTTGAATTTTTATTGGATATATATTTTTTTTTGATTTTCATTTGTATACAGGACTTTGTGCGTGAAATCATGTGATCATAAGAATAAAACGTTCTGGAGAAGCTGTTAATGATACTATTATTATATTATTATCATATTTTTTTTTTAGAAAGATGAAGTAGACTAGCAGCGCCACTCATTAATTACCTTATCAGTGAGAAAACAAAAAAGGTTGATGGTAATCATTTGAAAATGCAGAATTTTTCATTCAGTCGGGTTAAATAATAGTTGAAAAATTAGTGTTTAAAAATATGTTAGCCTGTTTAATTAATATAATACTTAACTGGTAATCAACTAGTCAAACTACTTTGAAATATTTTCTAAAAGTCGTATGCGTATTTGAATACACATATTACGACTTTGATTTAATTATAAGATAAGGCAAAAGGTAAGCAGGAAAAAATGATTTGCAGATCAAATTAACGATATTAAACACGTCCTAAGCCAGAAGTTGGCTAAAGGTTAACCTTGGAGGTAGAGGAACATCCCAAATACTAGCAACTAATTCCAAAGACAGTATCCGTTTTATTGAAGGGTATCCCAAAATTAATGCAAGATTCATATTATACAGGGTGTCCCGAAACTACCGCATACGCACCAGATTATGATCAATTGAGGAATCATTATCCGGTGCGTTTATGCGGCAGTTTCCGGACACCCTGTATTTATTTACTAGCTGAAAGAGCTAGCTACGCTCGCTAACTTAAATTTATGAGCGATTTTCAATGCCAATCAACCTGCTGCAAAGCGATGGATACTTCGCGCCAATACTTAACAAGGAGTTAAGGCAATACAAGAACAACATAGTTAATTTCCTGAGTGACTGAGACTGCACTTGCCCTTCAAAAATATTGGGAGTGTTATCATTAGCGTGAGTTATCTCGAAAATCATTAATTAAAATTACTATATCCAAGATGGTAAAGAAATAATATTACTTTGTTTTTTTTTTTTACTTAATTCGAGAATAATTCTTCATTGAAGTGCGTTCGAATAAGCAATATATTGTGTCTCTCCGTCTGGTGTGAATACAAATAAATCCAAAGGTTTTCCGACACGTGAGGAAGCCACATACAACTGCCCATGTGAGAAGCATGGATTTTCCAAATTCAGCCCACACCCTTGTAGTGATTGTCCCTGTGCTTTGTTGATGATCATTGCAAAGGCAAGTCGTATCGGAAACTGCAAACGTTTGAATTCAAATAAAATATCTCTTGGAATAATTAGTATGCGTGGCATAATAGTACATCTTCTCCTTTACATCTTCCAGTCAAAATGGTCGCTTCGATGACAGTTTTCATTATCTTTTTTACTGCAAGCTTGGTACCGTCGCAAAGATATAGTGGATTGAAATTTCGAAGAAAAATGATCGGCACGCCAATTTTCAATGTTAAAACATTCGGCGGCATACCTGGTAAATCAAGAGAATTCAAAAATTCCGTGGGATAAGTAACAACTTCGTCTTGGTCTAAAACAGTATCGACGGATTTATAATGTTACTACTTCGCCTGAAATGTCATTTTGAATGATGAAGTTGATGCCATTGACATTTCTCCAAGAAAGTTATAGTTTTGGAGGTGGGGTTTCTATGCTGTGCAATGATCAGGAGCAGGACAATTTTGTAGCGAATCCGCCTCAATCGTGTCGCTCTGCCAAAGGTTTGCGGAGATATCGACGGGTTTCTGAAGTAGTACGAAGTTTATTGTAAACTTGCTGTGGCCAACATCCAGCTTGACGGTTATTTCTGACCACCCCGTGCAATGATCGGGAAAAATGGTCCGATGACCCTTTAGGCAATTTTGTGGCGAGTCCGGCGACACCTCAATCGTGTCGCTCCGCCAAAGGATTCGGAGATATCGACGGATTTCCGTCGTACGAAGTTGATTGTGAAATTGCTATGTATGTAGTCAAAAACGTAGTCACCTTGAATACAATTTATCGGAGTTACACTGTATTTGATTCAGTAACAACTAAATATTCACATTAAATACAAATGTTGTCGATGAAAACTTGATTGCAACAGGTGTTTCTCATACAAAATGGTATTTCGATTTACAGCCACTTACTTTGAGATTTTCAAAATATTCTCGGTCCTTAAACCTTCTCCAGCGTAAGATGGATTAAACGAAAAAAGAATCATCCAAATCGGTCCAGCGGTTTTCGAGTCTATGCGTGACAAAGAAATCACGTTCCATTTTTATATATAAGAAGAAGAAGATGTACGTATGCACATCCTTTTTCTATTATTGAATCAAAAAGGGAACACAAGAGGGTTTTGGAATCGGAACAACATAGATCATATTATAGCCGTATAAACTATTAGCCCAAAAGAAGCTAAGACTTGATTAAAATATTAAGTGTATCAATATTTCGACCCCGGCCGAAATTAGACATTACATATCTTGTTTTTATGTATACTTATATAGTATAGTACATACAATGAGTCCTAAAAAGGCCAAACACAAACATTAAAAAAAGTATAGTTTTGATGCGAAATTGTTGAATACACTGCCCACTACGCAGTAAAAACTTACACAAATTCGCGTCGCGTTAAAGAGGGAGGGAGTGGCAGAGAAAGGCGAAAATTCAGTTTTCCGTAAATAACTGGAAAACTATGAGTCTGACCAAAAGTCCTAAGAACGAAACAAAGGAAACATAAAATTTCCTTTGTAATGATATACGACACTCTATACATTTCCCTAGAAAAGTATGCCCTTAACTTTTTTTTAATGTTTAGGTCAAACCGTATCTGTACTGCACTCCCAAGTAACAATTTCAGCCCTATAATACTTCGTAAAATACTCTCTTCTAACAATAATAGGGGCACTTTACAGGGTATAACCACTGAATAACAGTCCAATTATGGCATTTGGCGCCGTTTTTTGATACAATTGAACCTTATTGTAGCACTGAATTACACTTTCGAAAAGACATACATCATATGTTATGTCATCATTTTCTGTCATTTTCTCGCGATTGCAAAAAAAAAGAGAAAAAAAAATAATTACCGCAGCCAGCGTCGAACCAACGACTGTCGTACGCCAGTCCGACGCCCTAACCACTCGGCCAACCTCACATATAGATAACATTGCTCGTAAACACTACAAGTGCTCGACACTTCTTTATCGACCCTTCTCCAATGCACCTTCTTCTTTATATGTCAATCAGTTGAAGCTAATTAAATTCACACATTCTTCAATAAAATACAGACATTTTCTACACTGAGATTATTTTAATTGATTCATAAGCTAACAAGGAGTGAGGAAATGTTGGTTTCAAGCAATATTTCAATGAATTCAATTCAAAAAACGTGGTATTGCGGAGCACTTCATAAGTGTCAATTCATTAAATCACAAAGTCCATCCTTCTATAAAACTACGGTGAACAATTTATTGGATGACCATACGAATGTCACACTATAAAAATGACACCGACTGTGCTATAGAAGAATATAATGCATGTGTGTGAGTTAACTTAGAGAGACCATTGCATTTGTGTGCTGTATCATCCAATAAACACAAGAGTGGAGTATTTAAAGGAGTACGTTTTTAGGTTAACGTTTAGAGACAGTTTTATCGAAGTTTTATACCACCATCTATAAATTTATTCCATAATGATGATATAAGCTTTCCGGAAAATACTTTAAGGATGTTTTATGGGATCAAAATATTACTTTAAGCGATGTCACACGATAAATGAATTTCGTGGTACTATATGATTGCTACAGTATGGAGTGCTTCTTTAAAGCAAACGAATTGTTGCTTGGGCTGTGTGATATACGTACTTATATATAAGTATATTCTATTAAATCACTCACTAATAAAAATAATTCTCAATAAATTTTGTTCTTCGTTATAAGTACCGCATGCAACAGGTTGCAGTTTGCATATTATCGCCACGCAAAATACATATATATGATACACGTCCCTATTCACAATACGTATAACACTAATACATAATATAATACCTCTGTGTAGTGTAACTATATGTTTAACCACTTTTACTTTTCATAACGACTGGCCCGTTGAATACTGTACGAACGTTAACACCATATTTGACATTGACCTTACGAAATTAACATACGAGATTTGAACTGCTAT
Source organism: Microchrysa polita (assembly GCA_949715475.1). Classification (NCBI taxonomy): domain Eukaryota; kingdom Metazoa; phylum Arthropoda; class Insecta; order Diptera; family Stratiomyidae; genus Microchrysa; species Microchrysa polita. The sequence goes on along the minus strand of OX454420.1, from coordinate 88,780,482 downwards.
CTTTTAAACGATTCTTTTTATTTCTTCCTTTTTTATTTCTTGTAATTTGCATACGTAAAATATAGTTAATTTAAAACAACCGACCAGGTAGCTGAATATATTGTTATTAAATTTAAGTCTCAGTATAAAATATAAAATCATAGGAGAAAATTAATTGAAACTGACAATGACCACTTCGCAAAATATAATTGATTTGATACGTACAAATAAGTTTGTCGACCTCGATGGCATGCAGTGTCAGTTTATTCAGTAAGAGGTTGCAATTTTAATTGATATGGCTGCAGTAAAGATGATTAAATATGTTGTGGTTATAGTTACATACTTGCTTTTTTGCTGCAATTTCGTTGATGAGTTTTATTATAATTGAAGTAAAAATATGATTTTACATCAATTAACTGTCCTTCGCGTAAATGTTTTTTTCTCTCTAATAGTCGTAGTAAAGGTACTTTTCTTTTGTGTTATTGGTGATTGAAATTTGCCTGATTTGACAATAGATATCATATCAGAAGCACCGTACAGATGGGTTTTTTCGATAAACGATATGGGTACAGGACAGCACAACTTCCATATGAATTTGACAGTTACTGCTCTATATGCAACTACTCTCGAATTTGTATGGAGGATGTTTTGTCGAACAAAACGTATCTTAGATTTTCCTTTGATTCTAAATTTAAAAAATGGCTTAAATCTAAATCTATCTTTTAGCAGCATCCTCCAGATCTTTTCCGACTGGTTTCTTAAAAGATGTTGTCTCTAGTTTCTTTTCGGATGCGAAACACGATACCCATAAATTGATAGGTCATTGCACTATGCCCGAGGCCATGAGAGCTTATTCACGTTCAGAAGTCACCATCCAAACATTCTTAGTCACACTTTTATACATCTAGGTTATCCAAATAGAATCTAACGCTAAGATTGAAAAAGAAAAAGGATTTTCCGAAAGACGGTTGTTTAATATATGAGTATGAACACCGTATTCATTTTTCCAGCTAATTTCATTCACAAATTACACGGTCGACATGATTGCCATATTAGCGCCCAGGATGTGGAAATTAAATAAAAATAGTGTATTTCGTCTAAACGAAAATCTTAAAATCCATTCATATCAACTAATCAGGTAACTCTTTTAATAGCGATTCGATGAATATTCATTAGATCTATGATTTTTTAGCATGTTTTACATATTTAACGATTATTTCGTAATATATCAGATGGTTATGGCATTCTATATAAGGCGTTACAGTAAATTAGTGAACTTCGTGGACAAGGATAAACATTATTTCTTGTAAGTCTAATGCGTAACAAATGGAAAAATAAAAAGACAAATATGAAAAGTTGTGATGTATACAAATTGGACTGATTTAACAAAAGCAGTGGACATTTAACTTCCATTTATATATACAAATATTAAAATCCTGTATGATAAATGTCTGAATAAATAAAAGTGGTTTGGTGTGAAATGTCAACTAGACAAAACGCATAAATTCGCACTAGATAGTCTTTTTGTTTAGTGAATTATAATAGTTGACGATTGCGAAATGTTAAATATTATTGAAATGATTAAATAGATGATAGATTTCGCTGAGCACGGCTCCGATGTTTTCGTCATTGATCTGTTATGATTTCTATTGAGAAAAATTTTGGAACTAGTATCTAGAAAAATGAGAGAATAAACCGAGTTAAGATCATAACCCGGAAATTCTTCTATTTCGGTCCTGAAAAGAATTAAAACTTTCTGCCGTTCAAACTCTTTGGAGACTACAATTCTATATAGAAATGAGAACTTAAAGTCACATTAAATGAAATTAAAACTGTATCGTATTCAATATTTCATGTAAACAAGTTGCTATAGATAATACGAATAATAATTAATTGACATTAAAACAACCATTCTGCATTAAGAATTTATTAGCAGAAATAATTCAACACCAAAATAAACATATTGGCTAACCTTGAAATGCTGTTAATGACAATATCATATATCCATTCATAAATTAATTAGAAAATGCATCATTAGTACAACTATTGATAATGATAAGTTCTAAGTTTCAGTTTCGATTTTTTTGCTGTCTGATATTTAACACTGCTAAAGCTACCTAAGGCCTCCAATAGACGATCATTCGATCTTATATATTATATGTAATATCATATCATATTATCATAGTTAAACCTATTTGATTTCATTCGGTCTACGTATACAAATTTAGACCGCATAAATCGAATAGGCTTTATGATGATAATATACATATGATGATATGACGTTGGAGCCCTAACTTAGGGTTTTGTAGAAATTATTAAAATCTTCGATCTCTCTGCGTCTACATTCACGTCATCGCCAACAATGTTCCATTGAGTCTTGCCTTTCATTCAATGAATTTGCGATAAATATAAATCATTTACATGTGTATAGGGCGCCACAAACCTGACGATTTCTCGGCCGATTGATTGGGCACAATCGAATTACCGCCACAACCACAGCATGAAGAAGAAGAACGACCACAGGTTTATGTAACAAAAATCAGCAACTGAGATAACAACACATGATTGTTATAACAGCTTGTACGGAAAATTGCAATGGCAATGCGTTCCACACGTCAAATAAAAAAAAAAATAAAAAAATTGAATCCGATGGTCCCATACACCTTCCGATTTATATCGCAATCAAAAAATCTGACCGATCGATCGGAGGGTCTGTGGCGCTTCTAAGTTACTTATGGATATGGTTGATATCTGATACCTCTTCTACTCGAAATTAAATGAAAATGCCGAGCAACTCGTTCCGCTCGAACGTCAAGACCCACTGTGGAGAATTTTGGGATAAGTGAGTACCAATATACCAACACTCGAATATAAAAAACAAATGCAGTATACAAACAAATGGAAATCGCAATGTTTGTACCTGCCTTATTATTATCGATCGTACGATCGATCGAATGGCGTATGGCGAGTCTTAGTAGAAAGAGACAGTTAGAAAAGCTGGAGCTTTATTTTACTAATGAATAAACGATGAGGACGTATTAGTTATTATTTACATATTTTTAAATCTGCAGTGGTTAAAGTTAAGTTAGGTTTGTCAAGTTGTACTGTTCTGTACCGGACCCAATATTTAAGTGGATGGTATCGATTTTCCGTAGTGAGGTTGTCGATAGTACCTTTTTCCTATAATAGTGTTGATAATTTAAATTTGCCATTTTTAACATAGTTCCATATTATGAATAAAATTTTCAGACTGAACGGCTTTTCATTTTTGGTCACAAAAGTTGCATTTTTCTTGTACATAATGTACTTTGGGGTGCAAAACATGAATCCGTAACTTCTCACCAAAATGTCGTTGCAAAACAGGGTCTATATTGCAAAAAACGCCAAAATATGACTATCAATTGTAGCAATACCGCTTAACATATTTTAATGATTAATGGCGCGTTGGACCCGCAATTATGTTTTCTCTAATATTTTCATGGACAAGTTTTCGGAGAAATATATATACATACATACATCTTCCTGTATGTACACGTTACTTACAGCACACACTCGAAGGTAAAATGTTTGTCAGTCGATTTTAATGTTATATGGAGTTTCATCTCTATTCCAATTACTTACTTTATGCTTGGACTGCTGCGTAGGCATATCGCTCTTGATAATGGTAATGTCTCAGTCTTTCCTGGATGACGCTATTGGCGATACCAATGCATTGTTGTTGCTGTTCCATGTAATTAATTTAATTTAATTCATCCACATCCACAATCCAATGCTAGTAAAAACAGATCGTTGGACAAATTTTGAAAATCCTAAAATTTTGAAAATAATTATGTAATGATGTTTATAGAAGTTGCCCAATTCTTAATTAATTACTTTATCTCTTCCTCTATTTTCAGGACCAAGCAAACAAAAATAAATATCGCACGATGTCATCGAGGCGAATATTGCAAACTGTTCTAGTCGTTTGGATATCCTTCACGATCTATGCAGTAGCAGATACAGATAGCGATATAGAATTACCAGTTGACGCCAGTGCAATATCTGGACAGGTTAGTCTAAGACCTTTTTTTGTAAAAGCCAATTTTTTAATTGGTTTTTAAATTTGTTTTTCCGCCATCTACTTCGCTATATGGTTACTTCGAAGTGTAGAAATTTTAAGCTGAGTAGAGGGCACTGCGCTACGTATCACAAACACTATCAGTGCTTAGCCTATTTTTTGAATACACTCATCTACTATTTACTATATTAATTTCATATTAGCGGAAAGTTAGTTTGCATTAAAATTTAAAATAAAAAGAACATAATGATCAGGCGACTGTTTGATTTTCGTGTGCTCCATCTTGTACCCTTTCGATGCAAAATGATAGAAGATTGTTTCATAAAAGCGATAAAAGATGTCGTCATCGTCCCATTGAATATTATACAGTAAAAGACAACCGATTTGATATTTAAATACTAAAGGAGCAGAAAAAAACGATTATTCTGATTTGTCTGTGTGGAGACCACGACGAAGAAGCTGCATAATGTGGGCTGCTTGTGCTATGGAATGCGGTACGACCTTGTATGGAATTCATCACACCATGTTCAAGTCATGTGCTCTTTTTTTTATTCTGCCTCTTTGAACATCCCAAAAGTCGCATCTCTTGAAGCAAAACTTTACCCGCAACAAATGATGATAAAGAAACGACAATATAATGGCAATCAGTAGATGAATATCATCGACACATGTGACTTCTGCGCTTACACGAATAATGATCTGGTTCTTGATAGCTGATCGAATAGATTAATTTTTTGATTGAGGTGGAATATTGATTAGTGAAGCGCTGATACTACGTGTTGCATTATTTGAATGGAATTTCATGGAATTACTAATAGAAAAAGTTGTCAGTTGATAAAGATTTCGAATATTTGTCCTAAAAATATGAAACTATATCAGATCGATTTTTTTTTGTTCGCTTCAAGGTTCCGAGACTTAAAAGTCATGCTAATGGTGGTAGAAAACAAGCCGATGATCGGAATGATAATGTACGACAAAGATGCAAATTAAGAAGAAAAATAGATTTAGTGAATATTAGGAATATTTGTTGAATGACAAAAAGTTGTTATCAGATAAATATCATAAGTGCTTCGTTTCGCATAAATGCATATGAATTAATATTTCGTGAGAACGTTAAATACAATAGACTTGGCTACAGAAATTAGACTCGAATTGGGGATTTGGATTTTAGTTTTATATACAGGTGTCCCATTCATGGTGGATGATATTTTAATGGTAGATAGTGTGGCTCATTTAGGGAAAATAATTGTACAACGGGACCCCTTTATTTTTAACTGTTACAATGTATTTTTTTGTTAAAATTCGCAACTTGCCGAACTAAATCAAAATTTGCTACACCACCAAACATTTCATCCGAAATATGACTTCACTTTCTGAAACTACGCCACTGTACCGCCACTTGGGTAGACTTGGGCGATTTTGAGGAATTCAAAAAGGACCTCTCTGCCATATTAAAGTTTTTTGGGTAAATCTGAATCGAATTTAGAAGTTGGCATCACACACAATGTAGTACAAAATAAAATACGTTAATACAGTAAAAGCTCCCGTAGACGGACACTGACAGCCCCAGCATTTTTGTCCGGCCACGGGAGATGTCCGCTTGCGGGAGAGGGTTAAAAAATATTACTTACATTAATTTATACACACTTATTCAAAAGGAACATTGAAACAATAAAAGTGTTGTTTCTTTGTGTTTTAATTCATTTTTGGTTTGCAAACCTCCACAATGTACAATGCTCAAATGCACGTTTACAATTAAACTGTTCCAAGCTTTCATAGGGAAACAAGTAGCTTTAATTAGGGATATCAAAAACCGGCGAGATGCCCTTCCAAAGAACAACGACAAAAAACCGGTTTTTATATGAAAAAACATTTTTTCTTTGCCTTGCTCCTCACGAATCTCTTCTAAAAAAACCCCGGTTTTTGTTCTTGTGCCTCGTGCTAACAACCCTACTCAGAGTGACCACTTGACCCAATACGGCATTGTTACTTGAAATTTGTAAGACACTCGAGCGTTCCTAATTACTTCTTTCTCCTTAATTAACCCTCAGAGCATTAAATAAAGCTTTTTCAAATTGGTAGTGTCGCCTGGTGTAGAGAACCTCGACTAAGTAAGTCTGCATCAACGTGTGAATTCCTTAAGAGCCACAGGAGGAGGATAATTCATTCTAAAGGAAAATCACGAATAGCTTCAGCAGGGAATGTACTTTTGCCTAACCTTCTAATAAAATTTAATTTGGAGTAGAGCGTGAGTTGCACTCATCGGCGCCTTAATCCTTTCAATATGACTCGCACAATAGGATCCCGTGCAATGCATGCTACAGAAGCATTTCTTCCCGTATAGGCCAAACTACCCTCCCAGTTTCAGCATCGAAATTAACGTGGAATTTCTGATAGGCCTTTAGAATCAACAAGGAATCGAATTATATTTGTGTAATCTCCAGACGGTGATAAGTCCTTTATTGGGAAATTTTGTTGGCCAATAAACAGTTTTATGATGAACAGCTTAACACACAAAACAATAAATTATTCGCCGAATTCAAAAGGCCCATTTGTATGTTCTTACACACAAAGATTTTTTTCTAGTAGACAGAACAGACTTTGTCCGCAAATATGAAATGAACTTCAAATGTATGTAGGAATAGTGTCCGTGTCCGGCCAGTAGAGCGTCCGGCCAGTGGAATGGATTTTGTTCTAAAATATGAAGGAAAAAATTGGTACTAAGAAAATTGTCCGGCTACGGGAGATGTCCGCCTGCGGGATCTGTCCGCGAACGGAGCTTTCTATGCATTATATTATTGGTAGTTTCTCTAGCGATGAAGCAACATGTGGTTCAAGTCTCCCCGTATATAATCTTGTCCAGCATGTGCCATCAGCCTGATACTCTTTTATGAAAAATTAAAGCTGTTACTTTCTTAAATCGGTTAACTCCTCTCTAATTAAATAACAAAATGTTATCAAGCGATTTTATTTACTTTAATAACTACTTACAGGGTGTTAAGAATAAATTATGTGGATGTACTTAGTTTTTTGGCCATATGTGTACATGTTAAATTTGAATAGAAAATAATAATTAACCATACAGTTCATTTACATTAATTACATTGTGCTAGCATCGAAACATTAGCATTCATTACTGGACCTTTACAATAAAAACACATGTATGTATCTTCTAATATTTAACACCATGGCATTGACACGCTAATGATAAAAATAGAAGAGAACATTTGCAATCTATAAAAATGCAATCCATCAACCTCCCATATGAATGATCTATTAGAGGTAAGACAGTCTCTGGGATGCAATTAAAGACATCTTCAAGGCTTTCGACTGGCCGTTAAATAAGCTTGATTGATTTAAACTAAATATGGACTGGACACAGTGCATAAGCCATCTGCGCGTGTTTAATCATTTAATCGTTTGGGTCAAGAAGCTTTGGATCACCAATGGAATCACCAAAGGAATGAGGTGGTCTTCAAACAAAGAAGTCGCTGTTATATTCATACTGCACTCGTAGATCTAAAACACTCCATTAACCTGATTTCACAACAAATGCACGCAATAGCCAATTCACATTTGTAAAAACAAACAATAAATAAATTATAGAGCAAACCATAATCACGACTTGGTAAATAAATTTTTTAATCGTACCGTATATGGAAATTGAGCTTCAAATGATGCGCGCACGAAACCAGCGACAGCGGATCATCACATCGCGGAATAAATAAATATTCTTTTCAATTTACCATAAGCGATAACACTTTGTCAGTGGATTACGTAACTATCACGTAAGTCTTGTAAAAGCTATGAAAAGTTTAGAAGACACCAGGCACAGTGTGGCGAGGTATTGGCAAATAAACTGTTCTATATATGTATATATATAATATATGGTCACTCCGAGATTCATTACCATTTTTGTACAGGAATGTTGGTTTTTCTATGGCATGGTTCGTAGTAAATTCGATCGGAGGACGTTATTATAGGTATATTCTATAATTTATTACAGCATCCTTAGAAGGAAATCATTCATAAGTCAATATGATCTGAGTTGTTAAACAGTATGAATCAGTACAATTGTGTCATTTTACGATTCTCACATCTAGAATCGAAAGTGATTTTCATGCTAGTGTTATACTGTGGAAAAAATGTTCCTTTCCTATAAGATTATTAACGTCTTTTATGTTTTTTTTTGTATATTTTGTAATGTTTTCTTTTTTTTTCCTGATTTTATTACGGAATAGTGGAATTTCAACAAACCAGAATATTTTTATTATTTTAAGAATATTGTCGACCGGTAATTGTCATTCAACAAGAATACCGGCAAATGAACAAAGCTCACAATGCCAGTAAACAGGAAAATATATTTGAGGACCTTTTGCACAACTGTTGGACTTTTCTAAGTCGTGAATAAATGAGTCCTGGTTGAATCTAGAGATTTTTTAATGAAGTGCTAAGTTCTATTCATAAACCACCGATAACAAACAAACACAGTAAAATTTTCTCTATCGTGCTTAACAAAAAAATCGTAAAATTCATAATTTCTTAAAAATCTGTAATGAAAACTGACAGCGGGCATTTTCAAGCAAAAATCATAGAACATGCAATTTTATTTCATTCACGGGCAATTGAACAAAATGCTCGGTTTTAGTAATGCCATATCCATATGAAACTTATAAGAGATAATCATAAAACATCAAAATACAAAATCAAAATTTGTAATGCATATTATAGGTATAAGAATTACATACATATATACTTATTTCATTTCGAAGGATACAATACTGTTCATTATTCATTGGCGCCATAAATTGCCACATACCTACATATTGGTACCTATACTTATATACCATATCTTGTAACGAAAACCCTGATTCATTGTATACTCGTAATATCCGCCTACTATACTACACTGAGAACGGCATATTGAATGTCGCTATAGTGCACGGTGTCAAGCCCGCTATTTTTGTAATCGTGACCCCGAAATGTGAAATAATCTGGTAAAATTAATGCACCAAACTGCATCCAATGACATAAAATTAAAATAAATTCAGACAGCACTACTGTACACATGCATGAAAATCATTAAAAAAAACAAAACACATACTACGAATACGTATGAAAGAAAGAAGTATTACGACCTTTAGCGGCCGGTCTGCTGTGGCAGAAGCATCTTTCAACAGATGTCCGCAATAAGCAGAAACAAAGATACCACCACCTCTTTCAAATACCGTGTGCTGTATCGTTTCGTTACTGTTCCCACAAAACTAGAGGAGCGGAACCGGCTTAGAGAACATACCTAGTCAAATGATTCGAAGATGCATCTTTGCATTTTTGCATTTTGACAAAATTTCAGTTAAAAAATTGAAATTACAGGAACTGGTATAGATATTTTATAAATGCTTGTCTTTTGTAGGTAGTCTGGCTGGTCTAGCGGTTAGTGCGCGCACCTTCGGTGCACAGGGTCATGAGTTCGAATCTCACCGTGGATTATGGTGTTTTTCGAACTCACGAGCTTGTGACGGACTATGATCTCACTCAGATGTTAAACGAGTACCCATTTATGGGGATAAATAACACTGCTGAGTGTGATGCTGATCTCATTACCTCAACAAAAAGCAGATAAGATCATTGAAATAGGAAGTCACTAACACATCCTGCGGCCTTAGTCTAATGTTGGATTGTCGCGCCTGTTATTTATTTTTATTTGTCTTTTGTAGACTGTCGCAATATCGATGATCTTTGTGGTTCGATCAAGTGTGGTGAATACAATTGCATAATTGATTTGATACTTTCCGAGAAATAGGCGATTTGTACCTCTTCTTGACATAATATATGTTTAAAGATCCAACCAGACTGATCGCCAACAGGCAGTTGTCATTGCATCCAAACTGATCTCCATTTGGGTGCGCGTCCAGTTTTGATATTCAATATGGCAACTCAACCAACCGCTTTGACAACCGCTCTCCCAAATTCAAAGTGACAATTTTGCAACTTTTGTTCGTTCTTTTGTGTGAAATTGAATAATCTTGAATGGCCGTGTAATAATTCAAACGCGCAGAGTCCGATTTTGATAATTAAAATTTAAAAAAAATCACCAAAATGAAAATTTGGTTATGTTATTTTCTGTCTCCATTTGGTTGCTAGTGTAGATGCTAAGTTGCAAACAAATGACTACACGTGAAGCCAGTTTTTGGACGCGCAACCATTTGGCGATCAGTCTGGATGGACCTTAAGATACCACGATACCCTCAAGCTATAAGATTTGTATGAACAATCTGTAGGATAGTGTTGATCTTACAGTAAAACACAAGCACTAAAATTCGTACATCGTGAGGTTGCAATATATTTATTTACCCATCCGACAAATGTCGCATGCAGGTTAGTAAAATTAACAATTTGCTTGGCTAACGTTGGAGTTGATGAAAAACATAGCAAACGATATGTTAAGATAGGTGACATGCAATACTACATTAGAACGCTAGGTGATGTGAAAGTTTAGAAAAGTGTGTATTTAGTCATAGACAGATATCTTCTATTCTATGAAAAAATTGGAAATGGGGTAAATGTAAAATTAGATTCCTAAATCGAAAATGCAATACACAAAATGGCAGAGAAAAGTTTCGGACCCATTTTTTATTTTAGTTCATCCGAATTCCCCAGCATTTCCGACAGTAAATATGCTTTTTCAATCGAAAATTTGAAGCGGAAAATATTGCGATTTCACTTTTGCCCGAGGTCCAAAAACCTATTAAATTTCAAAACGTCTATTCTTACGCTCCATTCTTATCATAAGTGTGTCGAATCAGAAGTTCGAGAAATAACTAAATATTTTTAATATGGATTCACAAAAAGATTTTTTTCTTTTCGTCTTCAGTTTTTTTTACAAAACGAGGTACAGAGTAATCGATAATTACGTTTGCATCAGTTCTATAATCGATAAATCAATGTATCAAATCAATCAAACCGACTATACACATTAATGGTTTGATTGTAGCTTGGAGTGTGAAAAAAATCAATAACTCACGTTTAGATATTGTGTCTTTTTTTATTTGTTCTTCATCTCTTCTAACGGATGTCATTGAAGGATATTTGATCATTCAATAGGATTTTATTAATGTATAAAATGATACAAGTAAACAAATTAGCCTTATCCATTTTATGAAATTCGTTATACCTAGCTTGTGATTTTCATTTGGACTAATTAGGATTTCTTTCTATAAATTTGTACGAGAGCAATTAATTTGAATATAAATTGATAATATCTGCGTGCAAAATTTATAACTATTATCGTAACTTGAGGCGAATGTTCAATTTGTGATTTTTTTCTGGCGATAACTTAATCATTGTCTACCGGAAAAACTTGTTAGTGATCTAATTAGAATCAAAAAAGAATTGTTAAGGTTCAAGATTTAAAGAATTTAAAGAAACTTTCAAGGATTCAAAAAAAAATATTATTATTTTGTTATCATTGTCGTAGCCAAATATTTAATGGTAGTTTTTCTATATGGTAATACATTTTTGTGAATAAAAAAACTGGAATCTCGGCTTCACCTAGTGCTTTGCGACTATCACGTGCGTCGCGCGACTAAACACAACTTTTATGCTTCAACTTTGGGAAGTCGCGAAATTCTGTATTTCTTGTGTCTCTCTTCGCTAACATGACTTCAGTGATATATAATAATTTTGGCAATTTTCAATGTTTTTACATATTTACGTTAAAATCATATTGCCAACATTTAAATTATTCCCACCAAACCTAAATCCGAACTGTTCACTCAATAAATAAACCATACTCTAAATTAACTAAATAGTCATAAATTGTTCAATGCTAATAACGATTGTCGAATGTGATTAATTTGGCAATCTTTTATTCATAAAATGATCTGGTGCGAGTATCTGTATACGTGAATCAATTAAAAATCAATTTCCTATTACGGTTTGTGAACAGTACAGAATAGGTTCGGCATAAATTAACAACACCTACTACTCACTATTGAGTTTAGACATGAAAATAAAATAGGATGCAAAATCATCTTAGAAAAACAAACGGCCTTTTAGACGTTAACTTCAAAACATGTTTGAAATTAATCACTTATCACTCGCCGTCTACCGAAACAGCTGAAGCAGCTAGCCGTTACAACCTTAACCCGTATTTTGCTTTATTATTCTTTTTGTCTTGAACCGACAACTATTTTTGCATCTGTTTTGTACAAAGTTATTTTGCGGGCATTTTAATGAGTCGCATTTCCTATTTACCAATCCAATGTATACGGGGATGAATGGATAACGTCAACTGTTTTTTATTAATTGATTTTAAAATAAGTCATTTGTTATTGATGAACACTTTTGGCGAAGACGAAAAATCACCTTATGACTTATGTCTATGTGACGAATCTATAATTACTATGGATACTTAAGTGGAAGGAGATACAATTGATTTATTAATTGAAATATGCTAATTGAATTAAACACGAGTGATTGCAAATCCTGAACTTGGGCTTTTGGGTAGTTCTTCTATCATAATCTTTTTCAACTCTTACCTCAATACGGAGGAAATTTTGGGTTTTTATTCTGGCTATACTTTCTCAAAAAACGATTGTTCTTTCAAAAGAAGGCATCAAAAATGTTTCTTAAGACATGCGTTCAAAGGAAATGTTCTTGACAATAAAGCAATATTTGCATAGTAAAATGATGACCAAAATGTAAGATTGAAACCCGACAGCTTTTTTTGTATTAAATTAAAAGATCATCAAGGGTACAGTAGAAACAAGTGTTAAACAAGAAAACTGATCTATGAATAGAATGCAATGAATACTATAAAGGTCCATCCAGACTGATCGCCAAATGGTTGCACGTGCAACCAACTGGCTGTTGTTATTGCATCCAATATGGCACCTCAACCAACCGCTTTGACAACCGCTTGTCAAATTCAAAGTGAGAATTTTGCAACTTTTGTTCTTTCTTTTGTGTGAAATTGAATAATTCTTGAATAGCCGTGTAATAATTCAAACGCGTAGGGTTCGATTTTGATAATTAAATTTAAAAAAATCACCAAAATGAAATTTTGGTTATGTCATTTTCTGTCTCCATTTGGTTGCTAGTGTAGATGCTATGTAGCGACAACAAAAGTGTTGTACCTACAATTTCGAAACGAATTAAGAATGTTCACTGATTAAGTTAGCATTGAGATCATTTCTGTTTTTCGATGATCAATAAGAAACACCTTGATTGATGACTTTTAGTATACACTTTTAATGTGGGTATAGGATATTTCAAAGGAATATGAATCTTCACCATCATTTGATGCTCAATTCACAAGCATATATCCTACATTTTACCTATAAAAACGGCAAAATAAAATCCCAATTGATCTTACTTTGGATACCGGCAGAAAATTAGCCGCACATCTCCTTAAAGATTTCGAAGATTTCTTGCATGAGCTGTTGCAAAAATTCATTGTTTTACATTATACATACATACTTACTTGTTTAGGCATTGGGACTCTATAAGATAATCGGACGTCAATTTTTATTTCAAGGCTGATGATTTTGATTGATTGGATTTTTGGAGCATAAAAAATGTCTTTCTTTTTCAATTTTGCAGTAAGGAAACGTGCCGATAGCGTTTTACATTACAGACTTCTATATACCTATGAATAATCAAATTTGGTCAATCGATCCAATGACAATGGTTGGGTTAATGTTCTGCTCGTTATTCATTATTATCAATGTATAACGTTTTTTGAGCGCATATAAATGTTTTTTTTTTTCTGATAATATATCCTCTACTCTACTCTGAGTCGATGGGAAAATTGTCTTCTCACAAAACCGCTATCTTTTCGCACGCTAATAACAATTTAAATTCACATCACACCCTTGATTTTGTAGATGATGCGGTAATTTTTTATGAATTCTCTTTTCATATGGGATATCAATAATTTCCTTTCATATTAGCCGCCACCACAAAAAAATACAAATTAATAATTCCACCGACAATCATATAGATTGATTTTAAAATATGCATGAGATTATGGACTATTTTAATAAATTGTGTGCAGAATATGTTTCCTGATGTCAGTTCTTGGTCCGAAGTTAAAAAAAAGCGAGTAAGTCCGTTACGTCGAGCAAACATACATACATAGTTCACATTTGCATTTTTGCGTTATTATATTTTAACCATGAGCTTGAAATCGCGAATGTGTACATTATGGTGAAATAATAATACATAATACCAATATGCGCTGCAATCACCTTTGGTTTTGTACATAATTTGTACCGTTTCGCTATAGGGTAGGCTCTTGCTATTCAGTGGCGTAACGAATACGGTGTCTCATGTGTTCCGACATACATATGTGTGATATAGATTCTCCATTGATAATGTGAAGAGAAAACTTTTTGTTAATTCCCAACACGAATTAAGTGTACCAAAAACAATTATTATAAATTTTGCTCAGATTTTACAAAGATTTTTAGAAGATGGTCTCAGCCTAACATAAATTTTGAACTAACAGACAAAACTGGGTTAATTATTATACAGTGGAGGGGCCCCGATTTCAATTTGGAGCACAAGATATTTTGCAAACGTTACGCCACTGTTGCTATTAGATAATTAAATGCTTTCGTTCCGATACTCTGTTAGAGTTCTGGACAAGAACTAGATTAAGCCCCTAGATTTTTATCTCGATACCATCACCTATTTCTATTAAGTCCAGCATTCCTGAGGTTGTGCTTAAGCTCGAATGCGCAAAATAAAGCCGAAATTGCGAGGGCCCACCTCATTGGGCGATTTGTTCAGTATTCATATTTGTTGTAGGGAAAACTTTACCGCGCGCATATAACGTTTACAAGCTAAAACATAACCGATATGAGATATCCCTTTGATATTTACACACCATACAAAATCGTTGAAAAACACATTATTTGCAAATATTCAAACCATTAAAAAATCCCTAATATTTCTGATGCAATTTCCATTTCCATATGATATTATCATTGCAAAGGTGTGATAATTTCTACAATAGTTGTACAAATTTAGCATGGGAGAAAGAGATTTTAATGGCGCATTTTATAATATCGTTTTTCACGATTGAAAAAGTAGATCAGTTGTAAATGAAATGCTACTATGAGTCGCTTGTGAAGAAATGTCGACTTAAACCGCGGCATTATTATGCGAAAATTGCGTTTCACACAATTGTTAAAAGCAATTCATATTACTAGAAGATTACCTGACTCGCGAAATACATTAATCTTATAAATGGCGTCTTCAAATGATCGGGTATAAAGATTCCATTTTAAAAGATGACTATCTTGTCGGCGCGGCAATATGTTTTAGTGAATTCCATAATAAAAAGTTGGGTAATTGATATTTTGAGCATTTTGGATAGTCAGATTATCACCCAGATTTTTTTTTCCCATGGTTGGCAGTAAAAACAAATTGTTTATATTGGGCAATTACGAGCATATTCGGAATTATAAAAATTTTAGGTCTTATTGTCATTCTACGTTGCTTACTTTCAGAATTCAAGGATAAGTAGTCATTATGTTTAAAATCGAATCAAAGCGGTAATAGAGTATTACATGGACGCCTTTAGTATGGTAAAAGAATTCATTGCGAAACTTTGGGCCGCTATACAAAAAAGCTATCGGTTGAGAATAAGGTGCCAACAAATCCATTTCAGTATGAAAAAAATTGGGGAATTAACTAATTGTGGAAATCTTGACTTATCGTTCCATTCTATACACCAACTGCGGTGCATGTCTGTAGTATGTATGGCATGGCAACTTACCAGCTCTATGGGAACTACGCGGAACTTTGTCTGTTCGGAGGAGAAGAGCTCCAGCGGGAGAAATATCGAGTTATTCAATATCGGAAATGTCACATTGGAATCTTTGCATTGCATATAGCTCAGTAAGTAGAGTTGCTGACCTTGTGACTGAAGGTCGGAGGTTCGAATCTCGAATTGTGGAATTTCTTTTCAAAATAGAAATATTTAAATATGTAATATAATATATCGCAAACAAATTTCGAACCCATGTTAGTTATTTGAAATATGCCCTTCAAAAGGATGTGCACCGGACCATTTAACCTCGTTGGTAAAAATTAGAGAACACATTTTAAGATTTCTTCTTCGTCTTGCCCACTGAAGTGTATCCATGGCGTCATCACCCTTTGGATACTCGCCGGTTCCGATTCCGATAATGTGTCAGTCTATTTTTACATGAAGTTCAATCCTTGGTCGGGTTGGAATAAAGAATGTAAATTTTGAATTAAATATGGATTTGAATGAAAATTTCCGACATAAGTACAGTCCGCGATCCCGTTAACGGAAACCCACAATTTTTTTCAATACACAAATTTACTTATACTAAAACTCATTAAACAGTTAAGTTTATCCAGTTTTCTTTGATAACCAATAAATATCGGAAATAGACAAAAACAAGTGTTTCGATAAAAACGCAATTCAAAGGTCACTTACCCCACTGATTCTACAAAAAAACATACATTTTATATTTAAAAAAAAATATATTGTAAATTATTTATTTCCTAATCGAGGTTATCGGTGAAATATATTACACACATGCCTCTGATGAGTTTCTTCGTTGACGCAATTGATTGTTATTTTTCAAATGCCAAATCAACATTGTTTTTTATTTGTTGTAAATTTTTCATAAATCGCAGTTAATTCCATAATAATCTACAAGTATATACATACTACTAAAATCATATATCACCTGGCCAAGAAGCTGATGCAAGTTGAACGAAAGTACATTGGGTGGGTGTCTCAATCTTAACATCTATCATGTAGACACAATT
This sequence comes from Microchrysa polita, assembly GCA_949715475.1. Classification (NCBI taxonomy): domain Eukaryota; kingdom Metazoa; phylum Arthropoda; class Insecta; order Diptera; family Stratiomyidae; genus Microchrysa; species Microchrysa polita. Next base: position 88,763,633 of record OX454420.1, on the reverse strand, counting down.
ATACTATAAATTTATCTGATTATCTCACCGCGTAGCGACGAACAACAAGTTTCTGCCATTAGCCTTCTTAGACCACCTACGCCTTGTCTATAAATTTAAGAATTACTTTCGCCATAGTATCATATTGTATTTTTTATTTAATCCTGCCAATTTTTATATTCTGGAGTAGCTATGAACGTATAATAATAACTTAACAGTGTGTTTCGAATAGGACGGATATCATTTTTATTGTAGTGCGAGTTGTAAGAAGTCGTTTTTAGATAGTTGCGCAGATCAAACCTCCTCTTTCTTTTATATGGTGGGTTGTGATGAATCTCTATCGATTCCCTCCGAAGTAACAGTAGGTTGCTTAATATTAACGATAATATCACTGTAATATTTTATTATCATTAGGAGATAATTTTTAAAACTCGGTACAAGGTTTATAGTTAACCTACTTAGAGTTCATGCTTATTGTGTGTTACATTAGTCGCGGTTTAAGTTTTTTTTTTTTTTTTAATTTGGCGATTGCTCTTTCGCAATTAGAGCTGCAACTCCTTTTGAATATAAGATGGTATCATTGCGTAAATCTTTATATAAATTCGACTATGCGTGTGTTCGTAATGCATCTCGTTCTAAATCATTTGATATTGCGGGATGGTTTTAGTGGGCTATACAGAAAGGTTTGGTATGTGTTGTAGGTCATGAGGCTGCCATAGAAACCCAACTTCCAACCAAGTAGGTTTTTATAAGAAAAACATTTCTCATTATGGACCAATTTTAGCCAAAAACATAGAAACCCTAACTCTAAAGTATAGGTTCTTTCTAAAAAAAGGCACTTTCTTCACAAACCCATCTTAATCAGAACTAAAAAAATTGTCTTTTTTTAATTATAGGAACAGATAGAATAGAAATTTGCGTCATGGGCTGCAATAGGCATCCCAAAGAGTAATTGATAAAAAATGAAGGGTATTTGTCTGTTATTCCAATAAAATGTGTAAGTTCTACGTCAGGATTCTACATAACATTATTACAGCAGAACAAGCATGTTTTTCCTTATTTTATTTTTTCAACATGGTAATTATTACCCAATGTAAAGACAAAATGCATTCAATCTATCTGACGCTATAGTATAATGTGGATAACCTTACATTTGGAAAAATGACATTGGCACGTGTTTTTTAAGATATCAAATTAGAAAATAAATAATTGGATAGAAAATTGGATGCTACTAAATTCCAATAAATAAAGTGCTTATGATTGGCTCTTAATTTTACTCGACTATGACCTATAATATTTGTAAGCGGGTAAATCCATCAATAGGAACAAGTTTGTGGTATCGCCATCGATTATCAAGATAAGACAGTTTGCTAAAAAAAAATACGTATGTATTAACTGAAATGCATAGGTTCAAGTATTAAGAAAAAATTATAAATTTTTTCTACTTTCATTTATGTTATTGCATGTATATTTATCAAAGAATTTACGGAAGACAGGATGATTTTTTTTTATAAAATGAACATTTTCGTATATTTAACTTCCTAATACCAAATTTAGGGAAATCTTTTACGTTTATTAGTAAATATGACCATGACTTTTTACTTGTTATAACGTTCCTTGAACATTATGACATTTCTAGACAAGATAAAAAGTTTGATTAAAAAAAAATGCACGCACATACATATACATATACTCAGGGCCGTCCCTAGGGGAGGGCGAGTCGGGCGGTCGTCCCCGGCCCCGCGATTGCATAGGCCCCGCGCCGGAACTGAACCCTTATCATATTCAATGTGGTTAACAATTTGCTCTTATATAGAAACATTTATCGATCAAAACCATTAGAGAAATAATCTTACATACATATAATCGTAAGTACAAATTTACAGCATGTTCATTTCTTATTTACAGCAAATGAAAACTTTGTGTTAGAGTCAGCAAATTATTGCAAAAGTCATAAACGTTACTGTAATTGGCAAGATGAAAGAATTTGGAATGCTTTTCTTCTCTCTACTGCGTTGCATTGCTTTTATTGGAGAAGCTTTCTCGGCCCACTTTATACGAGTAGTTCAATTCCAGACTGCGTTTGCGTTCGGAACTTGTTATTACCGTTTGTGTATTTCTTTCCCTAGTCCAGTCAAAATATCCCAATTCAGGCCTCCAAATAGAAAAAATAGAGTAAGGCTAATATTTGTTGTTTTTGAATCAGTGGGCTCCTAGGAATCTAAAACTCATTTTGCTAAAACAAAAATGTTGATCGGAACGGTCCCAAAAAGGACAAAAAAGGATACTCTTTAATCCTCGACCGGAGGTGGGCATGCGGGGTATCATATCAAAGGGAACGTCGAGTACATTACATATCCGGTGTTTGTTTCCTGTTTCAAGGACCCTCAACGTTAGTAATTGGGCTTAAATGGACAATTTTCGTGCTTCCCGCGTATCTTTTCAAAGCCATAACTACGAGAATAAGGGCTCTCGTCCACTGCAAGCCTAAACTTGAGCGGCGCGGCGCTCCAGCGGCAAAGCTTTCACAAAATGTGCGAAAAAAAGCTTTTACTAGTAAAAGGTATAAGCACACACAATATTCAGAAAGCTTTTCCATTGTATTGAATGGAATTTTTGTTTATTTTGCATAGTTACGCCATATTTTGCTTGGTTACGCCATTAAAATTCGGAAAAGCTTTAAACGCGGGAGCGCCGCGCCGCTCGAAGCAGGTAATGGACGGCAGGCGTAATTCAAGTTGTCACTACTTTTATCACTTTTCAGAATTTTTAATAGCTGAAGATACCATTAAATTTGCCAAGAAAAAGATTGATCGGAAAGCTCTGAAAAAGGACATAAAAGGACACTAATTTCACACTTTGATCGAACGTGGGCATGTGGGGTGTCATATCAAAGAAGACGTCGAGTGCATTGCATATCCGGTGCTTGTTTCCTGTTTCAAGAACCCTCAACGGAATAAATCGAGCTTAAATGGAAAATTTTCGTGTCAAGGATTCATGAGTATCCTTAATCAAGAGTATCCTTTTTTGTCCTTTTTGGGACCTTTCCGATCAAATTTTTTTTTAGCAAAATCAGTTTTAGATTTCTGCCCAAGTAACAATTTCATCCCTATAATTCTTCGTAGAATATTTTCTTCAAACGATAATAGGGGCACTTTACAGGGTATAAACACTGAATAATATTCCAATAATGGCATTTGGCGCTGTTTTTTGATTGAATTGAACCTTATTGTAGCACTGAATTACACTTTGAAAGAGACATACATCATATGTCTTATGTCATCATTTTCTGTAATTTTCTCGCGTTTGCAAAAAAAAAGAAAAAAAATACCCGCAGCCAGCGTCGAACCAGCGACTGTCGTACGCAAGTCCGACGCCTTAACCACTCGGCCAACCTCACATATAGTCAGCATTGCTCGTAAACACTACAAGTGGTTCGTTGCTTCTATCGAAATGCTCAACACTTCTCCGCAATCCACCTTCTTCTTTACATGTCAATCAGTTGAAGCTAATTAAATTCACACGTTCATCAATAAAATGCAGCCAGTTTCTGGGCTGAGATTATCTTAATTGATTCATAAGTTAAGAATAAGTGAGGAAATGTTAGTTTCATGCAATATTTCAATGAATTCAATTCAATAAACGTGGTGTTCCAGAGCACTTCATAAGTGTCAATTCTTAAAAAATCACAAAGTTCATCCTTCTATAAAACTACGCTGAACAATGATGAAGTGCTTCTTTAAAGCATACGAATTGTTACTTGAGCGGGAACCCACTGAATCAAAAATAACAAAAATTAGCCTTACTTATTTTTTTTTTCTATTTGACATGCGAATATGACTGCGGACTACCAGGAATATGTAACTGATTATTTTTTCGAAAACGTCAATTTGTGGTCATATTTTACTTTGATTCAAGGGAATATTTTTGTGTGAAATTTATCCAAAACTGTGCTGTTTAATTTCATAGCCTTTATCGAAAAAAATGGTGGCTGTTTTTGACTTTCTTTCTAGTGTTTATTTTGTGAAAAACTTAACTGGCTTAATCGATATGAATGGTCGGGATAGAGACATTGGCCGGAACGCTAACGACAGTTCGAAACAACATCCAGCGCGTGAAAACACTGAGAATCTGGACCCTGCGGTTTCCGTGGTTGAAACGGATGAAATATCTGAAAACACCACCTCAAAAGCACCTGAAAGTACGAATACCTTAGGAATATTTGACTCGAGTGACTTTGAACGTGGCCAAAATTTATTAACAACCAGACAAGAAATTTCCTGATAAAGAAAGGGCCACCGCCGATTCTCATGGGACATGATTTTCTAAAAAATGCAGATGGCCGACATTTTTCGAAAAGTTTTTATGAATTTACCATTGTGAATGGTGAAAAGGTACAAGAAGTTGGCTAGTTTACTCGATTTATAAAGATGCGGTGTATTGTTTCACATGTAAATTATTCAACGTAGGGTCTAATTAGTGCGATAATGGTTTTCGTAAATGGAAGAATGCACAAGAGAAACTTAGAGCACATGAAAGGTCCACTGACCATAAAAAACATTACACAGAATTCGTCGAATTGAAAACACGGCTATTTAAAAACACCACTAAAAATAAAAGTGTCGAGGACCAGATAAATACAGAACGAGAACATTGGAAAAATGTTCTTGCTCGAATCGTTGCGGTGGTGGTTCAATATTTGGCGGAAACGAATTCCGCCTTTCGTGGATCCTCGTCCACAATTTACGAAAAAAAGAATGGCAAGTTCCTCAAACTAATCGAAATGCAGGGTTCTTTTGAATTTTGAATGATAAAAACGAAAAATAGGCTAAAACACACGATTTCAAGAAAGCATTTTTTTTATTTAAATTTTGATCCAAGTACTTATGGTTTTTAAAAAGAAAATCCGGAATGAATTACATACGTATAATTATGTACTGAATTTCGACAAAATTTGATTTGATTTTCATTTTAATAAATATAAAGTTATGGTTTCGAAAACATATTATGTACTTATGTATTTTGGGGCCCCGCATTGTGATTTCGCCACGGGCCCCGGGAATCCTCGGGACGGCCCTGCATATACTTACGGGTAAATTGTATTTTGGGCGATCATGATAACTAGCGCGAGCAAAGTCCAAAGCACCACTTGTTAAAAAATGACAATCGAAAAGTACGGCATGTTTTGATTATTAATAAATTTATAGCATGGACGTTGAGTTAACACACTTTTTAATTTTTTGTCTTGTCTTATCCGTGGTATCCTTTAAGTGCATCGCTGACTCGCCATACAACATCCAATTTATCTGACGAACGATTGATTGCAACAAAAATATCTGAACATCTTCACTGCATACATATTCTGAATGGATTAAATAATGTACATATATATCGTCTCTAAGAGGATCCCCGTTTCACACCAACATCACCACGACCATGAACCGGCAAAATCGTTCTTCAATTACATATATATCTTAATGTTCCGATTAACCAACATAATTCCAGGGGCAATATCAGCGTTAATCGCAGCGATAACTCTTAACCAACAAAACACACAAATCTGCATATAAATACACTTCTGAAGAACTGATAAATTTTTTTGAAGTTCACTTCCTTGAACCTATCGTTTACGCGAGTATGTACCTTAACGTCGGAATGATTAACGTACTTTGTCGTTAACATAAACATGTATTTGGCCGTGGGTACTCCTTTTGATTGGTTCGCTTCATAACATCAATACGATTTCTGCAAATCAAAACATAAATTGCTTAATGTAAAAATCATTGAATGCAAATAGTCGTGCCCTTTAGTTCAATCATTGAAAGACACGAGAGACATGATGATTCGTACAATGTAGCCATGAAATTGAAATGATTAAAATTAATGCAAGTATGGTTGGTAGACATTATAAATGTTGGGGATTCTAAAGAATGCTTATGATAGAACTTATATCTAGTAATAAAAAATTACTTACAAATAATTGAATCTTACTCGAGCAAATAAGGCAAATACTCGTTCGAGTATCCATTTTTCAAAAATGTATAAATAAATCCATAGATCCCCACCTGTCCTTAACTCGATGAATATTTTGCTTGTCAACTTATTTCCAGAAATTAAAACAAGCCACAACAACGAAAAGGAGATCATTTGGCATCTATAAATTCTGATCAGCCACATAAAAACGTTAATTTTGTTAAAATATGTTCCAACATAACATTTTAATCAGATTACCAATAAAACAAGCTAATAAAATCGATTTTCTGTTGTTGGCAAATATAAAAATTTGCCAATATGATTATCTAGAAGTGCAACACGAAATCGGGTTGCTGTCTGAAGTCTTTTGTTTATGCGGATTATACGTATGTAATCAGTAGGTTAATTGAATTTGAAGATTTTTACGAAACATGACTGACTGACTGACTTTAAATTAAATAATCAGAACACTACAATAATAATACTTGAAATACAACAGTACAAAATTGTAGTGTATTTACTCATTATGTATATCATGCTCAATTTCATCCTATTGACACTATCAAATTTACTTATGCACAAACTTAGTGTTTTCGACAAAATGGCAATTTCTCTGAACGGGAATTAATAGCCATTTACTAGCATTAGTCAAGAGTCGAAATTTCAAATTTAAATGAAAATAATCTCTCTGAACAAACCGTCGAAAATAATAAAAATAAGGTTAAATTTTCATTATCATTCCACGGCCATTTTAGTTCCGGTCAATGCAAGCGTGAAAAATGAATTCAACTTAATTGATATTAATTAATTTATACATGCATACCCACATGGACATTTTACATATTGCCGTTAGAAAAAGTTCCCACGTTCAATGCTATACGTATATCCAATACGCATGAGCCAAACACAGAATTTATCCCTGAATTGCCACTTCGTATTTCGCAACTGTATCACTATCACACCATACATACAATCATATTTATGTAAATCAATGAATTATTTTACAATTTACATTTTTATGGTGATGTCACCCGATAAATACGATCGTGCCTATACATTTATTAAGTTTAACACGAATTACAATGCTGCCGCCAATATTTCATCCGCGCGTCTGGTTGCGATTGGTGGCGTTATGCTGCGTTTTGCATAGTCGTATAATCGATGTATTTATGGTGCACACAGATGAGCAAATGGGAATTTAAGGTTAAAGGCAAGAAGTATGTACATATATCGTTAAATGTGAACCGTGATTAATATCAAAGGATATGCATATACATATGCCATTTTTGCGTATTTCCAAAGAGGAAAGTAAAATGATATTATTCTAACCATGTTAAAATACGTATAATAATCAAATATATACTATTATTGCAAGTTTTTGGTTATGCATAGACAAAAAAGCCAAACAGGGATATTAAGCTAGAAGTTAAGTGCCCACGTATGAATGTATGTATATGTAAAGCAATTTATATCAGTTAAGATACAAAAAATGCATAAGTTACGGATTGTGATTAATTACACACAAGGTCAACTAGTTAGGTATAAAACCCCTAAAATTGAATTAAAATCATTCTCACGAATTTTTTGTGTGCTTATGATTTTTACCATTCATTCTAACGTTTTATAAAACTATTGCACATTCGACTTCTTCCAGCGAAAGACCGAGTAAATTAAGCTGGTAGAAACGCTTTTATTGTAACAATCAATTCGATTAATCGACATCGCTGTCAACTACAAAGATTAACCTTAAATCCAAACACTAACTGAGTCGAATGGCTAACACTATAAAAAAAAATAATGTGCCATCAACGAATCAAGACACCGTGAAACAATAAATTTGAAATGAAATGGGATTAACATTGTCTTCGGCAAAGAGGTCAAGCGTGAAAGAAAAGTCCAAATTGTTTTCATATTACGCAACACTGGAATCCTTCCAAATATTCAGAATTAAAAGCGAGCACACACTGTTTTGAATAAATTTTGGTAAATGTTGTATGTGTCTATAATTCCATATTAAATTATGTAGTGTAGGTGTGCTTTTCGATATTTATGACTTTCCAACAAATTTACGATTGCATAAATCTAAATGTTAATTTTACCTTGTTATACACTGACAGTGAAACATCTGTTTCAAAAAATGGTCGTGTTTTAGAATATTTTTTGCCCATTTAGTTAATATCTATTCTGGCCTTACTAGAGGTAGAGTATATGGATATTTGTAACTTTTTTTTTTTATAATTATTTAACATGATCAAACTAAAATGTTGTATAGTAACCAGATGACGGAAATATCAATGCTCAATTTATCTTGTCGGAAATTAGTTGTTTCTAAAAAAAGGCGTGAAAACAAATGGGCTTTCGGAACAAATTTATCAAATACATTACGGACAATACAGAGTTTGTATTTTGTATATTATAGTTCATATTGTTTACATTTATATTTATAGGCATCAAAGTAAGATTGGGGGCCGACTTCTCTTATAGGGTTTTCCAATTAGAGCGGGTAGCTGTTTGCAGCTTGTAGCGGCCTGTTTGTTTTAGTGGCGTCGGTCTAATCTGTTATTTACTATACTACTCACAACAAAATAAGGGCCACATAACCTTTTATTTTGGACAAAATACCATGTTCAAACACACCCTTAAAATAACACCTGAATTATTCTTCACCGTTATAATTAACGATGCTCTGATGAAACAAATGATAAACATATGAGATCGTTGCCTGCCCCTAACGGGCACAAAGTGGTCTTAAAAAAACATAAAATATTTGGTGGCCCCTATTTTGTTGTGAGTAGTATATATTCATAGTTTATTCGGTAAGGTTATTATAATCTCTAGCCAAGTTGCGTGTGAGTTTATCTTACAGTTCATATAATTCATTGTGTAACAAATGCGCCATCCATTCCGATTGATCAAAAAAATGCCTGTATATCCCTGCAAAAATAATCCTACTTTCCAATTTACAGGCGGTCCTGATAGATGACAGATCCGTACTTTGGACATCCAGAGGCATTAAAAGTCCTCAGGAATTCATAACAGAAATTTATCAAATATTGATTGCATGTGGTTAAAAAATAACCTATATAAATGTTTCTAAAACTATGCTGTGAATATTTAATTAACAACTTTTTTTTTTGTCTACCACAAAATGTCAGGAGGCAGCTCCATAAGACAAAAATAATTAATTAAAGCTTATAAGATGACATTCTCCTTGAATCCTTAAATTAATATTCAGGTATGCAACTAAACGAGTTTGACGTCATTCCGACCAGACAAATATTCTATGCGTATTTTAAAAACTGATCTCATTTAAACCACTTTTATATTTCAATTGATTTATTTACGAAAACAAGTCCACTCTATCATAATGAAAATAATAATTAGTATTCATGTTCTTCTGCAATACTTTGACTTAGCAAAACAAAATTAATTCAAAACAAAAAAAAAATAAATCAAATAAATTCGTTCAGCTTGATTGTATTTTTTCCGATGTTCCACTGGATTCTCTACAATATTTTAATTAACCCTGAAAATGAAAATGCAATCGGGATTCGCTAAGACAAATCGCGTTCCAGAGAACGTGAGAAAGTCTGTAGGTTTCTATTTTGAGAGAATCAATTTAAAGGGGTCAGTTTTTTGTGACTTCTTTTTGATAATGTCTGGCTGGTCTAGCGGTTAGTGCGCGCACCTTTGGTGCACAGGGTCATGAGTTCGAATCTCACCGTGGATCATGGTGTTTTTCGAACTCACGAGCTTGTGACGGACTATGATCTCACTCAGATGTTAAACGAGTACCCATTTATGGGGATAAATAACACTGCTGAGGATGATGCTGATCTCATTACCTCAACAAAAAAGCAGATAAGATCTTGGAAATAGGATGTCACTAACACAACCTGCGGCCTTAATTCAATGTTGGATTGTCGCACCTGTTATTTATTTTATTTATTATTTTATCTTTGATAATGAAAGTAAACTCATCTGATTTCGACACGATAATGCCTTATATGTATATATGGTATAAAGTATTGACATTAAACCGAAATATCAGACTGTGCCTTCGTATTTCAAGTTGCTAGTATAAAATTATGCATCTAACTCATTTGTGTTTAATTCACTAGTTGTGTGTGAAGAAAATTGTAAGCATAAAATTATTCATATTAGAGGCACCACAGACCCTCCGATCGATCGGCCAGATTTTTTCATTGCGAGATAAATCGGAAGGTGTATGGGACCATCGGATTCAATTTTTTGATTTGACATGTGGAACGTATTGCCAATGCAATTTTCCGTACAAACTGTCTTGACAATCATGTGTTTTCAGTTGCTGATTTTTTTTAAATAAACCTGTTATCCTTCTTCATGCTGTGGTTGTGGCGGTCATTCTTCATGAAAGTAGCAATGGATGTCCATGTTCCATCGCCAAAAATGGTATAATTTTCGCTATTTTGTGTTGTGTCTTGCGGACCTGTCTATTTCAGAATGCCCGATAAATTGCATAATGTATGTGCTGTACGGGCGGTAGATCGATTGTGGGCAATCGATCGGCCGAGAAATCGTCAGGTTTGTGGCGCCCAGGATAAAAGAACGGCTCTATAAATTGTTGTCCGAAAGATTATAATATGGCAATCGATGTTCAAAACATTACAGCGGAAATCAGTATGTTCAATAATGAACTGGAATACCAAAACTGTGAAATAATCAACATAAAACATTTATTTTGTCCGGTCTATGATTATATTGGTCGTGTGATTTAATAAAATATTAGACATATGTACCTATTTTTTTTTTCCAAAATTGACTTTCAAAGAACTTAGTTCTAAGGTTAAAAACAATAATAAATAACAGGCGCGACAGTCCAACATTGGACTAAGGCCGCAGATATGTTAGTGACATCCAATTTAAGGTTAGGACATTTAAAAAATAACTATCATTTTAAATAGCAGCGATTTTCTTGTGAACTTTTTTAAATAAAATTTTCGTGCGGATATCTTCCACTGAATATACTTATGTATGTTTTCACAAAACAATTACATCGTCCAATCTAAAGCCTAAAGCATATTTGCATACAATGAAACCACCATGATATCCATGGCTTTCTTGACAACCCGCCATATGCAGAAACTCTGCTTTGCACCTTTTGGCCTATGAATGGCTATTTATTTTCCTTCGGAGGTGTGTAACGTGAAGTACTTTTACAAGCCTAAGCGGTTTAATTACGTATTAGTAGAACAGCTTATTTGTACGCATTGTATGAAGAGACGTCGACCAACATGTCTTACACAATATCCAGGCAAAAAGTATTGCATCGATGCATACCACGTGGGTAGGTTCGGTAAGAATGATATGTGGTAATTGTTATAAATTTTCACATGCTTTATAATTATAGTTCATATTAGCCCTTAAATGAGAAGCATATGTAAGCATTTGTATGATTTACAAAGTGATAATAGACATTGTTGACACAAAATGTATGTCGATATGCATGCTGGTGTTTAACAAACAATTAGTTTTAATAAACATTGCATCTTCAGCAATAAAAAATAAATGTGGTTTATCTATGTTATTTATTATTTTCATTCGTCTAATATATTGCCGACACTTGAAAAATGTTAAGTAATGCAAAGTACAGAAAACGTCAATTTTGCTTTCGCCGTATCGCTTTGAACAGTTTTATCTGCTAGAATAGTGTATTGCTCTCTTAAAATTATTCCCCCATGACCTGCACATGGGAATAATTTAACACGACGTTGAACCATGGCGGGTCTGGAATACTTTACTATCTCTCTGGTTTCTGTTAACCGCTTGTGGGGCATAGGACATCAACTACGCCTACTTTCCACCTCTGTTCTGTGCCACTGTTTGTTTAATGAAGCAATCTCGGTATTAACCGATCTTCTCCACGTGTTTCTTGGTCGTCCAACACGGCGTCTAGCATTGGCTCCTTGAGGGTTCCAATCTAGGGCCTGCTTTGCAATATTTGTTGGCTCTCTTCGGAGAGTATGATCTAGTCATTGCCACTTTCGCCTTTTGACAGAAGTGCCTATCCAATCCAGGCCTGTGATACTCAGGAGATCATCATTGAAATAATCTCCGGCCAGCGGATTTGAAGACACTGGTTTTTGAAAGTTTGCAGCTTAGTTGTTATCTCATTGGCCACCTTCCAAGTTGAACAGCCATAAAGAAGCACAGATATTACAATAGATTTGAAGATTTGGATTTTGGTGCGCCTGGAAATGTTGTTATTTTGCCAGAAAGGAGTCAAAGTGAAGAAGGCTGCCCTAGCCTTATTGATACGCGATTGTACATCAGCGTCCGCGCCGCCATCTGCTGTGACTATGATTCCGAGGTAGCAGAATTCATCAACTTTTTCGACTGCCTGGCCCGAAACACAAATTCCACTATGTCCCCCAGGATCGGAGCTGTGCCACTTGGACCATGTCGTTAAATTTTATCTAGTAAACCAACAGAAGCTTATTTTTTTCTGGAAAATAATAAACGATATAACGAGAAAGAATAAAAGAAACCAAATTATTGTCAAATTAGAGCATAAAGTTTGAAAAAGAACCAGTTTTAACTACATTAATTGAGATCTACTTATTGTTTTGTCCAGACTGTTTTGGGAGTCTCACAAAAGCTGTTATTTATTTAAATGGACATGGACATATTATTTAACTCCTCTCAAATTGAATCACAAAATATCAACAATTTTATTTACTTTAAAAACTACTTGGGTACAGGCTTTCAACAAAACATTTTTGGGTTTACTTATTATATTGTAAATCTGGCAAATTCATGAAAATTGTGTCAGTATGCACCATTATACGTAGTTGAATTCAAAACCGTAAGTGTTTAGATTTAAATAAAAACACATTGTTCACGTCATCAGTTCACCAACGTCAATTTAAATGTATGTAATCATTCCACATTCCTAAGATAATAATTTGACATTTAAGAAAACACATGAATGAGATATAAAATCTTTTTTTTTTCCAAAATATGTGAAACAACGCACAAAATATCCATATGATAAACATTTATGTAAATCAGACCAAACCTAAACAAACCTGAACTAGGATCAAGTAAAAAAGTCCAATTCAAAATTTTAATTTAAAATCAACCAACAACAACAAAAAAGAAAAATCTTTAACGTAAGAAAAATCTGTAGTACAAAGACAACAAAAAAACGTCGGAATTTACTGTAAAATTTTTGTCAGTCGAAACAGTAAGTTCAAGGTAATGAAAGACAGATGTTTAAAGATTCTGATATATCTATACGATAATACTTTCTGTTTAATTTAAACACTGAAACAAGAAATGGCAAAATAATCGTAGAACTAAATTTTACCTGGTAACAAGGTAACATAAGTTCGTTGTTTCTACATAAAGTTATACACACTTCAGTCAACGATGAATATATTATAAAGTTCAAATAAAACTAAAAGAAAATCTAAAGCCAACTCTAATATATTAATATCACGAGTAAATTATTTAGCCGTGTATTGATATATGACTAAAAGACTAAACACATACATATTTGCTATTTCCATGTCTTGTCAAGGACGTCTGTAATGAAGACACAGATATATTCTCTTGATTCGAAAAGGTCACATTACCAATAAATATGTAACATCTTGGCAGATTTTAAGCTATGTCGTTTAAGAATATTTTATACACAAGGAATTTTGAAAGCTGCAATGTTAATGAAATGACAGTATCCGAAGAAAATTGTATTCAAGGACACGAAAGCAATCTGCTGCGTTCTAGGAACAAACATTTCATATAAATGTGACTAAAGATGCATGCATTGGTGGGATATCTGAAACAAAAAAATATTTCGTTGATTACTATTATACAAACAAAACATCCGTCTGTGACATTGAAAAAAAGGCGCCCACATCTATTTCTTCTTTCATCCACCGAAAAATTCTTTACTTCCAATCACGTGCCAATTTTAATGGATTCCAAACTGTGTTAGAAGATTCAGATGAAAATATTAAAAGCATAATAAAGCAATAATCAGGAAAAAGAAATAAAAGTGCACCCAAGCTATATAACCCACCTTACTATTCACGCCAATTTTCGTAAGTTTGCATATTTATTATAGCTAACAGCCCACGTTCAGTGAATTTAATATATGCATTTAAAACTTATTCAAATTCATTCATTCATTCAAAATAAGAGTGAAAAATATGAGTTCGATGGGCAAAACTAGATTTGATTTATTTTTTTTTTCGGGTGTGTGAGTGTGTGTTTTTTTTCAGAATATGCATTGCATCCACAAAATGGTAATATTCAGGTTTCCTTTTTTTAATAGAATTTATCACTACGTCAGTTGAAACTTATAAACAGTACGGAAAATAAGATATAAATGTTAACTGGACAATTAGCAGCTTTGTGGATGAAATAAAAATTGATGACACTAGAATGGCAATAGAAGCTGTAAGAGTATTAGTTTGACAATACTACTGCTTTTATAGAATTATTGGACTTTAACCCAACTTTAACCATTAACTTTGCTTTACGATGCATTTTATTTTGCATGCAGCTGTTTCATATGTGTCCTAATGCCAAAATAATCTCTCATATTTAATAATTTTTTATCAACCCGTTTAGTGTTGTTGAACGAACTTCAAATAAAAAATGTCAGCTGGGTAAGTTGTCATTTCTTACATGAAATTTCGTTATTCAAAAATAAAAATCCAGGTTTCTACGCCTTCCTGCTAACTCGGATCGAAACCTGGGCGGTGCAAGCTTCTTCTGTTTCTTTCTTTCAATACCCTAAACTTTCTCATCATATGCCTCAATTATTATCGAACTTATTGATCAGAATCGGTATTACTTCTAAAGGTTACTGGCCTAGTTCTTTCGTTTTACATCAGATAATTTTGTCTCGTGTTTTCAGGATTCGGCTTCGGAGGTTATTGTTTAGCCTGAAAAAGAAAGGCGTACTCATTCATTATATAGCCTCTCGATTCATATGATTGAAGTTTTTTGCTAGTGTTATGTATTATGAAGCCTTGAACTTGAGATCAATCTATGTACATTAACATACACGCTTCTTCTGCTTATTTTATAAGTACCTACATGGAGTTTGTTTACATACTCTCGGCAACGAATTTTATGACGATTATGGACATTGCTATTCAATCGATATGCAAACATGTCAGTACGAGGAGAAAAAAATCATCAACACTAGCCAGACAAGAATCCGTTTTCAGTAAAAACATGTCAAGTTCGTTTAGCTGATTTGGTTAAAGGTGTCACGGAGATGTATGCAAAAATGATATTTAATTTTTGATCTTTTTTTTTGTTTCTGCACTTTTTGTTTTAATAAAAAATACACCTACTTTGTCGAACTCTTTTTATACTACGCTTGCTGTAAATATATAAAACCATCGAAAAGCAGCAGAATTGTCAAGAGGAGAGTGCTAGTGACCATGTTAGTTTTCATTATATATTCGCCAGGAGTAATATAACCATATAATGGAGTAGGATGCCGTTAGTCTTCATAAAATGGAGACTATTATTGCAAGTTTATACATTATGAAGTTACATATAAACACCAACCTTCTTTTGATTCTTAGATATGTATTTTTTATTTATTGTCTTGTAGTGTGTAATACACTTTCGATTCATTCTGATATATAATTTGTAGCTTTTAGCTCTCAGGCTGTTAGCCTAACAATTTTATTTTTAAGGAATAGAAGCGGTTACCCGTACTTATTAACCTCAAAGAACTAGGTTTTAGAACGCGTACACAATGCCAGTATAGATTGAAAAAAAAGTTTATACTTTTCTCATGCATTTGACCTTAAGTATGTAAATAAATAAATAACAGGCGCGACAATCCAACATTGGACTAAGGCCGCAGGATGTGTTAGTGACATCCTATTTCCAAGATCTTATCTGCTTTTTGATGAGGTAATGAGATCAGCATCACGCTCAGCAGCGTTATTTATCCCCATAAATGGGTACTCGTTTAACATCTGAGTGAGATCATAGTCTGTCACAAGCTCGTGAGTTCGAAAAACACAATGGAACACGGTGAGATTCGAACTCATGAGCCTGTGCACCGAAGGTGCGCGCACTAACCGCTCGACCAGCCAGACTACAAGTATGTAATTCCTTTTAAATCACCAGCTATAAAATTTACCGTGAAATTTAGCGCATTATATCGTGGCGTTAAAATTTAAGTTGAAACATCGGTGAATATACGATCCCTGGACACATTAAATACTCGTATGTGTAATAGAATAGCCGACCACACACAGTAGTCGTCGACGCATCGTGCTACTCAAGGGGTTAAAACAAAACAAGAGAAACAAAACATGTTTGACAGCGAACTTGGTTCTAGGCGCCATGTAGTATCGAAAACAAAATCATGACGTAAGGAAGTGCAATTTAAGAACATATTTATTTTATGTTTTAGCGCTAAAAATAAAATACCCAAAACGCTGTTTCGTATGTGTTACCACACTATAACAATGATGCATGGTTTCTCGGTATCATATTACTGAAACGCGAATAATGTTAGCGGTTTTATGTCTTCATTAGCTGTCATTTTAAAATACGACCAATGAATAAAGATTAAAGATACTGAAATCATAAAAATCTCAGCAATTCGAGCATTTCCAATCCAAGTAACCCTGACAAGAGCTTATATTTGCAGTAACATAAACCTCCTAAAAACTTAAACATTCAGTAACAACCGGAAACACATTTTTTTTTGTAACTATGGACGACAAATAGTACATCAAAAACTACAATGTACAGGTAAGTATGTACATAAAAACACTTTTCTGAATAGCGAACAAAAACTAATTCATAAAAATATGCACCGACAAAGAAGATTTTCGGCGTTTCAATGTTTTCACTCTGACATTGAACCTCCCGGCAAATGAGTGAACAATTTAAAATACAAAACCGTTAATAGTTGACGTCTATATCGCTTTATAATAATCAACAATGAATCGAATTCGAATTAATTGAATTTACATGACAGACGCCGACGCGACAAGCGATGGCTGAAATTCGTTTTCTTTGTGGTGAGCCAGTTCTTGAGATGCTCGTCTATCATCTTCATCAGCACCGCCTCTTTCTTTTCCAGGTGTCTTCTTGACTCATACTCTGTTTGTTTACGATTGATTTTCAGGGTCACCCATGTTCACATTGCGCAACATTTTCCCAGCCAAAACAATTGCTATTTTCTTTCAATGAACGAACGAAGCGTCTCTGAATGAAGTGAAAAATTGTATTGTAAAGGTGTATGGTGTATTCGTCTCAATAAATTAATTGCATGGTGATTTTGAGGACTGCCGGACTACCGTACCGCGAGTTGAGGCATTCGTGGGAGTCCATTGTTGTCGCGTAGCAGCATCCATAAAATTTGATTAAACACTTCGCGCACATTTTCTGGCCGAGCAATAAAATAAAATACATATAACCAATGGCTACTACTATGAGATTTGTTGATGATTTTTATCATTGAATCGAATTAGCAGAATGCTCTGTTGCAACCAAAACTGATTATTATTATTATTGTTTGCTTAGGTCGATGCCATTGGAAACCATTTCGGAGTGCAGATATTGCATAATTTAATTTTTGATTTTTAATTGATTTGAATCAGATATGTAGATCTTTGTGAAGTAGAATACTTCACTAATAAATTGATTGCAATGTTGTGTAAATGATTTCGGAGTTTAGTGTATTTTCAAGATATGTATGTACTTTGCTTTGTAGCGTCAATTGGCCACAGTTATAAGTAATACATGCGAGATGCGAGTATATCATGGGGAAATGGTTTTAGCAATGAAATGATACAGACTATAATTGTGTTTCATAAATGGCATCATTAAAATAGCTCTTATAAATTGATTTTTGTTTGCTTTATTAAGTTTTAAGTGTGATATTAAAAAGGTTGGTCGTGAAAAAAAAACAATTTTGTTAATAATAATAAATGCTGTATGTGCGTTATTATGAAGAAAATATGGAGGAGCCTGATTGAGAACTTCATTTTACAAGGAACACATTTTTGGTTATCATTGGGTGAGGCTATAAAACACAACGTTCGCGCAACGTTACCTTTAATTTCAAATCAACCGGCCGTTACGGATCAGAAACGTCTCCCTACAAACAGATCCCGTAAGCGCTTAGGGGGGATCTGTTTGTAGGGAGAAGTTTCTGATCCGTAACGGCCGGTTGATTTGAAATTAAAGGTAACGTTGCGCGAACGTTGCGCGAACGTTGTGTTTTATAACGTCACCCATTGATTCGGTTATGCCGCATACTCTTTGTTATGGCGATTTAAAACGATGGAGGAATCTGAGATTAAAAATGCTGCTGCTATCTTTATCAAAGCTCAAGAATCCGATGTTTCTCACGAATTGGAAGATGAAATCGTTCGTTTAAAACTTATTTAAAATAGCAATTTTGAGTCTGATTTCCCATAATTTTAATTGCTTAAAGCTATTTTTTCACAAAATCTTGAAACGATTTTCCCAAATATTTGCGTTGCTTTGCGAATATTTGGCACTATACCTGCTACTGTTGCTAGCGCTGAACGCTCTTTTAGTGTTCTTAAGGTGCGTGTTCGTAGAGACGACTCACGTGAGGATCGCTTAGCGATCGTAGTTTTGCATCCAATTCCGAGCCGTTTTTGAATATTTTTTGAATGGTGGTACTTTCCTTGTGTGGACTATGACCCAAAGGAACATGTCTGCATAAAAAATATCCGCATACAGTGCTCAGAACCGGTGTTTTAACAGCGATCATCACATGAGTCGTCTCAACGAACACAAACCTTAGCTGAGTCAAAAATTTCAATCGTTCGTGTTCGTCACAAGAGCGTGTTTCAAGACTTGCTATACTTTATGTATGGAAGCACCGTTAACCAGACAACTAAATTTCGATAATGTTATATGCATATGAATTTACTGCCCAGAAGGTAAGGAAAATTTATGTTTGATACTTTTGATTTATTTGACACTACACTAGTCGGCATATGTATTTTGATATCTAATACTCTCGATCCCCGACACTGGTTTTGTTTAACTGAAGCGAATAACGGTAAATTTATTAATTAAATTAAAGTACATATCGACAGCAATAAATAGGCTGAATATTTTTCCTGTCTTCTTTCGGACTCTCATGCTATAGAAAAGAGAAAAGATGGAGGCATATTTCTGGTGCGGCTTAAGTATTTTGACAATATTTAACTCTTTGATTGAACCCATTTTTTTCGCAAAAAGTGATGCACAAAACAAATTCTTACTAACTTTTGAGTTACCCATTTTAAATTTCAAGTAAAAAATATCACCGGGGGCTCGAAACATAAACAAAAATTAAAATTGCCTTTTTTCAGTTCTAGGGCGAAGGTGGTCGCTATTATCTGTGCCTCCGATGGCCTATACTCCATATGCATAATATCCTTTGGGTCAATTAGGACATTTTCCATAAATATTTAGAAGATTTTTCGGTACTCTTATTCACTTTTGGTGTTTAATAATAAACAGTCTTCCGTATGAAATTAAATTCAATTGAAGCGTCTTCAACCTTTAAACCAGGGTTGAAGTTTGCCTCTACGGAGGCTTGAAACCAAACTTCGAATTTCTCCAATTTTTCTCCAATATTTCAGGCCACTAGACACATTTTCTACTTGCAATTCAAAACATAAACCCAAAACAATAATAAAATTATGTTTGTCCATTTTTTTTCCAGAGAAATTGGTGTACAACAAAAGATTAAAATATTGTCAAAATACTAATGCCGCACCAGAAATACGCACCTATCTGTTCTCTTCTTTATAGCAGGAGAGTCCGAAAACGGACAGGGAAAATATTGAGCATATTTATTGCTGTTGATATATGTATTTTGATTTCCTTATAAGAAATTTACCGTTATTCGCTCTAGTTAAACAAAATCAGTGGCTGGGCTGGAGAGTGTCAGATGTCAAAATACATATGCCGACCAGTGTATGTTTGAATCTTTGTACAAAAAAAGGAATTCCAGACACAAGACGAATATATGTAACAATATTTATTAGGAATAAACTTGCACTGAAGTTAAAACGTTATTTTTTTGTAACGCATTTTAAATTGCAAGGAGTTTCCAAAAAACTTGAAACTATTATACGCGGAAATAACTTTCATAATTCATTTAGGTAGGGCCCTAACGAAATTCCAGTCCCGGGCCCGGAATTTTTCTCGAAAGGCCTGCCTAGCAATTCCAGAAATCCATTCAACCTTGCAGTGACTGCTCCTAACATCTGAAACTAGAGGTTCACGTTCACGATTAACATGAATCGAATATCCAATTTAAAAATACTTAAAAGAATTAATTTCCACTTGAAAATTGCATTACGAAAATGTGCATATTATTTTGCTTTTGTTAGATTTGACTTAAAAGTAATAAATTATTAACTTTTTCCTTTACAAAGTGCCATGAACCATAATCAGGAACCATGGCGCCTACAGTCAATAAACATTTGTGTACAAGTAGCAAATACATACAATAATAATAACCATGATTGAAAATTGCTTATAATATGATCCACATGAATCCTAAAGGCCAATACGAAAAAGAGCCGCCATTTAAAATGCAACAATCAAAAAGAACAACAACGAAGGGTTATTTCCCATTTAATTATACTTCCTCGGTTTTATTATTTTTTCAACAATTTAACAGAAAACCACCCAATGTCAATTGTCAACATCGCCATAGTGTCGAGCCCATCCATGGTTGGCATCATTAACCAAATTTGCTTAAATTCATTGACACTTTCATTTTACTGCAAATTTGTTTAAAGAATTAAACAAAATGATTCAGCATCGTCTTGTACAAATTTTGACCCTGACGATTAACAGTTTTTTTTTCAGTTTTTTTAGGTACATACAGGCCAATTGGCGAAAAAGATTAGCTCAAAACTCTAACATACTGTATTTCATTCGTTACGACGATGATTGTTAAGAAGTTTTTTTTTATTGTTACATCTGTTGTCATTTTGTGATAATGACTTGATGGATTAAAATTATACTATAGCATATGTTTTCTGACCTGAAAAAAAACCTACAGCTGATAGTTTTGGAACATCAACTTATTATAGTATCAAATTATAATTTGTAAATAATCGTTAATCCGTTTAGTATTTCGATTTCCCCTTGGTTGTGAGGAAGCACTTATTTTACTAATGGGCATTATAATAACTAACATTCGTAAATATTTTGGGAAGTCAATTCTCTGGCGCTGTCCTTGAAATGTATTTTGTCTAGATACCGCGGGACACGTGAATCTTTAAATCAAAATTTAAAAAAAAAAGAAGCACACATTCATTTATTGAATGCTTACCATGGATATATAAGTATCATGTCAAATTTATTCTGCAATAAGCATGCACAGAAAATGCTTAGGGATAAGTTGAACATTCTACTAATTTTTCCAGTTTTTTTTTAATAATACTGGGTTCTAGATTTGGAGACTTTTTTACATAAAATTTTGTATATCAAATTTGGCCGATTTGACTATAATTGACGTATGCGAATTAAATCAATTAAAATTATTTAGTTTTTTAATGTATGTTTAATTGCGGATTCTAGCAAGCCGCACGATCTCGTAAAGCGTAACATATATGTGAAACATGTGCTCGCTTATACACTACACTCATAGCTCCGCTCGTGGGGCTGATATTCTGCTATTTATATTTTAGATTTATGATGCCATGTACATGTACATGTAACTTTTTTAGAAAGTCTGGACGAAATTGATTCATAACAAATTATTAAGTATAATTTTATTTTAAAATACTGTTGTTGAGTATTATTATAAAGACATATTATGTAAAATCCAATTTATAGTGAATCTAATTTGAGGTTTAGTGGCTGACAATAGGAACTATAACTTTGTTCAATTTAATTACATTTAAATACCCTCGAAGTCCTAACAACATATAAAAAAAGGAACAAACAAAACCATTAACTTTAACTTCATCTGCCTAATCAACCGTCTAATTTAATGAATAATACGACTTATATAAGATCAGTTCTTCTACTTAATTGCATATCTTGATTTGAATTACTCTCCTCTACTATTTTCATTCCGTCAACCTGTTGATTGAGTGCCAATCAGATATAAATGTTGCCAGGTTCTCATTTGTTATATCCGAGTCATCATAATATGAATACAATAGCAGTTGCAAAACTCGTGAACATTTAAAAGAAGAAGACATTTGTGTATTCATGAACATCAATAAATCATGTCAATAATTGCGGCAATAGAAAACAGATAAGAGTACATGCATCGATATGTGAGCTCGTAACAGTATGTTTCAAATGTAAATTACGAAGTTCTCAATTAACGAATCGTAATATGTATAGCAATTTTTTAAAATATAAAAAAAATCGTTAAATTCTAATGATGCATTTATATGCATAGCATCAAT
Organism: Microchrysa polita; assembly: GCA_949715475.1. NCBI lineage: Eukaryota > Metazoa > Arthropoda > Insecta > Diptera > Stratiomyidae > Microchrysa > Microchrysa polita. The sequence continues at coordinate 88,741,245 of OX454420.1, read as the reverse complement.
TAATAATGTGTCCAAATATCCAATATTGGTTGAGATTGATGCTTTCTCTAGTTACAACGTTGTATGTATCTTGTTATCAATCGACTCGATCTGCCACTTCTGACTCTTATTTCATACTATAATTCTAATTGTGCTCAGGCGTTAACGAATTGTATCTTATCCGCACTTGCTTATTTGGAAGGAAGACTTTACTACGGCGGAAATCGAGCCAGCACCTCTACGTTTTCTAACATCGTAAAACGGTTACCGAACCATCATAGTAACTCAACTATATATCCAATAACTACAGGCGAATAGTTCCAATATTTGCATTTTATTGGGAAAATTGGAACCGGCTGGTTTTTGGTACATATATCGAAATATATATATTTAAATAATCCGAGAGTCCCCGCCTCTAGGAGGTATGCTTCCCGGTTTAAGGCGGGGAGAGTGAGTTAATTTTTCGTTTACCCTAGTTAGGGAGACGAGTTAAAATAGATAAAATTACCCTTGCAATGATTTATAATACAGTAAACTTGTATTGGTGGATTTCTTCCTTGAGCTAAATTAAAATTATGGTATTGCAATTTACAGACATTTACAGTTTTCACCATAACTCCGAAAGAAATAGATGTTCGGTCAGACTATTTTGGGAATGTATTCCAAACAATATGGACAATCCGACAAACTTGTCCCGCTTATTACAACTTTTATGAACGAAATTTTCATAACTCCTCGCACGGTGGGGGAGGCTATGGAATTTGGTTGGGCGACAAGACGCAATCCCATGGCACCCTCCACCAAAGATTAGTTACGGATGGAAACTAAGGGTAACTCCCGTACAAAGTGACCACATAATATTTGTCCCTCAAACTGAAAGGAAGGTGTTTTTGGCGAACAGATGGACATAGACACATGGTGAAAAAGCAGGCTATATCCTTCTAAATGGGGGCATTTGTCCACCCTAAGCCTTTAGTATTTATTTACTATTTTTGTTTATACGAGTACATTCGGAAATCAATAAGAATGGTATGTACATAATTTCATCAATAGCGCATGAGTAATTCACTTTTTACTACCCAACAACACTTCCGTATTCCTTAATATGAGAAAGGATTTATTGCAATGACAAAAATTATTCTATTTATTTTATAATCTATACTTTAATTTCTTCTTCTTTTTTTGTAGATGCCAAATCCAGTTGGTGCTTCGCGAGTGTTCCCTAAAACATCATTCACGTGCAAAAATCGACCGGCTGGTTATTATGCCGATGTGGAAACAGGATGTCAGGTAAAATTTGATTCATACGAAAAGAAACGATTAATTGCACATTTCTTAAATTATGTTTATATAATTTTATTTTAAAATATAAATTATTTTTAAATATCTTTTACTGTTCTTAATTGATATATTGCGGTTTTCCGGCTTTTTTAACAATGATGGGATTTCTCATAAAGATCGTATAATCTCGCACAAATCTTTTTAGGTTTATCACATGTGTGATGGAGTCGGACGACAGTTTAGCTACGCTTGTCCCAACACAACACTTTTCCAGCAAAGGATGTTAATTTGCGATCATTGGTACATGGTGAACTGTTCGCGAGCGGAAGACGATTACGCTGCCAACTTGCTTATAGGTAAATATTCTCAATCACCTCGATAGAACTTCATACTCTACTCTTATTAACAGGACAAAAAGACAAACCATTTGTTCCCGAAGATGAACATCAACAACGTACACCACGACCAGATCTTCTTGATCGACCCTACGCCCCAGACTATTCCGGCGAATCGTTCAGAAAAAATTATAAGGTATGTACATGCTTGATACAATATTTTCATATCATAGAATTGCCACTCTACTAATTTCATATCTTTTTCAATTTGAGGATCTACCGCCAATACAAAATCACATTTCGGACTCATTCAGCTCGAAGGATTTTAACAAACCGTTACCGACTCGTTGGAGTCTAAAGAACTCACTTAAGGCTAAGGAAACATCAGTTTATTCGAATCGTCGCAGTGACATTGCAACAGATGATAGCGATCTAGGTACAAGTTTTAGCTTACGTTACAATAGCACAGGTGATATTTCAAGCGAGCTTATTGCCGAACCGCATGCCCATAAAACGACCGATTTCAATACAATTATTGAATCGAATCGTAATCAATCCCAAACCGCTACTGCTACGGTGAAGGTGCCATCGAAAATTTACGAGCCTCCATTTTTGCATCCCATTTACAATAATGAATATACAAAAAATTTGACAGCGACAGCAACCACAACAACGGCATTTGTTACGTCTCCATCGACCACAACAGAAGTGACCACGACCACTAAATTGACCACGCAACAATCAATTCCAATTGAAACTGTTACATTTGCAGGTCGACATTTTGAAGTGACTAATTCAATTGCTCCATCTGCGGCGGAGAGTTCAACTCCACGAAAAGGAGCTCAGAATAATGATCGCGATTATTCGAAACTAATTCAAAAAATCAATCCTATTACCGAGAAACACGCTGGAACAACATTTAATTTCTTCAAATCGTCGAAATTTGAAAATCATGTAGACGGAAACTTCCGTGCCTCCACTGTGTCGTTTGAGCCCAAGACGAAAGATAAATCACCGTTTGGATTGCCAGCCGAGACAGCGGCAAATGATCTTCCACCACCGCCGCGCGATTTGCTTCCACCACATCAAGAATACGTTGTGCATGATGTTGCAACTACTCAAGGACCTCCCATCTACTACGAATGGAAAACTCCAGCCGATAGTCTTGAACCGCCAAAACTCGCAGTCGAAACAGCAAGTTCAGCCGATGCGTCAAGCCCGTCGTCAGAATCTTCAAAACCCACTCCAACGTTCTCGCACAATCCTTTCCTTTCCACCCTTTCACGAACCAAAAACTCCCCGTCCGAAGATAAGAGTGCCCTTTTGGAGAGTGATTTTATATCCCAATCGTCTGACAAAATTGGTGGAGCTTTAAAACGACTTGTCGTCGATTTTCCCACAGATCAACAAATTGAAGAAATTCAAAGGGAACTTCTGATTCCCGATTTCTTATTCCCGCTTGAGAGTGATGGTCGTACCGGCTATGAATTGGATGATCCCTTGGATTCGTTTCAGCTGAAAGTTCCACGTAAACGTAATGTTCGCAACGTGAGACGACAACGTCGACACAGCTAAATCGCGAGCAATGCCATTCTAGGCTATCCTCATGTGCTTGTATTGTAAGCTAGGTTAAGGATTTAATTGTTTAGCTTTAAGACTACTATTTTCTGTTTAATTCGAAAAAACCATACAATCTTCCAGAACTCATACGAACAATCTTTTCACACATACACAATTGCATTCAAAATCTTGTCCTTGATTTCGTTGTTTTTCTCAAATAGTATTCAAGGAAAATTCTATTGTATGTACCTACTATTTAATTTCATCCATAGTATATAAAAGACAATTTTTGTACATATCGTTTCTTTTTTTTGTCTAATAAAGATCGAATTTTTGACGATTTTTTCATAGTTTTGTACAAATAAAAAAAAATATTGATCAACCTTTGTCGATTTTTTTTTCTTCAGTTTTATTTCATCCGTCTATATAAGGAGAAAGGTGTGCATCGAAGTTAGACGATCAGTCATATGTCGTAATAGGAGAGTATAAATGCGGATTTTGTGCCGGACAGCAAATAGAGCGATCCGAGCGTTTAAACCGAAATGTGAAATGATCTTTTCCTTACGGAGTATCCATGGATTCGAACCCATAGATTTGATTGGATTTTTATGGATTTGCGTTCTGCCAACGGAGCCTATACTCAGGCGGAATTGGACGTTAATCTAATAAAATCCATGGATTCGCCGTGTGTATGCGGCCCAAGAAGATAATACAAACTGCTCGTCATGGTTACGATACCAAATGAAGTTTTAGCCAACTTATTAAGCTACCAGGGAATGTTTATACTTTTCAATCTGCCGCCTTATTGTTTCTTAATAAATCCAAAATGGTTAGAAATTGTTGAGTTTGTTTTATCGGTTACGGGATAGTATAAGTAAAATGCTTTCATACAAAAACATACATGACACAGGTCTACATGGGTTTTGGTACCGGGTAGATTCAAACTGTTTTTGAGTAGCCTTATGCTATATAGTATAGTGATTTTAGCTGAAAAAATGATGAAACCCAAACATCCAAAAAAAGAGCTGACTTTTGATGCCAAATTGTTCTATGGCTTGACCGCATTACGCAGTAAAAAGTTAGACTTTTTTGCGCGTCACATTTGGGGGGGAGGGGGTGGCAAAGGGGTGAAATTATGATTTTTCGCCAATATCTTGTTAACTGTAATATTTACAGCAAAATGTTCTGAGGACGATTTAAACTACACAAAATTTCCTTTCTAATGATATATTATATCATATACCTTCTCTTGGCAGATTATATACTAGACCTTAAAACATTTGGTGTAATTTAGATTTTTTGATAGTTACATTTGGCGCTCTAGCTCCTGAAGTAATTTAATTGGAGCCATGGTAATTGGGATAACTATTCCTAACAATATGTAGCTGTACCACACGGAGACTCAGGCTGCCCCGACAAAGCATTCCCCTATACTCCCTATTAACATTTAAAAAAAAGACATGCCTGTAACTTTTCGCCGAATCACAGCAGGCGGGAAAAATTTTGGTAAACGTTAAGGCTAAGTCCCATTAGACCCTCCACCAAATATTACTTCGATCGGATTAAAACAAAGGGTACCTCCCATACAAAATGACCGGAAAATTGCCTACGAGCAAAACTTTAATTTTGGTTAACTTGTTCCCTTATTTCTTAATAAACTAGTGGCATTGAATTTGAATAATTTGTATGGGAGGTACCCTTTGTTTTAATCCGATCGAAGTAATATTTGGTGGAGGGTCTAATGGGACTCAGCCTTAACGTTTACCAAAATTTTTCCCGCCTGCTGTGATTCGGCGAAAAGTTACAGGCATGTCTTTTTTTTAAATGTTAATAGGGAGTATAGGGGAATGCTTTGTCGGGGCAGCCTGAGTCTCCGTGTGGTACAGCTACATATTGTTAGGAATAGTTATCCCAATTACCATGGCTCCAATTAAATTACTTCAGGAGCTAGAGCGCCAAATGTAACTATCAAAAAATCTAAATTACACCAAATGTTTCAAGGTCTAGTATATAATCTGCCAAGAGAAGGTATATGATATAATATATCATTAGAAAGGAAATTTTGTGTAGTTTAAATCGTCCTCAGAACATTTTGCTGTAAATATTACAGTTAACAAGATATTGGCGAAAAATCATAATTTCACCCCTTTGCCACCCCCTCCCCCCCAAATGTGACGCGCAAAAAAGTCTAACTTTTTACTGCGTAATGCGGTCATGCCATAGAACAATTTGGCATCAAAAGTCAGCTCTTTTTTTGGATGTTTGGGTCTAGAGCTAAAGTCACTATACTAATACTGATTCTGACGGTATATACATTTTTTAAATCATACGGGTAGTTTTCGAGATATGATGAAATGTTCCAAAATATGCATGTTTTTAACTCTTCAGACATGAAGGAAGCTTCTTTTTCGGGATTTCCTGAGATGAGACTTTCCAGGGGACTCAAGCATGATACTCCAACAGTAATTCGCTATCATATGTTCTCATCCCATCGACCTTGATAACGATTTTCCATAATTTTCAGGTCCTGGTGGAATCGTTCGCCTTGTTCCTCACAAGACCTTAGTAGGTTTACTGGAAATTTATCCAAATGACCATGAAGGTAGTGCATCTTGATACTCATATTGCAACCAAGATTTCTGAAATTTCTAGCATATTTTGCACTAAAACCCGATCATTTTCATTTCATATGATTGCCGGGAAAGTTTTTCACAACGTCGAAGAAATAAATCCACGCTAAATCTCTAAATCATTCACCGAATGCAAAAAACTGGTATCTTTTATTAAAAGTCTTATTTGAGGGCAGTCAAAAATGCCAGCCTTAAGCTTCTCTGTACTTAACCCAGGAAATTTCGAAGATAAGCACTGTCAGAACTATTACCTGAAAGTAACGGTAAATCACAACAGAAAAAAATCAGGACTACATAAAAACGTCAAATGTTATTTAGGCTGAACATGCGATGCTCAAACTGTATATATTTAGCAATTCAAATGATTTTAGATATATTTAGTCGATCTGGGAAAGCACCATGCAATTTCATTAATTTGCGTAGACTAAAAACTGTAGTCTTTTTGGAAAAAATGGCACTGAGAGTATTGACAGGTCCGATGCTTGAATCGCAGCGGCACCATTTTTTTTTTAATTTTGTACACCTGTGAATAGAAAACGAAACGGGCGCGGCTGAAATGTTGATACCCTTCACTGTTTTCGGCTAATAACTTCTGGGCAACCCTATAACTTATGCTCCCAATTAATTCGATGTAGGGCTTCTATGACTGCTCCATGACCACATGGTCCGATTTCGACTGTCCTTCATGTGTTTTATGACTTCGATAGGGGTGCATACCCTAGTGTTCTGCACTTAAGGCATTAAAACTGTTAGAAATAACGAAGCTAGAATAAAACGAGACCGAGTTCTAATTGTGCGAATAGCACGATGAGTGTATACCCTATACCCATGTACAGACCTAGAATGCGCGAAAAACCCAAAATATTCCAATATAAATATTTTTTTAAGGGGGAAGGGTTCGATGGGTCGAATCTCGCACATCTTTAAAATCTTATAACGGCATCAGCAGCTATCATTTGCTATAAATTTGAAGTTTTTCGCGACAGTCTGTCAAAAGATATGGCGGAATATTGCTTTGTAGAGGATGTAGAGGTAGGGGTAGTCAGACCTTTTCCACTTTCCACCAACTTCAAGGATATGTCACAATTAGGCATTGATGAAAATTTGAGGTCCCTAGCAATATCCAGTCGAAAAATATGGACGAATTGCACTATCATGGAGGGGTCATTTGTATGGGAGGTAGGGGAACCCTTGGTCCGATTTGGCCCATTTTCAATACCATCCAAGCTTTTATCAATAAGTACGTTTTTTTGGTTATCGCGTGTAGGTTTGGGTAACGAAACTCCATATAAAAAAAATGACAGCTGACCCACCTGTCATTTTTTTTATATGAAGTTTCGTTACCCAAACCTACACGCGATAACCAAAAAAACGTACTTATTAAAATCATCTGACCAAAATTTCAAAACGCTAGCTTCATTATTTCGGGAGTTATTGTGCGAACTGACAGACACACGGAAGGACAGACAGACAGACAGACGGACATGGCTTATTCGAATCAGGGACCGACTCTGATCATTTATATATATACTTTGTCATACCTCCGGTGGCTCCTTTGAGGTGTTACATAAATCGTCGTAACAAAAACAATATACCCTCTACCATCTTATGGGTATAGGGTATAATGATGTGAGAAAGAAATTATCGCTAGACTATGCGCCAATTTTTAAAAGAATCATACGATCACCTTACCTTGGCAGAAGTTAGAGAAAATTGACGTGGAAAAACAGATTGTTTTTGGGTCAAATAACAAAAATTTGATTTTGTAGTTCTGTAAAAACCAAACCGCGCCGCGCCCGAAATTAGCCTCGGTCTCGTTTTTTAGGTAAATTTGTTGGCTGTAATAATCATCTTATTTCGCTATTCTAGCTTGTCTAGCTTTTGAGATGTTAGGTGTGTTTTTTTGGTTATCCCGTGTAGGTTTGGGTAACGAAACTCCATATAAAAAAATGCCAGCTGTCATTTTTTTCATATGAAGTTTCGTTACCCAAACCTAAACGGGATAACCAAAAAACACACCTATTGAAGTTTTAGTCGTACATGAAAATGATTTTTTCAAAAATCTTCAAAACCCTGTGGCAGCTAAAGGGTTAAGCTAAGGAATTTTTTCCTGGAAATAGCATGAGGAATCACAATCCGGTGCGTTTATGCGGCAGTTTCCGGACACCCTGTATAACGATTGGTCCATGTTTTCCTAGAAGAACCTGACTCTAATTATGTGACAACTCCATATGATCCCATAGAACGATTTTATCTATTTCCACATATGTGTTTTGACTTAAGCGCAGTATAGACCTCGGGCGGAATGAAAATGAAATTTTTGTCCGCTGCGATTTTTTCAATGAAAATGCATGCTTACTCTCGTGGAACATGTCGGAAATGATGGGGAATTCCATAAGCTACAATCCGAATATGGTTCCAACATTTTTCTCGGCCATTTTATGTATTATTTTTCGATTCCCCGGTGAAAAATATCTAATGACGGGGGAATCGAAAAATAATACATAAAATGGCCGAGAAAAATTTTGGAACCATATTCGGATTGTAGCTTATGGAATTCCCCATCATTACCGACATGTTCCACGACAGTAAGCATGCATTTTCATTGAGAAAATCGCAGCGGACAAAAATTTCATTTTCATTCCGCCCGAGGTCTATTCACGCCTTTAGTTAAGAAGGCATTATTGTGAAGGTTAGCCCATGAATTAAAATTTTTCAGAATAACTTGATTTCGAGAGCGGGACTTCTATGGCAGATCCCCCAAGTAACAATTTCATCCCTATAATACTTCGTAAAATATTATCTTCTAACGACAATAGGGGCACTTTACAGGGTATAAACTCTGAATAATAGTCCAATAATGGCGTTTGGCGCCGTTTTTAGATCCAATTGCACCTTATTGTAGCACTGAACTAAGCTTTGAAAAAGACATACATCAATGTGTTATGTCATCATTTTCTGTCATTTTCTCGTGAAAAAAAGAAAAAAAAATTCCCCCAGCCAGCGTCGAACCAGCGACTGTCGGACGCCAGTCCGACGCCCTAACCACTCGGCCAACCTCACATATAGTTAACATTGCTCGCAAACACTACAAGTGCTCAACACTTCTTTATCGACTCTTCTCCATTGCACCTTCTTCTTTATATGTCAGTCAATTGAAGTTGAATAAATCCACACATTCATCAAGAAAATGCAGACATTTTCTGCGCTGAGATTATCTTAATTGATTCATAAGTTAACAAGGAGTGAGGAAATGTTAGTTTCATGCAATATTTCAATGAACTCAATTCAAGAAACGTGGTATTCCGGAGCACTTCATAAGTGTCAATTCAATAAATCACAAAGTCCATCCTTCAATAAAACTAGGCTGAACAATTTATTGGATGACCATACGAATGTCACACGATAAAAATGACACCGACTGTGCTATAGAAGAATATATGCATGTGTGTGAGTTAACTAGAGAGACTATTGCATGTGTGTGCTGTATCATCCAATAAAACACAAGAGTGGAGTATTTAACGGAGTGTCATTTTTAAGTTGACGTTTAGAGACAGTTTTATCGAAGTTTTATACCACAATCTTTGAATTTATTCCATAATGATGACAGAAGCTTTCCGGAAAATACCCTAAGGATGGTTTATCGGATCAAAATATTACTTTAAGCGATGTCACACGATAAATGAATTCCGTGGTACTATATGGTTGCTACAGTGTGAAGTGCTTCTTTAAAGCAAACGAATTGTTGCTTGGGCCATGAGCGCATGAGCCAAGTTTACCCATTCTCATGTATGTCTGCGATACTTCGAAGCAAACCCATTAATGATTGTTTTTCTAAATTGGTTCATAAATAAAAAAGAACATGTATTAGATTCTTAGCATAATGCGATATATGTTTCTTAGCAAACATTTCTTATATGTACGGGAATTCTGTTACAGAAACGGTTTTAGATGTAATTTTTAAATGAAATCAACCTATAAAAAAAAACGCATAAGACCATTTTGATTTTAGAGATTTTGTTTAAATTTAATTATAGAAATCGGACTCTGCCCGTTTGAATTATTACTCGGCCATTCTAGAATTATTAAATTTCACCAAAAAAAAAACGAACAAAAGTTGCAAAATTGTCACTTTTGAAACGAACAAAAGTTGCAAAATTGTCACTTTGAATTCGACAAGCGGTTGTCAAAGCGTCAGCTGGCATATATGATTGAGTTGGACCGCCAACCAAATGGCGGTTAGTTTGGATGCAATGACAACTGCCAGTTGGTAGCACGTGCTTCCATTTGGTAGTTCGTTTGGATGGACCTATATATATATGCCACTGCATAGCTTTCTACGTATAGTTGGTGAATATCCAATGCTCAAACCATTTTCATCGCGCCGCTCACATCAACACTTGACAGCAAACATAACCTCTAATTTGAGTAAACAAAACATACGTGTAATCTGCAATGGAGCCGGACGACGATGACCATGACCAGGATCAAAATTTTTTCCAGACAACATCATTGGATATCCTTCACAATGAACAACAACAACCCGGTATTACAACACTCTGCGCTAAACTCGATGCAGCAATTGGTCATGGAATAGCGACCCGTGTAATTCACGAGTTTTGCGGGTTGCCTGGAAGTGGCAAAACACAATTTTGGTATGTAATTTGAATTGCGTATGCGTACGAAAAACTGGCGATATCCTTTCTATTGAATTTTGCTTCAGTATCCAATTATGCGCAACTGTGCAAATACCGCGGTCAATTGGTGGTTTGGGTGGAAAAGCGGTGTATATCGACACAAATCAAAACTTCAGGCCCCGCAGATTGCAAGGTATGTACGAAAGATACTTTCATTGAATCATGTTGAAGTGACGTCGTAAGAAAGACACAGTCAAGGCCCGGGTAGCTCAGTCGGTAGAGCGTTGGACTTTTAATCCAACGGTCCAGGGTTCAAGTCCCTGCTCGGGCGGCATTTTTTGTTTTTTTTGTACATATTTTTTTTTAGAAATTGCTGCATTTATCTCCCGTCGATATAAGAACAGGATCTCCAACTCATCAAGGGCAAACACTGAATTTTCTACGAATAGTATACTTTCTCGTGTTGAATACTTTCACTGTATGCATCAGCGCGAGTTGGTATCAGTCGTGCAAAACCTGAAGGAATCATTGCTTGAGGACAAAGACGTAAGTGCATCAATGGGTGAGGTTATAAAACACAACGTTCGCGCAACGTTACCTTTAATTTCAAATTAACCGGCCGTTACGGATCAGAAACTTCTCCCTACAAACAGATACCCTAAGCGCTTAGGGAATCTGTTTGTAGGGAGAAGTTTCTGATCCGTAACGGCCGGTTGATTTGAAATTAAAGGTAACGTTGCGCGAACGTTGTGTTTTATAACCTCACCCATTAATAACCTCTTAATACGTTCGTTTAATTTTTGATTTTAAAGCAAATTTACTTTTTATTTTTTAGGTAAAACTAATTGTTATCGATTCAATTACTGCACCCTTCAGAGTTATGGACAACTATACAAGACGTATAGAAATCCTGTATAGACTTTTAAGAAATCTCCACTTCATTGCCAACGAACATAATTTAGCCGTAAGTTCATCAGACTTTTAATTTAATTGTTGGACTTTTCCAAATGGTAGATTCGTTCCTTCTAAAATGATAAATTGTATTGAACATTTTTTAGATCGACGCTTCTTTTACAGGTTGTTTTAACCAACGATTTAACTACGACATTCAATAAAACCGGGAGGTCACATCAATGCCCATCATTAGGCAGCAGCTTCATTCATAAAATCGGACAGCGGTTTTTACTTAGTTCTCTACCTAATCGGGATGGTGACTTTTCGGTTTATTTGAAAAAGACTATGTTTGCTTCACCACAACATTTTTATTTTAAGGTATGTAATTTAGAAGTAGCGAAGTGATAGAAGTTTGAACAAATACGGTTATGGACATGAATGGTCTCTTATTTAATATGATTTCAGATTACAGAGGGTGGGATTCAAAATATCGACTGAATATGACTACAAATGCGGAAATTAACTGGCATTTGATTTAAGTAAATCTCGCCTTTTTTAATAAAGAATTTTCTGAGAATGTTTATACACGTGTATGATATAATATTAAAAATATTCATTATTATTCATGTTCCCTATTTTCATGAATTACATACTTCAATTTATTTAGTGTACCACAGTCCTAGGTGGTTCAGGTTGTTGGTGTTGTTCCTTGGTCGACAAGGTTCATATCAGCTGTGTGAATTTACCCTAAGTAACGATATCGCAAGAAAAGCTAGACCAAACAATAGTAAAACACTGTCAGTATAAATCTCCGAAATTTCACGGCCAAGGGGTGTTGGTAACATCAACTATTATTATTACAAATTGAAATTCGACAAGCTACAAAAGGCATTGGCCTCGGCGATCCAACCTTTCTGAAATTTGGCACACTGGAAGAGCCACTTGGCGCCCTCATTTCCTCTAAATCTCAAGGTCCTACCTATTAGCATCCGGAAGTTACAGTCGAGCCGTCCAAATTGCACTTTTCTCTTTTTTTGTTCGAAATTTGTCCATAACTCGGGAATTCATAAGAGGAATATTTTGAAATATGTACATATTGCCAACTTGTAGAGCACCGCACGTTTCATATTTGCTGAAAATTTCAAGTCTCTAGTTGTCAAGGTTAAAGTTACAACCGTCGAAAGATGCTATCTATAGTGTCGAGTTTGACACCTGTACGATCAATGATCCAGGGCAGAGCTAACTGTAAAAATTAGCTGAGATATTATGAAATAATCCCCAACGGGACGCCATGAAAGAAGAAGAAAAAAATAAATATTAACATGATGATAATCAAAACACTCATATTTTCGGACGTCTGCTAATTTAAATGCGACATTATTATTTGTAATAAATTCTCACAAAAATACATTCAATCAATGTGTGTTTTTAAAAGTATGCATAATAATAACAAGCATATGAGATTCTCTCGTAAGGAACAACAATACAAGTTTTTACTGTATTTGTGTATACATCAATAACAAGATAATGTGTGATTTTGATTGTTATATAATATAATGTGAAAGACGGAATACTGTGGAACAAATTTGTATGAATAAATGAATGGAATTGTAAACAAAGTGCAATCCGTATCCGTAGTGGGTATATGGACGTATGGTGTAATTTAGTCGGTTAAAAATTTCCTACGCAGGCCTGCACTTCGTTGTTACAAATTTTTATTTTGGCTCAAAGATCCTAGTAGGAAGCAAGAACTGTAAGCATTCTGCGATAATCACCAGAACAGTCGTCCTGAAATGAAAAACAAACAAAAAAATGGTAATGAGAATAATTGAATTGTTTAACGGGACAAAAGCTGTTTAATATAAAAAAAAAACACATAAAACATTAACCCTGTAATGGGCAGTATGCAATTCTTATTAATAGGACTCCATGACATGGTAATCAGGCTATTACCGAATTGTAGCGACTCTGCTCGACTGCCAGTTGCTATTGACTTTTTTTAATTGACGAGCTCAATGGCATTTATAAAATATATATTTGCTGCAAATCTTTTATGAATACAAGCGAATTAAAACGTTTTTATCTTACCATATGCATGAATAACAAAAACAGTACCATCTTAGGATACTTAAAAATAGTCGAATCTGTTGGAATTTTGAGACACCTGAGCTTCCTTGTTCTCCTATAGGACCTTACTGCGTCACGTTGTAGGCACACCACGTTTCCGAACTATACAATTCCATGGGGTCGTGTTGTAGGGTACTCCACGGTGTCTATTTGACGCCTTTTCTCGAAACATTCAATTTACCCTTTTACACTTTTAGTGCTATCCAAATACAAATTAAGGGGAAGTTTTTCTTCAGAGTACAATTTGTTATGCCCTTGTATAAGTTATTTCATAGTCACAGAAATTGAAAGAATAAAAATGAATACACAACTGTCACAAAATAATAGAACGTGACCAATACAAATAAAAAGCAAATCGAGTTTAATCCTGCGAATAGCACTTTAAATATTTTATAAGGATATTTCACCGCCACAATTTGACTCAATTTTTATTTTTGCAACATTATATCGGAAGATATGGATGAATATACCCCTTGTAGAAGAGATAGTGAATCCTTTTGTCAGACCTATTCTACTATCCATCAGCTTCAATCATATGTCACAATTAGGCATTGATCAGCATTTCAGGTCGCTACCGATACTCCGTCAATACAATCCAAAATTTTATCGAAACAAACACATGACCAAATCGCTACCTTCATCATATCGGAAGTTGTCGTGAGAATAGACAGACATGACATGGCTTATTCAAACCAGCCAAACAACTCTGATCATTGAATACCACCTTTTTGGTATAAGTATGATCACAAAGTTTGAAGGAGAAAAATTGCATTTCCCTGTGTTACCTAAACGGCTCCAAGCTTGCCTTCTGTATATGCATTATCGTGACAAGAAGGTATGTAAGGGAATCAACTTAAATGTCTAGCTGGAGAAAATCTCTAGATTTAATCAAGCTTTTTCTTAATGCATGGGCATCGCCTGTAAGCTGACGCCTTTTTGAGAGGAATGAAGTAATGGGCTTAATCTTTGCAATTATCATTTTCCATAGCCCGAAAATTATACATATACTTTAACGCACTTTCCCCTGAGGAATGCGTTTTCCTTGGTCGAATTCAGGCCAGAAGATACCCTAAAGACTTCAAGGTAATTTTGAGCCTGGCGAGCTGTAAAGTATGAATGGGAGCCATATCATTTTTCAGGAAAGGCCGATTAGCTTGAATATAATAACACAATTGAAGATCGATCCAGACTTTTCAGTTACAATCATTTTACATATAATTTGACAGATTGTCAGTTAATTGATTGACCGACAATCTGACAACTTCATGGAAAATGGCTGTGACCGAGGACTGAAAAGTGTGGATCGACCTTAAATGTCTTTTACTTGGTCGTCCATTTGAGCCAACGTTCGTAATTTATTGACTGGAAACTTAAAAAGGAATGCACTCTTTTCTTATACTAGACACACATACAGTATAAAGGATACTTAAAAAATTGAACAATTTTTATAATGTATCCATCCCATTTTAAACCCGACCATCTGGTCCCTAAACGCTCTTCCTAATTGAGATGCAGGCGTTAGTTCACATGGTCAATCAAAAAATGTTGATTATGTAATGTCCTTACATTCGCACAGAATGAATCGAACCTTCAAATGATATTGTCAAACTTACGATAACGATTAAAACAATCACATATCTTAAGTCCTAACAATGTCAGGTTATCTATTATCCCATAAATGTGAGGAGGTTCTAGGAATCTATACCAATCGGGCACAGATAATTTTGAATAAAACTTCATTCCACGAATTTGCATTTTTTATATATTTTTTCCATTCTAAATAAAACAATTTGAAAATATTTTTTATCAATATTAAATTTTTATTACAACAATTAATTCAAAAAATGCATTTATTTATTAATATCGGAGTATGTAATGCATTCTGCGAGGATAAATAAATTATGTATATATAAAGAAAATAAATGTTGAAATTTATATAATCAAAAATTGAAGCGAACACAACCATAATTGTATCATAAATTTAATGAGTGAATATTGTATCAATCATGTATGTTTGTTTTTATTTTACTGAAGATTCAATATGTTTAAAGGCCACCATAACTAAAACTAATTTCTTGTGCAAATGTTGCAAATACGCAATTATTTTCGTAAAGTCGAAATATATTTTCGGCCTCGGAATGAGATGTCCACATTCATAGGAGTAGTTTTCCCATTCTTAATAGGATGCCAATGTGGCTAGCATGTAGCCAGTATCACCGCCAACGTCATCCTAAAAAGAAAAACATAAAAATAAGAAATTTTGTGTACGCAGTCTAGTTTAAATGTTTTATCTTTTAATTTAACTACATATAATTTAAATTATACTTATGAACCAGTGATAATCGTACAGTATAACGTTTCCAATATGCTTGGAGGGTCCAGCACTTACCAAAAATAATTGAAATCCAACAGCATTCACAACGTTCCTACACCGATAACTTATCACTAACATTATAAACTTATAATTGTTTCCTAACTGGAACAGTCGACTGTGAAATTGTGTCCTTTCTTCTTTTCCGATATCACATTAAATCGTACTAACTTAACTGGAACGTTTCATTCTTGTAGTATCACTTAACACAATTGAATTTTACATTATGAAAGAATTCCAGATAAGTGATAGCTAAACAGGATTGTACCTTTGCGCAAAAGAGCGACACATATAATGTACATAAATAATCATATATGTATACACAATTTTATCCAATCATGCAAATATGTACAGATAATAATCAAACCATAGAAGCCTATTTCAACTCTACGTAAAATCTTTATTAAATTATAACGTTTACATAAAAAAGAAATTGTATACCCACTACTGGACGTTTCCAGCTTTCAAAGCTGCACTTGCATAAGTCAATTGTTTAGATTATACAAGCTTTGAACAAATTATTAATCACATATTAATTTTATTTTTAATAAGCTTAAGAATATTTTGAGCACTTTTATGGTTTTACAACAATTTAGAATTGTTTGCCTATTATGTATTTAAATAGTTGAGTAATTTCGAATAATTTCCTCCGGTTTGAGCATTTTTAGAATCTTCATGAGGAGGTCAATACTGATTAAATTTTGCTATCCAAAATAATTTTTAATTAATTATTCCTTTTAGTTTGGTCATCGAAATAGATTTAAAACTGTAACTTTTAAAGCACCGACTTCGTTATATGTTTAGGAAATACATTTTGTAGTGTATATGTTTGTTCTTTTATTAGAAATGTTGTTGGCAATCGGCTTTCTACCAAGCTACCAGTGTAACCAGCAAATATCCATTTTCACTTTCACTATCCTCCTAGAAAGATTTATTGGAAAAGAAAATGCAAAGTCTATATTATTGGATACACAATTTCCGGGGCTCATTTTTAAATAAATATCCATTTATGGTTGCTACGGAATCACACATATGAGCTTGAGTACTGCCGATATAATCGATCAAGCATAAAGTGAAGATCAGCAGCAACCGACAAGCATATAATATCGGTGTAAGAAAGATACGAAAGCATGCAGAAATATATATGTATGTAAGTAAACTTCCCCGATATAAGTGTTAATCAGATAGTATGTATGTGGGTATAATAAATTATTTCATGTGTGAGGATTGTTTAAGGTGTATATTAGATACACAGAAAAATACATTATGAATTTCGGACCACTTAACATATCTATAATTCAATCCTAAATCAAACCGATGTTTCTATTTAATTCTTTTCGATGAATCGAGTAATTTTTTTACTTTTCGTCAAGCCAACACAGGTATAATTTTGAAATTTTTATCGAAAAAATTAACTTAATTATTGCCCTTTTTCTGTGTATTTCTTGGTGCTTTAAAGTTTTCTAATTTTGTGATATTAATTTCATCTAAGTGTTATTGTGGTTATTTGTTGATTTTAATGTATACGTTGTGCTGCGAATCTACAGATTTAGTTTTGGTTTGTCTGGTATGTGTTCCTAGGTACAATCATTTAACGGAAGACACTAAATAATAAATAAATTGAACCCGCTCCAAAAGTAGCTGAACGCTTTTCCTTTCGCGTAAAATTATAAAAATATTAAAAAGGCATACTTTTACTGTAGGGTCAAACGATTAATACTACATATCTGCCACAATCGCTCGCGCGACGATTAGAAGGATTGTGGCTTTTCACCAGACGAAATTAACAAAAGGAAATGTTTGAAAATGTCTTTTCCATTTTCCATTCCATCAATTTCTAAATCCGCGATGGCAGCTTTCTTGACTCACTCAAATATTTGAAATGACACCTTTGTGTAATGTGCCGGTAAGCACTCGTGAGTGGAGTTAGGAAGTAAGAGTGTTCGTCTTAAATATTAGACAGACTCAAAAGAGTTAAATGACATAACATAGATAGCTTTATAAAACACTTTTACATATTAAGCAGAAGATTATTGTATCAGGACTTCACAAGTACACAAGTTCTACTACTTTGAAGAAGGACGTTGACATATTGTTTAAATCATTCAAATTTTCCAGCAATACGATCGTTTAGAAACCAATTTCATGTTGATACCACTCTCCGATCTAACTTGTTCCCAACAACCGCAATCATTGTTCAATCAATTAATTAAAAAAAATTGAAACGTGATGTTTATAGTGTATCATTTTATGTTTCTTAAAATATTTTATAATTGGTTGTAATATGTTAAAAAACTAAAAAAAAAAACAGAAACTATTCTATACAAAACCATTCATGAATGTAAAATTGCTTATGAAATATTTCGCAGTGAATAAAAATCAATATTCGAAAATCTCTGTTTATGATACTATGACACTTACTATCGAACGAAAAAACTTTAATTTAAGATGTTTAACGTATGTTTTTCTTGGGCATTTTTAAAAATATATTTACTCAAATTATTAAAATGCCGTTTCTATGTTGTTAAAATGTCTGTACAACATTTTGTGCAATATTCACTGTGTGCAAAATCATTGGAAATAAATATTATTATTATATACAATATTGATACATTCTATCAAAAAGTCACGAGATTCGTATTATTATTCAAAACTTGGTGAAAAATCAATTTCAAGAGATTCTATATTGCAACAATATTTTTAGAAAAAAAAACTTCCGATAAAAAAATACTTAAAATGATTTTAATTTTAATAACATCCCACGACCGTTAACAGTGATCGTTTATAATCGCCAGATGTATCGCCCTGCAAAAAGCGAATTTATATATTTGTTTTACCACGTTCATAATTATTTATATTGATTTCAACATAATTTCATTTGTTGTAGCGTTAATTTTGATAAGATATAACACCATAAAGAATAGCCATTATTATTAATTTTGTTATATAAAGTCGGAAGTGCATACAACGAAGATTATTCCTTTAGATTCGATTCGGAAATTTTTTTCTGAGATACATACAACACATCACCAGTTAAATTTACGATTTTACAATTTTTAAATAAAACAAAATAAAAAAAAATATTTGTGGTTGTTGGAACAGTCAATTTTGAACACCCTAACTGTTGCAATTCATTAGAATGAATTTAACCAGTACAACTTCTATCTAATTTTTATGTAAGCTACGCTAAGCGCGCCGTCCTGTTCTCGAGCCAATCAAGCGCTGCATATTATGATTTTACATATACAGGGTTATTGGCTAAGTCGACCTATTCCCTGCAACACGTTATAATAGGGTCAAAATGCAACAAAATGAGGCCATAAATGTTGGCCGATTTTCAATGGTCACTGAGATATATGCATTTTAAGTTTTTTTTTAAATAACCTAGAATTTTGCCATTTAAAGTAAGAATTAAAAAAAACTACTAAGGTAATAGGCTTTAACTTATTTTTGGATTTTAGTCAACACTATAGCAGACATTTCTTAATCATTTAAAATTTCAAAAACCCATCACAATTCGAAATTTTTAATTTTAAATAAAAAAAAAATTTCTTAATTTTTTTTAAAGATATTTTTTTATGTAGTATTACTAAAAAAAATTATATGACATGAAGTCTGCAGACCGCTGGAAAAACTTACGCGTGTTGTCAGCTTTCCAAAAAGGTGTCAATGTCAATACAAATATTTGAAATAATTGAAACAGCTAGCTGCAACTTGTTCGGGGACCATCATTTCGTTCGATAAAAAATGAAATAAAGCAGTACATTATACGTACTAGTACGATGCATTTTGAATTTAATAACATTTATTTCATTTTTTATCAAACAAAATGATGGTCCCCGAACAAGTTGCAGCTAGCTGTTTCAATTATTTCAAATATTTGTATTGACATTGACACCTTTTTGGAAAGCTGACAACACGCGTAAGTTTTTCCAGCGGTCTGCAGACTTCATGTCATATAATTTTTTTTAGTAATACTACATTAAAAAATATCTTTAAAAAAAATTAAGAAATTTTTTTTTATTTAAAATTAAAAATTTTGAATTGTGATGGGTTTTTGAAATTTTAAATGATTAAGAAATGTCTGCTATAGTGTTGACTAAAATCCAAAAATAAGTTTAAGCCTATTACCTTAGTAGTTTTTTTTAATTCTTACTTTAAATGGCAAAATTCTAGGTTATTTCAAAAAAACCTTAAAATGCATATATCTCAGTGACCATTGAAAATCGGCCTAACATTTATGGCCTCATTTTGTTGCATTTTGACCCTATTATAACGTGTTGCAGGGAAAAGGTCGACTTAACCAATAACCCTGTATAATAATATTCTTTTTGAATTCATCTAACTTATTAATTCTCTAAAAAAAAAACAGCTAACAAAATAAATTCACCAAAAATTGGGAGACAAATTTCGAAATGGAATCGACTCAATTCGTTACTGTAGCATTAGTAGATTTGAGATACACCTTTCCGGGCGTCAGTCCTGCTAAGTTATCACGCAAAATACTGTTTTTTTTTTAAGGTATTTCGATGCCACATGCCCAGCTTCAAATCACTGAAAATATAGTGAAGGCTGGTATCCTTGATATCGCAACAGGATATAGGATAGGATTTCACCGAAATTGGATATTTGGAGATGTTACATAAATCACCAAATAACGTGGAATTATTTTGTCACATCTGTAGAGTCTTATTCAGATCACGACACGAGTGTTTAGGCTCAAAACTCCAATAGAGCTAACCAACGTCCAATACAAAGCTTAAATGATATTAATCAATAAAATTTGAGGTTTGCGTTATTGTTAATAATAACGAGAAAGGGATGATATTAGTGGCTTGAAGTTTACTTTGTTCGCAGATACCCTAAATTTTAGACTGGGTAATAAAAGTAAACAAAAAATAAGATACTTACCCGATGATTATTATATAGATGCAGAATAAGAGTGGCCATATACATACACAAACTCAAAAGTATTTTGAATACATTAAAACTAAACGGTTCTTCGTTAGGAAGATTCATAGAAATGTTAACCCTCATTTAAAAAAAAGGAGTGTTCCTTGCATTATGAACGCCTAAAAAGACTACCATTATGTCTTTTAACAGCATACATAAAAGGGTTCAGAGTAATGAAGTGAATAAACTAAACACAGAATTCAGAAAGATGATAAGAAAACTATAAATTTAGATTTTTTAGAAAATCTTTCCCCAAAAAATTACATTGGTTTTGGCTACAACCAACAATATCAAATTACATTTGGTATAATATGGAACACATTTGTAACATATTCATGTGAAGTTCAGAAAATCGAAAAGCAAAAGTAAATAGGGGTTAGTGTTAATATTAGTAAATTTCATCTAATCTCCTACAACTCAAACAAATTATTTTTAGAAACTATAATTATTAAAAAACACACCTATAAATAGAAAGTAAAGCAATTGTTGCATCAAAATAAGGTAAATCTGTTTGACGATTACTTTTAAACATAATATCCTATCTCAAACGTAAATCGAAACACTTAGGGTAGTCAACGCCTATAGCATTGATTTATTGATATACAATTATTTTATCTCAAATACAATTCAAACTACTCTTATACTACGTACATATAAAACTTGCGCATTCCCTACAACTAAAAAATCACAATTGACTGTTCCAATTAGGTTTAAATGTTTTTCTTTGTCTTTTCTACAAATCTTCGTTTATGTACACGACTCAAACAAAAGCAATTTTCTATAAGCCATTGAAATTAACACAAAAAGAATCACACATCAACGAAAAAATTTACAAAATAATAAATAAATATACCACTAAACCATTCACACAAATTTTGTTCGTGACTACTACTTGGATGTTAATAATGTAATTAACGATGGGACACGCCAGCACCAATTGTTATATTGTTAGACTAATTCATAGCAGTTAATTGAAACCAAAAATATAATGTCAAAAAATAATAAAAAAAAACAATTCCTTACCTTGATCCATGATTCCAAGCTCTTTCCATACTTATTTTGGAAGGCCTCCTTAATATCACCCAAATCGATTTCCGATCGGCTAACAACAATACGAATAAGAGTCTTGTCCTTGGTACCCAGACCAGCCATTGAGTCGTGGAGACGTTCGGCAAAGTAGTCAACCTTGGATTTGCAGCATTTCACTACAAATGAATTACAAACTCAAATTATTATTCTCGCGGAATACTTGTGCAACTTACCAATAGCCAAAAATCCCTTCTCAACAGATCCGCTAAATTCGCGTTTGATTGCCTTCTCAATATCGTGTCCAGCGATATTTTCGTATTCCAAGAAGATTTGACGCAATTGTTGGTATGATCTTGTGATCAAAATGGAGTTGAAAACGGACTCTTCAGTGCCCCATTGGCCCTCACCGGCTTCGAAGAGTGCGGTGGCATCAGCGACAGCAGCAGCTTCATCGACACCCTGTTAATAAAAACAAATTATTAATTTCGTTTTAGACGAAATAATTTTAGATTTAACATACTTGATTTTCATCACGATTGCCTTGTACCAAGGACACGCACAAACGCTTGAAATGACCGCTTGTGTCACCCTTCAAGTCTTTCTCTAGCGATTTGCTATACATTTGCTCGTAAAATTGAGCGATTGTCTTAATACCGTAGTTGGACAAAGTGCAAAGGATTTCAATGATAGCCTCCTCATCAGTACCAAGTCCGGCGGTGGCATCATGCAATTCTTTGGCGTAGAATTGGGGCAGTGGGGTCATCAATGCAACCATAACATCTTCGAATTTTCCGCTCAATTCGGATTTCAATTCACTGATCAAGTCCTTGCCATAGGCAGTCTTGAAGGCTTCGGCAATTTCCAAACGTTGAACGATACCGCGACGTCCCAATACTTCAATGATGGCCTTCTCGTCAGTGCCAAAGCCTTTCATGGCTTTCTTCAATGTGGCGGCATCTTCGACGGGATCGAAAGGATCGGCTGGGTAGACAGTTGGTGTGCACTAGAAAAATGTTTGACATCAGTATATAGTCATAGTTTATAAGTAAGCATGCAATTTATTCTTTATCTTCCTTGAAGGAACTACTGACAATACTATTTTTTTTTCTATGCGGGGATAATGCCCCGCAAACTGGACAACCATTTTGTTTGTGTGTTGATAAAAAGTATTAACACAAACACATATTTTTCCGCAGACATTTACCTCATTTGCTTATTTATGGTTATCGATTAATTGTAAATTAACCTATAGTCAATCCATCCAAAAATACATATCACCTAAAACATACCGATGCTATTTTATTGTATGTACTTTACTGACAAAAATACATAGAATTGTTTCACTAGCACAGAATTATGAATCGAAATGAAAAGCGGCATTCTAATAGGATGTTCACCCACCTTCAAAAAAGGATAGGTTCAACAAGTTTTCGTGTGGAATCGTTTATGCATACCATTAAACACCGCACCCATTTTTTGCTATTGGTAGTTATGTACGAAGTGCGAGTATAAACAAGAATAATGTGCATATTGCGTTGCGTGTAGTCATTTTCTAGCAAATATTTATTATATGAACCAACGCCTTAGAAAAAGATTTGTGAATGACTTGGCGACTTAGAGGGTAATGGGCATATTACAGGCACATAATTTTACAAACTCGCACACCTAAATGGATAAATAATTCGGTTTTATCTATTGCATTGATTAAATTTGTTTGTATATTGTATTGTCTATTGCATTTTGAACCATTTAAATGTTATAAAGAGACTAACAGACTTTGCACGGGACTTATTTAACAGTTGTACAATACTGTGTTGCACTTTGAATGCATAATGCAAGTACATTTTACGATACATTTTGAATTTAGTGACATACGATTCAATCTAGGTGGGATTCGCCGGTATTTATTTAGTGGTTTTAGTAAATCCAGTTGATAGTGTGAATACCCTATAACCGTAAGATTTAAGACAAGGGCAGTTTAGTTGCTTGTACGCGTTAGATATTAATATCAAATAGTTTTTTTTTAACAAAAATTAAATAGACCTCGAAAATTGTCCAATCAATTTTCCCTTCCATCTTCTGAATTTGCCTATTCTTAGGCATTTTTTCCAGGTTTCCTTGGACTAAATTTACACGTGTTATCTCAGGAGATGAACCCATTCCCAGGTTATTATGAATAGCTGGATCTATTAAATTACCTAGCACTTTTGTGGGTATGGAAGTGGTTGTTTTTTTTCGGTTTGTGCATAAAGGTGACCTTTCAATAATCTTTTAATGAAGCTTAGTTTGTAATATGATTTCCCATGCGATGTATCTACATCTTACAAACAAAACATTTTTTGCCTCGGCTATTTTCAAAAGCAAAAAGAGAGGTCCTCAATTCATCAAAAAATATATAACAATCCAGTACTATTATGAATACAGGTCTCTATTTTCATGACTTTATGTTTTGTGTTCACCAAAGTAAATCCACAACATAAAACACAGCAGAGGAGCTCACGCATGACTAAAATAGTCGCACGTTTGGTTTTTTTTTGCTATAGCTATGGGTGTATTCCATCTAGAAATACACCAAACCATTCGAATAAAATTAAAAGCGCTTCATGGCGCCTAACCTCATCATCCTCTGGCTTGCTCTAATACTAAAGCTGTGACCAAATAGCATTGCTTGAATTGAATTTTGTTCAAATTTCAAAATGGCATTTCGGGGCCAGAATCATTCTTTGTTGCTTCTTCGTATTCAAGGCCAGTTCATTAAACCAATTTTAGCCCGAAAAATTACGTCATTATCATGTATACCTAATATATATACATATGCAGAGATAGTCCGCGTCTCATCAACTCAACATACAGACAAAGTATGGATGCTAATTTCAGCTATTATATTTCATTCGGTATTCGTACATAATGTGCTTGCCATTTGGAGATTGGCTAATGAGAGATTATGGACTTAATAAAATGTTTGACTTTTTTTTTGTTCTGAAAGTAATTGAATTATTGCACGACATGATATCAAAGAGATAATTCAAGTACATACAATACACGTATTTAATTTTAAATATGACTGTTGTTGAGCCAGGTACGAACAGTCACAAATTGTCGGCCTTATCACATACATTCTTCAAATATAAAATATATTTTCTTTTATTCTTTATTATTTTATATGTTTCATGGTATGCATAGGCATTTATTTGTGGTATGACTAAAAATTATTATCAACATAAGACATTTCGCTAATTGGACTCCCTATTTGAATAGAAAAAATTTATACACATATTTTTTAATTTGATATCAAATGCCCTTGTTATTCCATATCTGCGAAAAATTTAAACCACAAGAAACAATTTTAGTGCGTTTGCTCTCTCAAGTACCCAATCTGCGGTTAGATTTACTTAACAGAAATGAAACCTTTTCACAACTATCAGTTTATTGTTAATTAATTTTAGGTGGGGCTCAATAAACAAAACTAAATATATGGATACTCGCATGTGTGAAATGGATATGAAAGTCTACGGTTAAAATAAATTCATAAATTCATATATTTCTAATTAAAACTTCCTCGCTCAATTACAAATTAAAATTAGTAATTCAAAAAATGATTCAATAGGCCACGGACTGAATCATAATAAGTTACTAAGAATATATTCTGGCTAAAGCATTTTATGCACTTGAGCTCGACATACTAAAGTATGATGCAATGACTTTGAAATGTTCATTACATTTTAATGCTACTATCGGAAATGGAATTGAAAAACCAGTATATGTAAACCTCTATTGTACTGAATGAAAAGAATACTATCACGTAATACACAGCACAAAAATCATGACTCACCTTGAATGGGTAGTATTCGGCTGAACTCATGTTGATAGTGGTTGGTGGTTTTGTTTAATCTGCAAGAGAAGAGGAAATAAATTTATATAGCGAAAAATAAAGAAAACACTATGATACTCGTAAGCCGAAAACTAATAGTCCGAGCCGTGATGGTAAAAAACCGGGGTTTTCGAACTGTCGGAAATTAACCATCTTAAAAGTTGCGTTTAGTTACGGTGATATCGAAACGGTTGGTCAGCCGAAGCAAAACTTGACCAGTATAGCGTAATTAGACGTAATTAGACGCAAAAATTAGAGGTGTTCGGGGGTATGGGTAACTGTCGGATCGAACCTATTTTATTCGATAGAGGACCTCTCCGTGAGTCTAAAAACATTGGTCAGCCGAGCCGCAACCTGACCGAAGGGTTCGGCCAACCAGTTTAAAGGTGCGATTTTTTTTAGGTGCGATGGGGTTTTCGGAACTGTCGGATCAAACCTATTCTATTCGATAAAAGACCGCCCCCTGATGCAATAAATACTGGTCAGCCGAGCGGCAACCTGACCGAAGGGTTCGGCCAACCAGTTCGAAATTATCAATTCTGACGGGTCGATGGGGTTTCAGAACTGTCGGATCAAACCTAGTCTATTCGATAGAGGGTCACTCCCTGATGCTAAAAACATTGGTCAGCCGAACCGCAACCTGACCGAAGGGTTCGGCCAACCAGTTCGAAATTACCAATTTTGACGGGTCGATGGGGTTTCAGAACTGTCGGATCAAACCTATTCTATTCGATAGAGGGTCACTCCCTGATGATAAAAACACTGGTCAGCCGAACCGCAACCTGACCGAAGGGTTCGGCCAACCAGTTTGAAAGTAACAATTTTGACGGGTCGATGGGGTTTCAGAACTGTCGAATCAAACCTATTCTATTCGATAGAGGGTCACTCCCTGATACTAAAAACACTGGTCAGCCGAACCGGAACCTGACCGAAGGGTTCGGCCCACCAGTTCGAAAGTACCAATTTTGACGGGTCGATGGGGTTTCAGAACTGTCGGATCAAACCTATTCTATTCGATAGAGGGTCACTCCCTGGTGCTAAAAACACTGGTCAGCCGAACGGCAACCTGACCGAAGGGTTCGGCCAACCAGTTTGAAAGTACCAATTTTGACGGGTCGATGGGGTATCGGAACTGTCGGATCGAACCTATTCTATTCGATAAAGGACCGCCCCCTGATGCTAAAAACACTGGTCAGCCGAACCGCAACTTGACCGAAGGGTTCGGCCAACCAGTTTGAAAGTACCAATTTTGACGGGTCGATGGGGTTTCAGTACTGTCGGATCGAACCTATTCTATTCGATAGAGGGTCACTCCCTGATGATAAAAACACTGGTCAGCCGAACCGCAACCTGACCGAAGGGCTCGGCCAACCAGTTTTAAGGTGCTCATTTTCAGGTCCAATACATATTTTCATATAGCTTATAGTGTCGTTACTACGTGATTTCAGATTGCAAAGTGTGGTGGAGAAAATTTGTTTATTTTTATTTTTTTAGGGTGCTGAGCTCGAAACAAGAGCTTCTCACCAAAATTTCATTGCGGAACAGGGTCAAAACCCAAAACACATAATATACAAGAAAAATGCAACTTTTGCGAGCAAAAATGAAAAACCGTTCATAATATGCAACTACGTTAAAAATGGCAAATTTAAATATCAATTGTAGTAATATCGCTCGACGGATTTATAATATTTATGTCTCTTTGGACGTGCAATTATGTGCTCTCTAACATATTTATGGAAAGTTTTTCATAGAAATAAATAGTTTCAGAGTTAGGAGCCAAATAACGGAAAAACAGCGAACATTTCAGGGTTTTTCGTGATTTTGACCCTGTTTCGCGCAACGAAAATTAAATAAATAGAATGGAAGCAGGAGCGGCCCAATGTATGTATTTTAAATGGACGACAGCAAAGGTTTTTGCTGCCCACATGACGTCACCCATTTAAAATACATTGTGCTGTTTTCGTCGGTAACATTCATCGCATCCCGTCTGTATCAACCAAATATTAACTTTTCCCAAAACCGGATTCTACTCCCTCTCGTACGTACTACATTGCTACAAGCTCATTCATAAATTGCCACACAGCACACACACAGTCATAATCCTTGCAAACATGCGCACACGCAATAAAAAGTGAGAAATATCATCATAACAAAAAACAAATGTATTTTCTGAAATCGCTCGGTTCATCAATTGAGTCGTTTATGACTCTTTATGACTGTGGCTAAAAGAGGTCAGTTACTCAAAAATATTTATCCTTAATCTAAGCTTAAAGGGCGGCCAAATCTTGACGTGGGGCTATCCTGCCACATTGATGACGATGAAACTTAAATCATTCTTGAAGCGTGGCTGTTCACACTAGCTGTAGAATGCTGTAAGAGAAAACAAAGATAAAATGTATGAGCAATGTACGATGAATCGGCCGCGCCGGTATGCATAAACATTTTTTGTACAATTTTCACTCTCCTCTCACCCCAACTCCGCACGTACATCATCGGGGTCATCGCGTCGCCGAGACTGAAAATATATTGCATCGCAAAAGGTGTGAGTAGTGAGTGCGTATTGATGTATGTATTTACTATATGTACATATGTATATTTACTTGTGTGAATAACCCAATTTGTAGAATGAGGAAAATGAAATGCGTTTCTTTTTGTCTCAGACCTCAGGTGCAAATTTGCGCCTTTCCTCGCAATTCTGATACACATTATCGAAAATTACTTGATTGAAAATGCCCCAAAACGATAGTCGGCCTCCTGAAAAGTAGGGCTAAAGGGGTGACAGAAGACTTAAGAGTTGTTGATAGTTGCAACATGTTGAAATTTTTCGAAGTTTTTATGGAAAACTTGTAGTGCGTCTACAAAATTAACGCAAGTTCCATTATGCTAAATCAAATAGGCGATTCCTTCTGAACGGGATGTCATTCAGAACACCATATTTCAAAAGGAAGACAAAAACCTTGAAAAGGACGGTCAGCAGACGAACCTGAAGTGATGCAAAAAGTGGGATTTTGCGAAAAACAACAATGATTTCTCGTGGCAATTTTGCAAAAAAACTGTTTGGCGACAAATTTGTACGATGTTTAATGTGCGCTAATTTGATATACTTCCCGTAGTCTTGCCTTAAGTCGGTAAAAAGTTCAAGAGCTTAAACCAAGTTGCCGAATATTATTTCCCACATAAGTATAAAGTCAAATATTGTGGAAAATTGGGAGGGGGTGGCGGTTTTTTATTTCGTGAATTTATAAGAATTGGTTCGGAGGAAAACAAATGGAAAGCACTGTCGAGAGTTGAGAGCTAACGTGGCGAGAGCGAGTTAAATTGTCGGGTTAAATTGTCCATTTCCGCTATATTTTCGAAACCGCGAACTGTACAAAAAAATTGTCTGAGCAAAAATGAAAGCTTACAAAAGTTCCTATAAAACTCATCTTGCAAGCATATGTCGAATTCTTAACTTGTATCAACATATTGCTAATTTAAAAATCAAAAGTTTCATATTGAGAACATCAACACAGCATAGTCGGCATATCTATAGATTGGCTTTATGCATGTACGCTATATGGATGCTCTGTGAAATTATATATGAAATGAGAGATTAAAACGTGTAGGGATTGAATAATAATAAACAATAGCCTAAATTTCTATATCTTTATAATAATGCTACTCTTAAAACTTAAAATTTTAAAATTGTATACAGTGTGTCTCACGACTCATGGTACATACTATACCTAATGGATGATAGTACAGCTCATTTGGGTAGAATTTATGTTCTAGATGACCTCTCTATTTTTAACCGTTATAAAATGTTAGCATCTTTTGTAAATAGTGTCAAAAAGCTCGACTTGACGAGAAAAATTACTTTTTGCCACACTCTCAAATATTTAATCCGAGATTTGACTTCAATTTCTGAAAGTGCACAAACTTCAACATTAAATAACTCAATAACTCTCAAATAAATCATTTAAA
This sequence comes from Microchrysa polita, assembly GCA_949715475.1. Lineage (NCBI taxonomy): Eukaryota > Metazoa > Arthropoda > Insecta > Diptera > Stratiomyidae > Microchrysa > Microchrysa polita. The sequence continues at coordinate 88,711,615 of OX454420.1, read as the reverse complement.
TAGCTTCCCAGATACTATCGTTCAAACTTTAAAGAAATTCGAAAATCGGTTTTTCGTTGAAAATACTAATTGTAAAATCGTAACGGTGCTTTGAACTCACAAATGTGCAAAGTTGACAAAAGTTGCCTCATTATGTTAGCTTTCGAACGACATATTAAAATTAGGGTCTTAGGATTTGAAAAATTACAAATCTTACGTGTTAAGGAGAAAAAACGTGATCCTAAGAGAAAACCAAGGTAAACATTTCCTCAATTTTTATTGTTTTGTTTAGTAAACAAGATTTTTTATTTATAAAAAACGAAAAAAGAACGAAACAGTAAAATTATTAACAATAAGAACTTAAAATACAAGTACTGGTCGAAGTGTCCCCCTCGATATCGACACCTTTTACCTACAGAAGAGACTGCTCTGGCAGCCTTTTCTCTTTTTTGCTTGGAAATTGTTGCAAGCCGTTTCGCATGGCCTGCTAGAAACAATTGAAACGGCTTGCAACAATTTGCGAGAAAAAAGGAAAATGTGGAAAAGATGCCGATATGGAGAAGGACACTATGACGAGGGAGGACTTGAAGTATAAGCTCGTATTATTGATAATTTTACTTTTTCTTTCTTTTTTCTTTTTTTTTAATAAAAAAAATCTTGAGGAAGCTTTTACCTTGGTTTTTTTCTTAGGATCACGTTTTTTCTCCTTAACACGTAAGATTTGTAATTTTTCAAATCCTAAGACCCTAATTTTAATATGTCGTTCGAAAGCTAACATAATGAGGCAACTTTTGTCAACTTTGCACATTTGTGAGTTCAAAGCACCGTTAAGATTTTACAATTAGTATTTTCAACGAAAAACCGATTTTCGAATTTCTTTAAAGTTTGAACGATAGTATCTGGGAAGCTATTTAAATGATTTATTTGAGAGTTATTGAGTTATTTAATGTTGAAGTTTGTGCACTTTCAGAAATTGAAGTCAAATCTCGGATTAAATATTTGAGAGTGTGGCAAAAAGTAATTTTTCTCGTCAAGTCGAGCTTTTTGACACTATTTACAAAAGATGCTAACATTTTATAACGGTTAAAAATAGAGAGGTCATCTAGAACATAAATTCTACCCAAATGAGCTGTACTATCATCCATTAGGTATAGTATGTACCATGAGTCGTGAGACACACTGTATACAATTTTAAAATTTTAAGTTTTAAGAGTAGCATTATTATAAAGATATAGAAATTTAGGCTATTGTTTATTATTATTCAATCCCTACACGTTTTAATCTCTCATTTCATATATAATTTCACAGAGCATCCATATAGCGTACATGCATAAAGCCAATCTATAGATATGCCGACTATGCTGTGTTGATGTTCTCAATATGAAACTTTTGATTTTTAAATTAGCAATATGTTGATACAAGTTAAGAATTCGACATATGCTTGTAAGATGAGTTTTATAGGAACTTTTGTAAGCTTTCATTTTTGCTCAGACAATTTTTTTGTACAGTTCGCGGTTTCGAAAATATAGCGGAAATGGACAATTTAACCCGACAATTTAACTCGCTCTCGCCACGTTAGCTCTCAACTCTCGACAGTGCTTTTAGTGTGTTTTCCTCCGAACCAATTCTTATAAATTCACGAAATAAAAAACCGCCACCCCCTCCCAATTTTCCACAATATTTGACTTTATACTTATGTGGGAAATAATATTCGGCAACTTGGTTTAAGCTCTTGAACTTTTTACCGACTTAAGGCAAGACTACGGGAAGTATATCAAATTAGTGCACATTAAACATCGTACAAATTTGTCGCCAAACAGTTTTTTTTGCAAAATTGCCACGAGAAATCATTGTTGTTTTTCGCAAAATCCCACTTTTTGCATCACTTCAGGTTCGTCTGCTGACCGTCCTTTTCAAGGTTTTTGTCTTCCTTTTGAAATATGGTGTTCTGAATGACATCCAGTTCAGAAGGAATCGCCTATATGATTTAGCATAATGGAACTTGCGTTAATTTTGTAGACGCACTACAAGTTTTCCATAAAAACTTCGAAAAATTTCAACATGTTGCAACTATCAACAACTCTTAAGTCTTCTGTCACCCCTTTAGCCCTACTTTTCAGGAGGCCGACTATCGTTTTGGGGCATTTTCAATCAAGTAATTTTCGATAATGTGTATCAGAATTGCGAGGAAAGGCGCAAATTTGCACCTGAGGTCTGAGACAAAAAGAAACGCATTTCATTTTCCTCATTCTACAAATTGGGTTATTCACACAAGTAAATATACATATGTACATATAGTAAATACATACATCAATACGCACTCACTACTCACACCTTTTGCGATGCAATATATTTTCAGTCTCGGCGACGCGATGACCCCGATGATGTACGTGCGGAGTTGGGGTGAGAGGAGAGTGAAAATTGTACAAAAAATGTTTATGCATACCGGCGCGGCCGATTCATCGTACATTGCTCATACATTTTATCTTTGTTTTCTCTTACAGCATTCTACAGCTAGTGTGAACAGCCACGCTTCAAGAATGATTTAAGTTTCATCGTCATCAATGTGGCAGGATAGCCCCACGTCAAGATTTGGCCGCCCTTTAAGCTTAGATTAAGGATAAATATTTTTGAGTAACTGACCTCTTTTAGCCACAGTCATAAAGAGTCATAAACGACTCAATTGATGAACCGAGCGATTTCAGAAAATACATTTGTTTTTTGTTATGATGATATTTCTCACTTTTTATTGCGTGTGCGCATGTTTGCAAGGATTATGACTGTGTGTGTGCTGTGTGGCAATTTATGAATGAGCTTGTAGCAATGTAGTACGTACGAGAGGGAGTAGAATCCGGTTTTGGGAAAAGTTAATATTTGGTTGATACAGACGGGATGCGATGAATGTTACCGACGAAAACAGCACAATGTATTTTAAATGGGTGACGTCATGTGGGCAGCAAAAACCTTTGCTGTCGTCCATTTAAAATACATACATTGGGCCGCTCCTGCTTCCATTCTATTTATTTAATTTTCGTTGCGCGAAACAGGGTCAAAATCACGAAAAACCCTGAAATGTTCGCTGTTTTTCCGTTATTTGGCTCCTAACTCTGAAACTATTTATTTCTATGAAAAACTTTCCATAAATATGTTAGAGAGCACATAATTGCACGTCCAAAGAGACATAAATATTATAAATCCGTCGAGCGATATTACTACAATTGATATTTAAATTTGCCATTTTTAACGTAGTTGCATATTATGAACGGTTTTTCATTTTTGCTCGCAAAAGTTGCATTTTTCTTGTATATTATGTGTTTTGGGTTTTGACCCTGTTCCGCAATGAAATTTTGGTGAGAAGCTCTTGTTTCGAGCTCAGCACCCTAAAAAAATAAAAATAAACAAATTTTCTCCACCACACTTTGCAATCTGAAATCACGTAGTAACGACACTATAAGCTATATGAAAATATGTATTGGACCTGAAAATGAGCACCTTAAAACTGGTTGGCCGAGCCCTTCGGTCAGGTTGCGGTTCGGCTGACCAGTGTTTTTATCATCAGGGAGTGACCCTCTATCGAATAGAATAGGTTCGATCCGACAGTACTGAAACCCCATCGACCCGTCAAAATTGGTACTTTCAAACTGGTTGGCCGAACCCTTCGGTCAAGTTGCGGTTCGGCTGACCAGTGTTTTTAGCATCAGGGGGCGGTCCTTTATCGAATAGAATAGGTTCGATCCGACAGTTCCGATACCCCATCGACCCGTCAAAATTGGTACTTTCAAACTGGTTGGCCGAACCCTTCGGTCAGGTTGCCGTTCGGCTGACCAGTGTTTTTAGCACCAGGGAGTGACCCTCTATCGAATAGAATAGGTTTGATCCGACAGTTCTGAAACCCCATCGACCCGTCAAAATTGGTACTTTCGAACTGGTGGGCCGAACCCTTCGGTCAGGTTCCGGTTCGGCTGACCAGTGTTTTTAGTATCAGGGAGTGACCCTCTATCGAATAGAATAGGTTTGATTCGACAGTTCTGAAACCCCATCGACCCGTCAAAATTGTTACTTTCAAACTGGTTGGCCGAACCCTTCGGTCAGGTTGCGGTTCGGCTGACCAGTGTTTTTATCATCAGGGAGTGACCCTCTATCGAATAGAATAGGTTTGATCCGACAGTTCTGAAACCCCATCGACCCGTCAAAATTGGTAATTTCGAACTGGTTGGCCGAACCCTTCGGTCAGGTTGCGGTTCGGCTGACCAATGTTTTTAGCATCAGGGAGTGACCCTCTATCGAATAGACTAGGTTTGATCCGACAGTTCTGAAACCCCATCGACCCGTCAGAATTGATAATTTCGAACTGGTTGGCCGAACCCTTCGGTCAGGTTGCCGCTCGGCTGACCAGTATTTATTGCATCAGGGGGCGGTCTTTTATCGAATAGAATAGGTTTGATCCGACAGTTCCGAAAACCCCATCGCACCTAAAAAAAATCGCACCTTTAAACTGGTTGGCCGAACCCTTCGGTCAGGTTGCGGCTCGGCTGACCAATGTTTTTAGACTCACGGAGAGGTCCTCTATCGAATAAAATAGGTTCGATCCGACAGTTACCCATACCCCCGAACACCTCTAATTTTTGCGTCTAATTACGTCTAATTACGCTATACTGGTCAAGTTTTGCTTCGGCTGACCAACCGTTTCGATATCACCGTAACTAAACGCAACTTTTAAGATGGTTAATTTCCGACAGTTCGAAAACCCCGGTTTTTTACCATCACGGCTCGGACTATAAACTGTTGATGAAGGATTCAAAATTATATAGGTACAAAATTTCGTACAATTTCCTAAATTTAAGTATAATTCTTTGTAGAGAAATAATATCATGTCATTACAACACCAACCAAATGCGGGTGTATCTTCCCCGTTTCAAAGCAAGTATCGATAAACGACTCAGTAAAAATGGTTTATGTATAACTTGTCGTTTATTTGAATATTGAATGATTTTTTGTGTATTATAAAATGTTCGGTTATCGGATAATATTAACGATGTATATACTTTCTTCTGAGACACAGAAATGTTTAAAAAAAAAAGTAGAAATCCGCAAAATTGAAAAGAGCCGAATAATTTACTCCTTCCTCTATCAATATATGTAATTAGTTTAATTGACCCGAACACCTATACCTCTACCATATGAGAAAAGAACCATTTGAAAAATTTTTTTCGTTATGTATGACGATGACTCACTTTATCGCTAACCAGCTTCAATGCCGGAAGATTTTTTTTTATTCTGACGTTCATATTTTTTATTGTTTTTGACATTGAAAATGGTAAAAATTATGCCGGTGAAGGTGAACTTGAAAATTTCAACTGTGTACACACCGTGTTATTGTATATGGATGGGAACTTAGATGTTTTGGATCGCGGAGACAGGGGAGTTTTCTTTTAGATATTGTTCTACAAATACAGAAACAAGTGCAAAAATTTGTAGGTACATATTATATTTATAACTATCACCGCCTCTAAGATTTAGGATCACAAAATATCTTTTCAAAGAAAACAATCCATAAAGTGGACTTTTTTATAATGGTTGTTATGTTATATTCTTAGTTGAAATGATTGTTGAGTTTAATAATACCCATCCCTATTCATTCTCTTTATTTCATTATGAAGATATATGTGATATAGAGCGGAATTCATAGTCCTAACTTATACTTAAGGGTAGTCAATTTTATTTTGCTGCTGACCTGACGGCCTTCGTTGCTAATGCTTTAAATTGAATGTTTACAATTGTAATTTACGTCTTTGTAAATAAATAATAATAATACATAATAATTTTGCTGCTACCAGATATATTTTTTGTCAATTACTTTAATTATGCTCCTGAATTATATAATTTTATTAAATAACGTAATGCCTTTGTAAGTGACGTTTTAATCCAATAAGCATTCATTTATACTTATACTTAAGTAAGGTCAATAAGTTCCGCACATAAATTCAAAGCTGAGCAAGCATTTTTCTAAATTCGGTTCTGTATACAACATTTTTCTTTAGAGTAGGTACTAACATCGTCAATTCACGTGAAATCCATGCAAAATACTGTCTAAATTTTGATGATCGTGAAATCGAATTCGCTTGGCGGTACTCACTTAACATGAAAGTCTCCTCACCGGTTTTTGACATTTCGCCAGCGAAAATAATGCAGTTGCACTTTATTTCACAGTGAAAAGATGTCATCGACATCAGTCAAAACGCGAGTGAATATTTATCTTACATTAAGTGAATAAAAAGCAAGTCTCCACTGCACCGTTTTCACGGGAGACATATATGCAAGTTTTTCGCCCGGTGAACTCAGTACATACCTTTACCAATTAAATCGAAATATGGAGTCATGTGGAAGAAGTGAAAATGGGTAGAGTGATTTTTTTTCGTAACGAAACATTGTTTCAAGTTTCACTTCACTGTAAATAGTCCCACCTCAACAAAATATTCCTTTAATCCTTGGCGCCAAATAGTCGGCAGATGGAACGAATATCTAAAATATATCTTCATGTACATATCTATCTTAAATATATTTACATACATCTATATACTGTTTATGTTATAGTTAATTTAATCTAACTAGAACGTATATATATACAATACTGCTCTAGTCATCGTGACGTAGCTAACACGATAAAGTTATCCCCGACAACTAGGCGTCCAGGAAATACAGAACTACCAGATTGAAAAGTATAGATAATACGAGTATTTCCCAGAATGTACACATTCAGTTTTCATGGTATATGACCATAAAATGGTAAGGACGAGCGAGAATCTACAACATACTTATATGTATACGAAGTAGGTTGTATCCTTCAGGATAAGTTGAAAGAGAGATGTTAAATTTACCCTTAGTAAAATAGCTACATGGTATAATGTCATATAATGTACCTACATTTATTCAGTTGACAGTATTATCCAGCCAACAAAATTAAGTACATACGAGTATAACCATATCACGATAATTGTAGGTTGTTTTTAGACAAACCCAATAGGAAAAATAGAAGCGCTTCCGATAGAAGCGACCTAGAAGCGCTTTCTCACCATTTCCAAATGTGCTTCGGAGGAAGCGCATCCACAGAAGCGTATTTACGAATGGTGAGAAAGATCGTAATAGAAAGATTTAAGATCGTAATAGAAAAACATCGACTTTTTGTGACGATTGCAGCACACGTCGAACATACACTGTTGTTCTAGATAATTTTATATATAACGTGTACGCCATTCGTCTTGTTAAATTTAAAGTGTTCAAGTCGTGACTTTTTGTAGCAAACTTATAATTTGAAAAAAAGAAACGGATGAACATATTTTTCTAATAAATTTGAAAATTTCACAATGTATCATATTCGTTTTCCCTTTCAATCCTCTAAAAGCGCATTTCATTCACTTAAATGAGTGAGATGTGAAATTCTTTTGGAGCACTTATAGCACACTGCTCCAGAAGTGCTTACCACTCACTTCTCTAGAAGTGCTTACAACTGACATCTCTAGAAGCGCTTCTGAAGCGCATCTTAAGGAACTGCTTGCCTCCGCGGACATGCAATGTTAAAAAGTACATGAAGAGGAATGGAGATGGGAAGCGCTTCTCTGCTTCCCGAGAAGCGCAGCTTTTGCCCTTCTGAAGCGCTCTTTTTCCTATTGGGAACATAAAAAATTGAGTATGTATTTGCCTTTCATTTTGCGGTGTGTTCTGTACATACTTTCAATACAAATTTAACAGCAGTTGTGCTTATAGACTAATGCTGGGCAAGATTTGTCTTGAGTTAAGTTTATCCTGTTCTGGAGGAAAAGAAACCTTAAAAAAAACTTCCTAATTTCCCAGAGTATAGTGACCGATCAACAGCAATATCCACCACTGCGAGAAATGTCCTTGCGTTAATGTTTATTGCATCCCATAAAATTAACTTCTCATAATATAAGTCTAAGGAGTATAATTAAATAATTCAGAAAACATTAACAGATTTAATAGTGACCGTGTATATAAAGCAAGCAAGAAAAAATATTTGAACCAAGAATATTTGTCTTCAACGGCATATACAGGCCATACTAACTAAGTTTAGTACCACTCGCGAATCATTTTGTCCGTGTTTGCCAGTTCATGGCAAAGTGGACTAGAATTTAGTCCGGTATAAACACCTCATAGGAAAAGTACTATGTATCTCCAAAAACATTTTAAGATAGTTAATTTTAGAGCCGGTATACATATATGCGCTCAGCGTGTTCCATATTTGCTCCAGTGCTGGTGACGTACGTAGTTTCACTACACAACACATGACATGAAACAGGAACATGTAGGTTGTAAAACGAACGATGTGACTTTGTGGGTTTGGGCGGTACTCCCTATTATGACATCATCGCCTCTCATCACTGAATTCAAATGCAGCGAACCTTGACGCTGAGAAAATTAAACAGAACCGAAACTTCATTGATGAACCACGTGAATCTCATGGCTGGATAAAGATAAACTCATACAAGCATTTTGCTATACAGTCAGAATACACCGGCAACTTGCGACTTTGCTTCTCGCTATTCAACAAATACCGAGGAGCAACCGGCATATTTGACGTGGCATTTTGTTTGTTCGAAAATTTGCAATTTACACCTGTACATTTTACCGATACCCATGTTTTTTTTATAAGTAGAATATTTGTGAATTTCTCGTCGTGTAACTAAAACTGTTTGAGTACATGGTGCTAGTACAGATATTCAATACATATTGAAGAATACATGGATGAAGTAGAGGACACATCGACATCATGCTAATTGAGATCACATGGAGAACAGCATAGAGTCACTTTTTCGGTGACTAATGACATAGTGCAAAAATGTGGGCACTATGGGCAATTATGTTATCGTCAGTCAGTTCAAACTTGGGAGGGTATTTTAAAACACGAAACCACTAATTGGAAGCTGGTTTGGCCATCACACCATAGTCCCACCGCGATGATGTCATCCAATGGAATTGTACCGAAAAGAAAATGCAGATGGCAAATGGACGCGTATGTATTCAATCAATTCAAGGAATTTTCACAATCTGGTGGATAGCTGGGCTTATTCCAATGATTCTAGCTGAGTGCTTCACTCTTTCGGCTTGAACTCACACAAGGCTAATCATTCACAGTCCAATTTAATAGTCGGCAATTTTGTTTTTTCTCGTCACCACATCCAGATTAAATGGGTTTTTTGATTGATCTATCTACACCACAACAATTTTCATTACACTAGAGCCGCACCCAATTCGTTTCACTGTACGCACTTAGCCTTAGCGGCATCGCGAGCAATACACCTCTCCACTAACTCTTCTCAGTGTATTTCAATACATAACACATTCAAGATAAATTTAGCAGATATGTATTTAAAGTTGAGTGTTGTACTTACAGGAAAAAATCAAATATCGCCCAAGAATATACGCGAAGCGGTTGCTTAAACGTTTCGAACAAGACTGCGACTAATCTGAAATGTAGGCAACCGGCAAGTTTTATTTCCACTCCCAACCAAACTATACTAAAGTGAGCAGTGTCGAGAAGTGCCGAACATGTTGGTCCGATTCCCGAAGCAAACTCCCCCATGGCGTCATCCATGCCTCATCATAAATGCCCCATTCCAAGAATTCCGTGATGAACGAACACTGCACTGACTGACTGTATAGTGAGTGTATATACTTAGTTGTTTGCATTCTAGATACATTCTACTCTGAAGACGACGAAACGACGTTCGACGTACACCCATGTCATATCTTCAGATCTCCAGCCTCATACTCACATAACATGTACATATTTATTATATGTGGAGCTTTATTCCTATCATGCGGGGCTCCCATTTGGGAACATAACTTAGTTAAAATCTGTGAAATCTACAGATTGTATTTTTGGGAACGTTCAATCATTACAACTTGGAGTGCATAGGAGTTCAGGGTCAAAGCAAATTAATATAATTGAAGCGATGTCACTTGCTTGTCTAAGAAAAATGGCATATTTGGTCGGCAAAAATCCTACATCGGAAATTTTTTTGGATTATGGTTGGGAATGGTCCCCAGATTATGGCATTAAAAGTCCCAACCGATCGGGGTCCGCAACCTTAAAAAAAGGGGAAAGGAGGGCATTTTTTCGGTTTTTTTGCGATTATTACAAAAACGGACGAAAAAAACTACATAAAATTATCTTTGCAATGATATAAAACACATTAGAGTTTAATTGAATATTTCGGCGTTAGACTAGAACATAAATTGGAATATTTTCATTTTAGACCTTTTTTCTGGTTTCTGTAAAAGAACGAAATATTTTGTTGTAGTATGCACGTGATAAGCCTAGTGCATGAGATTGCAAAATGTAGTAGAGAAAATTGTTTTTTTCCTTATTTTTCTTGGGTGCTGAACACGAATCCGGAGCTTCTCACCAAAAATTTCGTTGCAGAACAGGGTCAAAATCGCGAAAAAAAACCCAAAAATTTTCACTGTTAAGAGTAGGTAAACATCGTCAGTTCAGTTTTGTCGCAAAATTGCATTTGTCTTGTTATTTGTGTATTTTGGGGTGCTGAGCCCGAACCCGTACCTTCCCACCAAAATTTCAAACAGAGTCAAAATCGTAAAGAACGTAAAAAAGTGACTATCAATTGTAGCGATATTTTGAAGATAATTGTCGCGTTGAACCCGCACTTATGTTTTCTCTAACACGTTAATGGACAGGTTTTCGCAGAATTACAGCTTCGGAGTTATAACCTAAAAAAACCGAAAAACTCCGAAAATTTGGGAATTTGGGATTTTTGTGGTTTTGGCCCTGTTTTTGAACGAAATTTTGTTGGGAAGTTCCGTATTCGTGCTCAGCACCCAAAAAAAAAAAACACAAGAAACAAAAAAATCTCCACCGTATTTTGCAATCTCAAAATTACATACGTTATGTGTATTTAACTGAATAATGTGACTTACATGGATTATTAGAAAATAATAGCTTTTGTAACAGTATAAAAAAATAAAAATTTGTTTTGTTATTGCTCGTATGCATTACACTTCCGGCTGGTGTACAATGTGGTCTGGGACCCGGCCGAACATAAGGGCTGCCATGCCGAGTTGAACCAAAGAGATGCAAGGAGCAACTCACGATCAATTCGACTTTTATAAGTACGATACTTACAAAAACGATCCGATTGAATCGGTGAGTTAAAGGAAAATTAAAATCTACGTTCGGGAGAAGAAACAATTCTAAAGGGACGCTAAAACAATAGAAAGCATTTTTATTAAATGAGGCGGTGTGCGGCAAAACTTGCTTCTTCCATTTTTTTACGAAATTGAGTTATGAATTGCACTCGAAAGAATTTTTCCCGCTCTACACGCTAGTAAGCTCAGGTTTTATCAAAACACATTTCTTTCATATTTTTCGAGGCTTTGAAATTTGCAGTTCGTTGCAAAACTTACTTCTTCCAGGTAATGTGTACTTTGTACCTATCAAAACTCTTTTACTTCCATCAGTTTCGATCAAAACTCTTTTCTTGCCATAGCGGACTCATAAAAACTGTCTCTTTCTAGTAAACATGTTTATTACCTAAAATAGAAAATATTGCATTATCATTAATATTATTAGGTAAGGGTTTATTGTTTTCGTCCTTAGACACGTTCTTGGACAAAATTGAACTAAATACACCACCAACTTGGTAGAAAACTATGTGGTTCCACCAGGACACATCAAAACTCGTTCGTTGCAATTTATAATTCGAAATTGACGCCAAAGTTATTATTAAATATCACATTTCTGTTTTACAATTTTTTAGAGAAAAACAACATTAAAAATCCATAGTACATAGTTCTCATTTTTTACACATATAAAAAAGAATAAGTATGAACATATGTAGTTTGTAATAAATACAAAATAAAATGTAATTTCAATGAACTTAGGACAAATATAATTCCTATTTAATGCTTATTTTCAACAATACTCTCTTTTTCTAAAACGGAAATGTCGCCCGAGCAGGGACTTGAACCCTGGACCGTTGGATTAAAAGTCCAACGCTCTACCGACTGAGCTACCCGGGCAGCTATCTTCTTCCTCCTCAGTGGTGAGGAGGCGGGGGATAATTTTGTAAATAGAAACATACTATCAAAATGGATTGAAGACACTAGCTCTATCTGCAGAATTACAAAAAAAAAATGTCAACAACATCAATCAATATTCTAAAAATAAAATCTGATTATCTATGTACTTGACTAAGTTAATATATATCTCATTCGCGCATGAGTCTTTATCACACAGATCATGATACTGTACATTGAATAATATCTAATTATTATCAATGACGTTCGTCTCGTCACTGATTTAATTCAGATTGTTATTGTTAATGATTCATTCAGATTTGGCCGTACAATTTATTCATAAATACATTATCATTATCGTGTGTTTACTATTTGTGAGCATAGTCAGTGGTTTCCCCGAACTGAAGGTGAGAATGCATAGTCTAGCTCTACGAAGCCATAACCTACTCGTCTCGTCACACTGATATTACATTTAATTTGTTTCTTGCACATGCATTCATATTTTACATGCATGTATGTACATATGTATTTGATTTTAATTTAATTCTTGGCGGACATTATTACGTAATTTCCAGCTGATGGCTTTGAACTGGCTCTTCAAAAACAGTTTTTATATCCGTTGCTATGTGAAAGGGTATATATGTACATATTCGTATATATAACATTTGTCATGAAATTTGCAACGCACAGAAGGAAGCACATCCGACTATGAAAATGATTATTGATCAGTTAGATGCGAGAAATCGATTGAGCGATGTCCATCTGTCTGCCTGTCGGTCCGTCTGTTTGGTTTATGAATCGATCTTAACCAAACTCTTCAACCAACTTTGTTCCTTGTTTATCGTCAACACATCCAGAAACAAGTTGGAATTGGAACACGTTATAGGGCTGCGATAGAAAATATTAACACAAAATAAGCTTAAGTTTATAGTTTAAAATGTGACGGGTATTCAAATTTCGACCGCGTTCGAAATTAGCCTCGGTGTAGCAAGAAAAAATGCTCATAAGAACCAAAATGAGGGGAACTCAAACATTGACGAACTATAAATCGTGCCCACATAGATGCACAGAGGTTTCACACCTTTCTGCACCGCTAAAAGAAGAAGAAGGCAAGGAAGAAGAAGAAAGAAGAGGTTTGTATGGCAGCTCCATGACCCCATCGTGTGATTCCAGTCATTTTTACATAGTTTATGTGACATCAATCCATTTATTTAAAGTTCGGTTGAGATTGGTTCATAAAGAAAAAAGTTTTTCTTAGAAGAACTTAAATTGGGGGGCTAGGTTTGTATGGCAGCCCCATGACCCAGTGATCCAATATCGGTGATTGAAACATACAAACAGCCTGCAACAATAAGAAGCACGTGTGCTTGCTAGTTTCAATACCCGCCGAGTAAAATGCGTCGCAACAGACAGACAGACGGACGGACATGGCCCAATCGACTCCCCAAGTCATGCTGATCATATATGTATGTATACTTTTTATATGGTCGGAGATGCTTCCTTTAACGCGTTACAAACTCCATGACAAAGTTAATATACGCTTTTACTCTATATGAGCGAAGGGTATAAAAAAGGAGCATATTCGTAATCTACAAATCAATCCAATTTTAGGCTTAACTCGTCAATACTTAATCTATATATGCCAAATAATCGGTTCATCTATAAACGTCCAATCGTAGGATATAACGTAGACACGCTACTTATTCTAAGATTTTTTTTGAATTAACCGTCTACCAGTAAACATAGATAAGAAATATTTTTTAAATATATTGTATTTAAATCTAATGTAATACATTAATTCTGCAATTTAATACTTCATTGGTATTTTGAGATTTTATTATCTATTGAATGATTTGTGCAATATATGTGTGTAGTGTAGCTCCAAAAATATATACATACATAAATATTTGTACATCGAATGTACACGCAGAATACCATATACAATTTTTTCATAAGCAATACAATTATTATCAAAGATAATATAATCGGCAAAAATTGTATATTTATCTGTTTTGTAGAATTGTTACGCAAGTTATGCGAATGCTGTTTTTCAAAATACATATTTACAACATCACCAATATACATAAATGGGTGGATAAAAAAGGTGATTGGTTGCTTTTCAAGAAAAGGTCCAGAATATTAATCCTCTATCATTGCAAAGAAAATCGTCGAAATATTTGTCTTAAGAACATTTCATTCCTTTTTTCGAATACAAGATTATGTATTTTGGAAACGTATGTGTTACACCACTGCTACATAACGTTTATTTCCATAAATCTATGAAATCATGGTTTGTAAGTTTGTCTGTTTGCTTTAATGTGAAAAAGATATCCTGTTTATAGATAGAATTTGCCACGACAATAAGAATGCGAAGAGCTCCTATTGCCCGGGTAGCTCAGTCGGTAGAGCGTTGGACTTTTAATCCAACGGTCCAGGGTTCAAGTCCCTGCTCGGGCGGACTTTTTGTAATTTTGTATCATTCACAAAAATATCCTCAGCTTGTTGATAAATTATTATACACATATGGACAAAAAAATAGGTACACCTCTCTCGTACCATATTATATTCAATTTTCACTGCATTTATTATTATGGAGTATGTACTCAAAATAGATGGTCATTATAATAATTGGGGTACAACGACGCCAACGAACTTGAAAAAGAAAATGGCTTTCCCATATTTTCTCAGTCGCTGCCGGTATAAACTTAGAAGTGGAGAGCTTGGTGAAAATAATAAGTACGCCATCGTTTTTTAAATTGTTGTACAGGTTCTGACCTTTCGCAGCGATTTGCTTTTTATTCCTGTTGGCGGTCAGCTAAAGTCAAAATAAAAGAAATATTTTAATGGGTGAACAACGCATACTAGGTCCACAGAAAGGCATTATTAGGGCTCCAAACTTGGAAATTTCAGCCAAACTTCTCACCTAATCACAAAATAAATCGGTTAACCATTGCCATTTAGTATAAAATTCTGTAAAAACTAAAGAATATCAGCCAGAAGTAAGATAAAGTCCATATAAGGGCCTGAAGGATAACTAACAATCACATTATCGCTTCTTCTTCTTCCTTGCCTCGTTCTTTATACCGCTCCACGGTTTCGCGTTGCTCGACCTGCGGTGTAGGCACATCGCCCGTTTTGGCGATAATTTCTCAGCATATTTCTACAGGCAGCTCTATCTTGGATCGTGTCATCGCCGAGACCAATGCGTTGTTGTTGCTTTTTCATTTGACACATCCAGGTGTTCTTCGGTCTGCCTCTGGCCTTGGGCCCATCAAGTGGAACTTCCATTGATATCGCTTTCTTCGCGGGGTTCTCAGGCGGACGCCTTTGCACATGGCAACACCAATCCATTTGTCGATCTTCGAGCTTTTCGGTGATTGGTTGGTCTATGGACAAGCTGCCTCGGATGTAGTTACTCTTGATGTGGTCCCTTTTGGTTACACCAACTGACATGCGTAACATTTTCATTTCAGTCGCTGTCATTTCTTTCGCGTAACTTTCATACATGGTCCAGCATTCTGATCCATATGAGTGCGGGACGTAGAACCGTTTTGTACAATTTGCCCTTTAGCTTCAGTGGCATTTTCTTATCGCTATGACAAAAAAATCCCTTGGCGTTATCGACGCCTTTCACGGCAAGTGTGTATTACAAATTACAAATATCGGATCTCTCCGAAAAGTTAATCGAATGCTGCAAGAGGTGTTAAGTAATTTTAGCGAATAACTGTCCTGTCCTGCGAAAGTAAAAAATATTGGCAGTGCTATTCAGTATTGAGAGGAAAAGCTTTGGTCCACTAAATAAAAAATTACAACTAGCGGAATATTTTGCCTTAGTGACGATATCGTCATAAATTATAAATGTAAAGGACTGGAGATAGAATGCATGAAAATTAAAAAAAAAACTACGCCGCCCGAGCAGGGACTTGAACCCTGGACCGTTGGATTAAAAGTCCAACGCTCTACCGACTGAGCTACCCGGGCACATGAAAGTCGTGTGCCAAATAGCATTGTAGTTATAAGGCAATCATTTTCAATTAATTTTTTTCATTGCACATGCACACTGCAAGTGGAATCGTTCATAGCAAAAACTTCATGGAACTGGAAATACATAGATTATAACCTTAAAAATGAGGGATAGGAGCGTGTTAGCTTCTTCCTTCCATTCGCCCTTTTTTCGTAGGCACATCACCCGTTCTAGCGTTCAAGTTTCAGTCAGCCTATTTCTACAGTTAACTCAATCCTGGATAGTCGATAGTGTTCTTCTTCTCTGTACCGTATAGCCCCATGTGGGGCCATGGTGCGTTAACTCAGTGTCATTGCCGAGACCATAAAACGAGCTCCAATCGTATTAACACCTTCACCTTACAGCACCACAAACAAAACTATGTGAAATCTCAGAGTGCAAAGAATGGTATACTATGGCAAGCATGAAAAGCGCATACTATTATTTTGAATAGGGTATAGAAAATCGAAAAGCATTAAGCGTTTCGTCTTAAATTAAAGCGACAATAATATCGAGGCATTCTTACTCGTTGTATCTAGGACTAGAGCTGCATGTAGCGAGATGAGCATTATCAGAATTTGACGCCACAGATACTGAAATTTCTGGTTCAATTATGTACCCACATATTTTTATACAATAATTACTTGCTAATTGAAGGTAAGAATTGTAAATTCACATATACCAAAAATGTCTTTTATTTTTCATCTTAAAATTCTACGTACACATTTTTTTATTTTCATAACTTTCAATACTAATGATACCGCACATTTCATTCCAATTAGCTCTCCCATGTAAATATTCAATTCGTTGCATTCATATCAACCCGATCACAATAAGCCGCCCACAATCGATCTCGATATAGTGCCGCGGCCTTCTCCACATTATTCGCCTTAATAATACCCCGTCCAACAACAGCAATATCAGCCCCTTTCTCCTTCACCACATATTCAGGCGTGTTGTATTGCTGTCCCAAGCTGTCTGTTCCTTCGTCTATTTTCACACCCGGCGTCAACTGAATCAGACCCGGAAAAGCAAAGCATTCAGCACTCTGACAAACGATTCCGGCCACAAAATCAACATCCACACCTTCGGTTGCCAATTTGACAGTCGCCTCCTTGTACTTGTCATTGATCAGATTCCCATTTGTCGACATTTCGGCCAGCAAAAATACGCCACGATTTTCCATATTGCCCGCAACCGATTTGAGTCCTTGAATCATACCTTGGCCGGCGATCGAATGAGCCGTCACCAGACTTGCCCACTCGGCAATTTTATACATTCCATTGGCGTATTGAAGCGATGTCGTGTTACCGATATCGGCAAATTTTCGATCTTCCATTATAAGGAAATTGTGCTTGTCGGCCAGCGATTTCAGTGCTTGGATGAAGCCCGTATTGAAGTTTTCAATGATGTCAATGTGAGTCTTTAGAAGACAAATGTGAGGTCCACATTTTTCGGCAATATCGAGTATTTCATCAGCGTTGGTAATGTCAACAGCCACGCAAAGATTGGTCTTTTTCGAGGACATCAATTTGAAAAGGTCTTTGGCAATTTGGCATTTTGCAAGATTGGCACGTGTTTCGAATGTCATTCGGGTGCGACTGAATTCGTTTACTAAAATGCAGAAAAGTATAAAAATTGTGCATTAGTAAGCAGAAACGATGAAAATCAATGTTGAAATTTCATTCAGGTATATACATATGTACTGCTTATGTTTCTTAATCCTATCGCTATTGCATATATTGTTTGGCCATGTTTCGTATTTGATTCACGTCTTCCTCAAATACGATTTAAGGCGGACAAATTCGGCTGAATTCAAAAAAGATTTTTCATTTCAGTGTAGAAAAATACGTTCAGACTACTACAGGTACAGGTTTTCCATAAATATTTAAGGAAGATTTTGTATGAAACCGTAGACTTCAAGCATTTTCCATTTGAACAACTGCCAGATAATCTTCAAAGATAAAAAGCATAAATGCAAGTTGTCTATTTATCATAAATCCGAAAAACAATATCGCCTGCTTGAAAGTTTAAAGAGATATCCTATTACAAATATATTGTTGCAAGACTAGCTGGAAATTTGTTGACTAGAGCAACTTCAGTATATCTACGTCAAACATTTACTAATTAGCACTTATGCCTGTTTTACAACGCCATACATATCTTGTTGCTGATATGACGAAATTGATAACTATAGAATTACCTATTTTCGGCTTGTCATTGGCAAACGATCCGTCGCCTTTTATCTGACATCCCTCGATGTACTTTGCCACCGATTTCACTGTCGACTCTTCGATTTTGCCCGCCTCCTTGAGCACATTCAACAGGTACGACAACGTAAACAGTGAATGCATGCGAACTGAATGTTCTCCGACATTGGCCGAGCCACCTTGTTCTCGATCGACCACTACCACGGCATCCATCACTTCGATACCTTCGGCCCGTAAATCTTTAACCGTATCCAATATGCTTGATCCGGACGTTACAACATCCTCGATGATAAGACAAATGTCGCCAGCACTGTATTTGCCTTCAATCATTTTACGCGTGCCATAATCTTTTGCCTCTTTGCGTCGCACCAGCATCGGCTTCGTGTTCTTGATGGAGATGAGGGTGGCAATGGGCAGCGCAGTGTACGGAACGCCACAAACATGATTGCACTCGAGCTGCTTCTCGCGAATATACTCAACAAGCAAATTGGATAATTGATCCTGTCAATGAAAAAACAAATTGAATGTGAATGGGCGGCTGGCAAGCAGCACTGAATACTTTGGAAACGTACCAACACGTCCGGATAGCTGACAATCACACGGAGGTCAAAATAAACGGGCGAATTGATGCCCACTTTCATCTTGAAGTCGCCAAATTTAAACGCATTGATTTCGTACAGCTTAACCGCCAATGCCTTCATCTCAGATTCCAATTTAGCCAACATCTTTGCAGAAAACACGCAGATGCAAAAGTCTTTCACAAAACAACTACAATCCGGACCGGCTTTGACAACGTCCGGAAGCGAGCGACGAATGCATGAAAGATGAAACGTGCAAGAGAATTCTGAACGAAAGGTGAGTTTCATGTCATGGAAAGGAATACCAACGAAAGAAAAAAAATGCCCTCAGATGGCGCTGTTTCAGTTTCTAAATTTAAATTTTGTGATTCACATTTTCATCAAATATTGCTTAAAATCATTCGATTTTATATAATATGATTTCAAATAATTTAACACAATAAAAATAAAGTAACAAACTTAAATATTAGGGCACAATTTCATAATTTTGTACAGTTTCAAAAATATACTAGAATCCAACAACATCCAACTGGAAAGTGCATCTGTCAAAGAAACATGACTTTCCAATCATAAACAGCTGGGAAAATTTTGTTATCAAACATTAATGACGCTGTCACTGAGTGTTGTGACGTAGCTTTGCTTTAATGTTGTTCTTAAATTATTGCGACGGATTCTTTTAACTAGTGTTCCGCTCAAAGGAGATTATAGATCATCTTCGCAACCGTTTTGAATATCTACACTTCTCACTTATCGACTCCTGTATTGCATCGTATCCTCACAAGGTATAAACCGCATTATCCTTATCATTTCTTTTGTTCATCCCCAATTTTTCCCACTTTTCCAGTTTTTGGCCGTTTTGTTATTATTTACAACACGTCTATCGAGTTCCTTCCTCCGCACATTTCAAGTACGCATGCTTCCATTCTGAGTCCTTTGACCGAAACTGTATCGGGTCACCGCTATAGCCAGCCAGAGCTCACCAGACAATCGTTTTTAGCAGTTGCTTCACCACCAACGAAACAACAAGTACCCACGGTTGTGCTGAAATATTTAACAAACCTCAACGCGATGTGTGATCCTCAATTAGAAGTGCTTCAGTATGTACCGTTTAGATCATTTGTACACGCATCCTTTTGGCACAAGCTGGCCGAAGTGAAAATCGACATTGACATGCTGAACGATGCTCCGCGACAGATTTACGGTTTCTACACCAACGCCAATGCAAAGGAGTGCTTGCTGGAGGTGGACTACAGTGCATTTAACAGGTAAACAAAGTGTGTCCTTTTTATTTCCATTTTGTATGTGGTAACTGTAGGGTGTGAAATGTGAATTCGGGTGTGTCGCCTCACAAATTCAGCGGTCATTGCGTTTTTAACCTTTCGA
Organism: Microchrysa polita; assembly: GCA_949715475.1. Classification (NCBI taxonomy): domain Eukaryota; kingdom Metazoa; phylum Arthropoda; class Insecta; order Diptera; family Stratiomyidae; genus Microchrysa; species Microchrysa polita. The sequence goes on along the minus strand of OX454420.1, from coordinate 88,691,411 downwards.
CCCCTGCGACACGAATTCATGGCTTCGCAAATCCCGTGGTGACGAGACAAAGGCAATTTACCCGATCAATATTAATTGAAGTTAACAGAATTTAAATGAGCGTTGCATTCATAATGTTCGCTCGTGCAAGTATAGGAGACATGAATGCACTTGGGGCTGTTATTTCTTCTTGACCACATATTTGAATATGATTTGTAAGCTGCCGGGGTGGTAGTCGATGTTCGCCCGAAGGCCATTTCATGATGAAATTGTTTATCAAACTTTTATCTCGTTGGAGCGTGATGCGCAGTAAATACGTTAAGATGTGGCGTTTGACTTCATTCCTCATTGTTGGAATTGTTGGCAGTTGACGGCTTATACTTATTTGCCTTATTAGATGCACAAGGAAAATATGTAAATATTTATATTGCCAGTGTGTTAATATATATACATCGAAAGAGCCTCTCTTCAATTTTAGTTTTGTAGGCTCCGAAAAAATTGTTGGTACGAGTTTTATTTAGGCTTTGGAACAATTGTTGCAGTATGAGTTTAATTTGCACTAGTATAGCAGGTGAGTTGGAACAAGCATTAGTATTTGGGGAAACACGAAATGACTCCAAATTCCGTAGATGTCCCATCGTTTAACGAGCAAGACCATCGGAAGATTCCCAGCAGAGCAACCGGTAGTGGTACGGCTAACCGCAGAGCGTTCAAATGCAGATGCAGCAATATGCAATTTGTTTATTGTAGGACAAAATGGACTTGCTGCGAATATATTCTATAGGATCCATGTCTGGGCAAGATTACAGCATTTGTAGCGTCAATTTTTGGTGATGATTTTGCAGTTATCCAGGTATTTAATATCAAATCTGCCATTTCTATGGAGTAGTTAATTAAAATTATTGGAATCTCTGCCTCGGATTCGATTTGAGTCAATTACTTTCCAGTTTGCAAAATTTATTATTATGTTTCCTAATCGGCAGTAGACTTTTTCTGATTATGGGCGGAAAGGTCAAACCATCCTATACCAGAGTCCAAGCAGTAGTGCAAATAGTGGAATTTTTGGCCGAATCAGCTTCTAAGAAGGAAACAGGGACGGGCAATACTACAATCATTTATTGCGAAAATTTGATAAAAACAAGTCTAGCAAAACCTGGCCTTTCATAACGGTCGTCCATAGTAATTCATTTTCATCCCATGTGATCCACAGACATCTGCGGATTAGGAATGACTGTTCTACTGGGACTAAAAATTAAAACGAAAATTTGGCTGCCTTAAAAACGTGGGATGTGCGGATGCGGATGCAAAATAGTATAAGATTGAGGATGCGGTTGCGGATGCGGATATTAATGGAGAAATTTTTGAGGATGCGGATGAGGGTGCGGATGAGCATATGATCGAATATGTAGACAAAAATATTTAGGTTTCACACTTTTCATGAAGATGAAAAAAAAATTCCGCTGATTAGTGTGGTTAAAAATTAAAAAGTTGCATACTTCCTTACTTCGCTTCACCTTAAAAAACGCACTTCACCCGCCTCAGTTCAATTCATTTAAAACAAAACCACTCAAACACTAGTCACAAAACTGCGAACCGGAGTGCGTTCCTTAATTCACTCGTAGTCGTAGCTGTAGTCATCGCTGACTACCGTCAGAGTTGTAAGCGGTGTGAGAGCATGAGACGGAAAGTGAATGGGAGTAACTGCCATGGAAAAAACATCTTAGTCTGGTAGCAGAGAAAGCAGTTAAGGCCTTGTGGATCAGCAGAAGCTATGCGGGGAAGGCATGGGGTATTAAGCCTTACATAGTTCTGTGGATCTACAAGACAGTTGTTAGACCTATTGTGGAATATGGGGCGGTCGTGTGGTGGAGAAGAGCAACCACCATAGACGGAAGACGGTGTCTCGAGAAAGTTCAGAGGCTGGCCTGTCTTGCTGTCCTTGGGGCCTTCTTTTCGAGCCCCACTGCCGCCCTGGAGGTCCTGCTAAACTTGCCATCTCTCCACATACACATCGAGGCAGTGGCAAGGTTAGCTGTCATTAGGCTCGTAGCATGTGATGCGGCGTCTCCACTGAACTCAGTTCAAAAAGGATGGTCAAGTAACAGCAGACTACTGGATATGCCATCAGACCATCTGGTCAAAACTCTCCGTTTTGACCCTTCTTATAGTGCAGAGATATGGGAAAGGGTGGACTGGACTGACAGATTCAGATCACTCCACCCTAGCACCATAAAATTTTACACGGACGGACCGATACAGAATCTGGAGCTGGAATTACTGGCCCGAACACTAATATCTTTATTCCTATGGGAATACATCCGACCGTGTTTCAGGCGGAAGTGCACGCAATCGAAGTGTGTGCAAGATTATGCCTTGACAAAGGTTACACCAACAGGAAAATATATTCACTGACAGCCAAGCAGCAATAAAAGCGCTGACGAGCTGTACTGTCACATCTAAGCTCGTGTGGGTTTGTCAGGAAATCCTCCAACAGGTGGGCAATCTCAACAATCTCACCCTTTTCTGTGTACCTGGGCACTCGGGGTTTTACGGCAATGAGAAGGCCGACGAGCTCGCAAGAAGAGCATCCACTACTCCCTTCTATGGCCCAGAACCTTACTGTGGGTTACCACTCTGTATCTGCAGAAATCTGATTAGTGAGTGGGAAAAAGCCAAAGCCACCACACACTGGGAAGCTCTTCCAGGGCTTAGGCAGTCAAAACTCTTTGTCGCTAACTACTCACCCAATCGTACCCTTGGTCTGATGAAATTGAGCTAAAACAGGGTTAGGATCATATGCGGGCTCCTTACGGGGCATTGCCGTTTAAACGGTCATTTAAAGCGCTTGCGCATTGTTACCGACGCCAGCTGTCGCTTCTGTGAGGCTGACGACGAAATTGCTTCTCACATCCTGTGTGAATGAGAGGCTAGCAAGGCGCCGATTGGAGTGTTTCGGTATCGCTTTTCCCTTGGAAGAGGATATCGCCACTATCAATATGGCCCAGCTGAATCGATTTATCGAAGGCAGTCGGTTAGATGAGTTCATCTAATCCATAGTAGGGGCGATGGTACAATAGACCACCGGTCGCAGTGCCTAGGGCAACTCTTGTTGCCTGTGCCCTCAATAAATCTAATCTAATCTAAAACTATTTTTAATCAGATCATATAAATGGAACCGCTCCTGCTGTGCTGACCGACAAACTGAAGTTCAGTTGTGTATACGATACCAGAATACAATTTGTCTCAATGCATTTCTTTCTAGTTACAAAGTAGCACGTGGGTCGCATATATCCGCTAATTGTCTGCTTACAAAAATGAGGATTGCGGATGAGGATGCGGATGTAAATATTTATAAGATGAAGATGAGAATGCGGATGCGGAGTTTAATTTTTATGCGAATAATCCGCGATTGCGGATGCGGATGCGGACATCCGTTACATCTCTAGTTTTAATCAGAATAATCACTTTTATATCATGGCTGATTGATGTTTCAGTAGTTACCGCCCTACTGAATATTTTCCATCATCATAACATTTACCCACTATTTTTAAATGCATATTTCCAGTCATTTCACACCAATGAAATTTAACTTCTCCACAATTGGAACTCTGCACAACAAAAATACAATCGAAGCGTTCAAAGAATGCGATAAAGTCGCTTTACTCAATACCGAAGGACAAAAATTCTTGGATGACATCAAAACAGGACGAATTCTGAACGATCCGCGACTTATCGGCAGATTTTGTGTACTCTCTTTTGCAGTAAGCCCCCATCAATACGAATAAATTAACGGAAAATGAATACATCAAATCTTCAATTTGCAGGACTTGAAAACGCACAAATACTACTATTGGTTTGCATTTCCCGCTCCTTTACATCCCAATGCTGATATAATAGCCGGATCCAAACCACGAATACTTAAAGACTTATCAGCCGTCTGCCAGCAATTGGAATCAATTTACTTCGAATTGCCTGAAGATGATATGAAATCATATTTCATTCTAAAAAAGGATTCAACATCACCTGATGATGGTTTTAAGTATTTTCAGTTAAAAGACTTAATCAGTGCGGAGAATTTAGATGATAACTTTAAAGATTCGAATTTGGAAGACTTTTATTTTTGTTTTTCGGATCCGTGCGAAGTGGATAAACCGTCCTGGCTGTTGCGTCTTTATTTAGTGTGTATTTCATATTTATGGTAAGAAACGTTTTTGAATCTCATCTTGAAACTCTCAAATAAAAAATGTTTTTTTTTTTTGCAGTCCATCGTTACATGGGAAACCCATTAAAGTGATAGGAGTCCGAATGAACATACCGAAAACACTTGGTCGAAGTCTGTTATGGGAAATAATTGTGCCGGTGAATTCTAAAAATTCGGATGTTCCGTTCGTTGGTTGGGAGCCGACTGTGGCAGGAAAAATGATTCCCAGATGTGTTTCGATGGCCGACAGTATGGACCCGGCAAAGTAAATTTTTTCATTGACTCCGAGCACCCTTAATTCCAATTAATGTTTTCAGGTTAGCTGAGAATTCGGTGTATTTGAACTTGAAATTGATGAAATGGCGAATTATGCCCAACCTAGATCTGGACGTGCTAACGAAAACACGTTGTCTACTTTTTGGTGCTGGTACTTTGGGCTGTGCAGTTGCAAGGAATCTTCTGGTATGTAATTGTTGCGTTTGGGGAAATTATTTTCAATTGTAAAAGAAAATAAATCTAGTGAACGTTTTACCAATATGCGCACTGTGCACAAGTGATTTGAACTTGTGTGTCTGATCGCCGATCGGTATCCATAAAACAAACAAAAAATATTTGATCTCGGCCCTATACATTTTTTGTATATCTGTCAAATCCTAAATTTCAGGGTTGGGGTTTCAAACACATAACATTCCTCGATAGCGGTAAAGTTCACTTTTCAAATCCTGTCCGACAGACACTTTACGTGCATAACGATGCCGTAGCAGGCAATAAGTACAAAGCCACCACTGCTGCAGAACGCATCAAGGATATTAACCCAAATGCGGTAAAGTTTTTTTTGCTGTCAAACACATTCAAGGTAAAACATTGCGAGTGATTTTTCATTCTAGGTGTCGGTGGGTCATATCGTCCAAATTCCCATGCCTGGACATCCTGTTGGCGATTCAATGCGCGACGAAGTGTTAAAGAATCTCAAGATAATCGAGGAAGAAGTGGAAAAATGTGATGTTATATTTTTGTTGACCGATTCAAGAGAGAGTCGTTGGCTGCCAACCTTGTTAGGTTCCTATAATAAAAAGGTGAAAATCAAATTTTTCATTAGATTTGTTTTGTATGAAATGGAAATATTTTTTTTTCAATCAATCATTTCCAATTTCAGATTGTTATAAATGCTGCATTAGGTTTTGATAGCTATCTGGTAATGAGGCACGGCGGACATAAGGTCATCGAGGAGGCCCTTCATCCTAAAGAAATAAGTGGATTGCACTGCATTCCTGGTTCTAAGTTGGGATGTTATTTTTGTAACGATGTGACGGCGCCTGGTGATGTAAGTAGATTTTATGTATTTTTATTAATCTTGAGAAATATTTGCAATCCTTTGAAATATTAATAGGCTGGAAATAGCTCTTCCTGATATTTATCGTTTTATTAAGAGAGTGGCTCCAGGTAATGAATTTGAGCGGCTCAGACCAATACCAAGGTTTAAACGATCTAATGGTATTTTAAGTAGCCCTCTCTGTTCATTTTGCTTTGCTTTCCATTTCATTGACATTTTAAAACTATTTGTTGTCATAACGATAATGCCAGCATTCAGTCATATGTATTCAAACACGAGTATTTTGTTAGTTGTTTCGAATCTATTATTATCAGGGATAATAACAAAAAAAGGCTTTGATCGTTCATTTTATTTATCTCGTTATATCGTGGTAAATTCGCGCATACAACCGTCTCGTACCTTTGTAATGCTGACCTTCGATAACGATTTCCGTCCTTCAAGTTCAACAGCCCGGTAAAAAAGCATTGACATAGAGCACAGTCTAGAGGATTTATGTAATAATTATCTAGTGACCATCGCAACGGGATTGCATCAGAATTGATCATTAACTGAACTAACTAACTAAAATATGTTTATTAACCAAGTGGCAGCATGTAGTGCAGTCAGACTAAAAGCGTTAAGCTGCTGGAGTGCTAGGCCATACGGCCACAGCAATACTCTAAACCAGCTACCGCAAGATGTACGCAACGCTGTAACGGATCTCAAAGTGCCCAAACCAAGCTTTGCGAAGAACTTTGATGTCAAATTCCCAACTAGAGGTGAATGGAAAGAGAATGAGGTGCTCAAGGATTTTGACATAACATTCTTCACCGATGGGTCTAAAATGAATTGTGGCGTAGGTGCTGGAATATTCTGCAGATCACTAAGTATCTCATGCCAGCATTTTTCAAGTAGAAATGCTTGCAATCATGAAGGCCTGTCATGCTCTCAGGGACATACAATACAACCAGAATATCCCCATCTGCTCAGATAGTCAGGCTGCTATCATGGCTTTACAATCGGTGAAGACGACCTCCAAGGTTGTTGAAGTATGTGGGGATGCATTAACCAGCCTTGGCACACGACAAATAATCACCCTACTCTGGGTACCCGGATACAGGAACATAGAGGGTGACGAGATGGCTGACGAACTAGCCAAAATGGGTGCCACTCTTGACAGCTCTCATGCGGAGTGTGTTTGCGTCCCGATGGCAGCTGTTAAGAGTAAGATCTCCACCCACTATATAAGGGCTGCTAATTCCCACTGGCGAAATCTGAAGACTTGCGTTATATCAAGGAAGATGTGACCCTCCTACGACTGGAAAAGTCTGAACGTCTGAGATTCTGACTAAACCGCGTAGAGATATCGCTAAGCTTACTGCTGTTATCACGGAGCACTGTCCAATGGGGCTCCACGCTGCTAGGGCCTACAACGCGCATTGCCGCAGCTGCGGTAATGGTAATGAGAGAGAAAGCCTGATTCACTTTCTGTGTGAATGCCCGGGTCTTGCCAGAACCCGGTATAGGACGCTCGGTAGGGCTTTTCTGGGAGGCTTGGAGGATGCAGCTAATGTGAAATTAGGGGAGCTGCTGTACTTCCTAAATAACACTGTCTGGTTCAAGGCACCTCCCCACTCCTAAATTCATTACCTAACCTTCATCAAATACACTAGTTAAACTTCACGGAGTTTGTGGTTTCAAAACGGCGCTAATTGGGCTTTTGGCTAGCCTCTGCCTCCACTTTTACCAACAAACTAACTAAAAACCGCATATAATTCAAATTAAGCTACTGTCGTATTTATTATATTGTCGTATTAATTATACGATTCCAATAACAATGCCGCAGCTGCTCTTTTATGGAATATCTGCAACGAAAATTGTTTCCTAAATAACAAATAATATGCAAAATATTATTGCTTTTAATTTTTATATTGTTTCGTCTTTGGTAATGATTGGCTTGACTATTTATTTATACATAATTGTAAAGAAAGGAACCTAAACCTTTGAAATGCCAACAGGTTGAGAACACAAATTACATTGTACTGTTCAATTATCAAAAAATAAATTGAAAAAAAAAACTTGTGATGGCAAGAATAAAAAATAACACATAGGGAAAAAGGACTACATGCCTACGTTGGATTGTGCAGAATCGACTCGATTGAAATGAAACGGATATTTTTAGCAGAATTAAATTTATCGATTTATGCTTTTTTTGGGCTATTTCCATTTTTGACCTGGTACGTTATTTTGAAGCCAACTGAAAAGAACTATTTGCCGAAAGTGTGTTAGTAAGGAGCTTAAGATGACTTTTAGTACTATGATTATAGACGAAACACACTTTTTCTGGATTGCAACATTTATTACAAATGCATACAAATATTTTGAAAATGTACGTATTGCTATAAGATTCAGGATATCGGCTTTGCGTTTCCTTCTTCCCTTGTGTTTATCAATGAAATACTTTTAGCTATGTCAAAATTAAATTATTAAGTACTATCAGTATAGCAATTCTCCATAATTTTTACATTATCCCATACCTTGGATTCGAAAACTTTTCGAAATCTCCACAATCATGATCGTCCATCACTAAATGATCGACCGATGTCACTTGCATGAATAGTCCATTATTGGCCTTCATCTTGAATCCTGTCAATGTATCCAGCAAATGATTTTTCCTATATCCAAACGATGCAAAGCGCCGTCCATCAACAGCGAATAAAAATGCTTTCTTTGTAAACGCTATGGCCAAACGGAATTGTTGATTAAAACGGAATGGAAAGCCACCGTCACGTTCTTCGGTGCCGAATCTAAAATGAAACTTTTATTTTATTACATTCATAACAAAAAAAAAATGTGCGCTTGTTCTTGTAGATCAATAGAATAATCTAGTAAAATTTAACGAAGTTCATAGTCTGCACTTTTCAATATGCTTATTAATTTTGCGATTCATAGTCGTTCATACTTAAAAAATAAATTCACATCACATTCTAACGAGGCAAGTAACCAATCAAATGGAATTAGATAGACAAAAACTATTCTCCTATTTTTTTACTTTTTAACACTGCTAAGTATAAAGCGAAAAAAACGCACCAACTGATAAGCTTCAAAACAACCAAGCTACTTACTCATAATTGTCTTTCATAGCATTTCGCACGACAATATTATGCGGATTGAATCTGACATTGAAATGCAGCATCTCGCGTCTAGTATCACCATCCATAAACAATATAAACAATCGCCCGTTTTCATCATGATACGGCAAAGCTGTTATAACAATCACATGACCCGGCGTAAACAGCACGGGCGTATCGTTACTAAACACCCATTCAGGATTTGAATATTGTATCGGTGGCCAGGGACTGGGAAATGCCGTTCGATGATCAACCTGTGTTACGCTCTGTATATGACCCCGCATCTCGATCGTGATCAATTGATTGATAGGAAATCGATATTTATACGTACAATACGGGCGATGATTGGCCGATATATGGAACCGGTCTTCGCCGACAAAAATATTGAAAATGAAAAATCCGCCCGGCACTAAGGGATTCGGCGATGTAGATTCATGTAAGTTTTGGCTGCGCTCCTCCTCGCCCCATTGATTGTTGATCAAAGAATTTCGAACAATGATCTCTTCATTGAAGCGTGTAGAAATATGCAAGCCAATATTAGATATTTCTTCTTTATTGGCACGCAAGTTGATGACGAACCTGTTGACGCAAAGAGATCAAAGACCGTATCAAAAAACGAGTAGCCAACACTACTTACGCTTCAGCTCCATCACTCGTCTTCCCGGCGATCACTATTGAATTGCCAAATTCAATTGGACAGGCCAAGTTTCCTGTATATTCCGTCAGCATAATGGGCACGGCTAGAAAACGCAGAGAAACAGACTGTCAGTGTGCAAAGCTTTCTAAGGAAACCCTATACCAACCACCGAGCTATTCTATTTCTCGACTTTATCACTTGGCGTTTTTATCTTATCACATAAGTAAAAATACGGTGAAAATGCCTACTAGGTGTAATTACTTGGATATGACACATCAGTACAATGTTTTGATCTCTCGCTAAGCGGGGAGCGACAAGTTGTTTAGCCATATAGTGAAGCAACTTTGCGTACATTCGTTTCTACTTGTCCCGCTCTTAAGCGTTTGTGCATTGTGGGTCTTGGTTATACACAAATTTGATATTTCAAGTTTATTTCTATAGGCATTTGCAGTTGAGAGTGAGTTCTTGAAAGCTTATGCTCATAGCGGAGGATAGATACTTGGAATTGTTTTATCATTAAATTATCTATTCATGACAACAGTTTTCAGTAATGAGAGCTTTAGTACGGTCAGAAGGTATTTGGCGTGTGCAGAAAATTACGAACTAGATAATTTTAATAACATGTTATACATCTGCATGTTTTTTGCGTTCCTACGTGCAAGCTATGTGGAGTTGTTTATTTTGTAAATAGTACATAAGTAGTACCAACGCCGTTTAGATATTAAGGCCGCTATGTAGAATCTTAAACGTTAAATCGCCTACTAAATTTGCACTGTTTTGTTGTTCCTTTTAATTACGTCAAATGCTTGTTGTTGTTGTTTGTTCGTATCCGTCCACAATTTAGTAGGCAAACGGTACAGCTGAGTTACGGCCTTGATGTATCTAGATGGCGTTGGTAGTACGGACCCCCGGAACGGAGAAGGAATACTCGTTACCAAATGAATTGATGAACTTGAATTAATTGCAATACATACATTAATTAAACTCGGGAACGATGGACTGATTCAGGGTTCTCACGTAAAGTAGATGTAAGAATAGATAACAGTATTTGCTTATTTTTGATGTAGATCTAAACAATTTATTGCTTACGGCTGTTTAAGTTGGTTTTGTGCAATGTGGAACTTAAAGTCTCACTATGTAAATATTTTCAACTATTTGGCAGTCACTCTGTTCTTCGGCTCAGTGGTAACATCAAGCTGTTAGCAGTTTCTACAATTTGTTTCGTTCGAATTTTAAAAATTTCTAACCACTTTTCACGCCTTGCCTATCCCCTTATTAATCCATAAGCTTGTCTACACTTGCGTATCGTATAAACGCACCCGAAAATTATTCCTCGTTTTACTTCCAGCAAAAATGTTGTACAGAACATACCGCTAATTCTTAACCCATTAGGTGCGACAGTAATTTGAAAATTTTTACTAAATTCCTTTTATCCAAAACTAGACAAGCTAGAATAGTGAAATAAAGTGGTTATCATAGCCAACCAGCCTTGGTAGATTTTGGAGAAAATTGAGACGAAAAAATTATTTATTTTTGAGTTAAATCACAAAAAATGTGACTTTGAAGTTTTTTAAAAAGCAGACCACTTATCCCATTCAAGTGTGGTTAGTTTTAGTTTCGAGGAAAACTTGTTGGCTAAGATAATCATTTTGTTTCGCTATTCTAGCTGGTCTGGTTTTGGAAATATAGAGGTTTGAGTCATGTAAGATTTTTTTTTTTTAAATTTTCAAATATCTGTGGCATCTAAATGGTTAAGAATTCCGGAGTATGATCCGTACAACTTTTTTGCTAGAAATCACATGATAAATCATTTTTCGGTGTGTTTATGCGGTAGTTTCCGGACACCCTGTACAATGATATAATGCTGTGCCATATAGGTATGCATTAGAAAATTCTGAACAGCCGAACACGGTAATATAAATACATCATGGTTGTGAACCGTTTCTGATCTCTCTGACTGCTTATATTTTCATTATTCGTTGTCACTTCTCGCTTTCTTTGGAAATGTCATGTGAAGTGCCCTCGGATGTGTGCGCTTTAGCTTATTGACGGAGTTGTGCATTTTTTCAAATGATAGTGAATTTCAATTCATAGCTCCGAAAGCGTTAAAAATGAATATCCTTGTAAACCTTTGTCGATAACATTCCTCATTAGTTTTAATTAGATTAAGAAAAATGATTAGCGTAAAATTTATTAATAAGCGTTGTTACATTAGTAAATAAAACAAATCGTAGACGCCATTAAACCCACTTATATACAAAGTAAAATTAAATATTTTTATTTGTCATTAGTCATTATTAATATTGATTTCAAGGCGTGAACATACAGGGTGTCTCACGACTCATGGTACATACAATAGTGGATGATAGTACAGCTCATTAGAATTAATGTCCTACACGACTTCTCTATCTTTAACCGTTATACAATTTTAGCATTTTTTTGTAAACAGTGTCAAAAAGCTCGACATGCCGAGAAAAATTCACTTTTTGTCACACTCTCAAATATTTAATCTGAGATTTGTTTTCACTTTCTAAAACTGAACAAAATTTTACATAAAAGAACTCTTCTCCCAATTAAATAATTTAAAAACCTTCACAGATACTACCATTCAAACTCTAAAGAAATTCGAAAATATATTTTTCATTGAAAAAAATTCAAATTGTAAAATCGTAATGGTACTTTGAACTGACAAATGCACAAAGTTGCCTGATTATGTTAGCTTTCCAAGGACACATAAAAATTAGGGTCGTGGGGTTTGGAAAATTGCAAATCGTATGTGTTAAAGAGAGAAAAAAAAACCTGGCGCTAAGAGAAAACCAAAGTAAATGTTTCCTCAATTTTTATCCGAGTTTTGAAACGGCTTGCAACAATTTGCATAAAAAAAGGGAAGAGGTGCTCCAGGTGGTCTCTTCTGTAGGTAAAAGGTGCCGATATGGAGGAGGACACTTCGACTAGTACTTGTATTTTAAGTTCGTATTGCTCATAACTTTGCTTTATTGTTCTTTTTTCGTTACTTTAAAAAAATTAATCGTATAAAAATTGAGGAAACATTCACTTTGGTTTTCTCTTAACGCCACGATTCTTTTCTCTTTAACACGTAAGATTTGCATTTGCCCAAATCCTAAGACCCTCATTTTTATGTGTCCTTCAAAAGCTAACATAACTTTTGTCAACTTTGTACATTTGCCCGTTCAAAGTACCGTTACGATTTTACAATTTGAATTTTCAATGAAAAATCTATTTTTTACAATTTGAATTTTCAATGAAAAATCTATTTTCGAATTTCTTAAAAGTTTGAACCCAGATACTGGGACGCTATTTAAATTGTGGCAAATAGCGATTTTGCTCGGCAAGTCGAGCTTTTTGACACTTTTTACAAGAAATGCTAAAATTGAATAACGGCTAAAGATATAGGGGTCATGTAGAACATTAATTATACCCAAATGAGCTGTACTATCATCCACTATTGTATGTACCATGAGTCTTGAGACACCCTGTATACATAAATATAATATACATACGTTCGAAGGAACGAAAAGTTTTAAATTCGATTTTTATACGCTCCGGTTTTTATTCTGCAACATAATCATCTTTGTCGTTCGAAAATTGAACTAAAACATCTTCCCGTACACAAACTTTGCTTAGACTTAGACTTAGATTTATTATATTTTTTTCCAATAAAATATTATTTTCAGAGCTTATTGCAAAAAAATGGATATTAGCAAAAATTAAAAAAAAAATACTCCTTTTCCTCTTTTTCGTTTTAAGAATAAAGCTAACCAAAACGATATTATTACCTCTAGGCCACTGAATAGCTTTAAGGAAATTCTCTAGAAGCAAAAAAAATATCACCAGTTAAAACACACACAAAGCATGCAATTTCATTTTATAAAGAATTGAGCAATTCAAAAATAATTGTCGCTATAACTTACCCATTCTCTATCACTTTCATCACTTTCAAATTTCATGCACAAACTAATTCTCAGAAGAGTTGAACCGCCTACTAAAAGAATCGACGCGTGAATTCTGCTATAAATAACATTTTGGCGGGTTTAATCATTTTTCGCTTGAATTGAGATAAGAGATAGCTGCTGGATGATTTTGATAGGAAGATACAACAGTTGAATAAATTAAAAACGTGACAGGGGCAAATTTTATTGTTTTTAACAATACATACATTATGTTAAGGGATGTTTTCTACTGTATCGATTAAGGATTATTTATTTTTTAATATCAGTAAAACAAAACAAATAAAACCTTAATGACGATATTTGTCATTTTTTTTGCAGTCGCTACGGGATCGAACACTGGATCAACAATGCACCGTAACACGTCCGGGAATATCCAATATTGCCGCAAGCTATGCTGTCGAATTACTTGTCTCGATACTGCAACATCCGTTCAAGGAGCAAGCTCCCGCCTATTATGCCATGAATAATCGAAACGACAGCACTGTACCGGAAGGCTTGTTGGGAATTCTACCGCATTCTATACGCGGTATGTTGGGAACTTTTGAAAATATTCTTCCGGCCACCGCGAAATTTGCCCAATGTGTAGGATGTTCTGAGGTAATGTGTTCAAAAAAATAATTTTATGGTTACATTGTGTGTAGTAATTTTTACTTCATTTTTAGGCTGCAATTAATGAATACGGAAAACGTAAAACTGATTTTCTTTTCGATGTTTTCAACTCAACAAAATATTTGGAAGATCTAACGGGTATCTCGAAATTAGCGGCGGATTGTGAACAGGAGGTATGGATATTATTTTGCTCTTGTTTGCGGTTGCAAGTCGTATTTATGTTTAGAACATTATAATTATTTGTAAATGTGATCGATATTTATTCCTTTTCAGATTATTGAATGTGATGATTCTGACTTCGATGTAAGTGACTGATTAAGCCAAAGCTAATTTTTTCCACGTAGGTATGTGTGTTAAATTTTAAAACATATACATATTATGGTATTCAGGTTTTTGAATATGTATTTTAAAATATATGCCAAAAGTGTATCGGATTTCGTAATAGCTCTTAATGCAATAGTTTTGTTACCAATTAATTTGCTGTATGTGTAACTTTTAAGCGATTATTGTAGTCCAATAAAATAATCTCCTGTAAAGGAGACATTCTCAACTTTCTTACACAAAAAAAATCTTTTAGTCCAATTCAGTTGTTTTACAATTCTTTCATAAGGGTTTATGTATTCCTTTATTGCATTATTTGCTTTTATAATTTACATGAAATCAAAGATATATTCGACCACTCAAAATTGAACCAAAACTACGCCAGTTTGGTTCAATTTTGAGTGGTCGAATATTTTTTTTTAATCACATCTAAACTAGAGAACCCACCAACCAATGCTATAAAAACCAACATTAAGTTACAACATAGTGACTGAGTTCCATGGATTATTAGGTCAATTCATTTCTTGCTTGCAGTTTTGAAGGAACCACATACAACATAAATTGCTAAAAATATTGCGATGTTCATTGCTCATTGCTCGAATGAATAGAAACAGAACAAAAAATGAAATGAAAATTAATGAATAAAACAAATCATTTGTTTCTATTGATTATTATTTTTTATTTCTCCGCAAAAGGATAAACATTATCACAGACTTATCACACCATCTACTACTAAACAGAATTAAAGCTTTCGTAACTGTTCTGAAATATTCATACAAACTATTTAAAATTGATATTAAATTGAGAAGGACACATTTTTAAACTACTACAATATTCATAACATATGCAGTGAATTAAAGCTTTTCGGTACTATCCATACAAAACTTACAAAATTTATATTATTCATAGAGTGAATTAAAAAAAAAACGTTTAAAGCTATTTTGTGCATCTAAAAACTTTGTTGATTTCCGCATTGGCCTAAAATTACCATGGGCGCCACATACATTGCGAAGCAGCGGAATCCTCGGATTTACTCGGCTCATTTGTTATTCGGGGCGGTGCTGCATACATCATTGGCTTCATATGTTCCATGTTTGAACGAATGGGTGTTGTTGGCGGGGGCGTAACGCTAGCTGCATCAACCTCCTTCAATTTGTAGCCCAAATGTTTCATCAACTTGGTGCCAAATTTGACATCGATTCCGGGTATTGATGCAAACACTCTTGAAACTTCATAGGCGGCTTGCGTGTATCCGGCTCGGAATTTTTCAGCTTTCGTGGATTCCATGGATGCAGGATCGATGCGACTTTTCAGAAATGTTACGGTCATTTCCAGAATATCAGCCTTTTCCAATTTAGTAATGTGTTCACCTTTCTCTTCCATCGTTTCAACGATAAGATCCTTTAATTCGTCCAAGTACAGATTCATGCGAGCACGTCGCTTACGCTCCAACAACGGCTTCGTCACTTTACGATAATGTTGAGTTTTGGACATCATTTTCGAACTATCAATAACCATTTTTACTAAGACTTCTTAAACAACAACTTCTTTCAAAAATAAATTTCACTGAATCACTTGGTCCACGTACTCGGACCTGGATTTATCCAAAATAAGGAACGTGTACAACTCGGTGTCTAAAGTACGAATGTGATGATGCAGGAGTTGCGCGACCTTTATGTACGCACGCTTTGGGCTTGACTCCTCCAACGACGTTTGAACCTTATGTATAGCAATGTGCACAAAGATACTCAGGTATTCACATCCGTTGCGTGCGTGCCTTTCACGTGTATCCTCTATACGACGAACGCAAGTATTGGCCCGTCCCTTTCTTGTGCCTTTGTAGCTACCGATCTCACGTCACAATGTAGTGCACGACACCCTCGTGTGTATATTCTTAAGGAGGTCTCCCAGTCGGGAGTCCTAGAAAATTTCCAAATAAGAAATATTGGTTACTATATTTTGCGCATTCAACAAATGAGTTTGACGGTGCCAACGGCAATATATAATAAACTACAGCTGTTTTTAAACCAAGAACGCACATAAAATCAAATCCATTAATTTAAATACATAGCATCCAATATGAATCCACCCGTGAATGCGCTGGTTTGACAAAATTTTAATTAATCAATTCTTGTAAATGTGCGCTTTAAGAAACCAATCGTATTTTTTCAGATATTCTGATTATTTATAATCAAAAACATTGATCATCTCAATCGAATGAACACTCCACCTTAAATTCCGTAACATAACAACACACGATCCCAATTTTATCTCAGTTCAGTCCTTTGGACTGTGTCTCGGCTTTCAAGGATCGTGGGAAACATCTCTGAAACTATTCCCACATTATCGAGCCGGGAGTCACCTGCGCGCTCGTGTGCAGCTGTTGCTTGTTTTGGTTCCTTTTTGGATATAGCAATTGGATGGACCTTTCATCTTGACGTAGCGTAGTAGTAGAGAAATGTTGTGAATGGGTGCCGGGAGGATACGCGTACATGAGCATCACACACGAATCGGAGAAGATCGCGCATCAAGGTAAAATTAAAAGTAATTCAACATAAAAAAAACTGCATCCCTTTCATTGTCAATTTTATGTTGATTTCTCGAAATAAGTACATACATATATGAGCAATGCGTACAAGGAAGCCATAGTGGAAATATGTTTCATTTTATGTAGGTTATAATAAGATGTCATACAGAAGGAGTTAGTGGAATAATTGAGTACAAATATGCACTTATGTACTATTTATGATGTTAACGTTGAACGCTTACAAACGAAATGTTCGTTCCGAAATATGTAGTCTTATTTTAATAGGTTCTAGGCATTATTTTTTTTTCAATTTAAGAAATCTAAAAATTAACTTTAGTACGAACTCGCCAAAAAAACTTTTTGGATACCAATATCTT
This sequence comes from Microchrysa polita, assembly GCA_949715475.1. Lineage (NCBI taxonomy): Eukaryota > Metazoa > Arthropoda > Insecta > Diptera > Stratiomyidae > Microchrysa > Microchrysa polita. The sequence continues at coordinate 88,674,346 of OX454420.1, read as the reverse complement.
GTAGTAAATAAGAAGATTGAACGATGGCAACAGCCAGCAGGCTAGGGGAGTGAAACCCAAAGTCTCCGAGCGTAGATTATGTACAAAGCAATATGTAGTATGATTCCAATAGTACGACTCTAATTCATTGCAAGGTTTTATTCTGCAAGACATAACAATCTACGTTCAGAACCAATCACTCAATTCCAGATGAGCTTGTATTTTGGTGTTGGTACTTTTTCCTGCTGTAATTCCTATTCGAAGCATCCTTATAACACCGCATTCCAAACTAAGGCTTCAATGCTTGATTATACAAAGGAATTTGATGCTTTATTTTATACGTACATATATGTTTGCTTCATATAAACTGTACCCTCGGGTGCATTACACACGTGAGCCTTTACTACGGCGACGACGTACACGATCCCATTCACTTTCGGTCCTGTTGTCATTTCCCAGATACTTAAAAATGAAATAAAATTATCGCATCCGGTCGAAAGATGACCGCACTTACGGAACGTGAGATAAGCGCGTGATTACCTTTTTTTTAGGGATGCACTTATAAATATTTAGTAGAGCCTGGGTAGACGCGGTATATTATAGAGAATGCAGTATGTCCATAAATGAAGTGGATCGAAGAGGATATTTACGTATATACATTTTCTAAAGGAAAACGTAATTTTACTACTGGATTTTATAAATTGCTATCGGAATTTTTAAATTACAATAGTAAAGTTTTTTCTTGTAGTGAAATACTAGCTGGGGTCGAACGTATCCTTGCATAACGGCGATTTAAGGAAAATTAGATAGAACCCCTTTTAAATCTTTCAGGAACTATTTTTTCTGCGAGTTGGTTTCTATACCATTCGCGTAGTAGATTAGTATTGGGTTATTATGACTTAACGTATATGATGATTTCGACTATTAAAAAAAAATACTACGAAGAAAAAATAAAAATTATATGAAGCTAAATCTGGAAGTAATGGTTAAATTATTATAGCGGTTGCCGTGCATACTCTTTTTTTTGGTACATACCTAATTGTACATAATAGTTCCGTTTTATTCGGTCGAGTACAGGACAGAAGGGCACAACTCCCATACAAAATTGACAACTCGTAGCCAACTTCATGTTCAAATTAGAGTGAAAGTTGTGCTATTCTGCTGTTCTGTAATCAACCCAATAGAACGGACCTAGCATGTACATGTAGTTCTTTTTTTCATATATGTACATACGAGTACATACATATGTACATAATTTAGGCGATCACAGTGACGGCAGATTTACAAGTCACATTTAAAAATTATTGCAATAAACTTTAAATTCTTCGTCTAGTTTTAACAATAATGTCTATGCAAGATGATGATGTTCAAAAGCAACTCAAACAAATGGTCGCCTTCATCGAACAAGAAGCGAATGATACCATTGAACAAATCTACGCAAAAACTGAAGAGGAAGTTAATATCGAGAAAAGGCGAATAGTCCAAGAGGAGCGCAACAAAATTGATCAGCTCTATAATGGAAAAATGAATGCCCTAACTCGCGAACTGAAAAGGGATGAAGTGAATTTATTAAGTAATAGTCGCATTGAGTTGGCCTCGGGTCGTCAAAGAATTTACGACGAAATTCTTGCAGAAGCACGACGACGCGTAGAACACAGAACGAAGAAACCCAGGAGATACGCACGGATATTGTTTAAATTATTGCTGGAAGCATTGCTGCTTGCGATTGAGCCTGATGTTGTTGTACGATGTCGCGAAAATGATGTGCGTATTGTGAAGGCAATACTACCATTAGCCGTTGAAGAGTATACTCTAATATCCGGACTAGAATTGAGAGCGAATATGGACGATGAAAAGTATTTGCCAGCATCTGATGCAGGAGGTGTTGCAATAATTGCAAAACAGGGTCGAATTAGGGTAGAAAATACATTGGATTCGCGATTCAATCAAGTTTGTGACAAATTGTCACCAAAAATTAGGGCTGCATTGTTTGGCGTGAATTTGAATAGAAAATTTTTGGATTAAGGTTTTGACAAAAATAGTCTAGAAATAAAGTTACATTTCTAATTTATTCAGAAAGACTTCTAACGCCGTTATCTAAACTTTACTTGCATATTCCAGACAGACCTAAATGATTCAGTAATTTATACTTTCCAGCTAAAATCCTTTTAATAGTCTCCTCGGAATTGATTTTACTCAATAGACATTTTGTTACAATTTTTTCCCAAAGGATGTTCAACCTCCACATTTTTGCTTTAAATCGTAATCTGCCTTCTGTGTCAACACTTAAAATATTGTTTGCACTCGATAACTGAAATTGTTCGGTCGCTGCTCTACGATGTGATGAAAAATGCGAGTGTCATTAAAATATAAGCGTTATACTCGTATTTTCTCTTTCAAATCAATGCTTCCAATTCTTTCACTTTTAATATGTATATCGTTCGGCTTATTGTACTCGTTTTAACCTAACTTCTGGCCATAGTTCTTTGTAGGTGAAAGATTGAGTAATAATCTGAAAAAAAAAATGTAGAACCGGAGACATTCGTAATTGTGTGTACTGTCCAAATTTCAAATTTATTTTAGATCATGCAGTGTTAGGAAATGAGTTGGCATGTATGACAATGGCCATGGCGCAATGCAATTATCGTTTTCTTCCACTCAAACGCGATTTCAGCGAACTACACTAGTAATCTAGTCTGTATATCAAGCTCTTTACTTATTTTTTTCGTATAAAGTAATCAAATCAATGTTTGACCGCCAATAATGGTGTACATAATACGTTGTTAGAAGCGCTTAGCTAGAGGAATTCCGGATTGATGAATTATGAAAAATGCTGAAAACTTTCCGTAAATTGATTAATTTCAAAAACATTTGATTTCTTTTAATCTTTTGGGTTTATTTTAAAAATTAACATAACATGCTTCTTATTATCTATCTTATAGGTAAAGTGAAATTAACAATACAACAATTAGTACAATTCCTTTATCACAAACAATTCATGCAAATTAAAGCTTTTTTCTTATTTAAATGAAACGAGATCATGGAAGCTCTTGGATAATGTTGGTATCCCTGAGATACATTTTACAATAACATAAAACTAAAATCACAACGCCACTGGTATCGAAATCAAACAATCACCCGATAAATTTACCATGGTCGCCAAACGTTCTCCTCGGGCTCTGCGACATAGCATCGCAAGTCGGTATGGTGCTTGGCTGGCGCTTCCATTGTCGGACTTCCTAGCATACTAGATTGCGATGACACTGGCGACAATGGGATCGAATACGGTGAAGCCGGAGCACTAGCACATTGAATTGTCAACGGATTGACCATCGGTGTGAACTGGGTGATCTTCATTGGTGGCGGTTGAATTTGTCCCAATCGTTGTCTCAGGTGTCCCATTACTTGTGTACTTAAGTGAGCATGATCTCCGGGAATTTGTGATAAGGTGCGAGAAACTTCGTTGGCCGCAAATGCAAATCCCGAGCGGAATCCTTCGGCTTGGGTCAGTGTAGAGTTGCCACCGTTCAATCTGCGCTGAGCTTTGAGCTTTTGCAAATGTGTAACGGTCAATTCGAGAATGTCAGCCTTCTCCAATCGGGTGACGTGTTCGCCTTCTGACTCCAAAGCGGCAACCATTAAATCCTTCAATTCGTCCAGGCACTTGTTGATTCGGGCACGACGCTTACGCTCCAACATTGGTTTCATCACTTTGCGATATTGATAAGTTTTCGACATTTCCATATTGATCGAAGACATTCTGATTGTAACTGTATAATAATAATATTATTCAAACACGTTCTAAAGCCGTAATGTTTTAAATAACACTGCTGCGTATATTTCGATACTTCTTCGTTGGAAGATAAACGCTAAATGCATTCCGAATGTCTTGAGTTTTTCGTTTTTATACCATTCCGTTCCCCTGCCTCTTCGATTTGTTTACGGTTTCTTCATCTCCGTTTCTTCCTTCTCCTTCTGTGTAAGGATTCTTCAAGGGACCCCTATTCAAACGGAACCGTGGGAAACACTTTCGGACTCAGTTTCTCACACTATCCATGCCCACCTGCCAAAGGTTCAGATATGGCTCGAGCAGCTGGCCCTCGAATGCATTGAGAGAGGGTTCTGATATGATGGCCCCGAAACCCGAACTACGGACGCACACGGGTGTATCGGAATACGTGCGACGGTTTATGTACATGCAATGCATACCGATGCCAAGTCAATGCGTTCCAAACATGCTCGACTTTCTTATAGGGTTGCAATGCATGCATGACGAGGGGTCTTAATCGCGCGAGTCTGATTCCTTTTCTTAAACTTGACATCCACGCACCCCGGGTGAATGAAGGGTTGGCTTCGATGTCTGATTGTAGAAGTGACGTTAGCGCTTTCCTTTTGGACCCACGAATAATTGTCATGGTGCATGCAACGCGGTGGACACACTCTCGGCACGATGGCCGAAAGAATGCCGAGATCACGTCCAAGCAGGGGTTCCGCGTGGTTCTATGCTCCCTTCGTACATACATATTAATTCACCGCTTTTTTGGAGTTCCGCTTTTGACTTCTTTCGATTTTATGAATGGGAATTTGATATTTTCAGATAACCTCGTACGGTCTGGTAATTATGGCTATAAGACGATGGTTAATGTTGTGGACTCTGGTTGATTTTTGATTCGATGTGTTTTTTTTTCTCCTTATATAATGAGGATGCACGTTGCACTTGTTAAGATGAATGAGGAGGATTGGTCGAACGGAAATTTGTCATGCATGATTCCAAGCAATGTATTTTATTCATAAATTGAATAAAGTTGAATTCGCAATAATGGCCGAATTGCATGTCAGTCGCAATGGGTGTTCAGATCAACACCTTTTTAAAAGGCCTATAGTTTTGTATTCAAAGAAGCGTTAATTTGCAAGTATCCAAGCGTGATTGATATTCCTTGCGGAATTCAGTGGGCATTAACGGATGTAGTTGTATGTAAACTAGAAATTCGGTTTTTAATCATCTCGGTGATATTAAGCTAATACGTGCGTGCCAGTGAGCCGTCGGAAGCGTTTTATCAAATAATGAAGCAATGAGGACATTCAAGTCGTGAAGAATGATATTTCAGGTTATGTAAATGAAATTGAATGCCATGCCTTTTGCTATGTCTTGCACCACGCCATAGCTCCAAATGAAAAATGCCTCTTGTCCTGATACTTATATGCTTGTGGTATTCTTACCATGAGATAATCTGATGACCGTTATTATTATGATAGGTAATACATAATAGAATATTGAACATGCAATAGTCTGACTCGCCAAATGTTCATAAGCCAATTATAATTGTGAGACAGATGATAACCATTTTTGTGAAGTTTACAAGTCGAGATGTCGGCACTATAAAGAAGTAAACACCACAATAGCTTTGAATGCTTGAGTGTGTCATTGTATAACGATCGCTTACATTATAATGTTAATGTGCATGCCGATCCTTCCATAAGGATCCTTGTCGCATCACGCTCCTTCAAGTGATTGCGTTTCATAAGCGCTGCATATTCTGCACATGATAATCTAATCATAAGCTATGAAACCATCGTAAAGCAATTTACCTTCCTAATGTGAGTCGTAAGCTAATCACCATAAGAATCATGTACAAAAGATAAAAACGATTATCCTATTTGTCATACACACCGCCTCAAATCACTGAGTGCCTGTAACGTTCTTTATATTGAGTAGGTGGTCTTGCTGCGATTTCACACGTGCAGAAAAGATTTGTTGCACAAAAGATTTGATGCAATTAAAAAAAAAAGTATCAAACCTTGACCACATCATAAAGTAAAGGTACTAACAGAAAAGGACTTTTATTTAAAAAATCGTGGATTTTCTTTTTTTCGAGCCCCTAGAAAACATACTATGTACTGACGATTTTTACACTTTGGGAGTGTTTCACGTATTATATACCTACCTGTTGTCCATTCTCCTGTTTTCTTTTGGGATATCTAGTTAAAAAAAAAATCGGTAATAAAAAACTAATGTTGACTATTTTTTAACAACCATAGATGTACTGATTTCGGTGCCACGCAATCACCACATAAATTTAAAGCCAAGATTTATCCTCACTGAAAGGTTTATTGTGGACGTGTAGGCTTACCGGCATCACGAGGGTATCGTCGTCATCATCATCAACAGCCCAAACGATAATGGTGATGATGAGCTGAACACGTGCGCAACGTAGTGGACATAGAAGTACCGGCCTTCCATCTTTCTATGAGTTTTATGAATTTTCTTCGTTTTTTTTTCTTTTGATGTGTCTACCACTATGAAAGATGATTTTTTTAAGACTAACACAAACCTTTGGGTTTTGAAATTGAATACAACACGACGTAAACCCCGAAAATCAGCGTTCCTAATCAGTTTATTGTGTGTACATTTGGTCCCTTTTCCAATATGTAGTATACCCATATTGACGGCTATTTTATGGGTATAGATCGTGATCTGGACGGAAGACGAGGATTTAGAGCCAATGAAACCAACCTTTTGTATAGACAGGGATTTCTTTACTTTTTTTAAGGTTTTTCTTTGGACTTTGAAAAAGATACAGAACAATACGATTGTAACAACTTATAAAATATCTGAAAGTCATTAAAGTCCTTTTTCCACCGTTGACCGTTTACCAATTTTTCATGGACATGCGAGATATATGGACGTAATCATTTTGAATCTTTTGGAATTCAGAGACGATAATTTGACGGAGTGTTTATTCAGTTTCCTTTTCTAAAGTATCGTATTTCGAATTCGGTAAGGTAAATAGTAAAATAGAAAATAGAAACGGGTTTACAAAAAAATATATTTTTGGATTTGTACTCGTACTCTTTAAAAAGTCTGCAAATGTTGAATTTTATAGATAGTATTCATCCTTTTTTTCATAAATGTACCTCAACGTTTTGGCATACATATCTAATTGGCGAAAGAAAGTTTCGTGGGGTGTTCAATCATAACTTTCAGCTCTTTGTAATTTTACAAGATAATATTTAAACGCTAAAAAGTGAGGAAAATAGTTCTTATGATTTTTTCTCAATTAAGAAATTACGTAGCTATGTAAGTATATGATAGGGTGGTATGTATCATAGGGCAAGGAAGAAGAAGAAACATTTGATGGGATGTACAGAGAACATAAGTAGATTCTTCGTAAAAAATGCGCTCTGATTACACTATCATTCCACACGAGCTCATTAAACATTGAGATGTTGAATTTTGAATCTAAAAATTTGTAAAATAGCCGTGAACTCCGTAATCTGTAACGTAAGTTTGAGGATATTCTTAAATATATCTTATGAAATGCATTAAATCAAATAAAAAAACGTGTCTGAAGGACACTTTACACTCTCCTCCACACAATTTCTCGTTTTTGTTCAGTTCTATAGTGGTTTCGCACATTTTCAGCTTAAATGACATTTTTGGAATGCCTCTAATTTTTCTATGGAAACTTGATGAAACGAACATTCGGTTCGAGATGATTCGGATATCACTGTCGGCATTAGTTTGGATAATCGACGCTCTGTACAGTACTATGTATTTCACATACCCTTAATGCCCTTAAATTACGTTGCTGGACGTTTTAAATATTAAATATGAGTTACCTACCTATACGTGCGCCAAAAAGTATGGCCAGCTGGAACTGATACAAAACTTCACGTTTGTTCACAAATTTTTATTTAAATTTTAATAGGATTTTGTCCTTGAAGAAACAACCCGTGTCCTGCTCGGCTGCTGCTCACGTCCAACAATTTTCAATTAAGTACATATTATTATGTACGGTATGTATGGTTGTGACCATACGAACGAACGAACCAACGAACGAAATGGGGTGAGGTCTAAAATAAAAGTGAACTTTTCAGATGGGGTGATGTCTGAAGTCGGTGTGAACTTTTCCAAAGGGGCGATGAAATGAAAATTTGGATGGCACATAGGGGAAGATCCTCGACAGAAATGATGGTTTCATAATATAAATCCTCCTGAAATATTTCATTCTTGTTTCTGCTGTCGATCTGTAAAAATCGAGTGTTCTTGTGTGATAGTGGTATGAAATTCGAGATCCTTGTAAAACTAATTTGAAGCCAAATCAGTGGATTTTGTTGCCTGTTCCTTTTTCAGTAACTGAAAAATATGGTGTTGTTAATAATAATTGTGCGTGATAATATAACTAACGTTTTCCTTGGAAAATACGTAAGACATAGACCTGCTGCTTTGTACACAAAACCCTATTCCAGAATGTGTATGTGAACGCAGTGGTAAATTTTACGTTAACGCATGATTCTTCGGAATTAAATTCACAAACATTCATGTTGAGGAAAAAATAAAGAACGGCGGGTGTACAGCCTATTCTATTCATTCAGCCCGCAGTTTTCCACTGAAATACACATGATAACTTGTAAACAAATTTCCAAACTACCTATATTCTGTAAATTTTATTAATGAAATTCTTTTAACATATTCATGCGAAAAGTTGTGTTAATTCCAATTTATTATGTTCATCTGACACTACCGTACAGAATCGCCATCTCACTACATAATGACTCATATCAGTTCATTCATTCATTAGGAAATTCCCCATTTCCCAAGTAGGGATCACGATTGACTCAGGTCATCATTCCTAAGCTGAGCGAGTCTTAATTCAATGCATTTTGTAGAAACGGTTTTCTTTTACACCTTTGAAACGGATCAACTCTTCATATTACTCATATGAACGATTGCATTTCGCTGACAAGATTTACAAAAAAATAAATGAAACAAAACTCGTCTGTTGCGGATATAATCAAATGATTCGATTTGAATGTTAATTTATAAGCGATGACTAACGCATACTGCAAACGCAAGGGCGTTAGTGTCATTTATGACGCAGGTATGGTACGTCAAACATCATTGCCCATGTCTGTGAGGTAAACATCTTCCACTATCTTGTTGGGTAGGCTCACAGACAGAACACATCTCGAAACACCGCCCTGGCTAATTCTCCCTCTATGAGGAGGCTAAGCTGGCGTAAATTGGTTCTGAGCATTGATTGCCCAGTGTTGGGTCACTGGCATCATACGCTAACGATCTCGATGGCTTTGCTCGATAGTTTCTGTATTTCTAGTACGACACACAAAAGCTTACCATACATTCAGACATTACAATTGCATCAACGCTAAATCTCTCATTATTGTTTGTGCTACTTGGCACGTGTGCGCAAGCAACCAACAACACACTCTTCGATGACATTTCCATTTTCATCTTTAAAATGACTTGAGCTATACGCTGCTGTTGTGTATAATAAATGCTGTATCAGAACTGACCTAATGCCACGAACCATCCACTGAAAGTAATCGTTCCCATCATAAGACCTAATGCAACAGACAAGGCCAGCCGCCTTTCAGACAGAGAAGGAGCTGGACTTACGAAAGTCGTCTTGGAAGAAAAACACCAACAACCGAAGAACCAGAAAAAGCATACCTACAACGCAAGACAACCTACTCAACAGCAAAAAAATCTAAAGAACCAACCCAAGAAGAAGAAAAAAAGATATAAGTCTTGCCACAAAAAAAGGTCAATTATTTATTCAACATCCCGTCTCTTCAGGTAGACCCAACGAGATCGTGAGAAAATGCTTTGGAACGTGGTTCTCACACGATCGACACACCTGCCCTCTTTTTTTTGTATGTAGTCATAGTTTGTATATTGACGCAGCGCACAGCAACCCGTGTATACCTGAAGACAGAAATGATTTCATCTTTAGCCATAGATCCCCAGCATGAAATACTATACAGACTTATTGTTTAAATGCTATTGATTCGATATATCCTAAGTCCAATTCCATTGTATGTAGTAGCACTTTGAAATTATATCTGTATGTATATTGCAAGGAATTATTGTAATGTGGGTGCTATTGTTGCGAAATTGCTGTAATAGGGGCCTTTTTGTTCAATGAAGATCTTTTGTTTGCTGTTTGGTTCTCATGCTTTAGATGACCAATGCAATATAATCGTGATTAACTCGATTTTTTATAATTAAGCGCAGATTGTCGTACATGGCAACAAAAAACAAACTATTGATCTGTTATAACTATAAACCACCAAATAGTAATTTACAATCTAGTGTATTTTGCGGTTATTTGCATTTCCTTTTTAGATTTTCTTATTCATTGGTACGTACACTGTTACTAAATAAACTAATAAAATTAGTCTTAGAGGGGATTCACACTATGGACAGGATTTATTAAAACCACTAAATTAATCGATTCGAAACCCGCCTACTAGATGAAATCGTATGACATTAAATTCAAAATACATCGTAGAATGTATTTGCATTATTCAAATTGCAGCACAATATGATACAACTGTCAACTAAATCTAGGATTTAGTAAATCTTGTAGATAGTCTGAATCGCCCCCAATGAATAAGAAAATCTGAAAAGGAAATGCAAATAACCGCAAAATACACTGGATATGCGACTTTTTTCGGGACCAACATATTTTCTATGGTAACTTGATCGAAGCTACAAGATGACATTTCTCATACGAATTTTATATGGAAAATTAATAAATAAACAAAATCATGCACATGCGCAGCTCAGTGCTGTAACTTCGTAGTAGGGGCGTTGGAAATATGGGGGCAATGAGTACGAAATTTCAAAATTAATAGATGCTTGAAATTAATTAATCAACAACGTTCCTATTGCATAGCTTTATATACCAACAGCATCACAATTTACACTATTGCAAAAAGTACATTTAAATGGGATTGCAAAGCGTTGCGTGGTATAAATACGTTTAAATACAAAATTTTAAGTACTGTGTATTTCAGTGCATTGCGGTTGAATACTCCAACCAATGAAAAAGCCAAAAAGTATTAAACCATACCAGCCCCAAACACTAAATTTCCTACCCCACTGCTAGCTATAAAAAAAATCAAATTGTCCCCTTTATTTTCAGATACATATTTCGTTTCCTTCTTTTTCTTCTTCATTGATCGCCCCTTACATCGAATACCGAATTTTCATCGAATTGCTTTCAATCTTCGAAATGACTGAGAACATGCTGGTTACCTCGGCTAAACTCTCCAAATTTCCGCCTGGATACCACCATCATTTTTTATTGGTTCGACTTTGCTACTAAAGCTTAACGTAACATTATGTTACTGTACCACCGACACGATCATTGAAAACATTGAAAATAAAAAGTTTCAATCATTCCTCCTTCCAAGAAGAATGGACTGAATTGAAGGGAACGTATCAAGTGTCGAGAGTAGGTGATCGATAAGATCATGGACCAACAACAGTACTAAATATGTATAGGTAACCTTCAGTTACATCTATCTGCCACACACTATGTCCACATACCGGCCGTGGTCTGGCTGGAGCCTACACGAGAATGGCTATTTGGTGTTGTAGGGTTTGGATCTTTGGCGCTTATGTTGATTTAATAAAGGAAATGCCTTATTAGTAGTAAAGCGTAAACACAGATTGGTACAGAACAAGAAGAAAAACATTGCACGTTTGAGTTGATGATAATGATGATGACGCGCAACGTTGCGTCTTTCGTTCGAGAGAACGGCATTGCATGAAAAAACTACTCGGACTCTTAAGTACAACATGCAATCTGTAATCTGTCCACCTGAACTTATAACGACTATAATGGAAGCCATTCATGATGCTATGACAGGTAGATCGTGCGTTAATGTTGATATGTTAGTTAATGATTTTATCCCAAAGTAGTATTTTTTATGAAAATATACAGCGGAAGCGTCACTGGTCATCGTTGACGGAAATGCAATACGTAGCTGTGCGCATCCTTTTTATCCTTATGCAGCAATGATCAAATTATATGGCTATATACTACTAAATTTTCTTTAGATTTACCAAAATATATATAATACTGCACATTTCAATATATGTAATTGTTAATAATCTCATCTATGTCGTAGAGAAAGCATAACAACCCATGTGCATGCGTTAGTCCAGAGTGGGCATCAGATAATAAAAAAGGCACCGTTTTTACACTATTGCAGTTCATAGTATGTATGTGTGAAAATTTAATTGAAATGTCAATTTTTTGTTTACAATGGAGAATTTAAAATCCGCGTGATGTTTATTACTCTCTTAAAATGCTGACGTGATAATTAACCCCTCTGTTGGCGTATATATCTAGACAGACCATTGGTACTATATCTTGGTGAAATATATCAATTAACAATATTTCCACCCGTTTTCATATATTTCAAAGGGACTGACGGCCACAAATGCGATCAAACGTTCGGCGAAATATAAACTATGTCTAAAGAAACGAAAAAACCAGCGTATCATCGTAAGACATGGCATGTAAACTGTGTCTAGAACTAAAATTAGACCTCTTAATAATAAAATTAATTTGACAGAAGATTCAGCTAAACCTCAGGCATAATAGCTCGTAGGCGGCGACAGAAGGGTTAATAATTGTATCGACAATATTTTGACAATTGAAATAATTCGTGGAGTGTAATGTAATAAATTTGGAGTCAAACATATATGGGTTGTGTGATCACATAGCCGCACTCTGGACTAAAGCATGCAATGCTTGCTATGCTTTCTCTAAGTTCTATGTATAAATATGTATGTATGTATGCATTAGCATAATGCAAGACTCCCTAAACTGTGTACACCTTCCATACCTGGAATTCACTGTTCTACGTTTTGAGTCTTATTGTTGTGCTTAGAGATGAAGTAGATTAAAACCTTGCACATTTTTTATTTTAAATTCCATATCCCATAATTCGTGCCTGTTGATTGGTGACGACAAGTTACTGACAGAGAACAAGACAACATATTACATGCAACACAGCTGCGTGACAAATTTAAATTTAGTTATTTTGATTGTCAACATTCTAATAAGCCATTTGAATCCGACTCGATCCCTACATTATTTCCGACTCCATCCCTACATTTGAAATAATATATTTCACAAGAGTATAGGGCAGGATAGTACTAACATTTTGACAGTTTTTTGACATAATGGCATATGTATATGGGTCTTTTAAATAAAATAAAAAAATCGTTTATATACACAGTTTTATTCCATTTCAACATAAACCCGCCCTTATTGGAAACCCCTATATAAATAATAATGCCTGCTAAATTTACACGCGAATTTCAGCTTTCAGAGGGACGCCGCGAAAAAAAAATTGCAACTCGAAAGGGAGTAGCAATACTGAAAAGATTGGGAACCCCTGGCATAATGTATTCAAACGTCTCCCTTTTCGATTTGTTATTCTTTTTCATGATTATACTAAAATTTGGCTTCATTTATCTAATAAATTTCGGAAAATTTGCCCCAGAGGCTAAACGTTTCAATTCTAATCACTTTTGTATATTGAATCATGATACGAGTGGAATTTGTATGATCTAAATGCATGGAATACGTTTTATGCAAATTTCAAATATCTGGATGGATGCGATGCGAGCGAATCAGCGATTGGCGAAACAGAATGATTGCCGCTTCGGGTAGAGTAAAGCGCCAGCGTGCTACGGATAGGTATTCCGTACCTAAGGCAAAGAAAAAAAAATCACTTAAAATCTGTGTTTAAACTACTATACATATTTACATAAAGCTTTATCTAACTATAAAGAGATCATAAAATCAGAGTCGGTAAGATAATTTACAGGGTATTGGGTAATTTTATACATATTTAGTAAAACCCCTATCTCCATGTTATAGTCGATTTATAATGTAATTTTTATTTTCTTGATATGCACTCGCATATGTAAATAGGTCTACATGAATATCCTTTACTGCATTTTAAAAATACAGTCTAGAAAATTTCCCAGCCCTTATTCTCGTGGTTGAAGAATTTGTAATTAAATTTACAGTTTTTTCTTTGTTATTTACCACATATGCTCAACAAAGACGCTGCGAAATCAACAATGACTTTCAAAATGTTCTCTAAGATAGACCACAGTAGTATTTCCTTGGCTGACATTTACCACGCTATACATTTCCGGAAATTGTGTAATGCCAACTCTGGAAATACGTAATGATTGCGTAAATTGCGAAATCAACGATGACTCATCCAGATCTAAATCGCCATGGACTTGTGTTTTCTTCGAAACCATTTTTGGCCGGAAGATTTTTTGACGATCTGCCAAGATCGTTTTTTGACAGATTTTGCTGAACATGATATCCATGTGTCAAAATTATTGGGCAATTATCGACCTATAAAAAATGAACTTACCATCGACCATTACTATCGCCAAGTGAAAATGGGTATTTTTAAGAGCGCAAACATAATGTACCTACGATAAAACCTAAATAAGAAGCAAATTCAAATAATAATAAGACATTTTTGATTAAGTTTGATAAATTTATGTTTTATTGTTTTCAACAATATTATTTTATTTTTCATTTTAATACTTTTTTCTCATTTCTTTTTTCTTTGAATTTTAAAACAAACATATCACAGTTAACAAATTGAGAGTAGTACATAAAATATTTCTTTCTTTTTCTTGTTAAATAATCCACAGCCTTTCGCGTAAATATTACGCTCTCATATAAGTCATAAAGGAAGTCTTTTGAGTAGTATTGAACTTATCCCTGAATTACCACGGTCGCCAGACGCTTCCGGATTCGCTAGGTGTCGGGCTATTGCTACGATCACTGGAACATTCCGACGGGGGTGGAGTCAGAGTGACCGATATCCGTCCGCTATCCTCATAATATCCGGCAGGATACGGGACGGCTGTTTGACCAAGTTGTGGATAGATTGGCTTCAACGGACTGGCAGTGGCTGGAGTAAGATTTGTAGTAGGAACAACGACCTGTAGATAATTGAGACGATGTCCTAAATGGCTCATGAGCTGTGTTCCGAGATCGACGCTGACGCCTGGTAACGAGGCAAGGGCTTTCGAAACTTCGTTGGCTGCATGAATGTAACCGGAGCGGAAACTTTCTGTTACGGATGCAGCAGCTTTCATGGGTTCCTGTGATATCCTGAGCTGCTTCTGTTGCTTCAGTTTCTTCATGTGTTCCACGGTCAATTCGAGAATATCGGCTTTCTCCAATCGTGTGATGTGTTCGCCTTCTTGTGTTAGACACTCGACCATGATCTCCTTCAATTCGTCCAGACACTTGTTGATCCTTGCACGGCGTTTGCGCTCCAACATGGGCTTCATAACTTTACGGTATTGATATGTTTTCGACATCTCCATTTCTAATACCATTGTTTTTATCCTTTTCTTGTTCACAAGTATAATCCTTTTTTTGGGTGTACACAAATTTCACTTTCGTTAATAGTGTCCTTTTCGTGATAACTCTTTAACACTCGTTTTTAGTTCAAAACGATCGAACTGTTCAAAACACTTTAAAAATTTTTTTTCAATTTCACGTATCGCTGCTCAACGCACGTACTATTCTCGTCGAATTACTGGCAATGAATGAGTCAGGCGGCCATTTGTTGTCCCCTTTTAAATGCATGAGCACGTTATCTGACTCGTGGGAAACTGTTCCGATGTAGTTTTCTCACAGTATTTTGCCACATGCCTTTAATAAGACGTCGAGGCACAAAAAAAGGCCAGACCCATGCCAACAACATAACACGGGCCAAGCTGCCGCGCCAGCTTGAAAGACATCGTAGTCCCATGAAAAGAAGCTATCCATTGTACATACATATCTGACTTTATTGCTTGTGCGCGGTGTTTCATCTCATTCTCGCTGCATGAGTCTTTAGTATGGAAGACCTTTGTGGTATGGTCCTATATCCCAGGAAATTTGAACAAAATTTTGAACAAACTTCGGAAAAATTAGAGGAAAGCTGGATTTTTGCATGAGCCTTCCTTTCGAGGTCCTACACAAGACCCCGTCTGTACGAGTGCCGCTAGCGGTGCTACAGAGGGTAAAAAAACCCTCTAAAACAGTTTTTTTTTTATTATCTCGATAATGGTAATATGTACTGACAAGTCGTGTATGGCAAATTTGTAGCTCTTGTGGTTTGAGAATAAAGTCTCAAAAGTCGATTTTGATTCGAGCATTCCTGACGATGCCAAAACAAATGCCAAAAGTCCCCATCGATGGGTCTCTATGACTGATGAAGAATGCAAGTTGCTTTCGAAATATATATTCGCAAAACAAAAAATAAATTGTAGTAAGGAACAAGTGTTTTTGATTAAAATAAATTAAAAATCCAGCTTTCCCCTAATTTTTCCGAAGTGAAATGCTAAATTTCCTGGGGTACTATAAACCTCGCGCAATCATCATCGTTGGCAAAACATCGTCTTGGTGCGACTTGTTTTCCTGTTTGATTATCACACAGCGAGGCTCGGTGGGTTCTTTATTCATATCATCGCGTCGTCATGCCGTTTGTATCGTGCCATTCACATTCTCAATGGATTTGAATTGTGTGGTGGAGTTTGTGTTAGCATATGATGCTGCGGCTGAACGTGGTCACTGTGCACTTCAACGTTTTTAAAACCCAGATCTGACTATTGGTATGACAGATCTCCTGTTTGGGGGCTTAAGGAGGTACTTGAGTGAGGCGGTCAATTGTTTGATGGCACTGCACCATTATTGACGCGAGCACTTATCAAAAATGCCGCATATGGCTCGTGTAAACTATTCACGCGTTGGTTTTATTGGGCCTGTGTCAATTTGATGTTAACGGATGAATTTGCATATGTCCGTTTTTATATATTGTTTAGGAGTTGCTTCCCTCTTCAGTGTAAGCTAACACTGGCGGAATGTCGCGGGTATGGGTATGTAATGTTCTTAAGTCTCTTGATTTATAAAGAATGGCAGGTTGAGATTCATATTTCCTTGCAACTGATAGAGATGCAATTTTCACAAAATCCACTAATTTGTTTGGGCTTATTACTATGTGAATAGCAGGGTCTCTTTATCAGGAAATTATTCATAAGTCGGTTGTGGGTATTACCCAGATAGCACAATACTGATGTTTTGTTGATTCTGTACTAAACCTTATATTCAATGTATTGATCCTCTCAGTATACCATTATTGATTCTTTTATATGGACGATGTCCGCTTTTAAAGCATTTTGATTGGTCGACGTTTTCGAAAAGGGGAAAATTTATTGAAGATTGTCATCAATATTGTATCGAAATTATATCGAACCAACGGAATGAAAAAAAGCGAATCTATATCGATATATCATTGATGTTATATTGAATAATTGAATCCCCACTATGCAGATGGTTGTTATGTTTAATAAAATTCGTAAAGCTAATTTTTTTATACTTTGTTTTTATTAAATTTCACGGTACATAATAACTAATAACATGTACATTTAATTTAATCTGTTGTATCGTTTCTTGCATCAGTGGTGTTTTCTGGGTGCGTCATACGTCCACTTTCATTTTATTTTAATCACCAATTGATTCTGAAATTTAAATATGAAAATAAATATTAAGGAATAGAAATTTGCTTTAAGAAGTTTTCACTTACCAAAATGGCTAAAACGTGCGGCTGAAATAAATATTGATGCTCCTTACTAATAAAATTGACGCGAACAACTGCGGACGTCCCGAACAATTTCACAATAATTGACATTTATAAAACATGTTCAATGGATCGTTCCTTAATCGATTCCGTATTGAATCTTTTCTTCATAGTCGATTTTGATAGACAACTTGACTAAAATTTCATTCGAAATTTTTCGAACAAAGGGGTAAGACAGATTAATGATTACGCGGATCGCTTTTATACTAATTATGCATTAATATTTTTCACAATAGTGACTATTGATGGCAGGCATCAATAAATTCCCATTCCAGAATCAATTGCATAGAGGGGAAATTATTGAATACTTATTGATGCCGCAGGATCAGTTCCAAAATGCTATCTGGGTAGTACCCAGATAGCATTTTGGAACTGATCCTGCGGCTTCAATGAGTATTCAATAATTTCCCCTCTATGCAATTGATTCTGCAATGGAAATTTATTGATGCCTGCCATTAATAGTCATTATTATGAAAACTATCAATGTATAATTAGTATAAAAGCGATCCGCGAAATCATTAATCGTCTTTACCTCTTTGTTCGAAACATTTCGAATGAGGTTTTAATCAAGTTTTCCATGAAAAACGACTATGAAGAAAAGATTCAATACGGAATCAATTCAAAAACGATCCGTTCAACAATTCTTGACAATAGGAGAAAATTTTCGTTAAGTTTTTAAAATTATGCCCAAAAAAGTTTTCAAAATTCTGAAGTGAAGGAGATTTAGTGAGGAAGACTCGATTTATTGCTGCCTGTCTTTTTTACGGTAAGTGAACATTGTTTATCGTAACATTTACTCTCAGTTTATTTATTTGGATATTTAAATTTTCCTTTTAGAATCCGTCGAAAATTGAGAAATTGTTATGGACGTATGCCTTTAGGAACGCCTTAGATTTTCAAGTTACCAACAAAAGATGGAAGAAACAAGGCGACCAAAAAAATATGTTAAATATACATAATGTAAATGTTAATTTTTGAATAAAGTGAACAAAATAAAAGAAATTGACAAAGACATGTTTTTTATGTAATTTGGAAATTTCAGATAAAAGCCATCAACATATTATTATGCACATATTCGATATTATATCAATGGTATATCGATATAAATTCGATTCTTTTCATTCTTTTGGTTCGATATTATTTCGACACAGTATTGATGGCCATCATCAATAAAATTTCCCCTTTTCGAAAACATCAACCAATCAAAATGCCTTAAAAGCGGACATCGTCCATATAAAAGAATCAATAGTGGTATACTGAGAGGATCAATACATTGAATATAAGGCTCAGTACAGAATCAACAAAACATCAGTATTGTGCTATCTGGGTAGGTTGTTACATCATAAAAATTTGTAATACAAACACCAAATAAATCCTTGCATAACCTGTCATTGGTCAAGGGGAGCTTTATCGCTAAACGAATTAAAATCGTTGTTCAAAAACAATTATATCCAGAATAACTGATTAATAAATATTCAATTTAATTAATAACTACTCCGTTCAATTATCAATATTCTATAAATGCCTGCACATTGCCTATACAATCAAATGATCGGAGGTTGAATATTCTCACGCTCTTAAGAATTGATTGATACTCTTCATTCTTCTCGCATTCGATCTCGTACATATAGGAACGATAGATCGATTATCTCTTCAACAAAAGTGCTGTGCATGGTATTTTGTTGCGACTAGCATACCTAGTGTATGTAATAGAAATATGTATGTAGTATTATTCAAACACGCTTCCATAGCAGATATTAGAACTCATTTTTCTCATCGATTGATCCATTTGATACGTTTTTGGCACGCTCTATTCTACCGACTACACGAGTTGACCCTATAATGACCTTGGTGCATCCATTTTTTACGCAGTACAGCACGTAATGTTTGAATAGATTGTTGTTGATGGAGAGAGTTGAGCTCGAATTCTTTAAAAAAAATAACATCCAAGTCATTTGTGAATAACGGTAAAGATATAGCTATGCATGTATTTTGAACTAGAGACTATAGGGAGCAACTATTGCTCAGATAGTTTGCTGAATGCAATGAATGCTTTTGCAGACTAAAAACTACATTAAGATGGAAACGTAAAAAGGATATTTTTTTTTTCGAATTGCATCTACACTTATACACACATATTTTTTTAATTGTGTGCTTAACTGAAAGTCTAATTCCAATCCAAACAACATACAACCAATCAGGAGAAGGGGTGAACATTATATTCCTTTCTCTGAATATAGTAGTTTAGTCGCATAAAAAATGAATTCTGTCTATTTTCAATTTTTGTATTTTATACATATAATACATACATATACAATAGATATCTGTAAAACTAGACAGGACTTTACTGCTCAAATACGCCATACATTTGCTGTGCTGATGCCTGAGGAACGCTGTAACTCTGCAAACCATTACACGGATTGCCCACTGGTCCATAGTAATTAGCAATATTTGCATCACCATTTGACATGCATCCGTGAACATTGCTGGGAATTTGAGATAGCCCTGGAACATTCATCCCCTGTCCCTGTTGTATAATGCCCATGCCATTTTGATCTCCATAGTATTGATTTGGCGTCATAGTAATAGGTTGTGCAAACGGAACCTGAACATGTGAATAGTTCATGTTGATCGGGGGTTGGTTGGGCATGGTGTAGTTTTGAGTTATTGATTCGGGTGTACATTCAGCATACGTTTGTTGGGGATATGTTCCTTCACAAAACGGTTGGTCTAAATTCACGACGGATTCTGGGTTTGAGGAGCAGCTTGTTGCAGGGGCATTTTGGACAACGAGTGGTTCTGCAACTTGAGCGCCTTGGAGGAGATGATGCCTGTGTGAATTTGAAGAAGCACTTAACACCTTCCTTTTGCATTCAATTCGTTGACAATCATTCTGTAAGCCATTGCGTTTAGTGCATGAGCAATGGGTGTCGACAGATATCTGCTTTAAGTCATCCATTTATGGTTTCGATGAAAAAACGAAATCTTAAAAAAAGCAAATTCATCAGATAACTTTTTAGTTTATTTGAATGTCTAAAATCTATTTCAATTCAATTACTCACAAGGATATCACAATTAATTTTTTTTTCTGAATTGGATGTTTTTTCTTGTTTTACTGCAAAATTTCAATTCTTCAATTATTTTAACTAAATACTTCTGTCAACTTTTTTCAAAAATTCAGTGCATACTAATTTTCGCTAACTTTGATCTGAAAACAGTAAACCCCAGTAAACCTTTCCACTTTCGGATGCAAGTGCCCGAATAAAGGTCACAGTCATTTTCCATACAAGTTGACAGATTGTCATAGTCAATCAATGAACTGATGACTGAAAAGTGTGGATCAACCTTAATTTATGAAAGCAGCCCTCGGTATAGTCTTATTAGTTGTTCAGCGCGCACAGGATCATGAGTCCAGGCCGAACCGTACTGGAACCGGGTTCAGCTAAGAATCATGGTTTTTGAATTTAGGATTCATGTGATGAACTTTAACCTCACTCAGATGTTAAAGAGAGAAATCGAGACCTATACAGAAAGCCTTCAAAATCATGTAAATGAGATGACGCTAATATATTTTGGCGCCTAGGTTCAATTTTGGATTGTCACGCCAGTTAATTTATTTAGTTGGCTCCGTGACATTTTCTGCTTTTCGTTCGTTGTGACCAATGCTCATAAAAAATCAGAATAAAAACTCTCCATTTTTGACACCGATTGACATAATTATATCCTAAGGTAAACCCGGCAATTGAAAAGAGTTCGTGTTATAATAATAATATATACTCGTATGTACATAGTCCTTTTATATTTTTCTTTAAAGAGCTAATTATAATTACAACAAGCAACGGACATTGCGACTTTTCACATACAATATACGCTACTACACTCCATGCGATAATTTGTCAATGGTACGCGAATATTTTTTAAGTACATTTACGGCTCATTCGCTGATTGTCACGTTCAATAAACAAACGCAAAAAAAAACAGCGAATTGAAATGTTGTGTGCACATTGAACAGCCAACAGTCGCCGAACAGCAAACACGAGCCTTCAGTAAGCGCCTCAACATGAAAAATCTTGAAAACTGCAAATTGTCACCTATTTAGTAATTGTGGGAAAGTCAACAAAACTCTAATATGCCAACTAAACTGACTAATTTACGGTTTGTTTGCTCACGAGGAGTGGACTGATCGTATCCAATCAATTCAAAAAATGTACTTGAAACAGAAAAAAATCCTCCTAACCATAACTTTTAACGATGCAATCAGATTGCTATCAATAAATCAACATTGTTGACTTTTTTTGGCTCCTTCATAAATGATTTAATTTAATGTTAACGTACATACCATTTTCGTGGGTTCAATGCCGGATAGTTGCCGATAGGGGAACAATATCTGTACGATTTTGAATCAGGATTGATATTGGTTGTTTTTTTGGAAGATAAAAATAAATAACAGGCGCGACAATCCTGCATTGGACTAAGGTCGCAGGATGTGTTAGTGACATCCTATTTCCAAGATCTTATCTGTTTTTTGTTGAGGTAATGAGATCAGCATCACGCTCAGCAGTGTTATTTATCCCCATAAATGGGTACCTACTCGTTTAACATCCGAGTGAGATCATAGTCCGTCACAAGCTCGTGAGTTCGAAAAACACTATGATCCACGGTGAGATTCGAACTCATGACCCTGTTCACTGAAGGTGCGCGCACTAGCCGCTAGACCAGCCAGACTTTTAGGAGATGCCTAGCGTTAATTGAAATCACTAGTGCACTGTTTCCCAACTGGTGGTCCACGGACCGAAGGCGGTCCATAAGAGCTGGTCTCTAGGTGGTCCGCCGAAAAATCTGTCTATCACTAAAAATAATCCTAGTTCCCCTGACAATCGCGAAAGATACCTTACTTATAAGGGCTCTGCACCACTTAATTTTAAGAATTTTCTCTGAGCGAGAGAGTAAATGATGCCCTCCCTCTCCGAAAAGCTATCTACACCACTGGGGGACAGAACACGATTCCAAGCAGTAGCCGAAGCGGTAAAACATAAAACATTCAGTTGAAAGGTATCAAATCGTACTATTACACAGGCCTAAAAACATTTACCACTGGGAAAAGTGCATTGCCCCCAAAGGGCATAACGCTGAAACAAGCAAAACCCAAAAATTAAAACCCTGACCACTATTTACTGAATAGGCAAAAAACATTTTCGAAAGTTGTTAATCCATTTTCGTAACAGTGGTCCGTATCTATTAATTCCCAGGCTAAGTGGTCCGTAGACGTCTGCGAGTTGGGAACCACTGCACTAGTGGTATTTATGAAAACTTCAGAGGGTTGCCGTTGAACGTAAGGTTGAAATTCGTGAACGTTTCCTACTATATAGGAATCCTTTTAAGGTTTGTGCACTTCATGTTTGGTTAGAAGGTTTTCACACTTGTACTTAATCTGGCCAGATTAATTTGCGGTGTGGTGAATTCAAAATTCTATGGAATTTGACAGCTCAAATTAAGTAATTTGCACAGATTACGTAATGTGGCCATAAGTGTGAAAAGCTCCTTAGACAATTAGTTATGTTTGTTTTTTTTTATTTAAAAAGAAATAAAGGACAAGTTTTAGAGGGGAAAATCAAAGAGTCAAGTCAAATTACGCCACCTACCGACGAATATGTATTATCAATCAACTTTTTTCTTGTTTTTAAACAAAATATTTTCAAAGGGTTGATCGTTTTGTGTTGAATTTGAACAGTCTAATGGATTGCAAAATATGTTTTTTCTCTCAGTATATTATGTATACACTGAGAGCTGCGATCGTTGCCGTATTTAAGGGTTTCCGCCTGAAAAACGAATGGTTCGATGAATCCTTAATTAAAAGCCTACGCCTTTTGTCCTTCTCGGAACACGTTTATATGAGTGATATAAAGATAACGTAATTTTTAGTGGCCCCGTTTAATATTAATCCAGGGAGCCTTTTTTAACCCTATGCAATTATTTTTATTTTATTTGTTGGATTCTTCGCTACTGACAAATGGCCATCAAGTAGAGGCGGTTATTTTTTAACAAAAACTTAATATATCAACATTACATACAAGAGCTGTCGCGATTTTAATGAGTCAATGGATCAATGGCGCTGTTGACCTTTCGCGAGATCATACTCGCACAATAATAGAGCGTGTGTCGGCAATAACGTTAACCGCATATACCCATTAAAAACATGCTGGCTACATGCTCATGCAATCATATACAAAAAAAAGTCTCTGAATCGAACCGTGGGAACGAATCGAGCTGAAAGACGAAAACAAGCGTCAAGTTCCAAGCTTACGGTCAGGCTGACCAAAGATAGCGATCGGTCAGTAAAGCTATATGAATGGCGCTGAAGAACGGCGGCGCAACGTCCACTCTGATACCATCAGCAGCAGCCATCTTGTCGTGGACCCGTGGACTTTTTTTTTTTAACTTTGTCTATTTGTATCTTTGTATTCCCATTTGATTGCCTCCTTTTAATGGAAATTACAGTCTGTGTGAAGCGGACACGTGCCATCGGATTAGCAGAGAGACCTCTAGCTTCATACTTTGCCGATGAATTGCTTATTCGTACACTACATATGGTATTGTAACACAACTCAGAATAGCATGTAAGTGAATGCGTTAGGTTTTATATCGCTAGCGAAACTAGCTAGAGTTTGAGTTTCATTTCGAATGAGGCAGGCCACTTTGACATTTGTTCATTAGAAAAACAGCACGAGCGGTTCGATTTATGGTCGTGGGTTTGTGACGGCTATACCGAAAAACGAAATATGTGGTGAAACAAAAAAGAAAAAAAAAAACATGAAAATCAAACTGAAAGAGGCTAGTGAAAATGGCTTGTGGCTTTAATGACTTAGTGTATGGCTTTTGAAGTGCTGCTGCCATATTCGATAACTTGAATACAAGAAAAGTCGATTAGTCATTGTTGTTGGCGGACGGACTGGCGTAAAGATCGTGTGAACATTCTAGCCACACAAATCAATTAACGTGGTTGCGTTTAATTCATAACGATGGAAGATGGAGATTCTAGCCACAAAGAGTTGCTATAAATGAATTAGAGAATTCGAGTTGATCTAGTAACGCAGAAGAGAATTGACATATGCACTTATGTACACAAAACTTCGGTAATAGTTTTGTCGACATCCTTAGGGACCCAAACTGCACAAAATGAACGTCCTTATTAGTAATGTTTAATGGCAGCTACACTACCACTTGAGACTACGTACGTATAATTCTTCTTTTTCTTCTGTATACGGTACTATAGCCATGTGGGGCCATGGTGCGTTAACAGAGCCGTTTATATGCAATTTCGAGTCAACGTTACATTGCATATAATTTCGGAGTGTATACAATACAATGTTGCAAGCACTATATACTTCCTATCCGCACATGTGTCACGTACGTATAATCCAATCCCCAATTTATTGATTCAGAGCAGAGATCATTTCTCGAATGAACTATTTAAAAAAGGCTTCTAAAGCTACTAGCACAACTATTATATATTTCTTTTCCTACCCATAACTACACGCATTCAATAGTCTCTGAGTTATCGAAAAGTTCACTGAACCAATACCTAACTTTATTCTTCATGTTAAAATAAATTCAGGATAAACTTCGACCATTGGCCCAGTAGTGGCCTGAGGGTGTGTCAACGCTCTGCTCTATTACCAACTCAACATAATTTTACTTTGATCAGTTTTTTGGTTGTGTTTCTTACGAATTTTTAATATTATTCAACTTAGAGTCGTAGTCAAGTCAACGTACTTCTTCAAATTTTCCTTTGTTGACGCTCTCAAAGAATCAATTCAATATTTTAGTGGTTTTAAAAATTAACATTTTGTTTAAAAAAAATATACACGTATTAAATGCGGGCGCTTTAAATTTATTCGTTTGATATTGATATCGATTTCTAATAAACACGCATAATTTGCGATCTTTTATTAAATTTCCATATTATATTACATAGGTGTAAAGTCTATACAAGATATAGCAAATACAAATACAATAAAATAAAGAGTTTACACTTTAAATTAAAAAAAAAATACTTACTAGCATTCGAGATCTTTTACAAAAATAACTTGCCGATTTTTATGGTTTAAGCTACTGCTCCAAAAATGGGTAATATGAACCCCATGCTTGATGTCGCCATTATCATAAATGCTTAAATAGCCGCTGGCGTGAAATATGTTTAATATCTCGTATCAGTGAATAGTACCGAAAAAAGAACAAAATATTTATATTCACAAAATTATTTTATATGCAAAAATATTCAGAATTTGCAACGATTATTATCGGAGCATGGCGCAAGCTAGCACCATGAAAATATTTTATTTTATTTTATAAAATATATTGAACGCTTTACAGTTAAATGTATTAGGCTTCATAGTATATTTATTATGCCTTAAAGGCTATAGATGCTTCACAACTGTAAAAATACATTATGCATTTGGGATAGTTTCTTTCTCAGTTCTACACTAGACATTAAATACCAAGTTGCATTACAAATCTCTGAAAAAGCTAAGACCAAATGCTTCATAATGCGATATTTCTGTATTTTATAAAAGAAATCTTCTTCATATTAACTGAAAATAATAATCATTTGAAATTCGGTAGATATGTAAGTTCCCTCCGTTAATAAAACATTATATGGCAATTCTTAACTTACAATCACGTTCACGACACGACAATCTTGATTGTTTAACGCACGTCAAAAACACCTACGCCTACTGGGACATGCAACATTGTTGTATTCTGTTTTGTGTATAATGCGCAACCGGTTTTTCTACTGAGTTTCAAATGGCATTATTTAAGGGAAGCTACTCGTATATACATATTCCGTAAATCCTATACTCCACAATTTAGTATCGTGCCGTTATGAAGGAGCTAGCTGGCCCCTTTTTATATTTCTATAGGAATAAGGTTGCCTCGTATATTCGTAAAAATCATCAAGCAGTTAATACCATGGGCGGCGCATGGCGACCCACAAGATTTAGCAGCAGTATTTTTTTCTGTATCTATAGGTACCTATAAAGCTGACGTAACTAACCTAAAACGATAAAGAATTGCTTCGATTCAAAAGTATGCCAAAACATCCCATACGTCAATAGGATTAGCATATCAATCACTAGCGAAACCGGTTGACAACAAAAAATAATTTTCTGAAAAGCAAACTTCTTTATAAAGAATTTTAATAAAAACTCCAAAAATTACATTTTATTTGAATAGTATGTATTTCTATTTTCTTAATTCTTATAATATCACAATGCTCTTACATCAAACGATTTTTTGAATTTCATTTTGAAAGACAATTTAAAAAAAAAAATCAATCTAAAGACCATTATCACAAATATTTTAAAGCTTTCGGGCATAATATTAACAGAAAAATTATTGTAACGGAAGACAGATATAATCGTATTCATTTGTAAATTTTTCTCAATGAATTCACACGGCTTCATAGATAAAAAGATTACGCTTGTGCCCATCTATCATGAAACTGTAGCTGTGGCCGTTGATTGGCTGTCGAGCAGTAGATTGGCTGAATGAGATCATCATCGGCAACGATCGGTTGAAGATTTGTCGTCCAGAAAAATGTACCGGCATCCGTTCGGGCAAAACGTACTGGCACAAAAATCTCATCCTCCATATCGATGACACGGCGCGAATATTGCTCATTTGAATGCGAATAATAGCTGGGAAGATCGACAATTCGTTCGAATGATGTGGATTGCGATACACTGTCACAGTCATAGATGCAGGATATCAGCTTCTCGTTGGCAGCATTTTCCTCAATCTCCTCGTAATGATCTTCAAATTGTGAATTGCGAATGTTGTCTAACGATTCCAAGGATGTGCTAAACGCATGTGCGGCTGATCTCTTGTGATGATTTTGTTTACCAAACAACGAACGAAGCACTTTCTTGATACTGTACGTCGCCGTGAACTTGGATTTCTTGGGGAATGCCATCGCGATCTTATTATCACACGACACACCAACTTGCTTATCAACACACATTTCGTAATCTTCTATATATTTCGAATGAAAGATAAAAACGTACGAGTACTTTACAAGTTTGTCGAAGGGACTGTCGTGTTGAAATGATTCGGAAGCAACAACCACCAACCTTATATAGGTGCATCCTGACAGGTCCGCACCCCACCCCAAACAGGGCCAACCACCATTTTTTTATTATTTTACATATCATATCTACGTTGCGTGTAGATACTCGATACACATCGTGAGGTACAGTGTGTATCGAAAGAAGGTGTCATCATGGAATCTGTTTAGAAGTAAACGTGCATAAGACCATCTATCGTAAACGCATCTCTATTCTAAATAGTCATAAACTTTTTGAATACTGCATTTTCCTACTTGATAATTAAACCAATGTTATATGACCAAAATCCCGGGTCGAAAAGTATAACATTGTAGCACCTTTGCACTATATGCTAAGACTATGTCTTCTTGGTGGCGTGGTCCGACATGCCTAGATAGCATTGAATAATTGTTTACACAAGTGGCTGATACTGTTTAAGTGCTTGGCCAGTACCAATGTGTTTTGTTTAGGTTCTAATAAAAATGCATTGGTACGCAATAATTTTATTGCCTGACGGATACGCAATATTTTAATGGTCTGATTGCGTATCGATATTGAGTAAGATTTAATGATGACTAAGTGAAGAGCCCTTTTGTAAACAATTGACCAAAATCAAGTAGGCATGGGTGATTTAAAAAAGTAAAAAGGCAGACTAGACTTGGTCGGACAACGGGCGCGTCACCAAGTTGACGCTCTTATAGCTTAGCATCAAAATTGATCCTAATAATTCAGGTGTGGGGTTTAATCCCAAATCCCGTGTGTTGTGTTACCATTTCCCATGATAGAAAAATATATCGCGAAAGTTAGTTGTAATTGTGATGTGCACCGATTGAAATTCCATGAAGGAAGGATTGTGAAGAAAGTTGTGTCTTTCATAGGAAGTGGATTGAAGCGGATAGGAAATTTCAGAATGGCATTTTCACTTTGGTATGACATGGTCCAAAGGATGAGTGAGTGACCTACAAGGAAAAAAGACGGCTGATCTGTTGTAAGTATGCACGCAACAAAATTTAAGTGGAGAAATGCATGGTGAGTAAAATTGCATACATTCTTTGTGGTTTGATCCGAATCCATTAGAATAATGGAACAACTGTGATATTGATATTGATGATCAAGTAAACTGAGGATTCCCATATTTGCGGGTTTGTGGTCCTCCAAATGTTGTTTGATGTCCAAGAATTTTAAAATGTTGTTTTGATGTGTGCATTCTTAAAGGTGCTGTTGATACGGTGGTGTCGCCGGAATGATTTTGAGTGTGAGGCCAGAAGGAAAATAAAATAACAATGAGGGAGGTGTCTCGCACTTGTGTATGCACTTTTATTTTTTAGATTTTAAAATACATATAAATGAGTGTTGGGAGTAAGCAGATGAGCAAAGTTCTCAAAGTAGTGGTTCAATGAACTATTGGTTATTGTTGTGATTTGATTTTGAACGTTAAGGGTTCAGACATACAGAAAAATCATGATAACGAGGATTACTATGATGAATTCGAAATTGAGGTGACACATATGTTTTCGTCGTTGAAGTTCTTAATTTACTTTTGGCGTTTGTGTAAGAGGTGAAAGTGCAATATTTTCAAGAAAATGTCGATAAATTTAAACACATTTGTCTTCAAGAATTAAAAAAGACAAGGGTGAAGGTTGATGACAAATTAAAATTTTCTGTAAAACGTCGTCTTCTTTCATATCAGAGGGTGTCTCCGGACATTATTGAGTGAATGCTGTTTCAAATGCGTAATTTGGCAAATGTGCTAATGATGGTTATAATTTATGTAATGATGAAGCATTTTCGTCATTCGAGAATCGGTGTGTCAAGCCCATTATTTTTGGAGTTAGAGTAATGTGCTTGTTAGTCCACTCAGCGTATTTGTTTCTTATTTTTTTTACCAGTGTCTGCGCGGTTTAGCGGTAATGATTTGATTCAGATGCTGAAGTAGATTTTATTATGATTTTTGAACGGCTACTCATTGCAGGCCTGAAAATCGAGCAGCAAATTCATGCTGTATTTGTCGTAAATATTAGAGTAAACCCTTGCGCGATCTGATCGTGAAGTTTGACGACGGAGTTGATTTTGAAATATCGAAAAGGATGTGGTTGAAAGTGTTACTGTATTTGTTGTTGATAGTGGTTCAAATCTATTTTTAAGCTTTACTTACAGAATTCTTAAAATTTGCCTGTTGAATATTTATGTTTTCAAAGATATTGCTGTGATAACAGATGAGATGTTTCAGTTGATTTGGTTGAAATCATTGATGTTGCATTTCACGTTTGCTGTATTAATTGTGATTATCGGCATAATTGTTGCTGCTGTATTTGGCATGGTTTTTGTTGCTATTGTCGCAAATTTTGTTTTAAGGTTAAATATGTATGTATTTCCTGACAAGAAAATGTTGGTGCAAAAAAAAAAAACTTGTCAGTTTTGGTATTCAATGCTTGGTTGTTAAATCGCAGTTGCAGTTAACTGCTTGTTGTCGATCTGATCGGGAGACTTGGAATTCGCTGTAGCAACAGATTGCAGTGAATATTACTGAGAAGGAAAGTATGTATTCTGATGCTTATGGTCATGTTAAACATCGATCGACAAGTTTGGACAGTGCTGAAAAGGCTCATACTATATGTTGTGGATGCCTTAATATTTGTAGGAGTAGAAGACTCCATTATGGTTGTTAAAATGTTGAAACTGTTAAAAAAATCAAACAGAAGGAGAAGGTAGACTACTTTAAGTTGTCTACAGGTTGTGAAAGCGTTTCTGCTCTGCCGTTGTTTTGCGAGATCTAGGAGGATTTCTTGACGCAAAATGTCCGACTTTCTTATTTTCTATGCGCATTATGACATAGTTCATTTTCATGACACCAATTGAGTAATTTTTGAAGTAGTTCATTAACATAAACAAATTAAATCATTGATGTGAGAATCAATGGTACGTGTTGGTTGGTACCAAACCGTTTGATTCTTTTGAGTTCAAAATGCTGTGCAAGGTTTCCTCAGTATTATGATATGGCATGAAGATTGTTTATTCACGTTTTATAAATGAATTTCTTGTTGACTTCTTACAATAATAATGAATTGATATGAATTCGATAGTATAAACTTCAATAAAGTGAAGTGCTGAAGTCGTAGTTATGCGATTGATAAAAATAATTATTGTTAAATATATCAATTTTGGTGAAAGAAGTTTTATGGTTGTTGGCTTAATATGACGTGAAGCATCTTTCGGATTACCAAACTGAGTAATTGCGAAAAGGAAGAGTTGGATAGCTTCTTGGAAATAGAAAATCTTCTGATTCAAGATTTTTGGACTTAATACAAGTCGGAGATGATACACTTATTGTGTGCTTTAGAATTTCCATACATATAAAGGAAGGTATTGAACGTTTAAACCTGAGTATAGTGAATATTTATTCATGCGAAGTGGTATGGATAAACGTTAGTGTGCTGCAAGCATGTTCTTAAAAACACAGAATTGGAAAAGGCTTGATGTGGTGCTGAGGGCACATTTCTTTTCAAATTGGAGAAACATTACAGATAAGTCTACATGCTTGATAAGGATTGCAGTTAGAGATGCTGTATATCGCGGTGAAGAGAATGGTATAGTTTAAGCATAGCTTAAATAAGGGTAATGAGTACCTGTTTGAATTAAAAAAAAAATGTGCAATGGATGAGCAGAAATTTTGAAAAAAAAGGTTGATTATCAAGTTGACATTCACTAATTAAGAAGAGCTGTAATTAGCAGTTGAAGTCCGGGAGCAGGATTGGCTCGTAACTGGACGAGAGGAGCGGCAACTCGTGTTTGAAATGTAATAAGATGGTCCGGGAGCAGGTTTGGCTCGTAACTGGACGAGGTGAGCGGCAGGCTCGTGATTGAAGTGTAATGTGATGATCCGGGAGCACGATTGGCTCGTAACTGGACGAGGTGAGCGGCAGGCTCGTGATTGAAGTGTAATGTGATGATCCGGGAGCACGATTGGCTCGTAACTGGACGAGGTGAGCGGCGGGCTCGTGATTGGAGAGTATAATGAGATGGTCCGGGAGCACGATTGGCTCGTAACTGGAAGAGGTGAGCGGAAGGCTCATGATTGGAGTGTAAAGGGATAGTCCAGGAGCAGGAAAGGCTCGGAACTGGACGTGTTGGGCGCTATGCTCAAAAGTGTTGACTGGATGGTCCAGGAGCAGGTGAAGCTCGGAACTGGACGCGTTGAGCGCTATGCTCGAAAGTGTTGACTGAATGGTCCAGGAGCAGGTGTGGCTCGGAACTGGATGTGTCGGGCGTTATGCTCGGAATTGTTGGATTGTGGTCCAGGAGCAGGAGAGGCTCGGAACTGGACATGTTGAGCGTTGCGCTCGAAATGGGTTGTGGTCCAGGAGTTGGCGAGACTCGGAGCTGGACGTGTTGAGCGTTATGCTCGGAATTGTTGCATAGTGGTCCAGGAGTTGGCGAGACTCGGAGCTGGACGTGTTGAGCGTTATGCTCGGAATTGTTGAATAGTGGTCCAGGAGTTGGCGAGACTCGGAACTGGACGTGTTGAGCGTTAGGCTCGGAATCGTTGACTACTTAGTCCAGGAGCAGGTGTGGCTCGGAACTGGACATGTTGTTGGATCCAGGAGCAGGTGAGGCTCGGAACTGGATATTAAGCGAAACGCTCAGAATTTTTGATTAGTTGTGTCCAGGAGATGTTAGGTACGAGACCGAACGATTCGTTTCTCAGAAGGGAGTAGTTTGTAACTGGATGAAGCGATGATTGCGCTGTGAATTGATGGTTGATGTTCAAGGGCAAATGTTGCACATAACTCGATAAGAAATGATATGCAAGCAATTGTATGATTTGAATTGATTTTAGGCTGCCAACTGAATGAAGTTGATATACAGGAAGCAGATGAGTCTCGCTACTGTATGGTATTCAGTGTTGTCTGTGTCATTCACTGAGGACAGTGAAATCGTAGGTTGGCCGAATGTTATATGACCAAAATCCCGGGTCGAAAAGTATAACATTGTAGCACCTTTGCACTATATGCTAAGACTATGTCTTCTTGGTGGCGTGGTCCGACATGCCTAGATAGCATTGAATAATTGTTTACACAAGTGGCTGATACTGTTTAAGTGCTTGGCCAGTACCAATGTGTTTTGTTTAGGTTCTAATAAAAATGCATTGGTACGCAATAATTTTATTGCCTGACGGATACGCAATATTTTAATGGTCTGATTGCGTATCGATATTGAGTAAGATTTAATGATGACTAAGTGAAGAGCCCTTTTGTAAACAATTGACCAAAATCAAGTAGGCATGGGTGATTTAAAAAAGTAAAAAGGCAGACTAGACTTGGTCGGACAACGGGCGCGTCACCAAGTTGACGCTCTTATAGCTTAGCATCAAAATTGATCCTAATACCAATATTCTATAAATCTGTTTTTCGTGGTTAATATCTAGAGCTAAACGCTTCTTGCACACACTGTTCGTCCACATTTTACTCGCCCCTAAACGCATGGAGTGATCGTGATCGACGACCGGCCCATCACTATCATGTTATTTTATGTAGCCGTCTTATAGCCCGAAGCAAGGATAGCGTCCGGACCGGCTAATGTGCAGGCATAAAAAACGGCAGGTGTTTACCGATCTCGTCACCGTCATCGCCACTGAGCGAGACACCCTTATCAGAGACTGTGACGGTTAAAAAGGAAGCACACAACCACCATACATTATCTCAACGTTGTTAAGTATTTTTTTCGGACGACTATTATTGATTTGGAATCGTGGGAAAGTGAAGATTTCGTACATTCCCACGCACGAAGGAAGCCAGGTTGCCTCAAGTGTTTTGCTCCTGGACATGACACAAAAGGCTTAAATTTCATTTCTCGTTCAAAATACGCATTATATGTATGTATTTTTATGGTGCAGGCTTAAGGACACATGACGCCGAATTGATGAACCCAATTCGTATAAAGAAGATGAAAAGGCAAGTATCTCATGAATCAATGAATGTATAGATGTTGGGGGAATGGCATATTCGTTGAAGGAAGCATTTTTAACGTACTTAGAACGAAGAATAATGCGTGTGCAAAAAATATCACGCGTGTTTGGAGGAAGTGACCAAAAGAGGAAGAGAAGAAAAAATTGGTAATTTTTTAGTGACCATTTTGGGTTAAGCGTA
Organism: Microchrysa polita; assembly: GCA_949715475.1. NCBI lineage: Eukaryota > Metazoa > Arthropoda > Insecta > Diptera > Stratiomyidae > Microchrysa > Microchrysa polita. The sequence goes on along the minus strand of OX454420.1, from coordinate 88,640,625 downwards.
TGAAAGATTTATACGCTCAAGTCCATTGTTGTTGTGTTCCGTTGTGGTAATTAGGGATGCTAAATCTTTACCGGAAGTAAGGAATATGGTTTGGCGTGGTCGGGTTACCTTTTTCCATTGAGTTAATTGAAGTTCATTAAGTCAAAGAGATTCGGTTGGCCATGATGGGAATATTTTTCTTTTGTGGGATGTTGAGTCTTTGAGATGTGCTTATCATTTAAGGATGATTTTTGGAATGTGTTTTTGGAAGCGCTAATTAACGTCCTGGCTTTGATGGTTGTTTTGGGCTCTCGGCTCATTTCTTCATGCAGTCACGATATGTTTAATGGCTCTGAATGCATGTGATGTTTATGTTTGAAAAAGCCATAATGTATGGGTTGCAATGTTCTAAGTATGAAATTATTTTAAGAGGATCTGTATTTTTTTATATGTCTTTCATTTAATAACTGTGAGAACTGAAGGAAACTTTAGATGTGAGCATGTTTACTTTACAACTTTTAAAACGGTTCTTTTGTAGAAATATAAATTACGAAAAATTTAATTTTTTCCTTAGTTTAGTTTAGTTAGATAGTCTGGCTGGTCTAGCGGTTAGTGCGCGAACCTTCAGTGCACAGGGTCATGAGTTCGAATCTCACCGTAGATCATGGTGTTTTTCGAACTCATGAGCTTGTGACGGACTATGATCTCACTCAGATGTTAAACGAGTACTCATTCATGGGGATAAATAACACTGCTGAGCAAGATGCTGATCTCATTACCTCAACAAAAAAGAGATAAGATCTTGGAAATAGGATGTCACTAACAAATCCTGCGGCCTTAGTCCAATGCTGGATTGTCACGCCTGTTATTTATTTTTTATTTAGTTTAGTTAACTGTTAAAGCCTTGTCAAGCTGACTCTTATAGTTTTAGAGAAACAAAGCCTTCGCTGTCAGTGATTTAGGACATTTTAAGTGAGTCCTCTATTAATTCTCTTCATGAAGTGAACGGTGAGTGAGGCATTGAGGAAAGCATGAAAACTTTAATCAAAATCTTAAACATAGTGTCCAACGTATAGAAAACCCTGCAACGTCAAATACAGACCGAAGAAAAAAGTAAGAATAAGACCTCGTCCAAACTTGACTGCTTTTAAGATTGATCTGTGGACTGATTTTAAATTATACACATTAAGTTATCTTAGCACCGATATTTACTTTTACAATTTGATTGAAACGCAAAACAAATGAATTATGTATTTGTTAACATATATACATATGTACCTACTTATCTCAGATACAAAGTTGCCACCATTTTTTTTAACTAAACATTTTAATTGATCCTATACTATCATACGAGAACCATAATCATTTTTAAACAATCCATAAAAATTCCAAACCATTCATAAATATCCAGCACCCATCGACGAAACGGCATTAGCAACCATTGGTTTAGCATTCATATGCATAATGTTAGACACAAAATTAATATCTACAAATGTATGTCCGTATATTATAAACAATTCGTGCTGACTTGGAAATATTTGAATCGAATGAAAACAAGCTGGGCACGAGATAAAATTACGGATCTGAAACCATTCTCAAAACACTTTACGGTCGCTGCTGTGTTAAAGACTTGCGCGCCTATTGGAGATCGGTTTGAATTAATTTAGTATGAATACATGATCGGATTCTGTTTCTAACCATAGCCAGTGGTTCGAAAATCTCAATTCGGTGTATAGGTACAAAAAATTATTTTAAAGCCAACTACAGTTCTTCTTGAGAGGGGAGGGGGTCATTATAATTTTTTATTATTGTAACCATTGAATAGGCCCAGGAACCGACTTAGAAGGAACCTCAAACAGAGCAAGCATACTACAATTATGAAGATCTTAAAAGTAACTTAGCAATAGCTGCCTTGGCCTTCGGCTTATATTTTAATTAATTTGTTTAAGTGTTATATCACATAGTGCACAGTGTCTTGACTTGGTATATCACTCATATACAATCACTTCGTTTGTCAAATTGGTCCCCGACTATTCTCTGTTTAAAGCAAAGAATTGGTTTTTCCGGTTAATTATAATGTGTAGATATGAAAAAGAAGTGATAACGTCAAACACCTAAACAAAAATTATAAAATGGTTCGCTGGATAAAAAAGTTTCAGAAACACTCCACTTCAATTTATTCTATACGATAGCATGAGCGAGCCAAGCACACTTAAAAGCATGCGGTCACGAATCATTCGCTTATCTGCGTCTTATTAAGTACTTTGCCGAAGACGTGAGAACGGCAAGACGCAATCGCGAGTGTCTTGTGGGCACAAGCACGACGGTGCGGTAGACATCATCATTTTCGAACCGTGGGAAAGTTGCCACCGACAAAAAATCCTCAACTTAATTCCATATCTGGCTTCCTTCTCACTCCAGTGCGTTAAGTGGTGAGCTCGCGTTTTGTGGGCCTCATGCTTTAAGATTATAGCGTGATTGTTGAAGCGATAAGCGCATATACCCTGTACAGTTTATTTCAGCATATACGCCAGGCATTATGAAAAAATTGACTATTGCTGTATGGTGTATACACATTGAGCATAAAAAGGCAATACGATACACAAAACAACATATGAGTATCTGAACTGAGGTACCCAAGTGGTTTTCTTTATGGCTCTGTGGCTCTTGAGAACGAACACGCACAAACCAGATTCATATATTCAGTCAGAGGCCTCTGAATAAGGTTTACTATATGATATGGTTTGAAGTCATTTAGTCGTAGTTGGTGTCGCCTTTTCTTATTGGGAGTTTTACTAGTAAAAGAAAGACGACGACTCGTTGAGTTATTGGGTGATCTGAGGAGGTCTTTACAGCGCACAACCCAATTTGAAATTCCGAGTTGGTAGCGTACGTAATTACCATGCCTTAGCCGCACTCGCTATACACGCGATAAGCACGAGTTTTGTCTGCTTCATTCACGACAATCGAACGACCTTAGGTGGTATAACCTTCGGTATTCAAGACGGATCTTATGTATGCTAGATATACGTGAACCAACATAACAAGGCCCGAGGTGACGTTTGGGGCCCCCGGTAGACAAACTAACCGTGGGAACGAAATTCAGTTTGTATAAGATTCGAGATGTTAGTTGCTAGATTAGTTAGAGTTTTGTTAGGGCACTCACACATGTATAGAGTTTAATCCAAAGATGTAGTGCACATTTTGGATGGTAACTTTATTAATTTAATACATCAACATGTTTTTAATAGATAGGGATGTAGTCTGTTGAAGGGTATAATTTATAAACAGCATTGTCTCTGCCGACATTGGAGTTTTCTGATGAGGCACAGTGCTTTAATTTAACGAAAATATACAACAAAATAAACTATACATACTACAAATCAGTTCCGAGCTTCCACGCTTTAATTTTTGGGAATCTCATATCAAAGACAATATTTTTTTGGACAATGAGAAATTGACGATTTCAAAACATGTATAGGTACCACGTTGCCTATCTGTACAACACACCTACTTAATTTGGATTTACCCAAAACAATACGTATAGTCGCGACTCGTGCGAGAATTTCTTAGTGGAATTTTCGAATTGTGGGAACCAATGGACGTGAGACAAACCCAACAGTTCAACCCCCGATCAACACAATATGTATACAAGTTGAAAATTATTAGTGCCGCCTATGATGGAAATAATGTTAGTATGAACATATACAGAAATACGAATATACATGAACATATCTAAAATTATTTCGTTTTCGACTCCAACGTTGGCAGCCGATAATTATAATCTTTTAACAATACAAAGCATTTGCATAATGTGTACATACAAACTTGAGTGCTATCCAGCGAAAAAACCATATGTGCCAAATTGCATTCTTGCCTACTTACAAAGCTCTACACCCAACAATCTATGCTCTAGTGGAAAATAACGCCCCTCATTGCTATGCTATAGTTCTTCGATCGTATTATACTCGTACATACTAAACTACATATTTGGCACTGTCCAATATTACGCTTATATTCTTCTAAGTATTCCGCGCCTATAGTGTGTTGTCCGCTAATATCTGCTTGCCGATGCATTATCTCTATGGACAACACCTTTCCATATTAACAATCACGACACAACACGTGTCGCTATTAATGTGGGCAAATCGATCCATCTTCAAGTTCTTCTGTCGATGTTTTTTGTTCGTTGAGTTTTACTAAAAGTTGACCCACGATTAGAATGACAAATGTACCGGACTGTTGAACGATTCATAGGCAAATTGAATGCAAATTAGCTAATAGCTTGTATGCATACTAAAAGTGCTGAAATGTTGTCAGACTTCACTGAAATGTGTGGAGAAATTTAGAGCAGTTTGGGTTCAAAACGAAAGAGTCAAGCCAGTAACCTGATATTAATACGATGATTATTAGTGTTACGTAGCCATTGAAAAAAAATTGGGTGAATCTTGTTACTAACTAGGGAGGATTTATCCTTAAGTACTTATTTTTTATAAAAATAATGTAAAAAGAGGGTTTACTGGCAGGTTTATTATACTCGAATTTCGAAAAAAAAATTTTTTAAGCAAGTAGCAAATGTTTTGCAATTTTCAAGTATGTCTTTACAATGAATTATTATTAACACATAAAAAACTGAATTGAAAGTAATGATATTCGCTAGAAATATATTTTCCATTAACAGTGCACAAACTAATTGTGATAAGTTGAAGTTTTGTTTTTATCTCTAAATTTCATATCAGCGACTAGTTCATTAGATAAGAATTTATTTGAACATGGTTATAACGCTTCCACTAGGTTTTCTTCACTTTGATGATTATTGAATACATTTTTTAAGTATCCTAACAAATAATCGACAGTTCTTATTAAAACCTATTAATTTTTTTTACTATATACATTTATGCAACCTCGACGCCCACATTTTTTTTCTTTTTAAGAAGAAAACTATCCTATTCAAGAAACTTCTATGCATTGAATCGACACCGACCGAAACAATATCCTTTTTTCTTCTACACGACTTAGTCATCCTTTTTGGTTCACAAAAAAAAACTATTAATCCCAACAATTCTATCCTTGTGCAGGTAGAAATTTCAGCATCCTTCAGGACTATATAAAGCCGATGGTGCTGAACCTAAAATCATCATTTCAAGTTCAAACATCCTTCAAGGAACTCACTTGAGTTTGAGAAATTTTTGTGATTATTTTTCGATATACCTAAAAATAAAAGATGTGTACCGAGACCATCATGGCAAACGAAACTACAAAAACCAAAAAATTCACCGCCAGTTACAGTATCAAAAAAGTATTGAAAGCGATCTTCAAGAAAAATAAAACATCAATAAAGGCGGCCAACTCTTGCGAATCACTCGAGTCTTTGGAATCGTTGGAGAATTTGCGAAATGTCGAAATCGAGGATTACAACACGGAAATCGAAGACAACACTGCCAACGAACAACTTATGGAGTTTTTCTACGATGAAGCTGAGTGTGCGCCTGAACACTTTGTCATTCCCGTTAATTGTGCCCAAACACCAAGCGGAACATTTTTCTGGACAACAATCGCCAATGCTGATGTCGACAGGGATCTTGTTCAGCCATTGTATTGTTACACCGAGAATCAAATTGCTGAATTGCAGCGAGGAGATAGATGGGCTCAGGCCTAGGCAAAGGGGGCGTTGGAAACGGATTAATTTTGTTTTCTAATTGAATCATGTCTTCCATAATTGATTGAAAGCTTTAATTTTTGTGATATTTTTTTGTTTATTATTTACTTGTTATCGGTTTTGTGATAATAAGATAAATAAAAATGTGATAAATAAAATATTGTAATCTGTATAAATATTTTCTTTTCATTGAATTTAATTTTCAGGAAGATTTTATTTGGTTGACTTAGATGCGGAGTGTTGTCGTAGTTGTGTTTTGTTTTTCTTGTAGGTGGTTTCTGTATTCCTATCAAACATGAAATTTATGATTTTATGTATGCCGTCATTTTCTGGTCAGAGAAGTTTACGGTTGCAAGACAAAAGGATAATATGAAAAAGAATTATAAATTTATAGTGTTTAGAAAATCCTATTTTATGTGAGACTCAGTTCCAACTAACTCTGAAGCGGTGGGCGGTTATATTGTTTATAAATGTACGGTCAACTGTTGGTTAGCCGTGCCCCAGAGGAGGGTTATATTGTTTATAAATGTACGGTCAACTGTTGGTTAGCCGTGCCCCAGAGGACCTACTCCGACCGTGATTGTCACACGGAAACTAATTTGTGCTTCTGGATGGGACAATTTTTTTTCGAGATTTTAACGGAGTTTTATTTTATTAACGGCATATTATATACATACGTTACGCAAAAGTATCATCCGTTTTAGGAATATCTTTTTTTGAGAATTTTGTATGGTGTCGAAAATATACGCATATCACACTGGCAGACAGATCACACACGCTTTTAGAAGTTGTAGAATCTCGCTTTGGTTAATATGCGTAATGTTTTGGTAAACATACTTTACTCTGAGTGGTTACGAGAAAGTAGAACATTCAATTGAATGATAGATGGATGGATAAAAATGCTAGGCAAATGACAAGGGCCAATTTTAACTTTCTACAGTATGTAGTTACTAAACCCAAAAAGTCCTGCGAATCACGTTGTGTTTTAAGAAATTGAATATGCTTTATATGATCTTGTCTTGACTATTTCGCATCTTTTGCGTTTAGGAATCAAACAGGCAACAGCAGGCGGCCGCAACAACTTATGAAAATATGTCTCAACAATATCTAACCCTATAATTATGGGAGTTTGTTTTTATACCCAAGAATTTACAAATCAAGGTCAATGTGATTACCTTGCAAGTACTAAATGCCTCAAAATGTCTTCTTCAAACAGGTATGAACGTATCGTTCACACTCCCTCCGTTGTAACTCACCCCTGGAAAACGACCCTACATAAACACCAACGAGTCACCCTTCTGTGCTGATACATCGAATATCGTATTCCAAACAACGGCCAACACTCCTCTCATGTGAAATACCTGTTCCTTTAAAATCAAGTGAAAAGAACAAAAGAAAATTTCAGAACACTTGTTGTTCAGTCCACCTATATAAAACTTCTACCTGAAAATTGCAAGGTGAATATAAACAGAAAGGAATTACATTCAAAAGATATTTTATTAATCACATTTCGCTATCGCTCAATTTTCAAAAGTATTACTAAACATTAATCAACAAAAATATCACAACGAGTTAAAGCTTTTCGATTAAAAATATGGAAGACATGATACACATAAATTTCGGAAGAATCAGATTATTTAAGCTTGCGCCCATCGATCGCCTCGTTGCAATTGTGCAATTTGATTTTCGCTATAGCAATACAACGGCTGAATCAGGTCCTTGTCGGCGTCGATATTGTAACTTGTTGTTGTCCAGAAAAATGTTCCGCTTGGTGTTTGAACACAGTTGACTGGAATCACGAAATGTTCTTCCTCATCTTCATCGTATTCCATATCGTACTCGAATTTCTCCATAATTCGTTCGTTGGCAGCATTCTCCTCGATTTCGGTAGCATAATCTTCAACTTGAGCATTTCGCATATTGTCAATCGACTCCAAGGATTCTACAGACTCCAATGATTCGCATGAGTTGGCCGCCTTCATGGTTTTGTTCTTCTTGAAAATCGCCTTTAATGCTTTCTTTATGCTGTAGCTCGCGGTGAATTTATTGTTAGCTGATGTGGTTTTTGTTGTGTTGTTGGTCATGGTGGTGGTTTCAGTACACATCGTCGCTTGTATGTCGTCAAAATTTTTAAACTGAATTGAACGCTAGTGTGTTCCTTGAGGAATGTCTGAGTTAGAACTGATGATTCTCGTTCGGGATCGTCAGGTTTATATAGGCCCGAAAGACGCTACCTACTCCAGTTGGGATTCTTTTTTTTTTGTGTGTTTATTCCAAAGGGATGAACGTAGAATGAATGTAAAAAAGGTTTCTGAGTCCGATCAGAATATAGTGGGATGTTGGACTCATAGTACAGTGCAGCAGGAAAGGGAAAGGACATTGATGTGAATTTTATTATATATGATTGTTTTAAGCAAAATTAATTGGATGACTATATGAAACTTTGTAATTGTTTTTGTTTAAAAAAAAAAATGAGTTTTGCACATTGTGATGATATCATAAAATATGGTTTATGGTGGTGTTTCCCAATATGCACAGAAAAGGTGCTCAACGTCCAGACTCCAACCGTAAAGTCAAATTAAAGGAAAGTTACGGTTAATGTGGGATTAATACTCATTTAGATTCTAATGGAAAACTTTGGATAATTGGACTCCTTTATACCCAGTCTATATGCTCGCTGTGCATTGGTTAAGGCGATTTTTTTTTGAGCGCAGATAATGATACATATTGAAGAAAACTGTGCTCAAACCCGAAGAATAGGCATCACTTCAATGTCGTACTTAAGACGAAAACTTTCAGTGGCAGAATGAAGCTAGGGAAATTAATAAGACTTTATTCAATGCAGCACAATTCAGTCACACTCCTCAGCTCAACACATAACTACTTCATTCAATTCTATCCCCATCTGACACGCGCAGACACAAGTCTAATTAGACTCGAAACACTTTTTTCCATATGAATGCCAATTCCGTTCCAATACTTCATTCCACTACTGCACTACCGCATCCCATATGATGCGTGTTGTTGTTCTCATATTATATGTTTTCTGAAAACGACGAGGACAGCAAAAAATTGGAAGCATCCCATAAGGACAACATGAATAACATGCCCAAGTGCATAATGTAGGACCATAAGACGAGATATGAGCCGAGATGAAAATCGGTGCATACAAAAAAAGTGGCAGGTGTTCGAAAATCTTCAAGAAAGTGAGACACTTGTATGGCAAAACTTGCATGTTGGAGGAGTATGCACCGATTGGGACTTGAATATAATGCTAACATAACACACAGTGGGATGCTAAGTTGAAAATCGTGGGAAAGCGTAGTCTCACAACGTTCCCACACATTCGTCCATATGATCCTGAATGTTATTGTTCCTGTTTTCTTTTGGCCCAAAAACGGACTTGCAAGATCATTCTTCTGCCGTTTTTTCTACACATACTTAATGCTGCAAGGAGAGAAAAAATTACAAGACCTTTTGCTTGATATTCTACTATGTTATGGGCAACAAATCGCTTAGGATCGTATATCGCAGATAATCAGTACATAAAAAAGGACACACGTGCAACCTCTCGTCTTGGTTTTTAGTGTACACAATTATTTTTTTTTGTGTGTGTCAGACTTTTTGGATCTTTTATCCAGGCTTGATGTTTGAATATCTGTCATGGCTGTAATTTGAATCTTTTTTTTTTGTCCAATAGCACTCTCTTACTTTAATGGATGTGGCTGTATAGTTTGTTGTTGTCTAAAGGATTCTAGAATTTTACGTTCCCACGTCCTTTTTTCACATTTGGCAATTATCCAAGTTGGTTATGGATTGGAATATTATATTCCGTTGGTACGGTTTCATGTCATGGCATTTTTAGGACTCATCAATTGTCGTTCCGTGATAACATTTGGGTCTAATCTTTTCCATTTTCGGTTTTTTTTCCTTCGTGTGGTTCTATATTTTATGGAACTGTATGGAACAAGGAAGGATATTCATTACGGCTGATAACCGCATAGAATCTGAAGAATAGATCTGAGTAATAGACTTGGACTCAAATTTATAGGCCTTTCGAGGTTTGTTTAATGGTCGTTTGGTGCGTTTTGGGATCACAAAACGTGAAGAGGCTAAAGGACTTGAATATTATTTGCAGGAGTTTTGAAACAAATTAACATTTCGTTCCCAGGCTCGAATCGTGACCGGCTGCAGTTGTTGTTATATCCTGGTTAGTAGCATCGATGAGAAAATTTTCTCATGATTTCATCCTATATTAGATAATAGGTTTTCCATTTTTTTTTAGTTGATGCAACGATCTTTTCAATAAAATGGGATGACAAGGAGTGTAGGAGTTTGAAAATAGAATGATTAGAAGGGATACACTATAGAATTTTTTATTGGGCTATTATATGGTGTTGGTTAGACACACTCGGTTGGATCAGCCCTATTGCGTGAGGAGTGTAATTGAGTAGCAGCATCTCGAAAAGGTATTCTAGAAACTAAAAATGGTGCAATGGAAGTAACGTTGAAAAAAACGAACGTAAAAAATTAATTTGTTGTTATTTCTGCTTAGTAAAAAAATGAAAACATCTACGCACCAAGATCTGTGAGAAAATTCTGGTGTTTTCTTGACATCTTCAGTGATAATAATAAATAAATTGATGGTGTGTCAATGGGCTTTACAAAGGGCACGCTTACATCCATGGGAATAGATTTTTTCAAAGATTATTAATTACGGCCTACACGTTTTAATCTTGTGTCTGGATCGTGGCTACATGAGTTTATGACAGGAGACAGTTAGTGCTTTTGATGCATATGATCAGAGTAGCCAGAGCACTGCCGGTTTTTTGTAAAAGGCGACTCTTGAGATCATTGCATAACCTTTAGATTTGTAATATTGTAACATCAGCTTTAACGTGTAACGCTATACTCTGGATGTGAAAGCTAACCTGGCGGTGAGGAAGAAGAATAGGCTAATGTTAAGAAAGCCGTGAGCATGGGTGATATGAATCCTCAAGCGGGCTTAAAGTATATTATAAGAAGTGAATTATTATGAGAGAGCTGTCTTTTGAACGTGGGGAAGGCTAATATTAGCATGTTAGCTGGGATACTCTAAGGAACGACAGTAATATGCAAACTCAAAATGCAATTCACTACAACAAACTTACAAACTTCTTAACCAAAACCTCTCTTCCAGACTCTTTTCGACCGACCCGTCTGCAATAAGGATCAATCTCTTAGTCCCTGAAGATCTGAGAAAATGAGAGACAGGTTCATTTTTACTGAAGTCATGACACTTTGGCAATAATAAAAATAACCAATAGAGGAGCTGTATTTGCAGCTTAAAAATATCCATAAATTGGAAAAGTAATATTCGCAGTTTAGTTTGAAATTAAAATCCCAGCAGACTAAATTACCAGGACTGAATACCATTTTTAAGGGACATTTTTCCAATTAAACCACCTTTTGCATCCAAATTTAATCAAATTGTTGGTTTCCTCCTATTGCGTACGTTTATTGCTTTTACATAGGACTTATTGCTGTACTCCTCTGTAGGGGATTCAAAGATGTCTCGTGTCGACATAAAATACATATAGCTACATCTTTCATTTATAATTTTTTTTTTTTTAACTTTGAAATAATCAAAAACTGAGTCCACCCATGATGCGATGTCAATTATAGTTGAGAAGGAGAGAAGTGAATTAGAATGGAAAATCTCAGGCTGGCATAAACGATTTGTCCTTAAAAAATACAATAACCTGGCGAAAATCAATACAAATCACGTAGATATGCATGTACACACAAAATTGTAAAATTTGTGTCAACAGCGTGATATTTTTTTCTTCATTTGAGTTTAACATCAGAACTCAGTACATTTTAAACTGAATGAAACTAGGCAAAAGGCAAACAATAAACAAATCGGTAATGAAAACAAAATTTCGTCTCTACCATGTTTCTGCGTGGATAACAACTATTCCGTGCGTAAACATTGTTGTGTATTTCAAATACATATATGCTTCAATCACGTCAGTTAACTGGAAAAATAACTAAACACGCACGTGCTAACTTCTTATTTTTATTTATTTTTTTGAATAAGATCTAAATTGAAAAGGCAGGAAGTTATTTTTTCTTTTTTTTTTCACTTTCTTTACAAAATAGAATAGCCAGATCGTTTTCTTGTCATTTCTTCTTTTCTCACACTGGACTTTTGAGTATTGTTACGGCAGTGGACGCTGCGTTTTTGTTGAGTCACGACCTGTATGCATTGTGATAACAATTGAACAGAGCAAGTATCCTTTCTCGGGTGTGTATTTATTGTTCGAATGCGTAAATACGTGGAGTACGTGCTTCGTCATGTGTTTGAGTTGTTATTTTGCTACTTTTTTAGAATAATTTAAGGAAAATGTATTTACCTACTTTGTTAATATGAGTATTTTTTTGTACAAAAATTGTACGTGTCTTATGAATGAGAAAAGCTTATGAATGAATAAGTGATAACACCTATGCTTTAACGGTTGAGTTGTATCCTTCTAATCATATTTTTTTTACAATCAAATATTTAAAAAAATATCAAAATAATAATTTTGTATACCTACTAAGGCAGAAAAATTATGTGTTCGATAATTTTACATACTATTAATTTTAGCAAATATGCTCAACACAACAATCACTCACTCAAATATTGACATGCTTCACCCAGTTTTCAAGGATACACCTGAAATAGGGATGATTTTATTTATTGTATCTGTTGTAGTTGTACACTAATAAAAGCTTTCACATTAACCATATCAAAGCCCTGTTCGCACTTTACAAACGCAACCGTTTAAATATTTTTCTTTCCATAAAAATTTTTGAAACAATTTTTTTCAAATTAAGAATTTGGCAAAGGATAACTTTTATGAATTTATATATAAACAAACTTTTGTTTATTTTTTTTTGAATATGAGTTTTCAATTAAGTAGACAATAAACACTTTTTATATGTAAGTAAAAAACAAAATAACATTGAAAGTAGTAAGTAACTCCGCCTCGTGGAAGGATTCAGAAACTGTTCCAATCACCGAATATCCTATCCAATATCCAATCCATAAAGATCTTAGTATGTTTATTTTTCTCTTAAAATGGCGACCCATAGTTTTATCGTCAAAAAAGAGTCCTGAGTCCTGAAGAGTAGAATTAAATTTCTCTTCATCGCTGGTAAAAATCTACCCAATTGCCTATATGTAAATTAACGTTCTAAAATTGTGTATACAAGTTTGGTTTTAGTGTACGCTGTATATATTTCGGAACGAATGGAATCGGAGAACTGAGTCATAGGACTGTCATACAAACGAACCCCTGGAAATCAGGTTCTTCTACGTCATGGGACTGTCATACAAATACAAACCAAACCATGAAAATGAGGTTCTTCTAAGAAAAACGTTTTCTTTATAAACCAATCTTAACCAAACTTCACCCAAGTGTGTTTCTAGTGAAGCCTCAAAACATATCTAGGAACGAATGAAATCGGAACACTGCGTCATGGGGCTGTCATACAAACCAACGCCTGATAATTCATTTCTGCCAAAAAAAAATTATTTTTAAACCAATCATATAACCAAACTTCTCCCAAGTGTGTTCCAAGTAAAGCCTAGTACTGACATCAAGAGTGAAATTTTTGTCCGCTGCGATTTTTTCAATGAAAATGTATTCTTGCTGTCGTGGAATATGTGGGGAATGCTGGGAAATTCCATTTGCTACAATCCGAAAACAGTTCCATAATTTTTGTAAGAATTTCACTCTCAATCTTAATTCGGCCCTTTAACCCTCAAAACATATCCAGGAACAGATGGAATCGGAACACTTCATAGGGCTGCGGTAGAAATTATTAACACAAAAGAATCTTAAGTTTCAAACAAATGTGACGGGTAATTAAATTTCGCCTGTGCCCGAAACTAGCCTCGGTCTCGATTTTTATTAGATTGGGCCTAATGGCAGCTTCCAAATTAATTTTACAATTTGCTCAAGAAAATTCAATATGTATGGCAGGAAAGTTTTTTTTTTCGAAATCATCAAAATGTCTCACGTCTTCTCCCCACGTGACGGCAGAGTAGTGCCATCAGATAGACTGTAGCGAAACATGACCAGATTCTGTAAATTGTCAAAAATATAGTACATACATAGCCGTAAATAATAAAATACAGTGGAAAGTCGATGTCTCAAAACTCTTTTAACCCTCAGCTACACTCGCTATTTTTGGCCTACACATATACACTCGTGGGGGACCCAGGTCCCCCATTACCAAATGTGATTTTTAATACATTTAATTTTGCAAATGATGCCAACGCCTAATCTAAAACAAATCATAGACATGTAGTAAATGCAAAAATATCATTTTTTAAAGATTTGAAAGCTGCATGTAAAGTTTACAACTTTAATTATAGAAAGTGTCCATTTTGCATGGTACACTTTCAGTGCATACTTCAAACGTCGAGTAAAAATTCAAATGTTATTCCACGAAAAAGCTAAACGGCTTTTTACGTTGTTCACATAATAAGGAATGAAAAATATAACTATAATTTTAAATATAGTTAACGGTCTTGAAAATCACAAGCGGAAAAAAGGGCCAGTTTATCATGAATTTTTCCTTAGAAATTGGTACAGTCGTTCTGCGATAACAGCTACCACCTGTTATTCTTGCAAGTTATCTGCAATTCTTAAAATAATTAAGAAAATGTTCTGGACTCAAAAGATCGAAAAATAGAGATTGCATTTGATTCTGATGATCCGAAGCCATACATGGTTCGACCTCCGGCCCTAGTCCATCAAATTGAAAGATTTGGCAAAAGTCGTCGTGATTTCACTTCCATTGGAATAGTAAAATATATTCTCTATTTACTATAATGTCAAATTCTAATCAAAAGTGCAAAATACAAGAAAAAATTTGCGAAAATATCGGAAGTTCAAAAAAAAATTTACTTACGTAAGTACATTCGTGGGGGACCCCAAGTGCTTACAGCTTCTAACCTATAAGCGCCTTTTCTCTGTTTGCAAGCTCTTAGGTAGTGCTACAAATACGCGAAAGTTCAACCGCATCAAATTTAAAAAAAAATGAGATAAGTCTATAAATGTTCACCTTGGGGGACCCTAGTCCCCCACGAATGTAGTTAAGGGTTAAGTCGAATGAAAACCGATCACCCAGCTCCTTTGACCAAAAATCAATGAAAAATAAACTCGATAGCTCCAAAGAACGACTCTATAACTCGAAGTTAAATTCTTTGGCATAGTCGGCGAGACTCTATTAGTTGAAGTGTTCTTACGAAAGACTATATAAGTCGAAATTTCTCATTACCGATTATAATGTAATATTCAAGTTGCTGAAATAAAACGGTTATCAGAGGGGCATTCTGTTGAATATAATACATAGCCATTAGCCATATATAATACATAGCCATCAAGACATTTAATAAAAATTCGTTGTTAGTGTAGCGATCTAATAAATTTTCTTAGATAAAAATTTAATAATAAAAATTCGTAGATAAAGCTTAGGGCTGTATTTTACTGCGAAAATTATTTCTAATAAAATTATAAAAGAGGACATTCCATTTCTTTTAGTTAGAACCGATAGCTCGAAATTTCGATACCTCAAAAACTCCGCTTCGAGTATCGGATTTCCACCGTATTATACATATATTAAGCGCGATAATCGCATTTTTATGCTTTCAAATCGAAATTTTCGATTTCAGATCGACAAACGAATAAAATTTCAAACTTTAACCTATAAGATATCCCAACCTATATCTTTGACAATCAAAGTTTACTCGCTCCTGATTTTTTAAAATCTCAATAAAATATAGTATAGAAGATGAGTAAATTAGGAACATACAAGTCCTCAACTGCTTTTTAGTTTCATTGAATATCCAATATAAGGAGCTACAATGCCAAAACTCTACCAACATTAGACAGTTAAACACAGCGCTAAGACAGTCGCCTCTGTGACTTCAACAATAGCCACCGTAAATTTTACCATGTCCAAGCCATCAACGGATTACCAGTTACCAACTAGAGACACAGACTGTTCATTTATCTTCTTTTACAACAAACTCAAGCAGCTTAGATGCCTCAGAGTGGACCCTCTACTGTGATGCATTGAATTCCATAACTCGTGCCAATCGCGTGTTTGAAGTACGCGCCAGCTCAATTCCCAGCAAACAGCATTTCGTGTTATGATGAACGACAGCTTGAAATCCATTCACTCCGGTCTATAGATACAGTTGAACAGATAACAGACAGATAGATAGACTCAGTCTCAGTCAATTGAAAATGTGTTCATATTGAATGTTTCGATTGTCAATGGTCCATGAGAACGGGAAGCGCTGTAACGGCCACTCGACAAACTCCATACAATATTCAATCCTTGTAAATCATGTTGCCCATTAACGACCTCTAGAAAATCCCAGGGCTCATTCTTTGTCGTACCAGGCATGAAGCAAATGCATGCATGCAGGCATGCAGTCAATCCATAAGATGAGATCACACGCTTATAAGATCTGAGTCAAGTTGCAGTCATGATTTGATAAAATTGACTTAGAGTTGCCAAGGTATAATGTTCTTATGCCTAGATATTTCTTAAAATTTGTATTCAGTAGGACTGCGAATATAATTTAGAATTCATAAGTTACTCTATACCCGTATTCCAATAAAAATGAATAATTTAGTCTATTCTTCTCAACAAAACCAGTCAATATTTGCCTGCTTGTGAGGAATGCTTCGTGCTCTCGATTTAGATATACATAACTGCGTCAACGACGAGCTGGTGGAAGAAGGTGGGAAGAAATTGGAATTTTTGTAGGACCCGAAATACTATCACAAAAGTATGGACCAATGTCAGATGCTGATTTACAACAGTGACACATATATCTTCGAATGACGCAAATACGGCATTATCACGAAAATTTACCATCACTAGCACGACTTCCAAATTACACATTTGGACCATCATTTGCTCAACGCATCAACGGTGTGGAATTAGAGACAGCATTCTACATACTAGTGTACAATCCAAAAATCTAAATAATTTTCGCTATTTAACAGCAACAACTGCAACCCCAACACCAGTGGTTTGAAGTATGCCTGAGATTGAGTTTGACGCAAAGCCACCGCGTACCGCTCAGCTCGTCGCCATCATGCATGCATGCATGTTCACTCTATATCTATAGATTGCGTCGTACCTCCATGCCATCATACACTTCTTATATGATCGTCACTATCATTGTTGTTGGATTGGAGGCAGGTGGTCGTGTGGGAATCACACGACAAAACTGTTTCCCACGGTCTGAAATTATATTTAAGATGATGTCAAACAAGTTTTTGAGTCATTCTTTAGTTGAGTTTCGAAACAGGTCGTCGCAAGAAGCGGACGCCGCTGTTGATTATATTTTATAAAAAAAAAACAATCTTCGTTTCCTTACATTAAAGTTTTCGTGATGTTTTAAAGAAACGCGTAGTATCTTATCGCCTTTTGAATTGCAAAACAAGAGCAATAACCACGTGCGTTAAAATCGTTAAACAAGTTTTTAAAAGACATTTAAATATTTTATAAAACATAAATGACAACGGATGTATTTTATTGATACACAAATAAAAAGAGTGCGTCAGATTTGACAATTTTGTGCTCAATTAATCTGTGAATTAGTTAACCATATTTATCTATCCGAAAAAAAATCGTAAAATGGTTCTCGAAATGGAAATGTCAAAGACCTATCAATATCGCAAGGTGATGAAACCAATGCTGGAGCGAAAGCGACGTGCAAGGATTAACAAATGTCTGGACGATCTCAAGGATTTAATGGTCGAGTGTCTCAAGCAGGAGGGTGAACATGTTACACGTTTGGAGAAAGCCGACATATTGGAGTTGACCGTTGAACATATGCGAAAATTAAAACAGCGAGGATCACTCACCGTGTCACAGTATCCTAGTAAAACTGATTGTTTCCGTTCCGGATTCTTCCATGCTGCCGATCAAGTGTCGAAAGTGTTGGCTGCCACTCCGGGAGTTGACGTTACCTTGGGCACTCAATTGATGACTTATTTGGGCAATCGATTGAATAGCGTTTGTGAAAAACCACCACAACATCCACCACCAACAGTTCCTGTATCACCATTGCCAGCTGTCTACGAACGAAGTACCGTCTCGCCAAGTTGGAGTGAATCGTCAGAGTATTCAGTACATCAGCAAACCACCCGCTATATTCAATCATACGTTCAATCGCCAAAAGTGTTCAATACGAATAAGTGTACGGATGAAACAGGCTCAAGCGATATCTGGCGACCATGGTAATTGTCGAAAGGACGAAATCTTTGTGCGTGACAAGATCTTCCAGTTTCTGGGCTGTGCAATACATACTTTAAAAAATATTACACAACTATGTTTTTCTGTGATATGGAATCAAGCTTTAATAAAAAAAAAACAACAAATTAATTTATATTTGTTGAAAAATGGATATTAATACATATTTGTTTTGATTTTTTTTTATTTAATTAATTTAATTTTCAGGAATTTTCAATGGGGTCAGAAATGGTTCATCTTCTCATAATGTGGATCTACTAGTCGTACATTTTGACTGGTATCTGCCTTTTCTCGTTGTAGACTTTTTACATAGTTATTCAAAATGTTGTTCAACATTTTGTTGGATTTTTCATTAGTCTCTTCTTGCTCGTCAGTTTTCTAAAATCATGGGAATAGAAGTGGTAACGAAGCAAAATGCGAGAATTTTATCAATATCTCGTAAATTATTCTTTTGTAGCCTATGGTAAGATCCAAGACACAAATATCAAGAATTTGTTGCATTAGAGCTAGAGGTTATAAGAAGACCCAAGGTGCCTAATGCTTATGAAAGACAAACTCAGTATTGTGAAGGATGCGAGGGAATAAAAATATAGCTAACACAACCACAACAAGTGAGCGATGCTTAACTATAACTTTTTAGATGCCATTCAAACCAAAAGTCGTTTTTATTAGCCTAATAAATTCTACGAGTATCTACCTCAATACACTTCATACAAGAATAATAGGAAAAAATGTCCTCTGACCGTAAATAACAGTACATTCAAGTCAAAAGTGATAGTTACTACCGAAAGAAATTTTGCATTTGCAGTTTAAACAGTTTTTTTATGTCTCCTATAAAGTTGATTTTTTGGCACTTGGCTCAACCTTGTCGAGGCTCGTATCTATTTGATTTTTTTATTGTCACGAAGAACACTTTAAAATATTTGAATGGTCTAAGACTTTTTAAATTTTAAAATTCGCACAAAAGTCGAAAACCGCAAATTCAACTATCGAAAGTTAACTTGCAAATTGTGACATTGATAGTATTTCGATCTTGCCCTTTTGGTTGCCTGTTTTTTAGTGACAATGAATTGTGAAAATTTAAAGAGAAAACTCTGGAGTTTTCCGCGAAAAGAAAATGCCACGGAAGCTAAAGGGCAACTTGTACAAAACGGTTGGGTGTCCCGCACTAATGTATGAATCTGAATGCTGGACCATGTATGAATGTTGCGCGGAAAAAATGACACCGGCCGAAATGAAAATGTTTACGCGTCTGATTTGGTGTGGCCAAAAGGGACCATAACCATATCAACAGTAACTACATCCGTGGCAACTTGTCCATTTACCAACCAATCAGCTAAAAGCTGGAAGACCGACAGATGGATTGGTTTTGCCGTGTTCAAAGGCAAAGGCCTGAGAAACCCAGCAAGAAGTCCATATAAATGGAAGTTCCACTTGCTGGACCCAAGACAAGAGACAGACCGCGATGAACACTTGGATGTGTCAAATGAAAAAAACAACAATAAGGCGATTTCGGCGATGACACGATCGAACATAGACCTGCCGTAGAAAAAGGCTGAGACATTACCGCCAGAACGGGCGACGTGTGTAGACCGCAGGGCGAGCGACGCGATGCCATCGGGATGGAGCCGTAATAAGCAAGGAAGAAGAAGAAATGGCGACGATTGCAACAAGCTCATTATAGTCGGTCTTAGAATAAGAAGGTGTACGAATCACCATATTTTAGAAATATTGTGGCGGTTGCTCAAAGTGTGCGTTATCATGTATTATTGTTGTATTACAACAAGAGACGTTGCTTAGCTTATGTGTTTTGTGTGGACTATAATTTCTGCAGGCTGGCCTGTATGCATTTCAAGATGGTAGTGATTCGAGCCATTCTTACTCAATGGAAAGAAGGATGTAAACTGTACTGATCTCACAACAGAATGACTCAATTCAATACATTGGAGTGCCAGTTCGATCAGTTTTCCCCGCATTAACTTTAAGTAAAATAGTTTTTCCTGTACATAATATAAATTAATAGAATTTCTCTCTGCGTCCGGTTAAAAATGCCTGCTCAAGTACATATTCTGTTTATTCGAGTAGCGTCAATATTAAAATCCAATGACGTTGACGATGAGTCAAGTCAATTACATACTTCGAAAAAAAAAAAAACTCTCAGAACATTATAGACAGCCAACGATCGTGCGGCACTGCAACTCATGCCAATTTATTTATCTGACCACAACCATTCCACAAAACACAGTTGATTCCATTCATTACATTTCCCAAGCATGTTCCAACATGGACGCAAATTACTATCACGATTCACGCGGCAAGTTTCACATACCGTGAAAATGAGCAGCGCAAATATAAATTTCACACGTGTCTTAGCTCTTGTAATATAAGTTTTTTTGAAACAACATGTACAGGGTGTTTTTTTTTTAGTGTGATCGAATTTCAAATTGAAGTAAATCATACGAGTAATGCCTGCTAATGCAGGTACATACGATAATGGGAGATAGTTAAGGTCATTTGGGTACAATTAATGTTCTACATGACCCCTCTATCTTTAACCGTTATAAAGTTATAGCATTTTTTGTTAATAGTTTCAGAAACCTCGACTTGCCGAGCAAAATCACTATTTGCCACACTCCCGTATATTTGATCCGAGGTTTGACTTTACTATCTGAAACTCCACAAAATTCTACATAAAATAACTGTTTTGACAATTAAATATTTTTAAATAGTTTAAAGCCCTACCCAGATACAACCATTCAAACTTTTAAGAAATTCGAAAATTGATTTTTCATTGAAAATTTAAATTGTAAGATTGTAACGGTACTTTGAACTGATAAATGTGCAAAGTTGGTAAAAGTTGCCTCATAATGTTAGCTTTCGAACGACATATAAAATTAGGGTCTTAGGATTTCAAAAATTGCATATCTTACGTGTTAGAGAGAAAAAACGTGGTTCCAAGAGAAAACCAAAATAAACATTTCCACAATTTTTATACGAGTTTTATTTAGTAAACAAGATTTTTTTTAGTAAAAAACGAAAAAAAAACACGATACCGAGGTTAATTTCGGGCGCGGCCGAAATTTTGATACCCTTCACTCTTCTCTTACGATTTTACAATTTAAATTTTCAATGAAAAATCAATTTTCGAATTTCTTAAAAGTTTGAATGGTTGTATCTAGGTAGGGTTTTAAATCATTTAATTGGCAAAACAGTTATTTTATGTAGAATTTTGTGGAGTTTCAGAAAGTAAAGTCAAACCTCGGATCAAATATTCGGGAGTGTGACAAATAGTGATTTTGCTCGGCACGTCGAGGTCTCTGACATTATTAACAAAAAATGCTATAACTTTATAACGGTTAAAGATAGAGGGGTCACGTAGAACATTAATTGTACCCAAATGAGCTGTACTATCACCCATTATCGTATGTACCAAGAGTCGTGGGACACCCTGTATACACTCGGCTTCACAAAAATTGGGACTCGCCACTTTTGAACTCAAATTCAATTTTCTCAAAAAGTATGAAACTTACAACTATGAAAACTATATCTACAGAAAGTGCATTTAATGGCAATTCAAATGACTATGATTTTTATCTGAAGTACCGTCAACTCACGCAACAAACACAATGCCTGTTTTTATTAGAGTTCGCGCTTATCGTGTGGCCCGGTTTCATTGACGCTCAGTGTAAGTATTATAGGTGCTCTGTGGCCGTGATCGTTCGGTGGCGCTGTGTGAAATAGACACTCATAGAGAACGAGTTTCCAAACTCGGCACGACTCGTCGCAAGTTTATTATTCAGAAGAAGATGATAAGAAATATTCTTATCGTAAAATAATAAACTAACAATGCGACTAGGAAGTGGTATGGCTGACAACCGTATCACACTCCGAATTCAATTGTCTTTGTAACGTTGATGGACTACACACGGTAGTCATCAACGCACCATGCTCCACTAGGAGTTACGGTAATCGAGAGAGATATAGGTATTAATGTCTTTCAATAAAATTATATTCGAAATATGAAGCAATTATGTTTATACCGCTCATAGTTGACTGCAATCTTGTGTGAACATCACTATTGAAAACATAATTATTAATTATTATTTATTAATTATAGATGCTTTTGTCCTTCACTACATTTCCTGAAAATACGAAACAGCCAATGGGCTTGAAAGATTGAGATTCAGCACTTTCATGCAAGATATACAAATAACTTTTCGGTAATTCGATCTCTAGATAACGGCATGTAGATGTAGGCGCAAGCGTTGGTAGCACCTGTCCAAAAGTTATTATTTAACATAAATAGCAGAACTTCCGCTTCTTAATGAATCTAAATTGGCATGCATTAATGATATTTTCTATGAATTTTTAAGTTATATCACCCTAAAAAAACACCCTGTACATATGGATGTCGTTCGCAGTATACGACACTGAAGTATCGCCAATCTTTGTTAAGGTCTTACTGGCTTATTCTGGTGCAACTGACATATCTTACTAACGAACGTCTATAGGGCATATATAGGCCCATATGAAAGTACAGTCAAAACTCGATAACACGAACCTCTAACGCGAATTTTTGATGTGTCGAAATATTTCATCGTGCCCTTTAAATGTTCATATAACTTTTTCCGTAACTTCAATTTTTTGATATCTCGAAGCAAATTTTTCAGCTCAAAAACGTGTTATGACTTCGATAAGCCGCATTAACCACGAATTCCGTCAAGTAACCTTCGATTTAATTTAATTTAATTATCTAATAATTGTTGGCCTGAATGTATTTTGTGACTTCGGTATTCCGAATAACTCGAGAAAACACTATACAGCCATTGAAAAAAAAAACAAGCATAAACATGTTCATGTTCATTGTTTTCGATTACTCGAATTTCCAATAACTCAAACTAGTTTTCTGGTCCCTTGACACTTCGAGATATCGAGGTTCGACTGTATGTGTGCATGTATGTACCTGATTTGAGCTTGCGTACCTACCTCGACTGCTTCTGTGAAGACTGTATTCTATGCAGTGATAAATTTTCTTGACATTGAGCACTGCGCCGTAGCACTAAAGATCGTGATCATTTATTCGCGATTCAAGCAGTAGATTACAAGCAATTCGCATGTGAGATTTTCCTAAAGGCTAAACAATATTTTGCGCTTGGGCTTTTGCGTTGTTCTTTGAAACTGGCCGATTTAAATTGACCGAAAAAAAAGAATATAAAAATGGTTAGTCGAACTCTTCTAGCCAAAATATGGATAATATGAGTATTACCTATAAGTATGCATACATGGAATTTGTACATTTTATCCTATATAAACACAAGGGCTGCATTAAACGAATGAGCTACAAGAATTGCCCGCCACCGACCTCTTCCTCCGCTGAAAAGCCCTCAAGCGGAATGAGAATCTAAATGGAAGAGAGATTTTCTGCTACATTTTTTGTTCGCTGAATGCAGCCAATGTAACTTCTGCTTTCAAGCCCTTCCATACACTATTCCATTGTGTACCTCCTAACTATTAGACGAAAAGGTTAAGGTGAGTGGACCTGTTTTTGTTGGTCCCAACAATAAATTAGCTTAATTTGCCGTCAATGGTTATACAAACAAATTACAGCACCTCCTTTCCTTGAAATAGCTCATTAACATATAACATAAATATTGTAAGCTATAATAAATTGCACAAACACCATTAACATAATATGCAGTTCGCTCACCTCTTAAAGTCACTTATTTTCAAGTACGCATTTCATGAGCTGACTCGTTTCACGAGAAGCACGTGCCTATTCAATAATACTCTTTTTTGCATAAGATTTTCTTTTTGCATGACGAATTTTCATTGTCGCACAAAATAAGATTTTACGTGCATTTGCTTGAAGAAATAAATCACTGCTGCACATGCCATAAATTTAAATATCGTGAGAAAATCCATGACCGATTGACCTAGTCCCTATGTTCCTATTTAATTAGAAAACTACGTGAATACACATAATCAAAACATACTCAAATTCAACCCAGGTACACCGACTCCTCACAATACTTCCTCGACATTTTCTTTTTCAAAACTAATTCCATTACCCACGCATCTATTCAGGTGAACTGAACGGACCTGTTGACTAATCTTCTATCCTAGGATTTTCCCATGGAAAACCTATGGACAAGTATTAAGAAAAAAAAACCCTTGAAAACACTGAAGATCTCATAAAAGGTCATGCGTGGGAATGTCGAGAAAATCCTTATTCCCACGACCGAGATTCAATATGTTGAGCCTGTCCCTTTTCGTTGCTCGTCATACAGGAAGCGGCGATCCTTTTCTACTCAACACGTACCCCATATGAAAAAAAACACCTGTTTTCACTTCACTCATAAATCCGTTTTGAGATTTTTTGAAGATTTTCCCATGGTCCTGTTGTACATGTCGAATACGGGAACCAAGTTCCCATTGTTCACCCGGGATCACCATCACCATCCCGGGCATAATTTTCAGTATATAAACTAGGGGTTAGAAAATGTTGAGCATCATTCGATCATTGGGCTGTGAAGTGAAACGAAGTCCTAGCAAACGGAATTACTGTATAATACATTCAAGACGAGTGTTCGTTATCATTTACAAACGAAAATGTTTGCCGATACGAAAAATACTGGAATCAAAGCTTTATGTAACAATTCGACGTCAGTGGATTCGGAAAAAGTGCAATCAGGACGATTACGACGTATTGTCAAGCGTATAGTACGCGCTTTAAGTTCAAAGAGCTCGAAAAAGGATACGACCAGTATGCCAAACAATATAAAGGATTACGCGAATAATGTTATGGACGACTATGCAACTGTGATACAGAAGGCTGCCTGTGATCGATCATTTTTGCAAAGCTACTACGAAATCGATCCGTTCAGCGACGAGGACCCCGAAATTGTTGAATACGAGTGCACGAGGGATGTTTTCGGCGAATTCGATGACATCTACTACAGTGTCGAGGAGCAGAAGGAGATCATTATACCGGTACACTATGCCCGTACGGAGGCGGGAACCTTTTTCTGGACTGCAGCCCAGAATAAATACGATGATGACCTTATTCAACCACTTTATTGCACGACCGGCAATCAAACGCCTGAGATACAATGGCATTAACAATAATTTGGACTAATAGGATTTAATTCTTTTTTGTTTATGTAAATGTGTAATTTGTTGTTAATGTTTTTAGTTTATGACAAAAGGCAACCTGCATTGGGATCGCGCAATAAATTGTGATAATTATGTTTAAGATAGAAAAACAAAATAAACGAATTAATAAAAAACAAATTGAAATGAATCTAATTGACTTTTAATTGCATTCTTTCCTCCCTATAAGTGTTGATCATTAATCCAGATACGACCTTGGCGAATGTGGTATTTTTCTTTTTATAGGTATAAATCTTCAGTCCTTTAGCCGGGATAGTTGTACTTGTACATACATTTTACCAATAGTAACTAAATTTATCAGACACCCACTATAGTTTAGTACATTATGGATAGTACCTACTAGAAAGTCAAGATCCAAAAAGGACGTTTAGTAGCTTTTACCATTTAAATGTTAATCAAGAAAAAGTGAAAAATTGCTCCCTTTCCTCTTCTTGGCGCCAATTCCGGACCACCAGTCAGAATTTTGTTCATTGATTTAGGAGACAATATTCGTCTTGTCAGTTCTTTTTATAGTTATTATAACTAAGTTATATAAGTTTCCATTGAAAGATTTGATTTGATTTTTTGCTATACCTTTCATCGTTTTAACGTCTATAACTTGTAATTTTGTGCAAATACAGTAAAGATTTGTTAAAGTCGTATGTTCATAGAAAAAACAGGGACTTTAAGAGAAACATCACATATTATGTTTAAGAAATTGGGAGAAATGAACAAAAGTTAAAAATAAAAAACAACTAATATCTAAATCTAGGATTTAGTAAATCCTGTCGATAGTCTGAGTCGTTTTCTACTATGTACATATCTTATTTCTCGACACAATTAACAATATGAAAATGTATAAAAATCAATCAAATAAAAAAATCGCTAATGGTTTTGAACATGTATTCATTATTTGCCTCCTAACAATGTTGTCATTCCATTCCAATCGATATCAATTCAGTTAGTTAAGAAGTTATCGTCGTCAAATCAACAATCAACGCTTGACTTTAACTTCTTGAACCAAATCCGTCGTGCAGAGCAGACTCGCAAAGACGTGTTAAGCCAAACCACGCCAAACTAAAGATAGTTGAGCCGCATATCTTGAAACTCAAGTAAAGAAAAGAAGGTAACGTTAACGTGTTTTTCTTTTGATTGTTGTTCCTTTGCATTTTTTGCCTCTTTCAAATGTTATCTTTTTTTGCTGCTTGAATTCGAGTAGTCATTGCCGGAGCCAGCAGTTAGCCGCAAGCGTCTTAAAAGTGGTTGCCTACCGTGGGAACCGATTTTGTCGTGTGTTTCCCACACGATATGAACACCTGCCTCTTTTAAGAGTACGGTGAGCCGGAGCTATAAGAGCCAAAGCATAAAAATAAATAACCGGCTCAAGATTGAATCAAATAAGAAATGCGCCTTCAATTCTCAGCCTTCGTACACTTGGCTGCACTGTTATTTACACACGTTGAATTGTGTGTAAGATTAAGTCGCTTAATCTTGCGCGAATACGACTCGGTGTACGCGAATGGTTTGCCGAAGAGTCGTGGGTTGGGTTTAATATCAGGGTACATCATGATAGCATATACATAGTATCGATAAAACTTAAGAATCTCTGCCAAAATTAAGCTTATCTCATAATACATTTGCTATTTTATGAGTTAACGTTATTTATGTAGATCAGTGGTTCCAGAACTTACAAATCTGTGCGGACCACTTGTCCTGAAAATGAAATAATACGGATCATCTTTTTTTTTCTAATTACAATTTGCAATTATGTATACATATACGAATTTAATTTTTTTGTACTTAAGAATCGAGTGGAAAGTCCTTGATAAAAACCGTAAATTTTACACATGGTGTTTGATTTATACCGCAAAGGTATAAGAAGAAGCAATCTAGCCTGAACCTATGCGGCGAGGAAGCCCTTAGTGATCGGCAGACCCATATTTTTCCGCATCATTCTCGCATTTTGCCGATTCACGAAAAAGTAACAAGGACAGTGAGTCAGTTCTGGAGCTGGGCATTATGCAACTTAAGGCCTTTTTCGTTATGTCTGCCATTGGTTAGATTAGATTTTCTAGGTTCATGTGGTTCGCAGCACTGAGACCATGGCAATATTTTGCTGTAGTCTTGATTCAAGGGGAAGAACTATCCCTGCCAATTCTGGTCGATCGTAATTTAAAAGCGATCAAGTCGTCTGGCCGTAGCCGAAGCCAATGTCAGCAAGCCTTGTCTAAGTATTATAATCTTCAGGAGTTTTCACTCAGTAACAAGGGATTGCTACAGCGTTACGTACCAGCCTAGTTGGTTCGTTGCCTGTGATATCGATATAATTGGGAACCCAAAGAGGCGTTACTTTGTTTTTTGGACCACCTGTTGGGAAACAGTGATGTAGATATATAATATAATACTAGGGCTTAGAAAGAACTTGCAAATGCAAATCCTATTGGCTTCCGTCAAAAAACACACGGATTCGAATAAAGGGCATCTGCTTTATACTTTGCTAGGTAAGCGGCGAGAATATCCTTTATACTCCTTACATAGAAATATAAACCTCATGAAGACTTAGAGCTCTGTCTCTCTACTGGTCTGCTGGTCATAATTTTACCTTTAATCTTATTAAAACATTTTGTTTCCTTTGGAAGTTCTGCATCATTGTGAC
Organism: Microchrysa polita; assembly: GCA_949715475.1. Classification (NCBI taxonomy): domain Eukaryota; kingdom Metazoa; phylum Arthropoda; class Insecta; order Diptera; family Stratiomyidae; genus Microchrysa; species Microchrysa polita. Next base: position 88,612,873 of record OX454420.1, on the reverse strand, counting down.
GTCATTATTTCGTGGTTAAGTGATGGATACTGTCACAAATAGCCTTTATGTGTCTAGCTTTCTCAATACAACACCTCCAAACATTCCCTGCAATATTCGGCAATACATTGCATGCGTTTTATAAATATGTATATGTACATAATTTGATATAAAACTCGAAAAACCAACAGCCATATAAAGAAAAGCTACCGGTCTTCACTAACAACGACTCTCTTGTAACTTTTTCGGCCTAATTAGTACTTTCGACATGCAAACCTGTCAATTTATAAAATTTACGAATAAAACCGAATTGAGATAATTTCTGGCAAGATTTTTGCATTGCATTGAAAATAGCCTCTGACCGAGCAAAACATTTTGCTTAAAGATAGATGATGTTATGGGTGACGGCAAGGAGGACGTTTAAGGAGGGTTGTAAAAGAAAAAATTAACAATAACAAAAAGTAAAATGAAAACAAAAATGTAAGCAAAGGAGCAATCAAAGGCGCGATAAGAAAGTAACAGGAAACAATATGACATGGCAAAAGCCAGTGCAAAATGGTCATCCACTTTAATATGCATATGAAGCGGAAGCCGTTAATTGGGCACATCGCCCCTGGCTACCAAATCAACATAACGACGATGACATGAAGGAAATCCATGAGCAAAATTATATTCTGCACTCGCATGGCTACCACTTAATAACGATGATGGCACCATATAAGAAAGCGCGTTCCCAATTAATAAAAAAATATATGCATTTTGTTTTACACATCAAACTTTGCGTGTTGCTGCCGGGCATACGACAAAAGTCGCGTAAAAAAAAACGAAAAGACAATTTTGAATATCATGAATCGACTCATGGGAAATGTTGCAATTAGGAAATTGGTTCAATTCAACATTCGTAACACTGAAAAATATAGAAGCGTAGCGTACATGGCTCTGAATAAAGTGGTGGTAGGAATTTGTAGCATTTGCTTTTTTTGGTGTTGATGTAGTCTTGACAAATTGCTTTAAAATGTACTCGTAGAATATCCTATCTGTACGTTTCATCTCTATCACAAAAGAATAACTAAAAATCAAAAAAGCTAACTAACACTTATTTAAAAACTTCGTTTGAACTATTATTACTTTGGCTTTATTCACTTATGATAATTTGTATTGTTTACAGTCCTTCACATTTTTCTAGTACTATTTATATCACAATCATTTTATCTTAACAGTTTATTTAAAAATACCCTCTGGATCATTCATGGATATCACAAAACACGCATAACATACTCGCATAACTATATCGCCATAATCTTCACTCATGATAAAACCATAGTCTAAGGTTGATAGAGATCCGAATCAATCGTAGTATCCAAAGTTTTCCACAAGAAAGTTCCATCGGCTGTTCGGGTTGATGTAACCAAAACTAGGCCAGCTCTCGTACTCGTCGACATCAGGGCTATTTCTTCGTTGGCCGTATTATCAGCAATTTCTTCCCAAAACGGATCGACCAACGTATCATGTTCGTTATCAGTTTCGCTTTGACTGCGACCTCGTGATTTTTTGAAAATATTTCGCAATACACGTTTCAAACCGAAACTGGCGTTATTAAACTTTTCCGGACGACACATATTATCAGCAAAGATTCCAATTGGACTAGTCAGAGACAACTGTTACTTTGAACTATTAAACCAACTGCTTTTATATCCTTCTCGTGGTACTGTGATGCGCAAAACCACCGAAAGCATAAAGCGCGCACCCTTAATCGAATATCAACCCTCTTCATTTCTGAGCCAAGTGTCGAACGTTCGCCATAAGTAGCGTCCGTCGCGACGTTATGCCAACATAATAATTGAACACGCGTCCTGGTTTATTTTTTGATTAGATATTATTTTTGATCAAGGGGAGGATATTATTGCACTTGTTGTGCAGTCGCTTCATATGATCTGGAACAGAGTATAGGGAAAATCTGGGTCTAAAAGCCTTGCCTTGCAGTTGGCCTACACTTTGAGATTTTCTCGCCCTATAATTTGTAGACTCAACCACTGATTCTTGGGCCTTGAAATCCATATATCCCCTATCACTTAATTGGTATTACAATTACAAAAATATCAAGGACCTCATAAAAAACGGGCAGATGGCCCATGTGTGCATATTCCAATATTTCATTGTGGGATCCGTATTCACTTCCACTTTGATCAAATTAAACGCAAGTTAATGCGACAGTCGCGAGCACAGGTTCAAGGAAAAATACACAAGAGCAACTGTCAGGGCTGAGGGGTTACGATACCGTGAGAAACATTCTTGATTTTGTGTTTTCTATTTTTAAGTGTAGCCGTACAGGATAACATACGGCCTGAGGGATGAAATTGGAATTTGCTTACTGAATATGGAAGTGGGTTTAGGCTGTGTAATAAGTGTAGGGATTATGTGGCGGTTAAACACAAGCGGTACACCGCGTGGATGATGATTTGATTTCAGGCGGAAGGGACTCATAGCACGAGCAATAATTATGAGAACGTTGGTCGGAAGTGTGTCACACGAAGGGATGATATTTATGACCTTCACTCTCATGTACAGTATGTGAATGATGTATGTAAGTTGGGTGAGTGCGCCACTATTGTCGATTGCCCGAACAAGTGAATAGATGATGAACCTGTTTCTGTTCGGAGGATGTAGTGCAGTGGCCTTTTATGTATACAGGATTTGAAGGCAAAATTTTAGATATGTACACTGCTTGTCATCAGGTTAGCACGCCCCTTCGGGTGAGTAGTTTCGGCTGAATTCCAGCCAAACTAAAAGAGTTATATGTAGTTCCAAAATTATTACTGTTATTAGCCGATCAAATTGTCAGTTAATTGAAAGAAAAAGTATTGTTTCTCGATTCTTAAGTATTGTTTGTCGATTCTTTAATATTGTTTTATAATTGTTTTCCTTATTTAAAGTGACCTTATAGATATGATTGGAGAGTGGCCTGTACCTACAATTTTTCTATATAATCTACGGAAATAGCTGAGGTCCCTAACCTCTGACTGCTTTCTACAAGTTCGGCTTCGTTGGAAAATTGTTTTGCAGACTCGTTTAGAATACGAAATAAACATTCCAAAACGTTTTCTATCATATTAAGAGTCGAGAGGGGTGACAAATTGTCATACAGCGATATATTGGCCCCAGAGCCCTAATTAAACCCCCAAGACAGTGTGAAGCGAAGTTATATTCTGTTAAAATACAATGACAAATTACTAAACAAATTTTTAAATTAGAGAAAATCATTTTGAAGCCACTTTCCTGTTTCACTGTTTCCTTTTATATTTGCTTTTAAAAACTGTAACTCGCAGGTACCATAGTACCAGATGGTTCTCTTGACCATTATACCTCCACCCGACAATGAAGGTGATCTCATCTTTCTTCCATCTCAAGTGTTTTCGTACGAAATTAAGGCATATTTCCTTTCGGGCAAAATTAAGTTGGGGTTTCATATGAGTCTTCAGTTTTAGTCCCTAGAAATGTAGAGCATTTTCACTGCACTGTTTCAAAAATAGATAAGCTCGCCTTAAGCGCTGTTTTCACGATGGATTTGTCGTCCAACTTTTGAGCATTCAAACAAGTTGGACAACAAATCCATCGTGTAAACAGAAGTTGGACAACAAATTTGAAGTTGAACGAGCATTCAAACAAATCCACCGTGAAAACAGAAGTTGGACAACTTATTTGAGATGCATTGATTATAGTCCAATCGAAATATAAAATATACTTTCTATAATAATAAAGAATTAATGCGCCTGATTACCAATATCTGTGCGCTATCATCCAATTCCGGCTTTCCGTTGACTTTTGGGGCACGCTGTATACTCATTCGGGCATGTTTCCTTCAATGTTTAAAATATTCACGAAAAAAATAAAAGAAAAAGCAAATATATTTTTCCTGTACTAATACGTATTGCAAAAACTGATAACGTTTTACGACCGCTCCAACTTTCAACTAAACTAAATTTTAAATAAACAAATAATAAAATTTATTTAAGTTGTTTGTTACAATTAATTTTGAGTGCATAAAATAAATAATAAAAAAAATTTTTTTTTTTTCAAATTATTTACTTACAACAAACAAATCAAATCAACGATTTCGCGAATGAAATTAAAAAGTCAAATTGGTCATTCAGCAAATCACTTGTCAATACGAAATCGTTAATTTGTCTTGCTAAAGTGTTCATTTCATTTGCGAAATCGTTAATTTGATTTGTTAAAGCGCTTATTTCATTTGCAAAATCGTTAATTTCATTTAATTTGACTAATTTAATTAATTACTAATTACAATAGTGTTTTTGTTTTGTTTGTATTGAGAAAAACTGCCGTAGATTCAGCTAGATAAAAACATAAATGTATTAATAATTAACTAAGCAATTATTATCTATTTATACTTTTATGGTTAAAATACGAATTCTTTTAGTTTCTAAGACAAATAAAAAAAATTTTATCTCAGATATATTTAAAAAAAAATTTTCAGCTAAAAAACACTTGTAAAATAAAATTAGTCAACTTGATTTTTTAAGTGCTCACTTTATAAATATAGGTACACATATTTATGTAAGATTTTTTCGCGTGTTTTAGTAATTATACTTGTATAGTGGTACTCGTAATTTATTTAAATATGTTGAGATTTTATTGACATACTTATTTTAATTATGTAATTAATTGTCCCTTCAAATTGAACTGACTTTGTCCTTGTAATTAAATTTCGTATAAAACTCCCTATGGCCATGGCAACTTATTGTCCACACCAATCTTCGATATTATGCAGATAAACCCTTTGAATGATCAAATTGACAGTCGATCAGATAAACCATATAACATCCATCGATCGTTCGATAAACATCCGCCGCCAATAGCGACAGCAAAAAATTGCGCGCTCATGATTCAATTTCAGTGTCATGTTATGTTTTAAAAAGGTTTCAAGTTCCTTTCCATTGAAAGTAATTGTTAATGGCATTAATGGGGCAGATCGACCGGATTTTAATTTTTTTTATGCATAAATAAAATTTAGTACACATGTTTTTCGTGTATATCGTTCACAAAGGCTGTGATCCCTGATCTACATGCTTTTGATCTGTAAGTACATTCTTATGCAGCAGCCTTTTTGGGTGGTTTGCAATCATTTTCAGAGAAATTACACTGTTTTTACGTTGTTATTTAATTTTGTCAATGAAAAATGTCATGTAGACGACCGAAACACACGCGGTGCTGGCGGCATCCTTTCGTAACTGTCACTTGTGCATGGGGCTTCGATTGATGTCGGATCGAATTACGACGGGCCTTCTTGGTATGAAATCGCCATGAAAGATTTTCACTTGTCACTTGTTCGCGTACTTTGCACGCAATAGGATCAAATGTTCATATTCATAATGATCAAAAGGCATGGTAGGTTCGGTAGAAAAAAAAATCCCTCAAAGATGATGCGATTTTGTGCGGTGGCACGAGTGACAAAGCTGGATGTGGTCAGGCAAAAAGTCTGACAAGGCTTTTGATAAGGTTTCGATAGAGCGGTTGAACTATCAATTTCTTGATCAAATTATTTTTTTTACCAATAAGTCTGTATTTAAGATGCAATTTTATTAAATAACCATTCTAATAAGATATACAAGAGATTTTGATCTGATACAGCTATTTTCCAACATTTTTATTAACAAAAATAGTTTTTTTCGATTGATATTAGACCTATTAGCCATGGTGCGAAAAAAGCTAAAATTTATGACATGCATGTATTAGAAGATCCAATATCCAATAGCTGAGAATTAAGTTCACAACAAAAAACTCATTATTTTTATATTTAAAACAACATTGTTGTTTCACTTTCCCGGCCCATGTCAGTTATACAATTAGGCGTATCCATAGACACGAAAACTTATGGATTACCGCCCTAAGCCATATCAAGCTGAAGGGCTTCAGGGTCTCAGCGACGATTAATATCAAACAGGTAGCAATAAAATTTAATGATATCCCAATATTCTTCAACCAATCTGACGTTCTTATCTTATTTTTTATATCATTTTTCGAAGCTATTAAATTAACGCCTCAAAATCAAGTTTGTCCGATCGTGAACGCGGTGTTTCATCATCTTTAGTAACTGGTACCCAGTATCATCGTAGGTATGTATATGTAGTATGTACATACCTCCTTGGGCTATTCTTCTTCTTCTGTCATATTGAGAAGCCATAAACACTTTGCATAAGGGCAATCGTTTTCGGGCTACTTATGCTGCAATGCACAACGTTAATTCGTCCCTATTAAGTGACGTGCATTTTTATCGGAAGAGTTATCAAGTCAAATCGTATATCGGCACACAGGGACGATATTATTGTTCAAAAGTATCGGATATAACGCGTTCCAATATTCCAATTTGAATATGTTTTCGCCCAGTTGTCATTACAAAATACAAAAGAACCGATACTTAGCGATGAACTCATCAGAGTTAAGTTGCATCGTATCCTAAAACACACCTTCGGATCTCTGACACGACCCTCGATAATTTCAGTGTCCGCTTCGGACGGACCCCGGGCGAGGGGTGTGTCGTGCAAAGGGTGCATATAAGTATACATCTCTTCAAATCAGCAGCAACAACGACCGTACAATCTACCGTGGGAAACAATTTGGAAGTGAGGTTCCCACACGAATTCGGCCACCTGCCCAATGCATGCAGCTGTTGTTGTTATTCAACTCTCGTTCTCGATTCTCGTCCCATTCATATGAGATTGGGTTGGGATATGTTTGTTGATGATGATGACGACGACCGACGACGTGTCGTAGTCCGTCGATGGGATCTATCCCACCTCGATATCATAACGACACGTCCTCAATAATATTGCACTGTTGGAAGAATGCGTATAGTATTGGGCCCATACATTCCTCTACCTCTATGCTCTTTTCTGAAGCTCCTTCGTCAATCACTTAAAAGAGTCTTTGAACAATACCTCGCGTATTGTCATTACTCGTATATGCTAAGCACACACGTCAGGATTCCATCTCGTCTTCGCATCCTTTGTCAAGGTATGCAGAGGTCGGCCGTGAGCCGGCCATGAACTAAAGATATTAATCGCATTTGAATACAACACTTTCATATGAAAAGGATAATGAAAGATGGTCTTTGGGTCTGGCATGCTAGCAAAGTGGTTAATTTGATGGAATATAATTTACGTTGTATACACAACGCACGAGTATCTTACGGGTCGTCCACCATTCAGGCATTAATGTTTTCTCGTACCTCGTACGCATAGACATACTCCACGCGATAAGCACGGGTACGCTGCCGTACGTAAAGTATCGAGTACATACGCGAACACCTCGTACGCCTTGGAATGTATCATCCATGATATTGACGGTATGCATCAACAAATAAATTGTTTACGGTCGAGTAAGTAATGTTTGCATTTTGAGTTGGATGCTTGCTCCCTGAATAATTTTTAACGACGATGTTATGACTAGACACAACATAATCAATTTTTACCCCACGGGGACAATTTCATAATTTTTTTCTTTGGTGGAGGTTGTAATTTGGTTAAGGAATGCGACTGGAACGTAATTGTCAACAGTGATCCTTTTTGAATATAATTTTACAGAGGCCATAGAAAAAGTTGTATTCTTAATGCATCTTTATGATGTGAGAAAATTGAATGGTTTCGTAACAAGAATCGGTTGATTAGCAATTTGCACGCGATTAGATCTGAAGGGATGATTTTAGAGATGAGACCTGAATTTATGAGAATACTCAGCGGAAGCTCTATTTCAGCTAACTATAGTTATAGTTTTGCCTAACGATCAGTTCCATTGCGGATTGTATTTATATCATTATCTGGAAAACATGCCCGAGAATAATGCCTAGCACTGGATTTAAGGAGGGGTTACTGGAAATACAGTAGGGGCCCCCATTGGATGCTCAGCAATTTGATTTAAATATAATACATTCCTCTCCTGTTATTGTTAATAAAAAGATTCAAATATAGCTTGATTCAGTGTATGTTCGTAAAACATGATCAAATCCTTTGGTGTAGGATTCGATTTATTAATTAAAACAATTGAATGTGTGCTAACTAAACTTATTCACTTGCAACATATTCACATTCAATAAACAGGTGAAAAACCTACTTGAATTTTTTTTGAATACTAATGACTTAAATCCGGTGGTTGCCACCAAAAGTTCGTTGCGGAACAGGGTCAAAATTGCAAAAAAAAACTAATCCTCTTTATTCGAAATGTCCCATTTCTATACCTATATACAGTAAAACTTCGTTATAACGCTCCCGGATATAACGCTTTCCCGGCTATAGCGCTCTTTTTTCTCGGTCCCGGTCCCATTAGCATTTATTACAGGGAATTTCAATTCGTTATAACGTTACTATTTCCCGGTTATAACGCTCTTTTCCCAGTCTCATTTTCTTAAAACAATTTATATTGACAAATTCATTGAGCACGTAGTCTGTCTTTACATTTTAATAATCACAAACAAAACCATGATGCACAAGTTGTTCCGTTAGTTCACATCAAGGTAAAATTTCCTGGAAAAGGGAAAGACATATAACAACAATTGAAAGTATAATTAAGGATCTCGTAATTGCATCAGCATCCGTCGACACCGAAGAGCACAATAAAGAGGCGTCAAGCATGCCAAAAACATTTGCAGTCTTAGTTGAATTTTTTTAACTATTCACTGGTTCCTTATTTTAGTTTAATCAATCGTAAATTTGCAGTCTTAGTTGCAATAAAGAAGATCATAGCATGGACATGGAGAAAGGATCATTCAATAAATTGAAAACCTCAGCATTACTGAAGTCTGTTGCTAGTCTAAAACAAAATCAAATATCCGTTTTTTTTTTTAAACCAGTAATCAATTGATTGTCATTTCCTTACTATTTCATTCCAGGTATCAATCGAATAATAAATTTTGACACCTAAAAGGTGTATGCGTCTGTGAAGTATATTTCTTGGACTTCCTGGCTATAGCGTTTTCCCAGTTATAGCGCTTTTTTTGCTTCGACCCCAGAAGAGCGTTATAACGAAGTTTTACTGTAATCATATGATGATTACAGTAAACATCAATAATAAACAAAACAAACAAACAATAAACAATAATAATTTTTGTTATGGGTCTAAAAACTGAATAAAACAAAAAAAAACTGGTATTTTGGTGGGATTTTTCAACAGTTGCCTTTAATTTATTAACTTTTATATTTATTTATTTTTACCTATCAACATGTTGACGACTACAGGTATAATCAATTTTGCGAGAAATCCTCAAAATTACGTAGTTTTCAGGAGCAATCATGAATTTAATAGGTTAGACGCTCAGCGTACAAACTAATTCCTTTGCACAAACTTTTTCAGTTAATAAGTCACTCACCAATCATCGACCAACTGCATATAAAACAGTACCTAATATGCATGCATGCATACAACATTTTAAATTACTTTTTGCTTGAAATATGGATGCAATGACCTAGGACATCCTTTCAGTTTTTCTATGATTTATGAAATACTTTATCGTTATACATTTCCGTCAAAATTGCATAAATTTGATAAATCGCCCAAAATAACCAACATCTCGCTTCGTCCTCTGCCAATAAAATTATTGAGGAAAATGATAATTCAAAAATCAATGCTAATTCATTTGCAAAAAAAAAATCAACGTTATAATTTATTTCCATACCTTCCAGACCCAATCCATTGTCAACCAAATCAAAATCCCATTTCGGTAACCCTAATCGATAATACATTTCGCGCAAAACAATAGCCCGTGCTTATCGCGTGCATCAAGTACGCCAGGCTTTGTATGAATCATATTGGAACATTATCTTTGCACTCGCTTGATACCCGACGGATACCCAAGAAGACAAAACAAAAAACTAAAGATTACCATCCCAAGACACTGTCGATTACGATCCCACGATCTCAAGCAAAAGTAAATCAGACGGGCGACAGGCTTGATGCCTGCATAATTCCAAACCAATAACAAAAAAAAAAACATAACACCACTCTGAAGACCCTCAGGATGGCATCATTACATTTCGTCATCATCTTCCCATGTCCTCAATGCTTGCCATCCGAATGTGACCAGCACCAGGAATGTATCGCGTCCATTTAAAATGCCTATATACATCGAGGATCGATTCAATGCAATAAGAAGTGTGTAATCATCGCACAAGAACCAAAGAAGACCAATCCGCCATAAGCCCAACGGACCCCGAAAGGGAAGTGCGCATGCATGACACGCTGATAACTATACGACGTGCATTTATGCATTGGATGACGTATACCCATCCAGAAGCACTTTCGAGCCAGGAGACTCTGAAGCCACAAGGTACCTCGGGGGTGCATATAAACGTTATGCTATGCTGCTCTACACACAAAACGTCTTACATGTACGGACCACGGACAAAAGCAGATGACGACAGCTGCAACTCGTCCCAGGACGAGGCATGTGGCCCGAGAACGGTGAGAACCGTACCAGGTCCACGTTTCCCACGAGCCATGGAAAAGGGTCGACGAGTATAAAAGGCCGAAATCAGACAGGGTGAGTATCATTCATTCCGTGAGGGTTGAAGAAGTAACATCGAGCGAAGTTCTACTTTATACGATCTTTCTCGACGTATTCAGTTCAAGTTTGTGATAGTAAAACGTGACTTGCCAGTTCGTTTTTTTAATCTGTAAAGTTCTACAAGAAATTTTTAACCGCCAAAATGGAATACTCAAAAACATACCAATACCGCAAAGTGATGAAACCACTGTTGGAACGTAAACGACGCGCCCGCATCAACAAGTGTTTGGATGACCTCAAGGATTTGATGGTCGAGTGTCTGACGCAGGAAGGAGAGCATATTGTACGATTGGAAAAAGCCGACATCCTTGAGCTAACTGTTGATTATCTGAAGAAGACCAAATCTCGCCGGGAACAACCGTCATCCGATAGTTTCCGTACTGGTTACAAGTATGCCGTCAACGAAGTGTCGAAAGTGTTGGCCTCTACACCTGACATCGATATCCAATTGGGAACGATGCTCATGACCAATTTGGGACATCGTCTGAATCATCTTGTGCAAGGATTGGAACAACCACAACAACAATCAGTGCAGCGCAATTTGCAACCTGTATCACAACAACAACAACAATATCATACAGTCAGAAGTCAAAACGTGATTACACCCACAAGCACCTGTTCGTCGCCAGCATTGAGTCCAAGCGCCAAAGAATACTCGATGCCACCAAGTCCAGCTTCCTCGTCGTCTGGCTATGAGAGCGACACCTGTAGTGAGATCTCCGTCGGCAGCACAACAAGTGTATGGCGTCCTTGGTAATATGGGAAGAAAAATTTATTTTTTTCAATGTTCTTCCGTACGACTTGTTGTGATAGTTAGGATTAGAGTTTTTGTTAATCTCATTATAAGAGCTGCTTTGTGCTTCCGACTCCTGTGATAGTTGTTTTGTTGTTAAGAAATGTTTAGATTAAGAAAAAAAGTATATGAAAAGAAAAAATATAATGAAAATAACAATCTAAAAGAATTTATCTTTTTATTATGGGTTTTCCATGTAGCTTGTTGGTTTTCTCCGTTGCATTCTTTTTCAGCTACATATTTACATATTGAGGTTTCTCCCAGTTTGTCCTTTTGACTCTCCTGAAAAAAATATTTTAGATATTTACATGTATGGCTAAGAGTCAACATACACTCTGTTCAATCGATTGTAGAATAAACGGTAATTTTATCGTACGATCGATTGTATGGCGATTCTAATGTGTATTTTTTTTAGATTTGTTAACTATGATCTTTTTGTGTTATCTTTTGGTCATCTTGTTTCTTTAATTTTAAATCATTTGATTTGCATTTTTCATCTCTCTCCGCATTTGGATTTGGAATATGAATTATGTATCTTCTTTTTTCAGAGCTCAAATATTCAATGAATTAGTTTTAGTTTACGATATTGGATTGGATGTTGGAACATTCTTCAAATCCAAGAAAAAGGATGTACAATGTTTTCTTTTTTATAATCCTTTTTATAATGGAATGGTTAATAACTTAATTGATGGTGCCAATTCAAAGCTGCGAGATGAATCAAGCATTTTTCAAGTGTAAGTTTATGTAATATGTATGCAAAAATCTATGTCTATGGGCCATCTGTAACCGGATCAAGTCTTTCATATGCAACTATTATGGCTTTGCGGAGTATGAAGAATGATACCGAAAAAACATTTACGAATGGTCCCGACAAAATAAAGATCGACAATTGTCGACGCATACCATTAGGAGAATTCATATCCGTTCATCCCTTAGAGATATGCTTTCTCCATGCAACCCATGCCATGGGTTAGTCCAGAGTGGCTATGTGCTCACACAACCCATATATGTTTGACTCCAAATTTATTGCACTACACTCCACGATACGTCAAATATTGTAGATGCAATTATTAACCCTTCTGTCGTTGGTTTTAGAAACAGTTTACATACTATGTCTTACGATGATACGCCGTTTTTTCTTAGTTTATATTTCGCCGAACGTTTGATCGCATTTGTGGCCGTCCTTTCCTTTGAAATATATATGGAAAGGGGTGTAAAATATTGTCGAACGATATTTTTCAACAAGATATAGTACCAACACTCAGAGAAATATTCACTAATATTGAACGAAATATATTTAATTCAAACGATTTCCGCTTTTGATTTGGCTCCACACGCAAATGCGTTTAATTCTAACGAGTGGCGTTTCTTTCAAAAGCATAATGACTTGTAAAAAAGCGTTTGAATCAAAAGAATTTACGTTTACCTGGAAAGAAGGAGCCAGTCGATTTAAACGTATTTTTCATTGAAATAAACACTTATTCTTTTATTGTAAACAGGTAAAACATTTTAAATAAATGAAAGGCAATTGTATCAAACGTCTTCGTTTTTATATTGAACATTTTTGTTATTTAAACTAAACGAAGCATTCTTTTTAAACGGTATGTATTTCGAAAGTAACGCATCCCGTTTTCATTTCATATAAATTGCCCCATTCAAAATAATTGAGTTTTACATGGAATTAAAGGCAAACTCTGCTGAAATAAAATAATACATTCCGTTTGATTGTCCATTCTCCATTCGATTAGATACTTACTGTTACCTGTGTTGACAAATGAATAAAGAATAAAACTTATGAAAACTTCAGAAAAACACTTTATTTTTTATTTAGGTCTAATATTAATACGATTAATACAATACACTTTTATTTTAACACCCGCTAAACTTAAATTGCACGTGTGCAAGCGTCCATTCCTCCAGATGAATGCAAAAGTACATTCTCGAAAACACTCTTAACATCGACGAAGATTCTAACTAATGGCATACACGTTTGTTGTTAGACACTACACATTTGTACACAATGAACATGAGCACGTGAGACTCATCGGACCGGCCAGAAGTATTCACTACCTGGTGTGCTACGTTGAAACAAATGATATTTTGGCATCGCGTCCTTTAGGTATGCGTATTTGTTAAAGGAATGTATCCACATTACTATGTAATGCGGAATCTTTTGATTTAAACGACCGTCGTTTGCGGTTTAGCTGCTCTTTTGTTTTAAAAGAAATTCTCTTAGCGTAAATGAGAACTCGTTCAAATCAAACGATATTTTTCAAACGAATACTGCGTTCAATTTAAATGTGCAGCTTTTAATATGAATGTGCGTTTTTTTCTCTGAGTGAATGGTATGTCTAGGTCTATGTGCCAATCGAAGGGTTAATTATCACGTTGGCATTTTGAGAGAGCAATAGATATTACGCGGATATTATATTCTAAATTGTAAACAAAAATTTGACATTGAATTAAATTTTTGTTTAGATGTGTGAACTACGATAGTGTGAAAACGGTGCCTTTTTTATTTTCTGAATACCACTCTGGACCAGAGCCGTGCGAAGACTATTTGGCGCCCGGGGCAACACTTTGATCAAGGCGCCCTCAATGAAAATGCATACTTATTGTCGTGGAACATGTCGCAAATGCTGGAGAATTCCATAAGCTGCAATCCGGAAACAGATCCATAATTTTTCTCGGCCATTTTATGTATTTTTTCGATTCCTCAGTCATTAGGTATTACGATGAGATGACCGGAGAATTGAAAAATAATACACAAAATGGCCGAGAAAAATTATGGAACTTGTTTTCGGATAATAACTTATGAAATTCCCCAGAATTTTCATTGAAAAATTGCAGCGGACACCCTTAACATAATATTTCAACTGTAATTTTGCAAAATCCAAACACTGCATTCTAGTATCCTTTTGAAAGGTAGATTTCCGATAACATAACCTAATTATAATAACTGTTAAGGCCCAGTTAAAATGGTCAAAATGCAAAGGCAATCATAGCAGTTAATAAAATTGCTTTCAAATTAAATTAAAAATCGTGAGTATCAAAAATTATCTATTTTATGCCATTTGTGACAAAATACGAAATACAAACGCCCTTAAAGCAAACCATTATTGGCCGTGTTTTTTTTACATCAGGGGCAGGTTTGCTAACCCAGACGCGCAAAAAAAACTATCGAGGGTAGCATCCAGGTTAAATTTCAAATTGTCACGTAGGCATTGCCATTAATTTCAAAACATTGTTCAAAAATATTAAAGCCCCGTTTTCACTTTACAAACGCAAAAGTTAACATGTAATTTTTTTTAATGAAAACATATTTTTATGTAGGAATCATAATTTTGTTAGAATAAGAATTCGACGAAAAACATTTTAAACATGAATTTACAAACAAAAACTATATTTTTTGCACACACTTGTGTGTTGCATGTAAACTATACCTTAGAGCTTTTCATTTCAAAATTAAATTTTTGCGAGTCATTGGAAAACGTACTAGAAAATAATTGGGATTGCATACATTTAGGCGAGTTTTGGAAAGCTCATTAAATCTGGATAGCAATATAATTTCTAACCTGAATAAAGTCACAGGTTAGCGTTTGTATGAAAATTACCCCGGATAGTGTAGGTTAGCTAATTAAAAAACACGGCCATTGTAAATCGTATAAAACTAATTGAAGCTACAGTCCCCTGTTGCTTTTCAAATTAAAACATAGTTCAGAAAATAAAAAATGCTCAGCTTCTCTATATTAGATTCTCTGTATCAGAGAGGTTAAGCGTGGTCAATGTTGTAGTTGTATTATGTGTCAAGTCCTTCATTTCTCAATGGGTTCATGGACGAATATCTTCAATTAAGTTGCTAGCTATTGCTACGCTAATTTTCTTTTCTTTTGTAATATTTTATTAACTTTATAAATTTCGTTAAGGATTTTGTACCAAATAACGCACCTACATAAGAAATGGAAATCTTTTAATTGAGTTATTAGCATCTTTGCACCAGTGTATGTTTCTTCATTAGATTTATTGGATGCTAAATCCTCCAATGTCTTAAAAAAGCATGGGCTTATAAAATGTATAACGAGGTCAATAACTGTATATGATAGTTTAAAGAACAAAGACTTACTTCTCTAAAAAAATACGCTACGGCTTTCGCCTAGGCGCCCCCTTGGAACAAGGCGCCCAAGGCGAGCGTCCCTGCTCTGGACTAACGCATAAAGTGGGTTGCTATGCTTTCTCTAAAGTTCATCCTATGAAGAATGAAGATCTCATGTTTTAATACACATATTGAATTAATATGGGATTCAAAATTAGATATCGTTAACATTTGATGAAGGGAGTTCCTTGGAAATCGACATTTTATATTTTCCTGTAAGGATTATTACTTGCAATACGTACCTTTCGCGGAAATATTTTATAAAGCCAATGGATATTGGATTTTTATGGATTTCCAATTGTATGGTTCTTTGTTTTTTAGAAAAATGGATATTTTTATAAAAAGACTTTGAACTGAATTTCAACTAAATTGGCTTACTCTAACTGCAATGTGATTAAAATATTCAAAATGCAAAATACTATGAACATTGAGGACTGAAGAAAATGCTCCCATTTTTAGTCGGTTGAGTGTGTATGTACTAACTTGGCTTTTTATAAAATAAAATAAAATCCAAGGGTGTTTGGTAATACCATCGTGGAGTCTTATTTTAATCGCCATTCCGGGACTCTATATAAATATGTGGGAGTGTAGTTTCCAAAATATAAAACAGTTCGAAAAAATTCAAACGGTTTTCTATTAATTAGGAAGCACAATGAGGGCATGACATGATATTGGTGACCCGGTATAAACACTCAATATTTTGACGACCATTTCAGAGTCCTACCTGTCTCCGTTCAGAAGATAAAGCCGTTCAAACATTCGACCCAACAGAATTTTTCGAAATTAAAAAAAAAGGGTCTTTACGGAGTATGTATATCGACAGGAATTAATTCACACATCAAACCAACATTCAAGGAGACCATAACGCTCAATAGGGTACATTTAGTGAGTTGATCGTGTATGAATTCATAACTCATTAATTATGTATATGCCTAGTGCCAATTCATACATTGCAGTGTCGATTATCGGAACTAATGTTGACAGGGATGGTTCGGATAACCGAAAGTTCGATTCGAGATTCCGTAGCAAATTCCTCTGCCAAACACATAATTTAGCGACAAGATGTAAATGTGCGAAACCATACTAGAACTGAACAAAAACGAGATATTCGAAGCAATTAAAAATAAAATAAAAACAGTGTATCCGAAGTAGAGATGTAACGGATCTTGTTTAGCGGATGAGGATGCGGATGCGGATGCAAAATAGTATAACATTGAGGATGCGGTTGCGGATGCGGATATTAATGGAGAAATTTTTGAGGATGCGGATGAGGGTGCGGATGAGGATATGATCGAATATGTAGACAAACATATTTAGGTTTCACACTTTTCATGAAGATGAAAAAAAGTTGAAATTCCTCTGATTAGTGTGGTTAAAAATTAAAAAGTTGCATACTTCCTTACTTCGCTTCACCTTTAAAAAAAGGCACTTCACCCGCCTCAGTTCCATTCATTTAAAACAAAACCACTCAAACTTTTCCTTCTTCCTTGCCTCGTTCTTTATGCCGCTCCATGGTTCCGCGTTGCTCGACCTGCGGTGTAGGCACATCGCCCGTTTTGGCGATAATTTCTCAGCATATTTCTACAGGCAGCTCTATCTTGGATCGTGTCATCGCCGAGACCAATGCGTTGAAAACAACTCAAACACTAGTCACAAAAATGCGAACCGGAGTGCGATCCTTAATTCACTCGTAGTCGTAGCTGTAGTCATCGCTGACTACTCAGATCATATAAATGGAACGCGCTCCTGCTGTGCTGACCGACAAACTGAAGCTCAGTTGTGTATACGATACAGAAAACAATTTGTTTCAATGCATTTCTTTATAGCACGTGGGTCGCATATATCCGCTAATTGTCTGCATACAAAAATGAGGATTGCGGATGAGGATGCGGATGTAAATATTTATAAGATGAGGATGAAAATGCGGATGCGGAGTTTAATTTTTATGCGGATAATCCGCGGATGCGGATGTGGACATCCGTTACATCTCTAATCCGAAGAGGTTAATCGAATGTTCGGATAATCGACGCTCTATTGTATTTTCAATGCCTGAAAAGGTAACCGAAAACTCGCCACAGTGGTTACAAACAGGGATTTGGAGCGGAGCGGAGTGATGGAGCGGAGCGGAGTGATGGATCGGAGCGGAGCAACCTTAAATTTCGGAGCGAAAGAGCGGAGCGTGGGGCGGTTTTTGGCAGGCTGGAGCGGAGCGATTTTTGATCTGAAAGTCTCCAAAGTAAAAAATAAAAAAAAAAAATTTCGACGAAATTTTTCATTATATGGCACGACGATGATTTTAGACGATTTCAAGGCGAAGAATTCGTTGAGAGACTTGCACAATTTCGGATTATTGTGAAATTCATTGTGATAAAAGAGGTTTTGCGTTTATTCATAATCATATCACTCTTCATTATTAAGAAATTCAAGATCACCCATGACAGAAAAGTCCTGTTCTGTACTCGATGAATGAAACGCCCTTTTTAATTTAAATTAGTTATTAGGTGCGTTTTATTGAATGGAGTACAGGACAGCGCAGCTTCCATAACAAATTTTACAGATCTCGTTCTATACGGTATGTCCGGAAACTATCGCATAAAAGCACCCAAATATGATTTCTCGTGATATTTCCAGCAAAAAAGGAGTATAAAAAAGCCCGAATTATTAACTTTTCAGCTACCACAGACATTTAAATATTTTTCAAAAATTTAGTACTCATACTACCTAGACCTACATATTTTCTTTCGGTCGTGGCCAATAATTTTTCCTAAGAATAAACCCAATAAAAATCGGGTAAGCAGTTGAAGCTGTGTAAAAAAGCTTCAAAGACAAAATTTTGTGATCTTACTTCATATAAATTTTTTTTTCCGACGGAGGTCTTGGTGTTAACATTTTTGTAAAATCTTTAAATGCTTTTGGTAGCTAAGGAGTTAAGAATTCGGGATATTCCCGGTACACCTATTTTGCTGGAAATTACATTAATAATCATATTTTGGTGCGCTTATGCGATAGTTTATAAACTATCGCATAAGCGCACAATTTTTACTCGGAGCGGAGCGAAAAAAAATTTCGCTCAAAACCTGATTACAAGTACATTATTTTGCCGATTAAAATAGCAGAGGTTCACTGACCTGAATCTTATCATTCCAACGCGTACATCTGTTAATCTGATGCCTTATGAGAACTTTTAAATGCACCGCTGAGTCGGGCCATTAAACTTTTGTTGTTACGAATCCTTAACTGAATGAAAAACAAATCATATTACGAGTGCAATGCTATTCTCACGGCACATTTTGAAATTTGACAATTGCAGTCCAACATACAATATGCCAGAAATGCCGACGATATTTATGAATGGCTACACACATTATGTGTATTCTTCAAGAAACCTAACGTGCGGCATTGTTCTATTTTTATTTATTAATTTGATACGTTAACATCTACAGTTTCACAATTCGAGGCAACGACACCGTCAACGTTGTACTACGAATACTTGCATAGTATACAAAGGTCATAAACATTGTTGGGTCTTTAATTCTAAAAAAAAAATTGTTTAAGTTCACGGGAAGAAAAATGATTTTGTTTCCTTGAAACACCTTGAGTTGATATGTGAACTTTACCACATGTGCGATGATTTATAATGGTGAGGGTGCAAAACTATATAGTGACTGACCATTGACCCAAAAAGACGAATATTCGACTGAAACTGACGACGCTGGAGTATTTTTTAAAGTAAACGCAGCATATTATCAAAATGGGAGCATTGAACATTTTCTTTCTTTTTCATGTGATATGAACATAAATCTAATTAAAGTGATACGAATTAAGAAACATTGTAATATCGCTGTCTTTAAATGGATTTGAATGAATTAACCTACTTAAGTTAAATGAGCACAACTACTAAAATTTATTAACACTATATACATATATGCTCCGATGGCTTAACGTAACCTTATTATTCTCGAATTTTATTAATTCAATGAGAATGAGTTATCATTGGACGATTACTAAATACTATTTAACTTGCATATCGTTTTAAATTCCTAACCGATCCCACAATTATTGTCCTTTTCCAAATATTTACGATGTTTTTACTATGTTGCACACACACACATTTCATATCCCCCATATCCTTCGATTACGGACCAACTTCTCTAATCTACAAAGAAAAAGTGGCAGGTGTTATGCAATGGGACCCGCCAGCAGATTGGATGCTCTGCTTTAGAATCGTGGTTTGCACTTGGACGTAAACAACAGCAATACGGTGGCAGCTATGAAGCGAAAAATATAAAACGGAAAAAAAGGAAACAGCTATAGATGCGAGGCATCTAAAAGTTATATCTTACGAATCGTGGGAACATCAGTAAATCGGATATTCCCAGGATTCAGGACGGTACCTGACGGATCAGGTGCAAAATAACGTTCGTTTTGCACATGGACGCAACGAAGAAATATCGTTAGCAGATTTCAATTTGAAATGTTCCATTTGGTGTTTTGATGATGATGATGAGAGGAACTCGAGAATAGCAACACAAACAGCAGCAGTTTGGCAGACAGACAGTTGATTATTGTAATTGGGGGCATGGAGGAGTCAATGGGATTGACTTGGCACCAGGATAAGTGGGAAGAGGATCGGTTTGATAAATACATAATTGAAAGTTCCGTTTGTGTAGATACGGAGGAAATTCTAATTTTACCAAAAGTATGTTGTGCTCAAAGCTATAGTACTGAGAATTCATGTCTGAGAATTTTCAAAAGCGTCAGATGTTTGGCTTAAGCAAATGTTGTGCTTTGGTTGATCTATACACCATACTCTTAATGCGCACAACAGTATTAGGTACCCCACAGTTATCAGTTCTCAGGATCTAGGAGTCTAGGCAGTAGGCACTGGATGGATCTACACATACACAGAGGGTGTTTGATAGTCAGCAGTAAGTCAGAAAGGCGTTAACCTGCCGATGTTTGTGTTTATTGGATTTAGGGCAAGCATTCGGTGAAATGTTATATGTTTCTTCACGTGATAAGCGTCGATAATACCAAGGAAATTTTTCCACCATAGTGATAATGTGATTTTCAGTCATACTTGTAGGCCCTTCTTTAGTTCTGAATGGTCAGGGGTTTTATTCCATTCCAAATGCTGGACCCCAAACGCTTTTTTCACGCGTAGTATCGGTTTTTGCCGTTTTTTTGGTTTTAATTTGATTTTAGTTGCACACAAAAAGGAAAAAAAAAACAAATCCTTATGAAAAATCAGAACCCGTTGAGAAAAAAAGTAAAAAACAATGGCGGACTTATTATTATGGCCAAATTCATTATCCACTTCAACGTTTACAAGCTTGACACATATCCAAATCATTATGACGATTATCCGTTATAATGATGAAAGTTCGAAATTGAGGTGACACATATGTTTTCGTCATTAGAATTCGTCATTTACTTTTGACGTTTGTGTAAATGATGAAAATGTCCCTAACAAAACAGCGATATTTTGATGAATATTCTGTTCAATAATTTAAAGGCACACTTTTCTTGAAGAATTTGAATAGAAACGTGTAAAGATTGATAACAAATTTAATATTTTTCTTCATTTTTGCAACAGATGGCGTCCCCTGTCATTATTGAGCAAATGATGGTCCAAATGTGTAATTTGGAATTCGTGCTAATGATGGTAAATTTTCGTCATAATGACGTATTTGCGTCATTCGAAGATATGTGTGTCAATGGTATTATACTGGCCGGGACGCGTAATTACGAACCCGTGTCCAGTACGAGATGATTGCCTCCAACTCCGCATAGGTTTGTTGCGATATCTTTGCATACTAAAGGCCTGCGGATAGACCTCGGGCGGATTGAGAATGAAATTTTTGTCCGCTGCGATTTTGTCAATGAAAATTACTAATCACTGCTGTGTCCTATGTCCTGATAATGCAAGGTGCAATCGAGGAAGCACCCGAAGAGATTTCATTTCATTGCTCTTCTATAGGTACTAAATCCAACACCTCTAACATACATTTCACATAAGCTTTTTTCAGTCGCTCTATACGCACTAAAGTGCAATGAAATATGTTATACATTTAGTATTTTCAGGACAAGTTCACCTTTTTCTAGAAGAAAATTAACTATACTATGAAAGTAACGATTCGTGATGCCGCAGTTTTTGGACGCGCGTCCATTTAGAAGCCAATTTAGATGCACCTTAAGATCAAAAAAAAAATAAAGCCTAGTACATACTGACATCGAGAGTGAAATTTTTTGCCGCTACGATTTTTTCAATGAAAATGTATTCTTACTGTCGTGGAATATGTGGCGAATGCTGGGGAATTCCATAAGCTACAATCCGAAAACAGTTCCATAATTTTTCTCGGCCATTTTATGTATTATTTTCCGATTCTCCTATTATTTCATCGTGAAATGTCAAATGACCGGGGAATCGAAATATAATAGGTACATAAAATGGCCGAGGAGAATTATGGAACCGGTCTCGGATTGTTGCTTATGGAATTCCCCACCGTTTGTGACATATTCCACGACAGTAAGTATACATTTTTATTAGGTGTGTTTTTTGGTTATCCCGTGTAGGTTTGGGTAACGAAACATATAAGAAAAATGCCAGCTGACCCACCTGTCATTTTTTTTTATATGAAATTTCGTTACCCAAACCCCTTACGGGATAACCAAAAAAACACACCTATTTATAAAATCCCTGGGCGAAAAATTTCACTGTCGATCTTAATTCAGCCCTTTAGATAAAATCAATGCTCAACATTCATACTTTTCTTAAATATGTTTGCGGCTCAACAGCAAAACCATGCTGCTAACATGATGTCGCTGGCTGTGTGAAGTTAGCCAGTAATTTTTTTAATTACGCCCTTTTGCTCGGTGAACCGTTTGTTCGACTGCGGCTACGTTTGTTCTTGATTGTTCGCCAATTAATATCGTTTGTTCTTCCCTGAGTATTTAATTATAACAACTTTAAAATTGTGAGTGTGAACTTAGCCAGTCATTTTTAAATATGGGTCGGAAAGGTATAGGTTTGGTATCAATCGAAAGCCAGACGTTTGTTCATTTTGTAGGGCGTTTGTTCATCCTGGAAACGGAAGGATACAGGAATTATTAAGGAAAAAGAGATTAGTTGTGACGTCATCTTCACTCAACCAACGCTATCTACTCAGCTCAGCTGTACGATGATGGTGTGGATCTTGCATAAATTGTTCGCGGGACACGGGTTGCCCGTACAGCTGAGCTGAGTAGATGGCGTTGGTTGAGTGAAGATGACGTCACAACTAATCTCTTTTTCCTTAATAATTCCTGTATCCTTCCGTTTCCAGGATGAACAAACGCCCTACAAAATGAACAAACGTCTGGCTTTCGATTGATACCAAACCTATACCTTTCCGACCCATATTTAAAAATGACTGGCTAAGTTCACACTCACAATTTTAAAGTTGCTATAATTAAATAATTAGAGAAGAACAAACGATATTAATTGGCGAACAATCAAGAACAAACGTAGCCGCTGTAGAACAAACGGTTCACCGAGAAAAAGGACCTAATTTCAAAAAAATGACTGGCTAACTTCACACAGCCGATGTCGCTCATTTAAAATCTTTCATGCTGCTTCTGCCGCGGTTTTGCTGCATCATACCTATTTCAAGCACTTTTCTATTTTTTCAAAGATAACGACTTGGTTGGTTGTTGTCCTTACTTCATTTTGTACTTGGCCATCTATTGTCTGACATTTGAAACACAGCTGTCAAATGTCAAAAGAAGTCTTCTTGTCTTCTTTCCCTCAACTTCGAACACTCTTTTTCTAAAAGAACTTTATCGCTGCCGCCATTTTGCAAAGTAGGAATTTTCGTGTCGTATGTTCGCCGAAACTCTGTTCCGCAAAAATTAAATTACCACAGGCTGCGGACGTTTTCTTTCTCAATTTACTACTGTGAATCTTGCGGCGAGTGCAGTGTCCATTTTGTGTGTATGTTTTGTGCTCAATTTCAGTTGAAATTCACCCATTTTGTCGGGTGAAAAAATTTACAAAGAAAAGTGTGGTGCTTCGATACGACCGGCTTGTCATTCGACCCACGAAAGCGTCAGTGAAAAATCGATAAGAGGCCTGTTGGCTGGCTGTGTTGCAGTTCTTGTTTCGTGTTTGTTGTGTGTTTCCCAATCGTAAGGCGTGGAGGTCGATATGGAAGGAGCTCCGCCACCAACACATCAGGGGCCGCCACCGATGCGTGGCGGATATCGCGGAAGAGGCGGTCCACCGATGCGCGGTTTTGAACGCGGTCGTGGTCGAGGAATGGGACGTGGCGGACCGATGGGTATGCGAGGTGGAATGGGCATGCCGCCAATGATGCGAGGACGAGGCGGAATGATGCGTGGTCCAATGCGAGGAATGGGCTTCCCCCGCGGAGGACCTCCACGAGGAGGTGGTCCGCCGATGCGAGGCCGACCACAAGTATCATACGGGTACAATTCAGCTCTGACTCAACCACCGCCACCGGCCGAGAGCACAGCCGCCAAAGCCCCAGCTGCAAATGGTGAAGCAAAGAGTGATGCAACTTCAACGACAACCGCATCCTCAACAACGACTACAGTGTCCACGACCCAGCCGGCCACCACCACACCCCCTGTAAGGACATACACTCCACGCGGACGTGGCGGGCCAATGTCTCGCGGTCGGGGAGCCTACATACCAATCGCAAATGGCAATGGTCACGACCATCACAGCCACAGCATGTATATCCCGAAGCCGTATAGAGGCTCGGCTCCACCACGCGGACGAGGCGGTTATGCACAAGGTTTGTCAAGACCTCCGCCAATTCACAGTGCCAATACACAAGTGGCACCGGTGCCGACGTTGAAGCGAGGAGCACCTAGCGGACCGTCCGGACCGAAACGCGGTCGCTACGATCAGGGTCCCGTCAATAGGCAGCTTGTGCCAAAACATCCTTCATCTATGTCCGCCCACGGTTCGTCACATAATTCGTACAGTTCATCCGGCACGATACCAAGGTGAGAAATATTGTACCACTAAATGTTAGTCACTTCTATAATTGCCTTTGCTTTTAGCCATCATTCGGGATATCAAGGCCATGATCAGATGCAGCATGTGGATCAGTATTCGCATCAGGGCTACACTGCTCCGCCCCCTCAAACCGCCTATAACGGCTACAGTCAGAGCGGCTATGGATCAACAGCGTCCACTGGCTATTCACAATCCACCGACTACGATCACAGCCAGTATTCATCATACAAGTGAGTGAACAGAATGATATAAAAAAATCATTTTTCATCCCCATCCCTCGTAACACCTATCGATCAGAACTCTCCTCAAAGACTTATTATCCCTGAGAACCAGAGCCCAGTAAGACGAATGTTTTGCTTGTTATGTGTAGAAAGACGGTTTTGGTGAACTCTGTGATTTTGTTTCATTGCAATCAACCAAGACCCATTTCCATCAAAAGTGATTGCCCTGTGATGAAGAGTCATCCATGACTTTATTGAGTCTTTTTGATCATTATCTTTTGATCGGCCCTCTGTAATATAGAGATTCATAGAGAAATCAGCTTTCGAAATTTGGTAATAACAAAGTTATAAGACCCTTTTAACTTCATTACACTAGCATTAAAAAAATGCGTATCTTGCATTGTTATTGTTGTTGCTGTTGCCTCAAATATTGAATCACTGCGATGCGTAGCCATGTAAATATATGACCAAAATCCGTCCTTTTGATTGTGTAATATGACAGTAATTTAGAATAGCACTAATTCTCCTGAAGCATTGATCAGGTATACATTATCGCTCAATAGAAAAAATAAATGGCAGGAAGCATCATCATTTGCGTCCATTCCAGTATTATCCCAAACGTTTTTCTTTTCCAATAAACATTTTAAAATTGCAACATTTTCTTAGTAACTACAATTATCATGATTCAACTAGCTATGGTCAGCCAGACACACGGTATCAGGGATACTCACAGGACTACAGTCAAACGTATGGAGCACCGGCCGTCGATTATACTGCACCGCCACCCGACTATTCGCAACAGACTCAGTACGACGATCGAACGTACAGTAATTACGGTGAGTAGAATTGTTTCTTTATACATATTTCGTTATATTAGCACCTTAATTATGGTATTGGTTGGTATTGGTCAGTTTAAATGAGCTCACACTTTAATTTCTCACGTTGTCTGCTACCAAATGTTTTGTCTGTATGTAAAAATCGAGTGTGCGTGTGTTCGTAATGCATCTCATGCTCTTGACACGTCTATGAGTCACATGTGCACAAAGCGTTTCTCAACGTTTACGTCCATGAGTCATATGTGACTTATAAATGTAAGGATTTTTGGATACCAGACGTGGTGGTAATGTCAATTGAAGCCAAAATATATTTACGAACCGAAATCGGACCATGGAATAATGGGGCTGAATTTCATTCATTTTTTTTACGTTTCAATGAGGAATGATTTCAGACTCCAATATGAAGGGGTTCCGTGATGTAGGTCATAGGCCTGTCATAGAAACTCAACCTGGAAAAGTAAGGTTTTCTTAGCAAAACATTAATTGAATTACACCGCATTTTTAATTGTAGCCTTCGTCCAGGGGACAATTTTCAATGCTTTCCGTTAAATAAACTTTTAACAACTGATATAACGATCATTATAAACGTATAAATGAGCTACTGAACATGGTCATCAGTTTTAACCCTTAACTACATTCGTGGGGTAGTTTTCTACACCAGTCGTAAATTTTTTGCTCATAAATAAGTTCGTATTGCGCCGAGTTCGTGCTAACTTCATGTAATCTCAGTTGACGTTGTGATCTCGCTGAGTGCAGAAGTGGGTCGGTCTACATGCAATAGCAGTCTCGGTAAATGCACAGTGAGGTAGAAAACTACCCCACGAATGTAGTTACGTTAGTCTTTTGATCATCGTTTATCTGGAATACAGTATAGCGTCGATTATCCGAATTAATGTTGACAAGGGTGGTTAGGATAAACGAAAGTTCGGTTAATCGAGCTTCCATAGAAAAATTAGAAAATAGCCCAAATGTGAAATTACGTGCCAAACTGAAAACGTGTAAAACGACTAGAACTGAACAAAAATAAAAAATTCGAGGTAATTGAGCAATGCAGATGAGAGGTTGCTTCCGTCAGACCCTTGATTTTTCATTTTATCCGATGACTTTTAGAAGAAAAGAAGCTGAGTGCCCGGTTTGGTTAATCGAGTGTTCGGATAATCGGCGTTTGGATAATCGACGATCTACTGTATTTATTTTTTTGACAAAATGGCGCGATATTTATGTGTAGAAGATATTGCACAAATATTGAAAGAAGATTTCTCAGACGCCTTTACATGTGTTTTTTGCTTTAAGGCCTGGATAGACATCGGGCGGAATGAAAATGAAATTTTTGTCCGCTGCGATTTTCTCTATGAAAATGCATGCTTACTGTCGTGGAACATGTCGGAAATGATGGGGAATTCCATAAGCTACAATCCGAATATGGTTCCACAATTTGTCTCTGCCATTTTATGTGTTATTTTTCGATTCCCCGGTCATTAGATAATTTCCGCGATGAACTCGTCGTGGACAGTGAATCGGTTTGACGTTTGCAAAACTCACCACGCCCGACGGAGAATATGCTACAGAGTCGACTCATTTTCACGTTGAAAATGCATTCGGACAAGGGGGAAATTATTTTTTTTAGTTATTTTTAAGATGATTTAGGACGTAAAACGCCTTTGTAGCAATTTTCGAAGCTAAAATTTTAAATTCACCACGGTTTTTATGCCGGTTCATTACCGTTTCATTTTCATTCCGCTCGAACTCTATCCGGGGCTTTAAATAAAATGCTAAAGCAGAATAAGAAACTTCCTTACGTTACTTTTTTCATGAATATTAAATTATAGAAAGACCTCATGTCAATATTTTTATGTAAGGTCAAATAAGAAAATTGTTTTTGTTAATTTTAATTATAATTTGCCTTGAATTTACAACACTATAAAAAAATTCAAATAATTAGTTTTACATTTTTTTTCAAATACCGGCTTGAAGAAACGCCATTTTTTTTTTAATAATAATGTGTTTTGAAACAAAAAAAATAATTTGAATTAAAATGAAAGACGTGTTGTATTTCACTCAAAAATGTCTTAAAGTATACAGTATTTTACAGTAATATAAGTATCTATTGGGGCACAGATATACCCCACGAATGCACATACGTTGATCAAAATAACGAATGTAGTTAAGGGTAACAAAGGCATTTTTTTGCACAACATGTTCACTACTAAACTAAATGACATGCCTAAAATCAGCGACAATGCGAAAATGGAGGTTGTAGGAAGGTTGTGTTCCCCGGAGTATTTAATATGACCCTATAGTGAACGGAAGCGGATTATAGTAATATGGTGACAGCTATAAAAAAAATATTTCAGTCACCCCATTTTTACAGTTATACGCAATAAAAAAAAATCGATGACATGTATCATTTTTCATGCACTGAAACTGAAAAAATCTCATATTGATGGCACTATTAACAGCAACAAACATGATCTATCGATCAAATACAAACATTGATTTTGAGTAATTAAAATTGATTGTTTCATGTAAATTTAAATATCTGTAACTATGCACCATAGCCTTATGGTAACTAAGTAAACAGATTCCATGATATATTTAGGTAAATAACACTGCAAATAATACAGCTTTTGTTACCGTTATAGTGCCAAAAAATTGAGCAACATTAAGATTCCTAGACGCAAAAGTATTGCAGTGAATTTATTTTTCGTACTGTAAATCTTAATCTCACAAAAACAACTTTGTTGTAAAAGGTTTCCGCCAAAGAAAAAGTTTTCAGCCACAAAAAGGATTGATATAAATACAATCCCGCCAAAATACTCGCATCTTGAGTCAAATATATGCATATCCAAAAGTGGTTGAATCAGTTAAAAGCTTCCATTAATCCAACGCGGTGCGGTACGAGTCAGAATGTATAAAATAATTTTCCCCGTGGTAAACTACGCTGAATTTGCCAATGTGTTTGGTGTGTGTGTTGTATGTACCGCGTACCACTCACCAATCTTGTGAAAATTACTGAAGACCTTCATTGTATTAATGAAACGGAAATACCGCATGTACGGAGAAGAGTAAAAAAAAATTAAGAAACATTTTATGTTGAAAGCTGGAAGATTAAAAATGAAATCTGATCAAGAAAAGAACATAGCAGCAAATAGCACCCTCTTCAAGCTCCCCGCCAATAAGCGTTGCAAGAAATTAATTTCCACCAAAACAGCACGGGAGTGGTACGCGGTACATACAACACACACACACACCAAACGCATTGGCAAATTCAGCGTAGTTACAATGATAAAGTGGTATTATGACCCGCAATCAGAAATAGCCATCAGGAGCAGTCTCTGTTTGAGTAACTTTATAACTAATAGTGAACTAATATGCCTCAACCCACTACTACAGCAGGATCAAACCGAGTCGTACTTACAAGGACGAACGCACTGAATGCATCACACTCTATGCTCATCCAATATTATATTAATGTGTACGTACTCGTGTATAACCCGAAACAGGAACTTTGACCCCTTGTCCCTGCTCTTCCAGACGCTCTACAACTGGAAACTTTAGAGCACATATCCAAGGGATTGTTCTTAACAATTCTACCAAATCATAAAACTATACGATTCGAAGATTTTCGAAAAAAATGTGATTATCAAACTCTTATAACTCCATTGTTTTCCATCGTATCTTTCTACACTTCGTCAGACGTCGCGAGTGACACCGCCTACCAAATTTGAACACTCAGAGCCAAACAGGGTCCGATCTACAGAGGTCCGAAAACTCGTACTTGTTCCGTCATGTAAACGTAGTCTCGGTCGCTTTGTTAAATTTTTTTCATTTTTTTTTGTTTTGTTTTTTATTCAACTTTTCTTTAGTTTTTCTTTGGCAGACGGGACGCTCCCGCGTCCCTAGATAGAATATTCCCAGGGTCAAAAAATCTTGTCCATATATTGCTAACAAAATTTACTTGATTTATATCGAAAATTCGAATGCTCTGAGCATGGGCACTCTCCTCACTCCTAACATTTTCCAAAAAGAAATTAGAATCGAGTCTTAAACAAACATTGCGTCCTGATCAAAGCTCTTATGTTAAACCAATATGTACTTAGCGGAGTCTCGTTGGTGTAGTGGTTAGTGCGCTCACCTTCGGAGCAAAGGATCGTGTATTCGTGTCTCATCGTGAGCAAATCCAGTTCATGACTATGATCTTACTCAGATGTTAAACGAGTAGCCATTTAAGGGGATATACTTATTCTGTTAAGCGTATTGTTGGTTTCAACACCTCTACAAAAAAAGCTGTTAAGATCTTGGAAATCTGCTGAAATGTTGGACTATCGCGCCCAGTGACGTGCAGTGAAAATTCCTCATAGTCAAGCAGTTGATCATTCCAAAGCCAATTTCACATAAATAAAAATGAACTGAATAATACAATAAACACAGTTGCAAAAGCGTTTATAGCAAGCGGCTTTATGCCTTATAGAAGAAATCAGGAATAAAAAAATAAAGCATTTCTAACTCTTCACGCCTCTCTTTATCCAAAAAAGCTTTAATTACTTTATAAAAAAAAATTCTCTTCGCATTTGTATGAGAATATCCTTTTCGGCAGCAATCAAAACAAGATCTGAAAACCTTTCCTTGGATTGGTGATTCTTAAAAATGTATGGATACGTTATAAAGTTAAAAAGACCTCTCGGCAGAAGCCACAGTGACTGGAAATATTGTTAATAATTTTGCTCGAATATATACTTGTTTAAAACTATTCGCGACTTAAGGCCGATTTTGTAAATATTCTAGAATTTGATTCACATTTGCCTTTCTAAACTCTTCTGACGAAAAAATTACTTTAAGTTAATTTTTAGCTTTATTCTATCAAAAAATTAATTGTGAATCTCAATAAGCGAGTCAAAGTTTTTTCTGGAAAATTTGATTTAAATTTGGAAAAATAATTTGGTTCGCGTAATTCTAAGAATGAAAGATTTTTGAATGAATTAAATCTCTCTCGAATTTGCCCGAGAATGACGTATACAATCTCTCTAAATATCCTTCGCAAATTTTGTATCGGACCTTTTGAATTTCTAGATTTTTGCGGCGGTGGCTCATATTCTTCTGCTACTTTCGAATATGCATAAATTTTCAAACTTCCGAGAAAAGTCTTTTTCAAGCCAGTTCTCAAATCCAATAATTGTTTGGCTTGCATATGAAATATTTATAGCTTTACTCTGAATTATATTAAATTAAACATCGGTTTTGGAGAATATTTCTGAAAAAATGAAAATCTAATTCTGTAAATTTTGATGTGTACGTATCGGAAGAGGTCAAGGAAATGCCATCCCAGTTCTCGGAATTATTTAAAATCGTATCAAAAACTATTATAATATCATCCTAGTCTTCAAATATAACGTTAATAATTCGAAAATGATAATGCCAACGCGTTTTGGAAACAAGTGGTAATCGGCGCTTAACTATAGATGAAAAAAGATCTGCCCTTTAAGCGGATGCACTGAAAAAAAGTAGCTATCTCGTTTATGCACGCAAAAAAAAGCTTAATTTCTGGAATTTTTAGACAAAACCAAATTTAGTGAATGGATTGTGCATTTTGCTTATTACCGACATAATTTAAAATCCTTTGAAAATATGAGAAGTTATTGCCTTACGGTTGGCACTTATATCATAGAATCCGATAAAGGAAGCTCTTGCTCTGCGAGATGAATCACTGTATCGATTAAACGTTTCAAAATATTCCGATTACGGTCAACTTTTTCGTTATGTAATCTAATCAATAATGCCGCCTGGTAATTTAGCATAAGCTCTATTCTTTGCGATCCGAAGAAATCTAACTTAATTAACGACTGAAGATGTGTTTCCGAACTAGCGTGCTTTACAGCTGAACCCGTTAAATATTTAAATGCTAAGTCCGGATTTATTCCAAACAGATTTCTCGTTCGCGAACAAAAGACACGGCCAACAAAATAATTTATTTAATTTACAACTTCCGGTAAGCCAAATGTACTTTTCATTTGTTTCAAAATTAAATTTCCGTGTAACGCTTTTTTGTTTACATTCAAAATGAATTTTAAATTTTGACCACCCAGATTGAACGATCCTCCTTTCTTAGCGAATAAAAGGGTCGAAAATTCCGATGTTATTAAAAAATCTGCCGCACAGCACAACTCTGACATAATTTGAAGAGAAAACTACAAACTTTTCCCAAAAAACACACAAAGTTGAACATTTTTTTAAATTCCACAAAAAGTCACCTGTAGTCAACTGATTTCTTCTGGAAAATGTAACTGAAGTTTATATTTTCCTCTCAACATGCATTTAACATCTACTATCCATATTCAATCCACACGCAACATGTAAGTCAATCAACACCAATTCTGCTTGAGTGCGCTCATATAAATTCGCACATAAAACAAACAAAAAATATTCGCCCATCATATGAACCGACTCAAGCATCTGGAATCAACATGTTGCTCTGCTCACTGCATCATATACGTGTACATGAATTATGATATGATAGATACATTCGCCAAGTCCGTACACATGCTGCAAACAAGTTTGGTTCGATTAACTAAAACGAACACCATGCCGCACTGGTGTTCGTTTTAGTTTTTGCATGTACATACATACTTCGCGGGGTTTTCGGAATATATCGTCAGGAGGAGAAAATGTTGTCAAAAATGATATTTGGTGATGTCGGTGATAATGAATCCGAAGTTTTTCCTAGTCAAGCAGTTTGGAATTGCTTATTATGAATGCACGTCGCTGATCGCGCCACTTATTTACATATTAGGTATTTACTTTTGTGTATTTAGCTCATTTGAATTGAAGCCAACCAATCCAATATCACATTCCTCATGCGACAAATAATAAACATCACCTCAATTTGCAATTTTATATCCAAAACAGATACGCAAACATATTCACAAGGCTACTCAAGCGGCTACTATTAAGACGAAATTAAATCAAGAAAAACATCAGCCGTTTGCTTCCCTGTAAAAAAAAAAGCAACAACAAACGCGGTATTTGAATTTTCTTATTATTTTTCCTTTGTGTGTCAACACTAAAAAAAAAACGACTTTTTAAAAAAGGGGAAAGTGTTTATCACAAAATAAATAACAAAAATGTTTTCTGTGTGTTTGTGGTCGTTAACGACTTTATATTATATATAAATACATACATACATATAAAATTAAACAAGGTAAATCTACTACTAGCTATTATGCATATAAAAAAAAAAAACATTTTTTCTTATAGCATTAAGATTTGTGCAGTTGTTATTCAAAAAAAAATGCAGGTCAGTTTCATTTATTATCAATTCGCGAATACAACTACACGTCCCTGTTTAAAATACACACGTCACTTCAAGGAATGATTGCAACTGTATAATATAAGGAGAAAAAACAATCAAATCACTTTTACGATACCGTGCTGGGCGAGGCAAACTTACAAAATGAGAAAAGAATATTTTTTTTTTTCAAAATTTATTTTTACGGCAATTACATAAGCAAAATGTTTGGAAAGATAAAACCGTATACATTATTATATTATTCTTTACTTTTAAATTCTACTAAAATTTAGTGTGTAGTTGTTTTAATTTTTAAGACGAAACAATTTTTTTTTGTTTGAACGTTATGATAAAAAGATGCGAAAGAAATTTCTGGTGTAGTATAAATAATAAGAATATTAAAAAACACAACACGAAAACCGCAACCTAGGTCAGAAACGATTGATACGTTTCAAATGTGACTAGCATGTCTGTTGGATCGGTACAGTATAGAAACATAACCATTAAAAGTTGCACGCCAATTTATAACGACGCGAGAGAAGTTAATAGTAATTGCATTATTGAACACTGAAAACGCTCTCAAGCTACGCTACGATCCTTAACATTGTCGTGTCCGTAAAATCTAAATGTTATAGAAAAATGTGTACCGAAAAATAAGTTCACACAGACACACCCGTAAACACAAATATTTAGAAACAATAACTGGACAAAACAATTTTTTTTCAAATGCAATAGTTATTAAGGTTATTAGAAAAAAATAATGTTTCTCTTTTTCTATATACATAAAACACAATACATACATATGCTTATATATAACATACATTTCTAGACGGAGCAAATGTTTTAAGTAGCTATTTATGTCATTGTATCCATTCTTAATGTGAATTTCGATTTACATCTATATATATATAAATAAAGTATAAAAAAATGATAAAATATAAAAAAAATATAATAACAAAAAATCACAAAATAATGATTTTTATTTATTGTGTTAAGAAACAGAACTGCCAAAAGACTGAAATGCTCTACCAAAATCCTTCATAGACTCAACGAACAAAATTTGAACAACCAAAAAAAGACTGAAAACTAATATTTGTTATATTTTTTAATTTCAACATTTTTTCGTTGATTACTTTCCAAGTATACGCTTCAGTAAAATGAATGAGAAATTTTGAAAGAAAAAAAAACAAATGAAGAATTTATTTCTGTAACTTTTAAGATGTATACAGAAATTTTGTTTTTATTTTGAAACAACTTTTATTTTCAAATATGTATATTCTAATTCGATTTTATTTTGAATTAAATCATTATGGTGCAAATCTTTTATGTTATCATATTATCTCACATATCATATGTGAGACAACATATTGAAAACGTAAATACTAAAGAAAGAACATACAAAAAAATCAATTGAGAAGAAAACGAAATAAGGTAATATGACGGTGACGCTAATTTTGTACATTAAAATTTAAAATGGAAACGGGTTTTTAGATAGGAAAAAACTAAACAAAGGTTAAGATAGAATGAAAAGAAAAATTGAAAACAATACCGATGAAAAAATAAGTTGATCATTAAAACATTGAAACAAAAAACATAATATTACCAAAAATAGGCGTAAGGAAAATGATAAAATCAAATTTGAAAATATTGATAACGAGATATGAGTCGCTAGTTTTTACTTCATTAAAATATTTATTTATAAAAAAAATACTTTATACAAAGTTTATTAAAAATTAGTACAACTATCTGCATCACTCAGTTTAAGAAAATTTAAATAGTAACAGTCATATTATAATTGCAGAAATAATGAGTTAGCATTTTAACTTGTAACAAACGAATTTTATTAGCATCTCTGCATTTTAACGTTACGAATACATTTTAAATGTAAATGGGTGACCAAATGAGGTTTATACAAATGTAATGTTAGTTCTGTTAATAATATATGGTTCTAACTTAAAATAGCACCACAATATAATCGGTTTATCCGGGTGGCTACCAGCTTTTATAAACACTTAAATGGGTCTTGTAGTACAGTACAGATACGGTTAGATCTAAACATTAAAAAACAAAATAAACTTTAATACGCTCCCCACTATATGCAGTAAAAAGTTACACTAATTTGCGTGTCGGGTAGAGGGTAGGATGGGTGGCAATGGAAATTCAAATGTTTTTTTTTCAAATACATATATGGAAAACTATGAGAGTGACCGCAAAATGCCATTAGAAATGTGTTCATCATCAATGTGGCACGATAGCCCGACGTCGAGCCTTGGCCGCCTGAATCGTTGACCTCCAATTGTCGCGGTTACGTGACCTTGTCCTCCAGTTTCGAAAGCCCAGCAGCTGGTGGGCGTCTTCACCTACGGAGTTCTCCCAGCGAGCTCTCGGTCGTCCACGCAACCTCGCTCCGTCAATTCGTTGTGCGTTCATAACTTTCTTTGGCATGCAATTGTCGTCCATCCGTTGTACATGCCCCGCCCATTGCAGAAATGTGTTAATCTGAAAAAAAATGTAAATTCACACTTAATACATTTGAGTCTAGGGTATAATTTTCTAATTAAATCTCTGGGGCATTATACAGGGTGTCTCACGACTCATGGTACATACAATAGTGGATGATAGCACAACTCATTTGGGTAGAATTAATATTCTACATGGCCCCTCTATCTTTAACCGTTATAGAGCTCGATTTGTCGAGCAAAATCACTATCTGCCACACTCCCAAATATTTAATCCGAAATTTGACTTCACTTTCTGAAACTACACATAAAATAACTCTTTTTCCCAATTAAATAATTTAAAACACTTCCCAGGTACTACCATTCAAACTTTAATGAAATTCGAAAATAGATTTCTCATTGAAAATTCTAATTGTAATTGTAAAGTTGCCTGCTAATAGTAGCTTTCGAACAACATTATAAAATTAGGGCCTTAGGATTTGAAAAATTGCTTATCTTACGTGTTAAAGAGAAAAAACGTGGTTCCAATAGAAAACCAAACTAAACTTTTTCACAATTTTTATACGAGTTTTATTCAGTAAACAATATTTTTTTTATCAAAAATGAAAAAAAAACGTGACCGAGGCTAATTTTGGGCGCGGCCGAAATTTGGATACCCTTCACTCTTCTCGGGCTAATAGTTTTTTTTTCCGGCGTACCTATGACTTGTGTTATTTTATGAAGAATTTTGTATAGTTGCAGAAAGTGAAGTCAAATTTCGGATTAAATATTTGGGAGTGTGGCAAATAGTGATTTTGCTCGACAAGTCAAGCTCTTTGACACTACATATTTACAAAAAATGCTAAAACTCATAACGGTTCAAGATAGAGGGGTCATGTAGAACATTAATTCTACCCAAATGAGTTGTGCTATCATCCAGTATTGTATGTAATCATGAGTCGTGTGACACCCTGTATATAATTACAAACAAAATTTTATTTTTTTTTTCGCCCAAAAGACTTCTTGCGTTAAGAACCTTACTTTGCCAGATATTTGCAATAAAATTTAATGTTCACCTTATTTTTATTATTGTTGCTAGTTGAGTGTACTAGTTGCCGTGAGTTTAGTAGCTAACATGAAAAAAAGGAGTATCATTTTTCGTTATGTTTCTATAAGGAATGTATAGATTCCATTTGGTAGCCCAGTTACACTGCGTACAAAATAACGTCGCTAGTCGAAATAAAAATGAAGATAAAAAATCTTATCAGAACTGAATACCAATATAAAGTGTAAAAAAAAAACAAAAATGACAAACTGGGGATTTTTCAAAATTTTAAGTTATATTTTTTTTTTATTCCATGTCCTGTCCATTTCCAGAGCAAATGATTTAAATATTTCTAAACTAAACGTATTTTTTTTAGGTGTAATTTGTTTTATAATAATTGTAAGTGTTTTTTCACTGAATGACAAAAAAAAAACACTTTCGTTCTTCCATAATACCTAATTATAACGAAAGATCATGGTCCCCGATAAAAGAATTTGCAGTCCTTCTGCATTTTAGGTAAGCTTTGATCTCCCGCTGCGGCTCTCCCAATTTACCGTTTTGTATTTGGGTTGGAAACTTGAACGATATTACAGTGTCGTGGGGAAGGGGTTGAAGAGGAAAACGAAGGTGAACCCAATGAACGGATCAGCAATCTTTTTCCCTCGTTCTCCCGGTAAATACCCTCCAGTGGAACCTGTAATATCAGTAGAGTTTCTATCAGATCACATCACTTCAGATCCATTCATTGGGAGTCGAGTGCTTTCGATTGACATTAATATCTCAAGGTGTTACAGAAAGAGTAATTTCGGTTTGGTGGGCTGCGAAGAACGAGACACATGCAAAAGGACTTCAGTTTCGTTAATTGGGGGATCAATATCATTCGTTATAAGTATGTATTATGTAAAATTATGGCGGAAAACAAGTACCGGGTTTTTTAGGCACCAAGTAAATAAAAGATATCAAACCTTTGGTTTGAGTCGGCCACTCAAAGGGTGCTGTCAAGTTTATCGAATCATTTTGCAAGAAAGTTGTCTATAGTTCGTTAGTAAACAATGACGTCGAATGGGATTTAAAAAAAAAATCACGAGTTCAGACAACGTGATAAACAGAAAAATGGAACGTTTAAGAATGTAAACATTAACGGTATACATAGTCCGATATATCACAATTTTACTTAATACTTTAATAACGTCTATAAAAAATAATTAAGAACCAAATCTTTGTAATGGTAAGTTATAATTTTCATATTCTCTATACAAAATATTTCTTCCCTAGTGTCATCAAAAAGTTGAAAATATGTGACCGTAACATATCGGACGAAAAACGCCACAATTAAAGAAAACTGAAGGAAATAATATCTGTGATAATAAAACGGTGATACTTAAATATTTTCTAAGAATGAAATAAGTTTTTTTAGACTTTTAGTTTACTTATTGGATTGGAGAAAATATAGAAAAAACGTTATCACAAAAATATATAATTTTACAAAAAAAAAAAGGTATTAAATTAGTTTATTGTTTTTAACTATTACCTGAAAGATAATGATTTTAAATTAAAGTTGTCGCTGAACAAAAAAAATACATATACTAAAAAATAAACCGTATACGAATAGTTTACTAATAAATAATTTTCAAAATGCCTTGTCTTCCAATCCAATATTTTAATTTTATTTTTATCATAACTTTCGCAGTGGTTGCACAACTAAAATTATCACAGTAATATTACGATCAATGTCGAGAATGTAATATAGTACAAAGATTCAATAAAGAATTTCAAATCGAATATACGATCAGATGCCAGTGAAAATGGCAAATCAAAATGATTGAAAACAAAAAAAGTTTAAAGCAAGCAGAATAAATTGCTTTTTGCGTTATTCACAAAACAACAAAAGAATGGATCAGACATAAATTAAAAAAAAAACATACAAAACAGAAAAGAGAAACACAAATATAAGCCAATGATTGAAAAACAATCATTTAAGTATGATTGAATCGCCAAGTGCAGAACATAAGGATAAAGCCATGATTATGACAATTTTTAATTTGTTTATTTATGTTTCATTTGATTAAATAGAAAATTTAATTTTAACTATGAAACTCAATGGTGGTAGGTATAAAAATAATTATATTTATTAATTAACATTTTATTCTATCTCAACAGCAACAACAAAACTCCTGTATCCTACGGTCATATTCTAAATATTTATCAATATTTAACTATTTTGAATATTTTTTTAGGAAAGGCAAAGAAAGCCCCAGCAAACAAATAAATTAACAATCGACTTAATAATAAAATGCAACAAAGAAAGCAAAGGGACTTAAAAAGCTAAAAATAAAACTAATTATTATCATCTGTGATATATGATCTGTGATAAACAAAATATTGTAGAATATTTATTTGCAACACTCTTCAAAAAAAAACTCCGTACGTATTTTCGCAAGGTATTACTAGAAATTGAAAAACACTATCATAACAATCTTCAAACCATGGTGAGCAGTGTCATCTTTGGAACTATTATTATAATCTAAAGAATTAAGAGTACAGAAAAGCAAAGAATTGCTCCTCGAAATCGATATTTCTTTTCAGAAACTCTGTTAAGCAAACCCACCGAATTTTAACATTTAAATTTAACAGCAACATAAAGTATAGAAACGAATTTCAAACTAAATGTTTGATTTTACTAGGAAGCAAAAAAACATTTTCTGTTAAGAATAACGTAGTAAGATTAACCTCATAATAGCAAACGCTTTTGACATTTTTACAAGCTTTGAATTTAAATCTATACGAGTAACGAAAGGAGGTCTGTACGGTACTATGCATAGATGATTTCAGTATTTTTGTTAGCACAACAATTATTTCTTATAAATGGAAGAATTTAAACTTTCATATTGAAAATTGTATTTACAAAAAAAAAGTATTTATTTACCGTTAAAAGTTTTAGTTTTGATGGTATTAACTTTGTTTTCTGTTTCACAAATAAAGTATTTATAAATGTTTAAAACTATTGTGTTCTTTTATTTATAGTATGGAAAATCGATACGCTGCTCTATGATCCACAAGTTGGAATAGACATGCAATTATAGTCAATGGTAAGAGCCTAAAGTGGCTATGATGAAAATTTCCATCTTAGTGGTATGAAAATTGAACTACATATTAGCAAAATAATCGGTATAATCGTCTACTATCACAACCTCGACTGATTTATTTTAACTCTTCTGTATCGCCGATACCAGTCCCAATACAAAAAAAAATATTCAGACCAAATTAAAACTAATTTCGGCTAAAGTTTTTGTATACGTGTCCAGAGTAGTAAAATTGCGACAATGCGAGTGTATATTGTTGCAACTGAAAAATTTATTTCAGAGGTAGCGTTTTTATGTCAGTCTCATGGATCAATTCCACTTTTTCGGACTAGAGACATTAGCTTTATCGACTCCTCCCTTGACATGATCGTGCTCTTGTGATCAGTAAATTTAATATAGCCCGCTTTATGGCGAAATTAATATGTACATACATTATGTATTCCCTTTCACATAAAAATAGCTCTAATATCGTTACGAGGCGTCCAAAGTTAATAGAAATTAAATTATGAAACACACTGTACATATTTCATGATTGTCCTCAAAAACAGACATGAAAATTTCAATTTCTGTCCTGACCGACAAGAAACATCTAAATCATCCATGGTAGATTTTTAATCAAAATGAAGTAACACAAACGATTAAACAAACTGTAATCTATTCTCCTCGAACATTTAATAACTATACAAAGTACATGAAAAAAGTCTTAACAGTGTTAAATATAAATACTGATCACTTTGACCTCGCACTGTTAACTTACCATAAATTTAAATCACAGCATCGTTTTCGATAACGTAATTCATCGAGCAATTAATTATTATGGTCTATCTGCCTTAAATGACTATAAATATGTCGCAAGTATAACGAGATATTGATATGTAAATATGGATGTTATTCCATCAGGCGATTACGATGGCGCTAAGCCTGAATTCACTTTAGAAAAAAATCGTTTTGATTGCTTTTTTGTTTGTTTCGCTAATAGAGCTAGCTCGTGCCAAACTTATCGCGACTTGACGAGCCTTAATTCAATCTAGTATCTATTTAACACACACAATCGCAACGTAGAGTTCATATATGTACGTCATTGGTGAACTTGCAGTTTTCAAATTTATATTTAGCATGAGACACGCAGAAAATATGGGAAATAGAGTGTACTTGCCCATTTTTATATGATGCCTAACATTTATCCTTCCTTGGACGAACCCTAAATTCATATCCTCCGTCATCCTTTTTGAATCTTTCGTTTTTTTTCTTTTTAAAACAATTAGATTTAAACCTCTGCAGCCCTATAGATTCCAAAACAACGAAAATTGGCGCGATGTTAACATTTTTTCATTTAAAGGGACCTTCGTCAGATTCCCAAACAGCTTTTTCTCCTTTCACGCGAATTTTTCAAAAAATTGCACGGCTATGTACATAAATATTTTTGTATTTATGGCATACATAAACGACGCAAAGAACTTCCAAATTTTTAAGGTAAGTAGGTACACCTTAAAAATTTGGAAGTTCTTATTAGAAAAATTAATTTAAAAAATGATGTCAGTTTTCAATTTTAATCAATCATAAGCTGTAAATTTTTTCTGCAGAAAGTCATGCTTTTTGACAAAAACTTCTAAAAATGCAATTACTCCGTAACGTAAATTAGCACCAAATCAACTGACTACCGGCCTCCAGATAACACAAAAACACCGCCAACGCATGCAACAGGAACAATACTCCAATCGCCATCCACGTCAGCATCGAATACTTAGAAACCTGGACCATGAACAGCGGGCACGATTTCAGTATTTTATGTAGCGCTATGTTATGGTGATAGCTAGCTTTCATTAATGTTGATTTGAAACGATCGAATCTGCAATTCTTTATCGCGAAATCTTAACGGTTTTCCAGATATTTTTCATTTCATTGGAAAGTAGTGTATTTCGGCCTCGGTTTTCATGTCGAATCCATTGCAATCCAACGGCAGTTACTTTTTAATTTTAGCCTCGCGCTTGATCATTAAATTGAAAGTTTGCCCGCTACTTACCTTTTCCAAACTATTTTCTGAGCCAACTCAAACTTTGACATTGAATATCTGGAAAACCATTAC
This sequence comes from Microchrysa polita, assembly GCA_949715475.1. Lineage (NCBI taxonomy): Eukaryota > Metazoa > Arthropoda > Insecta > Diptera > Stratiomyidae > Microchrysa > Microchrysa polita. Next base: position 88,571,359 of record OX454420.1, on the reverse strand, counting down.
GATTTCACGAAAAGAATTGCAAATTCGAACGTTTCAGTCCAAATGCCATCGTCAAAATTTGGCGTCACATACACTGCCTGTCAAAACTATAGCCGCACCATAAAACAGACTGATCCTTTAAAATTGAAATAGAGCACAGTTATTCCACATACTATAAACATAAGGGATATTAAAAAGACAAATAAATGCACAAGAAGTTTCCTTAAATTTCAAACCGTTATTTCTCAGTAAAGAAAAATCTAAATTTCCCGTCTGTCATAACTATAGCCGCAGTTGGAACTAGTAAGGAAAAACTGATCAAAAAGCGGAAATTCAGGAAATTAATAACAGGAAAAATCTTTTTTAAATAAAATTGACTCCGAGGGGTTATTTTCTTTATTTTTCAATAAATAATTATAACGGTTTTTGGGTTTTTCGTATATTTACCTCTCAGTATCGATAACCCTTTCTTTTAGATAGAAAACTCTTTGAAATATTATTTTTTTACGTAATAATGTTTCTTAAAGATTTCCTGTCTAATTTAGATGAAGGGGGGGAGGGCACCTCCGTAACATTTGTTACATTAAAACCTTCTTTAAGTGCAATGATTGGTGGGAGATGATGCAATCTCTTGCTACAAATTCCGTTATGTGTCATGTGTTCTGTATTAAAACGCATACAGTTTATGGTCAGGATATTCCGAAAAAAATTCCAGTGTATTAGAGGTGGTTACAACAACTTTTAAATACATAAACAACCCTGACTAATACTATTAAGAACTCCGACCGAAGTTTGTATTGAGATCTATGGAAATCCGGCAAGTGCTCATTAAAAGTATTAGCCAGGATATTCTACTTACAGAACAGTTGATTTCGTCACTCCCAGCATAGGAAAAATTTCATGGGAATGTCCTGACTATAAACAGCTTCCGTTTTATACAGAAGATAGGACACATAACGGTTTTTGTAGCAAGAGATTGCATCATCTCTCACCAGTCGTCGTACTCAAAGTTGGTTCCAGTGGTATAAATGTAAGGGAGGTGCCTTCCATCTATCAAAATTTGACAGCAAACCTTGGAGAAACATTATTACGTACAATTTATAAAAAACGCGATTTCGAAGAGTTTTTTATGTAAAATCAGCGGTCGATGCTTAGGGGTTAATAAGCAACAAAAACTCGAAAAACCGTTAAAATTATTTCGTGAAAAATAAACAAAACAATCCCTCAGAGTCTATTTTATTCCAAAATTATCTCTCCCGTTATTATTTTCCTCAATTTCCGCTTTTGAATCAGTATTTCCCATACTTGTTCCAAGTGCGGCTATAGTTATGACAGACGGGAGATTTAGATTTTCCTTTACGCAGAGAAATAACGGTTTGAAATAGAAGGAAACTTCTTGTGAATTTATTTGTCTTTTTATTATCCCTTATGTTTATAGTATGTGGAATAACTGTGATCGCTTTCAATTTTAAAGGATCACTCTGTATTATGGTGCGGCTATAGTTATGACAGGCAGTGTATATCAACACAATTTTGGTCCCATTGTGTGTTATGGTGGACCAAATGCATAATTTGGAATTCGTGCTAATGATGGAAGATTTGTGTAGGGACAATCGCTTATTGCTAACGTAGCGCTGGAATAGTTTGTTTGAACATGTGTTGATCAATTTTTACAATCGGCCAAATATTCTTCTTATTCTTTAAAAAAATGGCTTCGAAGATAAAATTGCCTAATTTATCGCCCATAAATGGGGATGTGATAAGCAGTAAAATTTCACGCAAACTTTCGGAAAAATGAATGATGCGTATAACACTTCTTTTATAGAAGTAATCTATGCAGCGAGTTGAGAATGACGTTAAAAGATACATTCACTGCGAAAGATACAAAAAACTTCGGATAAGCCCCAAACTTCACCTGCAATTCGTGTCTCCATCCAAGATGCCGGCAGTGTACGTACAACCACCATTTCTCTATACAGTACACACCACATTTTATACCTAAATGCCCACACTCTCCCCTATATTAATATTCCCATGATGACCACATTCCCACGAACCATTCCAACTGCACATGATAGGCAGTCTGCAAGTTTCATTCATAAATTCCACATCAACGATAGTTCCCCTCTACACGGCTACTACACACCGTCTTCACTGCAGCGCATCTTTTTCGAAAACGAATTTCGAAAGTATCTTTGCATACACTTCGCCATAGCTTGTTTCGACCACGGAGCGAGCACGACCTTGTCGAGAATCGGTGGCTCCATTCATCCAGCAGTTGCCGTCGGTCCATCGTCTTGAGTGCTTCTGTGCTGCTCGTTTGTGGTACAGTTACATATTTGATCCGTGGCACGTGCGAGGGGTGCATTTCGGGGTTTTGTGATTGGTGCGGGTGGAGTAATTTCGCTAATTACTGGCAGTGGTTGCTTCCGTTTTGCGTTCAAGGATCTTTTGTGGTGCGAAACAATCTTTTTTGGATTGTAGCAGTGAAGAAAAAATGTTTCGACTACCTGGCGACAGGGAATAGATCCCACGACGACGACACCTTTTTGTTTGCATTCGACCGAGATTTTGACGAACCGGTAGTAGTACGAGTGCTGTGTGTATTTTGTTTGAGGTAATTTTGAGATTAGTACGAGTGTCGCGAAATTACCATGCAAATTAAGTTCAGGTGGAACGATTTTGCCTGAAGGCGTTCTATAAAATAGAAATCTATGGTATCCGTTGCGGAATTTAAGTTTTTTTGTGAAAGTGTATTGATACTCCTCTGAAGCTTGAATTTTGCACTGTAAAGTATATTTTCCTGTAATTGTGCTGTGTGAACTTATTTGGTCGCTTTCCAGTTTTCTAGACGACAGGTGATTTGTGATAACATGCAATGCTCGTAAATATCTCCCAGGTGTACTGAGAAAGTGGGACGACATAGTTATTGGTAGTAAGTGTAAGTGACATATTTTTTCGGGAATCTGAAAACATCTCTACCTATCTGTAACGCTCCTATAAATAGTAAAAGGTGAGTTGAGTAACCTTCACTGTACTCGTAATTCTGTATACATAGGTAGCCTCTTAAGTAAATTCTATCGTTGTTGGTTGCATTTGAATACGATTCTATCGTATTTTTGAATCCACAATTTGAACTTTAACAAGTATAGATAATGTAGATATTATTTCAACTTTAAACAGACTCAGCTCTGTAGCCCGGATCACCTTTAATCCGGACCACTGAATTTCTTTACTATGTACAGTCGAGCTTCCCATAAGCGGACACCAGTGGGGATTGAGATTTTGTCCGCTTATTGGAAGTGTCCGCTTATGAGAATATTATACAAAGGTGTTATTTTATAAAACTAATTTGGACTGCGCTGCAAATCCATTCAAAACCACAATGTCTCATTTCAACCGTGTTTTTCCAATACAATTTTTTTTCAAGATCGAGAACAGTATTTTTTCGTGAATTCTAAAATGACTTGTTCTTGCACTTTTTCTTTAAAAGGCAAAATTTTTTTTCATATTTCAAAAGAATAGAAAACTGCACGATTAAAACTGCAGTCTTAAAACTCCTGAATCTTTAAGAAATTCCACCTACACGGAGAGATAAACAAGACTTGTCCAGCGATTTCCGGAAAGTGAATTTTGCTTTAAGTTAAAGATCGATTTTCCGGTAATTGCAAAACTTCTTTGCTCGAAATACTATTCTGTAATGCAAGAATTTCGAATTTTATTTGTGGAACTGTCCGTTTATTAGAGACCTGATTGTTCAGAAAGGGTACACAAGTACTGTCCGTGTCCGGTTATGAGGGTGTCCGGCTATTGAAAGTAATTTTTCCAGTAAAATATAAGGAAAAACGTTGGGGAAAATAAAAGTGTCCGTTTATGAGAAATGTCCGGTTATTAGAAATGTCCGTTTAGGGAAGTTCGACTGTATTATGTAGCCCGGGTTATTACAGGAATGTTGGCTTTACAATCCGGATTTTTCAGATTTTCGTATGTAGTGACAGTTACATAATTTTTTACGGAACGGTTCGGCAAATGATAATATATGTACATATCATCATAGTATGATGCCGGTACTAATTTCAAGGTCAAAACTTACTTTTACGCCATACTTATTTATTTATTTGGACTGTTTTTCCTTGAATAAAAATGATTGCGCTAATCCGGATGTTTCGTTAGTCCAAACTAATCCTTGCAATAATTGATCCGGATTATCGAGTCAAGACTGTAGTAATTTCTCTAGAGGTTCAAAAACTGCAATGTTGGTTAAATAACGTATTTTTTCAATTAAACTGGAACTTTACAGACTTTCAGGGTCCTTTTTACATTTTAAACTTTACAAATTATTTAGCTAAAAATACCATTGAATCTGATCTTTTAAAAATTCAATTCTGACGAAAATAGAAATAATGAAGCAAATGTGATACCGTTATGGGGTCTAGACAACATGCACAAACTTTTAAAATTACTTGCCGTAAAGCCCTAGTGCATTTTTTTACAGTACAGTTATGTGAACTTTGATGAATCAACGATTTTTATCTCTCGGTTCCACAATCGAGGTCAAGAATTTCTCCCAAAACTGAAAGAGTTATTTTTCGGGTTGGATTGTAATTGATAGAACATTTTGTTGCCGTTATAGTGTTAAAAGACATTTGATAAGATAAATATGTAGTAATATTTACAGTTACAGGACGTGAACAGTTGCAACAAGGTGTGCTTTTGTTCGACTTTTTGATTGCGTATAACTGTAAAAATATATGATAAATTTTGCATAAACGCGGAGTTTCGTCCATGCAGCTTTATGTTTCCTTTTTAATAGGGTTTATTCATCAAGAAATCTCTCCTACAAGAATAAAACTAACCTAACCATATCTAATATAATTAACCCTCGGAGAAACTAATGTTTGAATAGTCACATAGGGTACTAATGGGTCTGGCCAGACCCCACTGTATTTGTGAGCATTTATCTAAATGTCCTTCTACAATTTTTGTTTTGTTTTTGTTGTTATGTCATGTTAACGTAATATTTGTAAATTTAAATTAACATACATACATGCATACTAGGAATCAATCGAATGTGAATTTCAGCAAATGAGAGGGAATTCGTTTTTGAATGAACAATATACGCAAGTGCATGTGCACATTTCCACAGATCATGCTATGACTTATCTCCAAAGACTTTCGACAAATAATGCATATCACATTACAAGCAAAAATTAAAGAAGAAACTGTACTCAACTATCTAGTTTCCAAAGAAAAGATTGGACATTTATATAACTTGAACAGATTTCGGTAGAAAAAATTCTATAGGCAACAATGTGATGTACTGACCAAAAACTCCTTATATGTAACTACTTTCGCAGGATATTTGTTCCAAATTTTTTTGGGGTTATGAAAAGCTGCCAAATTTTTAGGAAAAGTCACGAAACATTGTGGTGGTGGCTAAAACCGTTTTCATTTTACAGCAACTTAGAAATGAAAAAAGGTCTGGCCAAACCCATTAGAACAACCGAGGGTTAAGAGAGGAAGACGTGCATTGGGAAGTTGCGATATCGGCCACAAAATTCAACTGAATCCATGGAAAACTATGACCCAAAAGAGGCCATTTGTACGAAGAGTTATTGCCATAGATAACCTTATTAGGTGTCTGTACGACTATTGAAAATACTACAACTTATTTTTAGAATTTGGCTATTATTAAGTTTTTTTTAAGGCCATCGCGGGACCTTTCAATGCACGAAGCCAGTGGCATTTTGCTTAATTTTAATTCGGCATTGATTACGAGGTCTGATAAATTTGCCGAAGGCTGTAAATCGAAAGCTGAGGTAGGGAGAAATGATTGAAAAAATATCAGTGATTTTTTATCTCTGGCCAGAGTAGTTAACATCTTCGAACAGGTGTTATAGAGAATTGAGAGAAAAAAATATACATATTTGCTATGGGTAATTATAGCTCTAAAAATTAGAATCGTTCCACCCCCTACTACCAGTTCGAACATGCTATAGTGATAACCAAGTCCAAGAACTATTATTATTATGTACATCTCTACGCTTGATTTCTCAAAAAAGCCCTCCATCGTCGCCGCTGTAATTCGGCCGACAATCAAAACATTTACACACACATGCCTATACACCTCTTTTCGATTATAATCATTTGGGCAAATATACGAAAGGTGTAAACTGACAGCACACAAAAAATAGATTCCATTAGAACTGGAACTCAAATTCAAGATGACCATCGTTTCTTTCAATTTTTTTTCAATGTTTTTTTATGTTAACACTCAGTAATGATAAAGCATATTATGTGTATGTACTTTGAAAAGAAAGGTACACAAAAATCCATTCCATTTTTAAGTTGATTCTGGTTTTTGTAGCTGATGATGATGACTTTTTAGATCTTATAGTCTATTTTCTATTTTTTTTTCGACGGAGACGATTCAAATATTGGCTCACTGCAAACAGACAAGAAACCTGGAAATTTTAATTTTCATTACGAAAAATTGATCAATAAAATTGAACAGCAGGTAACCTTATCAAAATTCTTGCCACGTGTTGGATTTGTCTTCGGATCTGTTGTACATTATGTAGTTGGTTGATGATGGACTTCATGAATGCGGATATTGTTTTGTTTATTCTAGTCAGATTAAATAGAATTCTCAGTGCAATTAGGCCGGAGGTTGAGTAATGTCCGGTAATTTTGTTGAGGAATTTAAGTGTTCTTAATTTGATCAGCTGTTGAGATATTCGATATAACAATTTATCTGGGAAAGTAAGCTTATGCAACAACATACAGATTTTTATGTTTGATGTAAGTATTGTATTAATGTATGTAATGTGTTATTTTAAAGGTTGAATAAAGAATATGATATGTAGTTTGATTTTCCAAAATCTTCACATTTATAACACATTCCCTCAAAATAAATTGCGAGGCGAGAAAAAGCTTCTTTAATCCTAATCCATTATTCTTCTTCAATAAATAGCGTCACCAGCTTTCAAAGACCTGCTATAACGAATTTCTGTCCATTTAAATAATACTCCACCATTAAGATTGTAGAGCTTCAAAATGCCAGGTGCATACCAAAACTAATTTATCAAAAATTTTAAGTGTCCTCAAGTTCTGTCTTCGCATCTAAATGACAAGACAAAGCAACATCATAAAAAAGCATTAGGTTTATGTAACGCTCATATGGTTTTTTCTTTTATTTATTACCCAAATGTCAACGGTGATGCGGTCGTCTCCAGCACCATGGAGTGTTAGATTCCAGTCTATGATCGGATCAGTGGTAAATTGTACAAAGTGCTTTCTAAGCAACTACGAAGCTGGTGGTCAAAGTATGGTCAACTTGCGCACAGAGTACACAGTACAGCCTTTTTGTTGAGTACATAATATTATACCATAACGTAATTATATAGCTCCGGGGCAAGACAATGTTTCACCTGTTGTAAATCACTTAGTCTAGTGTTGTTTTATCTCGATTTGAATGAGAATTTCTTGGCAAAGAGTTAAATATCTAGCATGCGTGACGGGGCTGACTGACATGGGCAGCCTGATCGCAAAATAAAATTAAAACGAGCGAAAAATATACTTTAAGCTTATTAACTTATGTTCCCCTCTTTGTGCATGAAAATAAAAAGTCCAATTGAGTATGCAGTTTCTGTAACCTTTTTTTTACATTTTTATTGAATGGACTTCACTGCGACGGTGAACTAATGCAAAAATGCTGTTTAAGTGGAATTCCTGAAATGTTCAACTGAAAGGCGAATTAATTATTTGATTTGCACTGTACTGAATAAATGAGTACTTGTATGTGCTAATTGGAATTTATTACTATGTATTTGTATATCAACATATGTACATATATGTATCTTACTACATATTCGACTAATTTTAAAATGATCAATGAAGTACGCTTTAGAAGGTTGTTATTTTATTTTTTAGCAATGTAAGTGGGTGGTTCGCCATTAAGGTGGCCTTTGTGATGATCACGCTTGATTAGACAGGTTTTCTGATCCTGTATTTGTTTTAAAAGAGTTGATAGTTGGTTTACTGAACTAGATTTCCTAAACATTAGTCAGTACAATGAATGAAAATTCATTCATTTAAATTTTAAATAAATTCATGGAAATTTAGTATTTAAACAAGGACCATTATTTAAGTTTTGGCATACAGAAACGAACTTATTTTGAAATGATGAAAGAACTGGAAGGTGCTCAAGGCTTTTGCGTGGAATTGAAAAATATTTGAGGGAATACACCGCAGGGCGGTGGAACCCTGAATCAAAACACAGAAAATGGCCTAGAACTATAGTTTTCTTGATTTTGGTTTTGTGTTCAAACAAGTGCAAGTCATATAATTTTATTTTATAAAGAAATTAGATTCAAACTTTTTTAATTTTTTTTTCACAAAACTTACCTTTTAAAATCGCTATAATTGTTGAAACTAGGGGGTCAATTCTCTACTAAACTTTTCTGGAAACAATTCGGGTTCCGTTCTCATAGGGTGAATTTTTTTCGTCTTCTTATTAGCACGAGCTACACTTACTGTATAGCGAAACATATTGAAAATGCAAAAGGTTTCTCTGTGAGAACATCCGTTATTCTTAGGGTCGAAAACCCACCTTGCTTAATTTTTCACACTTATACCTAATTTTGGATCATGCGCATTGTTTGCTGCTGAAAATTGCTAAATATTATGTTAATTGAGTCAATGAATCAAATAAATAAAAAACTAAATGTAGAAAATGTAGGTGACCAATTTTTTTTTCTGGCACTGGTAATCATTTGGTTTGTTTTATTTTTTTTTAGCGGGAACAAGTCCACGCGCAAAGTTTTGCAAATTATACTCTGACGAAAACACACTGCAAAGTAATTATGTGGCTGACAATAATTACCAAATATGCACTGAATCATGGGTTCCGCAACCCGCAAATGTCTGCGGACCACTTAGCCTGAAAGTCAAGTCAATTGATACGGACTACGGTTGTCGTGGTGTTCTTGCTCATTCAGGTTTTCGTTATTATTTTTCAGTATTATGTCCTTTCTGGTCGTTGCATTTTCCCAGTTTTTTAGGCTTATAACAATTATAACGATTACCGGTAAATTCAAACATTCTGACAAAACTCTTAAGAAAACATATGTGTTGTATATCTCACTTTTTTACATTTCTTTTACAAAAATGTGTCGCATTCAAAGTCAAATGACTTTGCCACGGTACTATACCTTTTTTTTGGTACGGATCCATGTATCATGTCGACAAGATGTTACCTTATATGGATTTTTTCGATGATTTCGCTCGAATGAGTTAGCACACTTCCCATCCTCATAAAGGACATGAGATATTTTCCTAGTTTTATAAAAAATGTGCAACGTACGCTGAAAATACGAGGGAAGCGTATAGATATGTAGTGAAATGAAATATATGCTTATGCATGTTTTCAAATAAAATATTTTTATAAATTCCAAATAGGATTTAATAAAGTACCAGTAGTCCTGAATAATTTGAGGCAGTTTGAATAGCTTGTGTGGTTTTGGAAGATTATTCAAATCTATTCATAAATTTTCTGAAAAAAATAGTCAAGTGTATATACTGTAAAACCATTAAAGCTGAATTTCCTGGAATGGCATTAATAAGAGAAGAATCTTTCATCATCCTGCAAAATTCTGTTTCGTTTGGAGCAACTTGTAAAAATTGTATTGAATGAAAGTACCTTGTAAAGTAGGTCAGAAATATTTATACATTATGTGGCCCGAGTTTTGAATATTTACTGGATTTTAGCCACACATAGGCTTGTTAGATAAATCAACAAATAGTAATATTATTGGGTAGTAGATTTGAATTTTTAAATAGAGGAAAGTAGGGAAGAATTGGATTTAACCAATATAGGAATATTGATAGGGGTTTCTCACGAAAATTTTTACTTACGAGGTCCTAATATTAATTTTGTATACAGTACTCGTAGTCGAATCATTACCTTAATTCCGAACTTCCACCAAATTTAATTTTATTTCAAATGGAAAAAGCATCATTTGTTCACAAAAACTTAAAATTAGAAAAATAAAATGAGTACAAATCGAAGCTACAATAAACGAAAAACAAAAAGGATATTAGTGATCACTTCAACCATCCATTCTAATGTGCTCGACAATAATTTCCCTATCATTCGCAGCATCAATTTTTCGTATAAATATTTATCTTTCTGTAATGGTGCCTCGCGTATATCTCTCGGTGTAAATGCTGGAAAGATAAGCTAAATAAAATGGCAAAAAAATAACCAAACTCCTCAATGTGTTCGCTGTCGAAGAAGAGAATTTGCAATGAGACAACTTTTCAAGATAAGTTTGCCGTTGCAGGCTGAAGTCCAGGCAGGAGCAGCCACCATCAAACTAAACGAGTTTCCTTTTTGTGTGTGTTATGTTCCGTAGCTGAAATAATGTTGAATTGTGTGTTCGTTCACTCTATATATAATATTCGATATCTGAATGTCGGTTTTGGACTGTTGATGCCAGCCGTATGTCCGCATCAGAACATTTCATAGTAGTTTGGAATATGTAATGAGAATTGTAATGTATGCGATTAAGGATCCATTGTTATAACTTTTCCAACTCCCTTACGGTCCTGTGTAAAGTATCGGAGGCATAATCATGAGTGGCACACTACATACTGTGTAAAGGATTTGTTACTGCCCGATCCCATTCGCTCTATATTTATGTAAAGTGCGCACTGTAGTGTCCTTCGACGGTTTAACGCCTTATATGGTTGGGATTTCAGAAATTAATTTAACAGAGCGATAAATTATTGTCGACCCGTTACTGTCCATTGCCATTTTCTAATTGTGTATATTAGCTCCTCTGGCGTATACGTATGTATAAGTTGTCCATTGTAAATGTCGTATGAGTACTTTCCAGGCATACAGTATAGCGTCTATTATCCCAACATTCTATTAACCAAACAGGAGACTCAGCTTTTTTCATGAATTATGTAACTTGAATCGGGGATTTTTTCTAGAATTTTGATTTTTGAAGATCACTCAATTGCTTCAAATTTCTCGTTTCCATTCATTAAATCTTTTTTTTTGTCTTCCTCCTTTTAACCTATGGAAATCGATTAACTGAACTTTCGGTTATGCCAATGCCAGCCATCTCTGTCGACTTTAGTTCAGATAATCGACTCTTTACTGTACAAAATACATACATTATTCGATTGCCCAAAGTTAACCCATGCAATGAGCCATCTGCATTATGTTAAGTGGCCGATGATAGTGAAGAATCAACGGGCTGTGAAATTTCTTGGATGGTCAACTGAAGATATTCTGCACTATGGATTGCTGCTCGTACACAGATGTATAGATTCGAGATGGTCGGTTTAGACAAGGGACCGAGTCCGTTATGGCACCATATTGCATCGTAAGGGCTCTTGAAACAATTTACGATAGTTGTTACTGTAATGTACCGGCAATATGGCACTTTCTGCCCGCTGTGAAATTTCATGTGAACCTACGATTATGGTACACTCGATTAAACGATTTGTTTGCAGTCAATACTGACAGACTCAAAAGTACCTACATCAATTTAAAGGGACAAAGATAAACTTTTATGGAACGGAGTCATGAGTGTAACGCATATTTATTTGTATTGATTTGAAGTGGTTGAGGATCAGATGTTGACATACCCCTAGGGAGTGGTAATTTTATTGGTAATTTTAATCTGAGTTTAATTTGGTGTCTATTCAGGTTAGACGTTTCTTACTGTATAATGAGTATTATTTTAAGCTGTTAATGCGTTATACTATCTGGCTATTACTATTTTTTATATGCAGTTTTTTCCTCTCGCATAGAAATTGAAATCAAAAGAATACTGATTGATTCTATGTTACGTCATTCTATACTCATTGTATTCAAATTCAAATGCATTGCATAGCACATATCCACCTGCGAATTCATTGTTTATGTTACGTCAAAAAAGATACATTTCAAACAACTAACTATTTGTACGTGAATATTTTAAGCAAATTTGCGATTGAAGTTATTCTAAATTCAAAACTATTAAGAATTTATTTTACACATTTTCAGCCGCTCTAAATCAATCTACTATCCCACTAAATACAATACACATGAATAATACAGAATACACACACGAATACTGTATTTCTGATTAGCGTTTACATACTGTAGAAATATACGTGCTAGAAGTATCGTAGATTATGATGAAATCTCGCTATAGATGACATAGAACTGTAATAAACGAACGATTTTAATATTTAAATTGAATAAATTGTAAATAAGAATAGCTACATACGAGAGTAGTCCTAGTCCGCTCCGCAGGTATGATATGCCCATTGCATCCCTATCACACGGGCAGATAACGTCATGTGATTTATGTAAAACTCTAAAATACGGATACATGCCAATGAAAACTTTGATACGTTACGTACTCCAATGCGAATACATAGTGTATACTGTAGTGTACGCAGTATTCAAGATCGGCGCGAAAAGAAGGAAAGCAGAAAGATTTATTGAACATTTGAATCGTCGTCGTTGTGCTGAGTTACGATTCGAATCTAAAGCTGAATAAATAATGCACAGAAGCTGCATCACAAACTACATTTGACAGTATCTATAAACAAATTTCATGCCATGCTGTGCTGTAGTAGTACCAAATTTACTTGTCGACATACCACAGACGTATACAAAAAGTTTTCGTCCGGAAAATCAGTTTTGATTGTGTGTGAAATGCATGCAAATTAATTTATTTAAAATTTAGAATAAATGTACTTCATCGGTCGGCGACACTACATACATACAGTGAGTCACAGTCAAAGTGAGCCACCCATCAGGATGTCTTTCTTTTAAAATATTTTCCAACTAATTTTGGAACATACTAATTTTTCTATTGTAATTGTTCAGTTAAAAATCCTGTACTATATCTAGTATGAAATCGTCATTGTTGGTCCAGTTTAGTTATAAAAAAAAACTAAACAAATTGCATTGATGTCATAAATCATTTTCGTCGGTTTAACAGTAAAATTTTAAGGAATTTATATTTCTGCATTCAGTCAGTTCATATTTTTTAAATTGTTTACTAAATAATAAGAATCAATTAATTAATGATGATGCGCCACGAGAAAAGTGAAAAATTAGTAGTTGGAAGTAAAGCACCACCGAGGGGGATATTTTTAAAGAGGTTGATACTTTGTTTTCAAAAAGCTGTGGAACAATCCCGCTCATCATTCACCGTTTTTCTAGAAAATAAATTATTGCAAATAATCCAAAAAGGTGGCTGTTTAAGCCAGTGATGAGGTTATTTTGGTCCCCTATATTGAGAGGGTCCCTCATTTCCGTGCTCCTAAATTGACCCAAATCATCGTAATCGGTGGCGTGTGTGGTGGCTTTATTGTGACATCAAATGCACTTTTTTTAAGTTTTCAGCGGCTTTTATAACTGTAAACCTGACCAACAATTAAAATTCAAACTGGGTATAAAAGAAGTAACTTTCCTGAACGTTCAGAATTAAAAAAAAAATACATACACTGAAAAAAATTTTGCTCAAAACAAGAAAAAATACAATAAAAAAACAGCCAAGGAATAATTTTTCCTGATTTAAGACGTATTTTCTTGTTCCAAGAAAAGTTTTTCTGACTTAAGATGTATTTTCTTGTTCCAAGAAAAGTTTTCGCTTAATGTAATGCTTATTTATTTTAAGCAAAGACTTTTCTTGGAACAAGAAAATACATCTTAAATCAGGAAAAATTCTTCCTTGGCTGTTTTTTATTGTATTTTTTTCTTGTTTTTAGCAAATGATTTTTTCAGTGTACATATCTCCCAAAACTAGTTAAGGAAATATTTCAAAAGAAAAACTGATACTGGGGGGGTGGCTCACTTCAACTGTGACTTACGGTATTTGGGTCTGAAACTATAAAGTCTGAGAAAATTTTTTATCAACGAAGAAAATGCAGTCGACTCTTAATAATTCGAAATCCAAGAGACAACCAAAATCCTTCATTAGGAACCATATAGCTAATGTTGTCTTTTCTTTTCCACAAAACAGACTCGTATAGTTTTCCCAATCATTAAATTCGAATTTTTTTTTCCCAAAAAATATCAAGGTTGGCGACTGTATTGCAGTTCCACTTCAAGAAGAAGAACTTTCCATATGTGATCCTTGGTTAATAAGTCTTTATTATCTATTTATTTTATTTTAATCCATTTATTTCTTAAAGCTAAATAATGAAAGTAACATTTAGAAATACGATAGTCCTGCATTATGTTCTTCTGTAGCTCTTTGACATTAATCTGTAACGAAAACCATGATGATGAGATGAGCATTAGCAAATACCGAGTAGTGTATTCTTCCATTCAATTCACTACATCTTCCTGTCTAAAAGACTATGTCTTCTTAACAAAAATCAAGTCAAATATTTAAGTCGAAAAAAAAATCTGTCCAATCCACTAACGAAGGAATAAACGTCATTCTGCACGTTCGTGGTCGGTTTCGTGTTTCTTTACAGCGGATGGAGGACGAGAAAGAAACGACTACGTTTACCAAGTCGACATGTTTGTCGCGAGCGCATTCTTCTCCTCTGCCACCAAAACCATTCAGGTTTTTCTTAACGTTTACTTTTCTTTCATCTTTTCTGGTTATATAGCCATGACCAAAAATCGAGCGAAAAACTACTTCATGGATGCCAGACAGGAGCCCACAAAACAATACTATCATCTTGAATGTATACGAGTAGTCGTGTTCTATACTTTTCTCAACCAGAGTTTGTGTTGGTTTGCCTTAAAAAACTAAAGTTTAAAAAAAAGATATATGCAGTTGAAGTTTGCTTAAACCGTTGTTGGCCAACATGCCCTGGAGACTAGTGTCTTCGCAGATACCTCACGTACATCTTGTACACTATGCTATCCTTGGCCCTGACTTCGACAGTTCTGGATGATATTAAAAAAAGAGCAAGTAAAAGCCAAGCCGGTCAGGATGACCGGTCAAGCAGAAGATATTGACGATGATACGTACCCGATACCATGGACCGTATAGCCATAAAGCCATAACAGTCTTCAGGTTATTGATACGGTTTTGTTTGACTGTCGATGGTCACTCTGGGGAGACTCCAGTCGAAACTGATCGTTTTGTCATGAATGAGAACGGAAAACGAGTTCTTGTTAGATACGAGTATGTTGCCCAAAAGTCGTAGTCGTTGTTTGGAAAATGACGTTGGCATCGAAAAGAAGAGAGGCAATTGCGGAAGTTTTAATGAGAAAAATGCTTGAAATGTTTTTTTTCGATTTCTTAAAATTTTGATAAATTGATCGAATATTTGAGTTTGTTTGTAAGTGCAATTGGTTTATGGGAGGAAGCGTGGACTTTTGCTATTAATTCGAGGTTATTCCTAGAATGGGTAATGGGAAACTAAAATACTGTCATGGAAACTTATGTGGATGTTTGCAGCACCTATACATTTGATTCTATTATATAATCAGGTCTTCTAGTCGCCCAGTGAGGAGGAGAGCCTAATATTGACTCGACAAAAGCAACTAAGTATCAAACAAATGTAGTGATTATCTCGTAAAGACGTAACCAACACATTTCATTAGCTCAACTATCCCTTACATGGTCTTCTACTCTCTTCATGACATTACAACATAATAAACGCCTTATTAGTGAAACAACCCAAAAGTAGGTGGAGTGATGTACGTAGGTGCGTAAATTCCGTTCAAATCCGAACAAATTGTCAGTGGACATACAAACGGAAACAAGTCGTTTTGATCGTATTATATATGTATTATATTCCTGTCGCCCGGACTAGATTAAAAATTAAAATGTTACCAATCCCACAACCCATCTGCATAATTGCCCACTTTGTCTAATCCATACTCTTCAACATTCAACTCTCTGGTGGACTCGCGCTGCGTGCTTCAAATTCGGATTTAATCACCTAATTTGAATGCGGCAAAGCACAACCTTCCGTATTTTCGTTTATCACATTAAAGAAATCTGGTCGTTGATACAAAATGACTCCACAAAAGAGCCCTAACATGTACATATATGTATGTATGTAATCGCACTTGTTTCGTTGTGTCCGGCCCAAACAATATTTTCAACATTGTTGATTAAATTTTAATCCAAGGCTCCTACATGTCTTCTTCTATAAATGTATGTTTGACGTCCCACACATGTAAAATGCCTTGTTTGTCGCTCAGCTTGATCCACGATGAACCGTGTGCCGCATTTGCCGCATCATTAGGCCGCGTAATCTCAACAATCACTTGGATCCATGGATGTGATAAGACATAAAGTCGCATGGCATTTTGTTGGATCAATTTAAATTCTTTGCATGGGCGAACGATGATAAGATGCTACCGTGATTGTGATTGTAATCTAGATGTGTCCATTATGTAGTCTATAAGTTAGTTAAATATGTAAGATGATTTATGGCCTTTGACTATAAAGGACGCAAAACGATTCAATTTCTTAATAAAAAATAAGGAGCCTGCCTGAAAATTGGAAATACCTGATTGATGGTAAAGTATTTTCCCTTTGCTAATAAATTGAGGGCAACTTTTAATGTAAAAACATTCTATGGGATACTATACAACTCATATTTATCTAATCAGCGGTAAATAAGTCATAAATCCGATGAGTTTTGATATAAATCGATTAAAGTCTTTACCACAGAGATCCCTGCAGATCGAATATCTTTCTTCGCCCAAGATGCGAGTATAAGCGTACAGCACATGTGTAGCAAGCCCTCTGATACATAGCAAAATCACATACGATAAGCTCTGTTGCAGTCAGATCAAAGTATACATACATATGTATGTATGTATGTCATTTCAATTCCTCCAATTACAGAAAATAGCCCTCCAACCACATGCCAACTTGGTTCAGAAATCAAATGATCGCGGCATCCCTAATGTGACATGATGCCTCGTAGAGAGACTGCTCATAAACAGAATTAATGTGCCAACTATATACGCTCTGAAATTAGATTTTCAATATAAAAGTGCTTATCTGCGAGGAGCGTGAGTGGGCAACATATGTGCATATTGTATCTAATTTCAGTTAGCACGATCTGGCACTCAAGTTACCACCAACGTCAACCGATCCGTAAAAGAAGCATTCATTCTACACATATCAGGGCTTGATTCGCAACACAACGACGCCAAACCCAAAGACACTTTATTTGTATGTGAAAGTGCATCAACAAACGTGGGTGCTCCAAATCTGGATATTGAATTCGATACAGAAGCCGATGTTTTTATTTCCTTCTTGTAGAGTGTTGCTTGAGAAAAATGATGTTATGTTGACGAAATGGAAGCAGCTTCTTAATGCAGTATCGTAGCCATTCGGAAGCGCTGTTTGGCAAACAAAATGTCATTTTGTGTCGTAGCGATGAAGTTGATGAAAGCCAGTTGTCAGTTATCTTCAGCGATATATCACAAAGACAGATGTAATCTTGATTTGACACATCTTTTAGAAAGTTCGAGTGATTGATGTACAATTGCATGTTTTTTTTTAGTTTTTTTTTTTCATGATGTGGCGATACACTGTTGACATTCTTTTGATGTACTGATAAAAAAATATTTATTTATATGTATATTATTAACCCTGCTGGGAAACGAGTGTTTTTTGATAAATTCACACCCGAAAGACAGCAGATACCTAAATTAAGGATAAATGTATAACCGAAAATAAAATGCATTCGATGTTCGCTTTAATAATATGGTACGTAAAAATCTTCGGTTAATGATGATTTTATATACTTTTTGGAAAGTTTCTGTCAATTTCTTTTTTTGAACTATTGGGATACTGAATATGCAAAAAAGAGATCCATTTTTTTTATTAAAAGTCAGAAATCGATCTAAATTGATTGAACTACGAACGAAAACATTATGAACTAACTGTATTAAATTCATCATCATCAATGTGGCACAATAGCCCGTCGTCGGGCTTTGGTCGCCCTATTAAATTCACCTAACTTACACACACAACGAGATAGTACAAAAAAGCCAGCCGTTCATTGACACCAAACAACTTCATCATTGTCCTCTACAAAACCACGGCGAAATCTGAAGATAGTCGATATCTTGTTTTCTCCATCATAATCATTATACGTTTCCCATTAAAATTGCGGATTTTCCGCAACGATGACAACAATCACTTTATCAGATTGTCATCACTCACATATTTATTTTTGTACACATTTCTCAGTCACAAAACAAGTTTGTGCAGTTTTGTTTTTTGTTGCGTATACGCATGTGTATTTATACTCTTTCTTTGTGCTTTTTTTTATCTGAAGAGACAAGTTTACAGCTACATAACAGCAGCGATTGAATCCGCGAAAATGTCAATTTGTAGGTGTGATAGTTAGGTTTTGGAATACATATTTAAATATTTATTTGCTCCCCATTCATTATCATTAGAAGAAACAGATGTTAGTGGGGCTGATCGCAGCCTGGCTGATAATAACCACAAACAGTAGCAGATGAAATAAATTGATTCTATACATTTATTCATAAAATCATTACACTAATCATTACATAAGTACATAATGTACACACATAAGTTTACTTTTGAAGAACACCCTGGAATCAGGTTTTCAAAATTTTTTAACGTAAGTTAAACGTAATGAAGCTGATCTCATTTCATTATCGAATATGGATAGCTAGCTATTTTTATAATCCTCTGCTCGCTTCGATCGCATTCAAATCCTCAAAATCTTTACAAAACTCCCCGATACCGAAAAGCTTATTTCACCTGGACCGCAATATAGACAAAAGAATGGAACCCTATTCTAATTTCAAAAACGAAATTGCTTCCCAAAATTAACGTATATTATGTACCTTTATAACAAGAATGTAACAGAATGCATTTCATTGTTAAAAAAAAAATAAAACATAAATACTGTGTAGTCAAAATGTTTGAGTTTGAAAATTAGAAGAGTTTACAATTACTGTATTACTGTAGAAGAGTTTATTCTAATTTTAGAGCAGTGAGTGTACCTAAAATTTCCAAGCTATTCTAATTTCCACGCGTTCTAATTTTTGAGCGGCTACTATAAAGAAAATCATGAAAATCGGTCGACCCGTATGTGAGGAGTACGACCATAAACATCGTGACACAAAATTTTTATAACGAGGTGCTCCGCATTGGCTGGTCCACACTGAAAGGATTGATCGAAAAATTGGTAACTTTTTACCGTTATTGTGTTATAGTGTTTTTTTTTGTAAGTCAACGAAAACAAAAAATGTTAAATTAAAATTAAGTTGAATCGTATATTCAATAAATTAAAAATGTTATGTCGTTTCTGAAACTACTTAAAATTGGACATAAGCTGACTTCTCAGCATAGTTTCAAATGTTACGGTTACTGGCAAGATACATATATCAAAACCTCAAAATATTTTTTTTTCACTGAAACGAATTTCAAACAATATATTGTATAACGGTGCTTTGAACTGTCAACTCTGAATATGAGCAGGCTGCTGGATTTTTTAACGGTATATTACTCCTCACTGACAGTGAATTAATTAAATTCAAGCCAACCTCTGACTTGGGTAAAATTGCACCATCGTAATTTTCAAAATTAATTATAAAATGTAAAATCATAATATCAACCCATGCGATTCTAAACATCCAAAATTTCAAAATTTTGGAACTAGATATCAAAAGTAACATACCGTTAAAAAACCCAAATTCAGAAACAAATTTTGTCAACTTTTTTTAGATGTAAGGTTCAAAGTACCGTTATGAAATTATTGTTTGTAACTCAAGTCAAAAATAAATTTTGAAAATTCTCTTAAATTTGAATATATGTATATGTATTTATATATATGTAGCAGTATCTCATCAACGCCATCTAGATACATCAAGGCCGTAACTCAGCTGTACCATGCCGTCATAGTTTGCCTACTAAATTTTGGATTTACACGAACAAACAACAACAACAAGCATATGACGTAATTAAAAGGACCAACAAAACAGTGCAAATTTCGTAGGCGATTATTCTACATTGCGGCCTTAATATATAGACGGCGGTGGCCTCATACATAATTCTATCGGTCAAACTTTTCATATCTTGAACACGCATATAAAATATGGTCCACACTATCAGCTCAAACGTTGTACATTACAGCATACCCTACCGCATCCTTCCCAATTCATTATTCACAAAACAACCGTCCACATGCATTCCGAAAACGAAAACATTGACCAAAGCCGATTAGAGTCGTATTTCGTACATATACGAAACGGTCGAGTTTTAAATCAATGACATGCTAGCCCATATCAACCTTTTGCCGCAAAATAGAAGTGGGTCAGATATGTACGGAACGAACTTGCAGTTTCATTCAATATACTCGTATACTGTCGGCCACCATATTGCCTAGCAAGCACTGACATTATACGGACAGGATATATCTTTCCGACCGTCCGTTTTGTATGGCTCCCACCGTCAAATATACAAACAACATGTGTGTGTCATCCTCTCGGTTGCAAACATTACGAATTTACGAGTAAGTGCCGTTGAGTCCGCGGTACACAGAAGGTTTGATAGACATACGACGAGTATAGCAGTCGGTAAGGAAGGAAAACATGTTGAGCACAAGAAAAGGCCCTACTTTATGTTTTTTGGGTTTTGGGTTGAGGTTATGTTTTATGTGCATATTTTCTTATGCGAACATTTGGTTCCATGGCTTATTGCTAGGAATAGTGGCGGTCGGTGTAATACCTAAAGGACTCGGCGGCTGAGTCCTTTCTTTCGTTAAGAAAACTTGACTTATTATTTTTCTATGATTTTGCCTAAGCTTCTTTGCGTTTGGAAATTTCCATTCAGGCTAAATCCTTGATTGCTTTTCACATGGCTTCCGCATTCCCAATTAGAGGTTGGATTTTATTTGCCTTTAGGAATAGAATATGTTCATACAATCGATTGCGAAGATGTCGGCTACTTAGGACGTGACATTTAGATTTTTTTCCCATTCTGAGATAGATTTCTGAAATAAATGTGAATCTGAATAGCGTAGTTTCTTCCAACGGCCCTAACAGAGCATTAATGAAACGAACGTGTAATTTATTTTCAATGTGTGCTATCGTACATATTCTTAAGCATATGAAATAAAAGGTCGGAAAAGAAGTCATCATTTCTTTTCTCCTCTCCAAATAAGGCAAAAAATAAAGGACCTTAATCACTAATTAGCATTTTACATATATATATATATATATACTTTTCGTCAACCGTAATTACATTGGTTTGGTCCTGCTGAATTTCATTCGGAACAAAGCGATTATTTCAGTTCGAAATCAGTACAATAGCCAGCCCATTAAGCAGCCAATTCTAGCACGAGAAAACGATCTCCCATTCTTATTCTTACCAATTTAACATGTCGAAATCTCAATCTTCATTTCTACGTTCGTTATTCGTCCATAAAAATCTGCAATTTGCTTCTTTCGCCATAGTCCTTTAACAGTAGTCGTGCGGTGTCTTATCGCTCTTATTACATTCTCAGGCCATTGATATGTTGTTACCAGCAAAATTGGAAATTACGGGTCTGGCAATAAAAGCCTTTAGTACACAATACATTTAATTATCGTTGTTTGCTGCTAAATCGCACGAGAAGTCTCTGTACGTAGCTAAGCAGTGCACGCTGCGAGGCCCGAGGACTTCGAAAAATCTCCTGGCTATGACAATAGCGCTCCATACTCATACCTTTTGCTCGCGTACGTCGTTTACTGCCAGAAATGTGACATATTTTGCTCTACTCCCTATTGTACATAATCAACAATCATAAAAAGCAGCATTCACCAGGAGTAACACAATCAAATTGCTGTGGGTATCAAATGGATTGGAAATTGTACTTTACGAGTATGAGCCCGGTATTGTGTATGACATTTACTGTCTTTTGCAGGCAAGTATCGTTTTTGCGAGAGTTCGTTGTCGTGACGCAGGTTATCGCAAGGCAGCATGTCGACAAAACAGGACTATACAAAAAGAAGCAAAAGAGCAAATTTAATTTTTTATATTATAAGGAATTCCGGGTATTTGACATGAAATTATATAAGTACATATACAGGCAAGTCAATAGTCGCTGCAAGTATGTCTAGTAAATTGTTTCCTGTTCACTATGTTTCTTATTCAAGAATTTCAGGACCAAGAGCCACTAAGCTCTGCTCCCGAATGACTATACTTATCGAGCTGAAGGATGATGTCTATACGATGACGATTCACCTTCACCTGGTGAATACAATGGGACCTACAATATTAGTCTCACAGGCAGCACAGGGGTTGAAGGCTGAGATTATCAGCTGTGCTTGCATACTGTCGTGTCAGCTTCTTCTTGAAAAGTTCTCATATGCTTCTCGCTGCACAAAACTTTTAGTAAGCAATTTGGCGTGGTATAACATTCCTGCTAATGGTTTCATATTACCCTCAGTGTTTTGAAGAAGTGCTGTATGCATATGCATACTGCACTTTATTGTTCCCATACTATACGTAAGTAGGCGACAATCGAGAAGGAGCATTTGTGAAAAGACATTACAAAAAAGTGGTTAAGAATACTTTTCACATGCATATAAATTATTTCATGATTTAAACAGTGACGTGTGAAAGTTGCTAGCCAACAATGGAATTATAAGCGAAAAACATAAGTTGCATTTGGCCATGAAATCAATCGTCATTTGAACCAAAAACAGAGTTAAAACATTCGTCAGGAGAAATAGCAAGTTGGTTACTTGGGTACAAATAATGCATATATGTATATATTGGCATCTTAGATATTAGGCATTCTCTAAATTTAGAGATGGACATTTCTCTCCTTGGTATCAACCAATCAACCTTCATATTTACTTTAAATTGTTTGTCTTGCGAAGAGAGAAAGAGAGAGATAATCTCAGTGCAGAATGGCGTAGCTATATATATGCCCTTCATGATGACGACACTACAAAACCAAGTTTGGGTTTTACATTGGTTGATTTAGAGAAACAATTTTTAAAAATCAGTTTTGCTGACCCAGAAACTAGCTTGTAAACATAATATCCAAGTTATTGCACAATCAATGTGATATGTATATCTGTACATATTTAAATCTTGCCATAAACTTGAATGCTTCTCAATTTACATGAAACTGATTAAATTATTACCTATGCATGTATTAATTCAAACAGAGTGGTTATATCCACCAATTTGCGACGTGAGCATTCACACGATCCGGCATCAGCTATAATAATAATCAATTGATGTATTCATATACAACACAATAAATCTTAAACATGCCATAATTATGTGTTAATTAAATTGCTTTTGAATACTGGCGTTAGATAATTGTAATGAATGGAATAGAGACGAACGGCATCATAATCAGCACTTGCCTGTGTCGTTCTAATAGTTAATTTCTTTGTATTACATTAAACAGAATATACATATACGAGATACCCACTAGGACTAGACTTGAGCATTTGATTGACTCTGCATGTATTTAGTACCATGTAATATAATCCACTTGAAGATACATAATGTAGATTTGTATTTATAGACATGTCTAACATAAGGCGACCAACTTTTTCAGAAGCCAATACAATCTGAGATATGTATACTGTGATACTCGCCATGCTTCTAAAAGTTCAGATCTGATCATTTCGTTGATATTTAGCAGGATAACCAGAAGTGGATTAGTTGATTTATACAGATTAAACGAATTCTCGATAGAAGGAGATCTGGTGGATGACCCACATTTTTCTGAAAATTGTAGAATCCTAGCTTAGCCTTTTTGGTGCAAATTTCAGAGTCGCACCTCCCTTCGTTTAAAAGTTACGGCCGTTCAAAAATGCGACCCAAGGACAAAAAAGAAAGACGCAACGGCGTCGATTTGACACATATGATAGCGCAAATTTTTCTGAAAATTTCAGAGTCCTTGCTGTCTGCATATTCAAAAGTAATAGGAGTTCAAAACAATAAAATTGCAAGGGGAGACCAAGCGTAAACGGTGTCAAAAATAGGATAGAGGGAGTCGATGTAGAGGCTTTCCTAGATGTCTCCGTTTAAAAGTAACAGCCGTTCCAAAATTTGACCCAAGGACGAAAAAATTGCAGGCGCAAACGAGGTGAATTTTTCAAAATTACGTGGCACTTTGGATGCTTCTCAGGATAATTTACGGAGAATTTTCAATATTTGTAAAGTGCGCGGCTGTCCCGCAGGATTCGGAACGGTCAGTTGGTCGCCTTACTAACACACAATATGACAAAACGAATGATGAGTCGATTGAACGACTGTCGCACAACACCTACAACTCTCTATGTCATTTTATTCGTCAACAAATCCTCATTATCGCACTTCTTCACAACACGGCCTTTGGATTATGGTAAACGCGCGCAGTGATGGTAGTGCTGAATGAATGAATGAAGACACATTCAACACCAGGTTACATTTTGAATTCATCGGACGGTTGGAGGAAAATAATTGAATACGGCACTTGGTGGAGTCCCGATGCTAAATTCAAACCAAAGTCGGAAAATTCAATCTGTCCTGGATGATGTAATCTGAGATAATCGCATGTGCTTATGAGTATTTATGCAAATCAGATGTTAGTAATTCACTTTGGATAATAATGTATGTAGGAGTTGAAAATACATCTGAGATTCTTTATAGTGTTGCACACATTTGTTAGAATAGTGTGTTGTATATATTTGAAAAGAATACAAAAAGAATATCATAATAAACATGTCAAATAAAAATGTAAAAGTAGTTGTTTCCGAAAATATTTCGAGAATCAAAGAAAAAACAATATGCCTAACAATACTGCATGGCATTAATATTTTCTAATCTCTTATTTGCGGTTTTTTTTTGTTGAGTATTAAGTTACTATATTGTACTTATACGAGCGGTTTTTTTTTTATTGAGTATTAAGTTACTATATTGTACTTATACGAGCTAATAGCAAATGTTTAATTTTGTTTAATGAAAACATCATTAAATTTTGTCAGAATACTTATGTGTAGATTCAATATTCATACACTGAAAAAATCATTTGCTAAAAACAAGAAAAAATACAACAAAAAACAGCCATGGAATAATTTTTCTTGATTTAAGATGTATTTTCTTGTTCCAAGAAAAGTCTTTGCTAAAAAATAATGTTTATTTATTCATGTTAAGCCAAAACTTTTCTTGGAACAAGAAAATACATCTTAAATCAGGAAAAAATTAATCCTTTGCTGTTTTTTGTTTTATTTTTTTCTTGTTTTTAGCAAATGATTTTTTCAGTGTAGAAGGTTTCGTTTTTGCATGAAGGCAGTTACTAACAATATAGCTTTTCACGTGGAACCACATATGAATGCTGTAATAATTTAAGGTTTAAAGTAAGAAAATCATCTCCTGACCACGGTACAAACGCGTTTCGCGACTTTTTAAAGAGGGTTTTGTTTATTTGGATCTTTGGAGGTACATACATAATACAAAATTGCATCTTTGATTGGGTGTGCTTTGATTCCCGTAATACAACATGCACTGTTCTGCAATATTTTAACAATTATTTTTCTTTAATTATGTGCTAAAGTCAGTGCATCCCTTAACTTATCCTTATCTTGGCTGTCATGCCAATTTTCTTTATGCATAAGTTCTCCTTGTCCAATAAAATTCAGCACAATGTGTCATCTTTTGGCATGCATCATCGCAATACAAAGCCAAGAGATAATTATAATTTATGGAATATATTGCATTTCATCTATTTATAAATGCATTTCACTGACTCGTGTGCATGATTGCTTTGTTGTGTTGCTACTGAATGAACGTATGAACAGTATGTAATGGATTGCATTTCCAATTAATATTCTAGCAAGCGACAGTTCATTTGGCATAGAGAAACTCGAGAAACTATAGCTGTAGTAATTCTTAAGGACAATTAAATAAAACTTTTTGCATGGAAAAATGTATAAAATGTATCTTTTAAATTTGCAACTATAGCTTTTGGAAATTGTTATTTTGTTTTTCTTATTATGTGTCCCATAATTAAACAGCATACTGGTTCACTTGCGTTAAATTAGTCCACCCTATATTATTGTGATATGTACACTGAACCAAATCGCCTGCTAAAGTAAAGAAAATACGGCTCAAATCAAGAAAAAAAAGACAACAAAAAACAGCCAAGAAATATTTCTCTTCATTTGAGAATTAGTCACACTGATCCAAGTGAAATGCCAATAGCAGCGCTTTAAGGAAAAGTAACCTTGAATCAAGCAAACTTTTCTTATGAAAAAGACAAGAGAATCTGAACGAAAATAAAAAAAAACTTGCATCCACCCAACATCGAACCCATAACCCCATTCTTCCCAGTCAAACGCGCTACCCACTGAACCAGAGACACTTCTGACTAATCTACTACAACGGTCCAATATAAGCTAAAGCTAAAATAACGCTTTTCCACGAGCTTTACATGGAAAATGCCAAAAAAAAATCTACTATCAAGCATTTGTTTGCTTGAATTGAGAATAATGGTTTAGGCTTGAATCTACTTCCTATTTCTCAAAAGAAGGTCTTGACAATAGGATCGATTCAAGAAGAAATTTTCACATTTTGAGAAATTTTGTCTAAATTCGGGAATTTTGCAAATGAGAAAAGAGTTTCTTAATTTTAGATAGCCCAATTTTTTCAGTGTATGTAATTGTAATTGTAGTCTGGCTGGTGTAGCGGTTAGTGCGCGCACCTTCGGTGCACAGGGTCATGAGTTCGAATCTCACCGTGGATCATGGTGTTTTTCAAACTCACGAGCTTGTGACGGACTATGATCTCACTCAGATGTTAAACGAGTACCCATTTATGGAAATAAAAAACACTGCTGAGCGTGATAAGATCTTGGAAATAGGATGTCACTAACACATCCTGCGGCCTTAGTCCAATGCTGGATTGTCGCGCCTGTTATTTATTTATTTTATGTAATTAGTTTTTAAATTAAGGGTAATTTAAATATCAAATACAATACATTATACACTATGTAGAATTTAGTTGAGTATCGAGTCATTTCATTAACTTGTGTACAATTAAGAAATTGGCGATTAAATAAAATATCTGGATACTCTCTGTTTGTACAAATACATCCTAAATATTTCACAGGACAAATGTGCTAGATATTTCATAGGGCAAATTTCCAATTTCATTTTAACCATTAGTTCCTCATCAGAAATAAATGGAATAATATGTACTCGTATATAGTTGTCTGAAATCCGCATAACACAATTGCGAAGGAATTTTATTATTTGACATTTAAGTGTCGGATGTATGCAGTATTAATATTCCAAGGAAGAAGACTTTTACACATACATACATATATTATGCATATTGTTATGAGAAGTCAAAGTCTTTTCATTACACAATAGCAGCCGAATGAGCTGACAACTATGTTCGTTGGTGAATGCGAAGTATGATAAAGGCAACAAAATTTTAGTCTTTCAAGCATTAATTTTGGTACATATATGGTTTATTAATGTAAGTATGTATACATAATGTATGATGTTATAATTAGGACTTGTCGCGAAATACGGCAGGGAAACAAGCAAAATCGTCTGAACTTTGTAGGTGCTAAATAATGTCTTCAGCTTTTAACTTTCCGTCATTCTTTTTGAACTTCCACTTTAAGGATTATTGTGCGCGACAATCTTCTTTTTAAGAATATGTGCCCCAAAAAATATATACCCATCAGATGCATTAATTTATTGCATCCTCGAAGGCAAAACTATAAATTCCTTTCAACGCGATTACGAACACAATTTAATGTTGATTTTTATTTCTATGCAACACTTGATGTGAGCAATTTCAGTGAATTCCTTGCTCGATTGCAATGTAATGTCATCATGAATTCCAAATTGCAGTGACCGTGCAAATAGCTCATTTTAGCACAGAATAGTGCCGTCACCATATCTAAACGCGTTGAACATTGCACAATGAATGCAGTTGCAGTCGTCGCATCTTTAGATTCGCCATCAAAAGTATTGTACCGTCCATCGCCTGAAAGAGAAATCTCATCTGAACGTGGTGAAGCGTACATAAAATAAAGAAACGTATAAAATTCTCACTTTTGTTGGACATTTATCCTGTCACTCAACTCCCCGTACGGAAAGATAAATGCATTCGAATTCATATCATTTGACTTTTTTTATTTGGAAGTTTTATTTTTTTTCATAAGTGTAGACTGTAGAGAACAAAAGTCGAGAACCCTTTTTATGCTACTCAACTCACATATCTTGTGCATTATGAAGATCTCAGAATGTGCAATTCGCATAACGTTGAGCATAGGTAAAATACATTCTTCTATGCGGTGTATAGTGTGGCTAAGAAAACTACACGACATTCTTTCTTCTGAAGTTGGAGTCCTTAGGAAAGGAATGTGCGACGATGTGTATTGAAGATGACGACATGACAGACGACCTTTTAAGGTCGTAGTAATCAACTGTGAGAAATTGGTAATGCATACAAGTGAGTGGTCACGACGGCATTGGCCGTGTTTTATGTGCTGGAATGCACTTGAAGCGTTCTTGTGATGTGAAAATAAACATGCACATAATCATAATGAAAATAAACATAAAAAGTACGTTTTTTTTTAAATATGTAGTTGGAAATATGTTGCTCAGGAACCCTCACTTGTTGTATGTATTTACTTCTGTGAAGTGTACATTAACCAACCTTTATCTTCTCTGTACCGCGTAACCCCTTGTGGCGCATGGTCAACGTTTCATTGCGTATAATTTCGGAGTGTATTTATAATGTTGCGAAAATTTTAGACCACGCCGAGATTCGATCTCCGGACATCTAGATTACTAGCATCGTAGAGTGCGGCTCAACCAAGTGAACAACAGAGCGTGACAACCAACCTTTACATAGTAATTTTGAAACTCCATCTTTGTTTGTATGTTGAGCAGTCTGATGAACATGGCCTAAGAATCACCCAAAAAGCCGCCAATTTAAGGCGTTAATTTTATGCTGCCTTTTTTTTAATGAACATCTAATCTTTTTTTTACTACACTATTATAATTTTTTGTTTTTATTAACAATTTTAACTAGTATACATACCTAACAGTCTAATTTCTAAAAAAAATCAGTTAATAAATATATAAAATTAGGAAATGTTTCCATTACAAATTATCGTTACTTCTTGGGTGTTTATTCTTAATAAAAAAATCTTACTCGATTATCAAATATCAAATACATACTTGCAATTGATTGTTAGACTCCCAATATCAGCACATTATTTACAATCCCGGTTGATTCGTTCGATATCGTAAAGTCCTTGATCCGAAATGACATTTCGTAGGAATGGATAATACTTAACAATAGTGGCACTTGAACTCAATTCTTTTACGACAAGAATGTGCTTTAGTGTCTTCCCGTATAGTTTCCTTCGTATTGATTTTGTTATCGTTTCAATATAGACTATTGCAGCTGCAAGTGGTATCGTGACAGCAAGGAATGTGATCTATTCGGCATATATGTATATTAATTATTGATGTCTTGAGTACGTTTATTAGATATTGCGTGTATATTTTAAAATAAAGTGCACATTTGGTTGGAATGTAAATATGTACGCATATTCACATTCATTTGTCACGTACTTATGTCAAATATCTATTGCTGTGTACAGTAAAGCGGATGGTTGGGATAACGGAAAGTTTGGTTAATGGAGTTTCCATAGAAAAGTTAGAGGAACTAGGGGGCTTCGCCCTCCACTCGCTACGCTCGTCGATCCCACCATCGGCCCTGCCCCCGCACATGCCATACGGGATTCATTGTAGCCAATCAGAACAATAATAACTAATTGCATTTTCCGAAGTTAGCACCGCTTGAACCTGCGGGAACACCTTTCAGTATTAAGGATGACAATAAAAAATATTTAAGCAACATGCTGAAAATGTGTAAAATCAGTAGATCCAGAGTCCAATTAACACTTTTCCGGACACAACGCCAAAATTTGACACGATTTCTATGTCAAATGCTCAAAATTGGACGTCTATAGACGTTGTGTCCGGGAACGTGTTAACAATTCAAAATTCATGAAAAAAGCCGAGCTGGATCGCTGAATCGAATGTTCGGATAATCGATGCTCTACTGCAGGGGTGTCAAACTCAAAACCTGGCGCGGGCCAAATAAGACTCTCCTCAGATTTAGGTGGGCCGCAGGAGGAACATTTCAAAAACGTTTATGTAATCGTATTACGAAAGTTGATTACAGAATATTACTTTTAAAATATAGCAGAGAGTCTGGATCACTATAGCGGCTTCGGGACTATCCGTGAGAACTTCCTCCTTTCGAAAATATACATCAAGAACATTAAAAAACTAAGACAAGAAGCAAAGACGTGAAAATATGATTGATCTCCAAGTAACCACAATTACATGATTTGCGCCAAATTTTGGACAGATAATAAAAATGTTTAGAACCAGTCATTCGAGGTCGCCCAAAATAACATTGAGAGGCAAAATAGTCAGAATAAATTAATTTTAGTTGAAAGGTGGCTAAAAGAGACAAAAAGTTGTTTGATATGGTTTTAAACAAACTCATGCACCAATACAGCGTGATAAGTATAGGTCTAAAAATCAGGCACTTGGGCTCTAATTTATTATTATGTTGGAATTTGATATAGTCACCAATTCCAAGATTTCCGTAATTTTTAAAGCTTTGCCACTTTTCCAAATAAATCTCAATTCATGTTCGGTAAAGGCAACCACTGTATACGAAAAAGATGAGCTGTCTTATAAAATCTAATAACCAGCCTCAAAGTGTTGGCAGTATTTGGAGAAAAAATCCTAAAATAATCTTGCATAAATCCACTAACGAGTTTTAGTAACTTTTATAGACTTGAGTTCAACTTCTGAATTTGATCGACTTACCAATTTCATCATTTTTGTGTTGATACAGATTGTGCTGCTTCAACATGGCCGCGGGCTGCACAGAACTGCGAGGAGGGCCGCATGCGGCCCGCGGGCCGCGAGTTTGACACGTCTGCTCTACTGTATATCGTCGCTATAAAACAAAACCGGCATATTTGCAAAATCCATATTTTACACCAGAGGGTTTTGAAGTTTTTGAAAACGGTATTTTAATATAAACGTCCGTTCGATGCACCACAAAGTCACACAAAATTGGATTAAGTTTATATGCATACTGTTATTATTGAAGCAGTAGTTACAAATAAATTAAAAAATGCTTAATTTAGAAGAAATCTGCAGATATGCCAGTTTGGTTTTAAAATCAGAGCAGTTATGCCAGTTTGATTTAAAAACACTGGGCACTGTTTACAATGTTGCACAGTATTCTATAAGGAATATTGTAAGATAATTCGGTTTTACTTACAATTATAAACGGTTTTTCTTCGGAAATTTTTGAAGCGATTGGCGTATTGCCCGATAGATCTGTCTATTACTAAATTGAAGGGCAATTTGCGCCAAAATCAACACCGGTACAACCCCATTTGATGTATTTTTACTCAACTATACAATGTGCCGGTATGACAGAAAAATAGAGAGAAAAAAAAAACAATTTTTTTGATATCAAAAACTCAAAAACGAAATGTTTGCACTTATGTCGGTTTTGTTTTACAGCGACGATATGTACTTACTTGTGGGAACGATTCTGAAACTTTGTTGTTTCCTTTTTTTCTCTTTTGTGACGCGGCAACATTCCATATCGTATGAGTCAGTTTAAAACTCAACATACTCGCAAACACTTGGCAACAACAAAACAAAAACCGACTTACCATTCAATATATGCGACGGAACGGAAAACGACCAAACATTTACCCAGCTATACGGATCGACGATTCCATGCAAATGGCAGGATTATCAACATTTCTTCATGCCAATATATGTATATGTACGAGTATGTACTTTATTACATTAAATCGTCTGCAATGTAACGCACTGCGAATATGGAAACGTGGAAACCATCGACATTGTCGTTGGCGCGTCTCTTGAACAGGTGCAATTGACTTTTAAGAGTGTAAATAGCAGCCACTGCTTCCACATGGTTGGTTGTCTGCCTCTAGCCTAGAGCTAGAGCCTGCCTATCCTATATTATTGTGGGGGCTGATATGGCTCGGGCTTGACTATTTGGTGTTAATCCAACATCAAAATTGGCACGGGCTGTGAACTCGAACAGAATATTAATTTTTTTCAAAGCTGTGAATATAGGATAGGGTAGGGTGAGCACGCGAGTGTTTAAAAATGGATGGAAATTTGTTTGCACATTCCAAGAATATTGAGCGACGTGTAAAGAACTCAGGGAGGTGTTAGTTGGGTCTTATTTAACACTTGAATAAATTGTGAGGGTAATTGGTTGGTTAACGACATTCTAGTTAGGGCAAGGTCTAGTAGAAATTTTATGACTTACGATTCTCCTCACACGGCGACTCGTTCAGACCAAATAGTCGCCTATCCATGTGTGAGTTGTCTTCAAGTTCAAATTCTCATAGTAAGTTACATACATAATTTGAACTTATAGAATTTTTAGTCGAAATTAATGTAAACTATAGGACTAATTTCTCTCTTGCTATTCTGTCAAGTACTCCTTGTTTAAAACTTGCATACATATTTGAATTTGATTTCCTCTCTCTTTTATACAAATAAATATTCTTTCATATTACATATTTCTATATTCGTTCTATTAAAAGCGGTTTTATACAATTTTCTTTCGAAAGTTATTATGGTTTTAAAATTTGTTTTGGCAGTATCTTCATTTTTTCAGATAATTTCTTCTCTTCTTCAAGTGTCGTCACAGTGAGTACATATACGCCTAACATTTAATGATTAAATGCCTATAAATAGCCCATATAGAATATAGCTGCATCTGAAACAAAACATCTGCAGTCAAAATTGCATATAGCGTATACATATGACTATTTAATATGTCGAATAAAATTATTTCAAAAAATATCTTGTTAATTATAAACACGTGTTCAAAATCGCTATAATTCTATTACTGTCGACGTAAATCAAAAGCTTGATTTTCACTTTTTGTTCAAATTCAAACTACCCGTGGGATTATAATGCCTAAAAATATTGACCTTATTTCCGTCATTTTTTTTTCTTTGGCCAATTCGACACAATATGTCACGAATAAAATTATTTGTACCAGAAGAACGTATTCAGAATATACGACACGTTAATCATTCGTGTCAGCGTAAATCGACCTATTTGCATAAATCTTTCAAATGGTATGCGACCACCCGCCGTGGACAGTTTTTGTTGTCTGAAACGATACAACAACAAAAATATGTATTCAACTTATACAAGAGGGGGTGGTTGGGGCAAAAAGCAGCAAATAAGAATCCGAAACAATAAGAAGCGTTCCTTGATGCATATTCTTACATACCTATATATTTGTGTATCTGTATCTAATGGTAAGGATAAAAATATATTTATCTCTATATGCATACATATTTAGCGGACCACCTACAGATGCAAAAATTGTTGTCAAAAATGTCAACGGTCCAACACCAACTTAAATTTGAACATGAACATTTTATTTTCGGATAATCCATTAGGCATAATCGATATCGCGAGGGCATACAATGTATTGTTTCAACATTTAGTGGATGGTGGATGTTTGACACGTAGTTGGATGGATTTAAAATTAGACTTTCTATCAGAAATTCATTATTAATTTATTTATGTCAAGTCTGTTCGAATTTTTTTTTTTGTGGCGATGGTATTAATGGACATTTATGATTCCTGAATTCAAAATTTCGCACTTATCAAGCGTTATGTCGTAAGCATATCTGTCGATTCCAGATTTCCAAAATTAGTTAGGCTTCATGTTTGCTCTTCTCTCCCCATTAAGTTCTGATTTCAGAATTGCGTCAATATACATAGTCAAAAATACGTAGAAGTCACATGCATATAAACAAAATAATGTTTATAAACCCAATATTTCTGCCAAAGTCGTCCACAAAGTTTATTAACACAAGCCCCGAGCAGTAAAATTCAAAATAAGTATAAATGTTTACATCTAAGATGCATCACACGTAATTATCCGATCAACTCTATGGAATCAAAATTTTCCTGGTTCATGAACTCAACTTTGCAAACATCTGTCCACGTCCAGTATGCTTCCATCAAAATTTATAGTTATAGTTATAGAGGTGTCTACATGCGTAGATATATAGCTAGCTCATCGCGTCACGTCCACTTCTTCATTGAATTTACGGCAAGGAAAATAGAGACGTAAGAAATAAAACATACATCTTAAATGTTATGAATGTTGCGAAAAAGTAATAATTTATTGCATATAAATTTACCATTTCACCGGCTAAATAGCAACACATCATTTTTCTTATATACGCATACATGCTTTATTCGTCTCGAACTCAAAGTTTAAATGCGAGTGAATATTTGCGCCTCTTGAGATTTCCATCAGGAAGTCGAGGCGAAAATCCACTTTTCACGACGGCTAAGACGAATGTTTGTGTTGATAATAATTTTTAAAGTGAAAATCTATTTTCATAGCAGATATTTATGTCTTCTTCTGAACATATTGAATTTGAAGTGTCTGCTTGAATCAAAACTAGTAAATTAGATATAAATGTGGAAGCCTGAAGTTAATGCCTAATGTTTTTAAATTTTTTGTTTAAACTGTCCGAAATTTACCGTAACTCTTTGAGAATGGAATGCATTTCCGCATTGTCGAGTTTTAAGCGTGTGGCGGAAAATCCTATACTTTTGCTGTATTTTGCAATGATTTACAATCAAAAAGATAATTTGAATGTCATGAAAAGTACAGAAAATCAGCCATTAAAAAGGGTTTTAAAATTATACATCATAAAGCCGATTTCTCGGCTGGGAATCATGTAGTCGTTATTTAAGTGGAGATCGTCCTCAAGTCAAACTTCTTTAAACGAAGTTATTGCATAATAATATTTAATGGATCAGTTCTTCATTTTTTTTCCCAAATGATACTCTTAATGGGTTCAATTCCATCTACGTCATACTCATTGGCCCATTGTTCATATATGAGCTTATAAATTTATGTAAGTGTAGATAGTCTCATCACACTCTTGGTATTCTCTTAATATGTATAGACTCATCTCCATTAACAGTATGAGTTCCAGGAATGTGAAATTGTAATTATTTATTCATTTATCAGAAATTTTATGACTAAACGTTTTCTAGAATCTAAATAGAAAAGTTAATCACCATCCATATTGGGGTCGTAAGTTTATACGTAGTCCTGATCAATTTTTACAAATTTGGTGTTCATCGTTGATTATGGATTTTTGATGAAATAAACAAAGTTATTTCGAGTTTTCGGTATTCAGTAAACTCACATAATACCTCATAATCCAACCTAACTTAAGATCGTCAAACATCATCATCAGACAATTCATAGGTTATGGCAAAAATGTTAACTTTATCAAACTACACGTAATATATTTTCGTATACAGCGTGTCCCCCAAGCGATTCGTCGTACATCTATGCAGTAGATGCTCCAGTTTGTTATCGGAAAAATGTCGCCCGAATTATTTCTTTAACTTTAACCGTTACGAAGTACAAAATTGCACTTTTTACAGTTCTTTCTTTAAACCAAGATCTTCCGCAGAAATCTTTAATTTTCAAGATTCTGATTCTTTTAAATTCAATTAGTAACATCATATTTCAGAAGTAAATTAAATCTCCAATAAAATGAAACCTTAGAAGTAGTCAAGTTTTCCATATGTTCCGAGGTACACCCGCAAAAGTTTAAGAATTATTTCTTACTGTCAAAATCAAACCCACATTTCCTAACGGTATGTTGAGCTGACATATCTGCGCAAAGTTGTCAAATACAAATACAGTCCTGCAAATACTTAGTCATGTAAGTTTTTGAATAATACATACGTGTGAAAGGGGAAAAATTGTCTGTAAATAGTAGTAACCAGATCTAAATTTAAATGGAAAATTGTCAACATTGGACTAATTTTAGAGAGGTTTAAGAATTATTTTAAAAATATTTTTTTTTTAAAGTTCGAAAAGGAAGAAAAGATATAAATTTAGCTATTAACTTTAAATATACGCATGTTGGGTAGGAATAGACTACATTCTATTTCCGATTTTTTTCGATTTGTTTCAGGCATCGAGCACAGAGATAACATACTTCACAAGGACAAATTTTAGAGTTTCTCCCATTTGCCGGTTTTTCGAATCCAGGGCCATTTGCACTATGCCACAATGCAAATTGTTATGGTGAAAATCATATCCTTAAATAAAACCGCTTAATGCATGTCAGTTTCATTTAATTCAAAGTTGAAAACACTTTGCTCCATTTCCAGAATCCTTTTTTTCTCTTTCAACACAATTTAATATGTCATTTCAAAGCTTACGTAACACTACTTTTTTTTAGCATTACAGGTTTTTCATTTTAATTTACCGTTTCAAAAGGTGGATTAAATATTGGTATTAAAAGTTGATTTTGAAATATTTGCAAGATTCCAGCCGCTGTAGCTCAGATGATACGAAGAGCTTCAATACGTTCGACGTTTCATTTTATTAAACATTTTCTGTATTTTCAGAATATGATGTAAGGATTTCGATATACATAGTAATACAGAAGCTAAAAAATAAAACTTTTTCAAAGGAAGTCATGGTTTTTGACAAGACTTACCAAAAATTATATTACCCGTAATGGTGAGAGTTGCAGACAAAATTTGGGCATCATGTTCAGTAACAAACCATATCCCATAGGTCTATGGCCAAGCGGTTTTGGAACACCCTGTCAATTTGTATTAATTTACTTTTTAATTCCACATTTCATTTGTCTCAAAAATATGATTTAATTCTTCCTAACAAAGATTAGAAAATATTTTTCGGTTGTTTCAATTTTTGGACTTTAATTCTGGTTTTATTTCTACTCTTTCGCCCAATTTAAATAATTTCAGTCAAAAAGAAATAATTCCACCACAAATCGGCATAGCGGGTATCATGTCAAGGACCCATTTATTCTGTACAACAGAATATGTCTGCTAGACGATGAATGACACATTAAAACAATACCCCAGACTGATGTCAACCACGAAACAGCAGCGAAAAGGCCAAAAAACGTATATTCACGTTATCCTTACCGGAGTATAGCTGATTGCTGCTCTCTCCATGTCTGACATGATCTCGCCAATGTGGCAGGCAGTAGAGAGTAGACAAAGGAAAAATTTCAAGCCGGTCAGGTATATTATAAATGTACTGTGCCGGTGTCGTAGAGCTGAAAGCAGGTGAGGCTAATGTACGTCTGCCACAACGCTGCTAACTGGATGGCTGACTCCATTAAATTCATATTTAGACTAATGGGATTTCTGTGTTGTCTGCTCATATTCATCTGCTTATAGTGTTACAGGATATACGTATGCGGGAGAGTTGTTGGTTTTCCTTCCATCCATCCTTCATATGGGGGAAGAGAATTATATACCACGCTCGTACTATTATGATTACAATTTTAGACGCCTTTTGGTTTGATGACGGGTATAGGAACTATTGCAGGGAATAAGCAAACTCTGTCCATTTGATGATAACGAATTCTGGTTAGAGTTACAAATGTCACAGTCGAGATGAGATTGCTTGGGGAGCCATTCATCGAACGGAAGGATAAAGTGGTTAGTGTTGTTTGAATTTTGATAACTGCCCTTTGTTAGTACATTCCCTTTGAAAGTACATGCCGAATTGTGCGCACAATACACGACAGGTTTATAAATGACGTTTATTTGGGATATGACAAACATCTTAAAATTAGTTGGTGGTAATTCTTAGAAAACGCAAACTTACTCTTGAAATATAATATTGAAGATAAATGTTACCTACAAAGTATGGTATTTTATAAAAAATGAGACCGAGGCTAATTTCGGGTGCGGCCGAAATTTAAATACCCGACACATTTGAATGAAACGTAGTTTTCTTTTCTGTAAATAATTTCTACCGCAGCCCTATGACGTGTTCTGATTCCATCTGTTCCTGGATGCACTGAGACTAAACTAGGAACACACTTGGTTGAATTTTGGCTAAGATTGGTTCATAAAGAAAAAAGTTTTTCTTAGTAGAACCTAATTTTCAGGGGTTGGTTTGTATGACAGCCCTATGACGTAGTGCTCCGATCTCATCCGTTCGTAGATATGTTTTGAGGCTTCCCTAGAAACACGATAGGATTCAGATTGGTACGTAAAGTAAAAAGTTTTTCTTAAAAGAAGTTAATTTTCAGTGGTTGGTTACAATGTGCCATTGTCCGATTCCATTCGTTCCGACATATGTACAGCATACACTAAAAATAAACTTCATACAAAATTTCAGCCCGATAGCCTCAAAACTGAGAGACTAGTTTGCATTGCAACAGACAGACGGACAGACGTCGCTCAATCGATTTCTCTCGTCACACTGATCAATAATATATATACTTTATATATTCGGAGGTGCCAGCTGCGCGTAGCAAACTTCATGACAAAGTTTATATGTACACCCTTTCACATAGTGATGGATATAAAAATCAGATTATTCCTAAAAGATTCAATGCAGTCTGCATCATAATTTTGGCGCATTTGCTCATTGTGCTGGAGCGATTAACCATATTTTACTTACACTTATTTTGAATGTACCCTCTTGCCCAGCTGGCAATTGAATTACATATCATCCAAATGAAAATTCTTTATTATAGTATTCATAAGCGCCCACAAACGCCTATGATTATACCACTTAACGCCCAATTATAATACACATCGGACACCTCAATATTATTACGACTATAAGTCATGATGACAGTAAAACCTCCTGTTCGATTCAAATATGTATGTATCTCAAATAACGAAGTTGAACACTAAAAACCAAAATCCCATTATCATAAATCAATACTGTCTAGATAACAAATTCTATGCAAATTATGGTGATTTCATTGATTTTTTGGTAGCCTCATAATGGGCTGGACGGTGAATGAATTGGATTTTGTTAGTGTGATAATATACCATAAACATAAAAAATGGCAAATTGAAAGGGAATAAAGCTATCATAATATCATTTAGCTTACTATAATATAGTTTTACCAACAGCTAATATATCGTTTTACATTATTGTGTGTATTTATTAGTGTGACAATTTAAATCGATTTTTGTGTACAAGACATTTGGCAATGGTTATAGGAAGGAAGTTCATCAACTGCCCTAATGTGCAAGAAATGCTTCGAGAAATATAAATACCGAAAGTCGCTGGTAACGTTCTCATCATTATTATGAGATAACACTGAAAAAATCATTTGCTAAAAACAAAAAAAAATACAATAAAAAACAGCCTGATTTAAGATGTATTTTCTTGTTCCAAGAAAAGTATTTGCTTAAAATAAATAAGCATTATTATATCTTAAATCAGGAAAAATTATTCCTTGGCTGTTTAGTTTTTATTGTATTTTTTTTTCTTGTTTTTAGCAAGTGATTTTTTCAGTGAACCGAAAGAAAGTAGTAGATCAAGCATCTAGCTAGATGATACTCTCTCAAATTCTCTATTGGTGTTACTGATTCTCAAACATCGATTTCCCGATAGCGTTTCCAGCAAATCTAAAATGGTCACTAATTGCCTCACTTTGCTCAATTTGAAAGCTTCATCCTTTCTTAATATAATAGTTTGTTCACTCCCAAAATGAGCCAATTAGAAGCAAAATTAAGTGGCATGTATTTAGCAAATTATAAAATCCCTATTAACTAACATTTGAAGTGACTTCGTTCAACAGACTTCACTGATGGATTCACTGTGTCGCCGGTGGTATAATTAGTGGTCCGAATTAACAAACCTTTACCAGACAGTTTAGCATGTAGACATTCACATCTTTTTGAAATTTCCCTTTCGTTAAGGGGATTTTTTTAACACTCAATACGCGATTACACAAGTTAAATCTTTTCTTCAGGTGCCAAACAACACTAAATTTTCACATTTCACAATAGTTAATGCTGTGAAAATTCATAGCATTCCATCCCTGTCAATACAGTGATGCACAACTTTTCGAGCTGATGAAGATTTATATACCGCGGGTGTACTAAATCATTCTTCCTAAAAATACAAGATTTACTTTAATTTGCAACTGAAAATATCTACCGATCGTTCAGTATGGGAAGACGTTCGAATCGTTTCCAGCTGAATGCGAATCATTAAAGAAAGTGGCCACGTAAATAAATAAGATGTACATAATGACTCAATTGACCGACTCTTGTGGCTCCGTTGGTTGTGGCTGTGATTGATGGTTATTAGGTGGAATTTCGGATACAATTGCTGGAAGCTGTACAGAACCACCCACAACTTGTTAAATTATTGTTTCTGTTTAAAAATAAAATTTTGAAATTCCAAACATCGAAGAGTACCTACCTAGAATCGTTGGGACTGCATTTGTAATGTGTTGATCATATGGAAGCATCTCGATTTTCGGCAAGACTTGCGCAATTACAGAAGACGTGTTTTATTAATACGAGTACCAAAGTGTAGATAAAAATTACAACACAATATGTCCACTAAAAATGTTCAGGATGAAAAAAAATAAAATCACAGTTTCCAAGATCATGCGAGTATGAACTTTTCCATATGATGAATGTATGCTTTCACAATGCGTAATTATGTACAGTTTAAAACTACCACACTTTGGAGAATTTTCGGAAACTTTCTTCGAATATTTGAGCTGGCATCTATACAGGGTGTCCCGCAACTGGTTCGCCATAGAACTATGGTAAATTCTAAATTTTGTTACTGGGAAAATGTTGCCCAAATTTTCTCTCTAACTTTTATCGTTACGGATTAGTAAAATTGTTTGTGAAACTTGTCAAAACCCATTGCTACTTCTAAAAAATTTTGATTTTCTAGCTTCTGACTTACTAAAATCAAAAGCTGACATGTATTCAAATAAAATGAAATCTCGAACGCTTCGAAGCTCTTCGTGTCTTTTGAGCTACCACTGATTGAATCTGGCAAAAATGTTAAAACCAACTTTTAACGTCAAAATTAAACCCATATTATGTAACGCTAAATTAATAAATAAATAATAATACATTTCTGCCAATTGCGCCTGAAACTAGAAGAAAACATCGGAAATGGAATGTACTCGATGTCCCCTTTGAAATGATATCCGACATGCCGGTTACAGCTAAGTAAATTTTTCCCCGTTTTCACACTTTTTATTATGGAGGAAACTTTTATCAAATATAGGTTTGATTTTCACAGCAACAAATTATATTTTTAAATATTTGCAACATTCAAACGGGTGTACATCAGAAGACATGGACAACTTGAATACATCCACGGTGTCATTTTATTGAACATTTTATGCATATGCACTTCTAAAAGACGATGTTATGTGCTTATTGAATTTGAACAAAACTGAAGATTGAAAATTACAGTTCTCCGCAGAAGGTCAAGCTATCGGACAAGAAAAATTCACAATTACGTAACGGTAGAAGTTAGAAAAAAATTCGGGCGAAATTTTTCGGATAACAAACTGTATAGAATCTATACCGTGGGTATATATGGCGAACCGGTTGCGAGACACCCTGTATAATCCTTAAGTGAATGCCACTTTCCCTACAAAGTAATGAGAAAAATTAAATTAATTGGTTTGACCTGAAATCCCAAGTCCGAGAAATAACTCACTATTAATTTTCATTTCACGGGCTTAATGATTGTTTGAACTTACTGGTGCCTTGCCTATAGCTTGGATGCTGTACTGTGCAGTAATTAAATTACCACTGGTAATGGCATACGTTTCTTGTGAAGAAGTTACGAAACGACCGAGCTTTGCTTATTTGATATTTGCGAGAATGCACACAAAAGAAGGAGCCAGTTATAAAATAAACTCTGTTAAATGTTTTTAGAATAGTGGGAGCAAGTTCCCATTCAGTCACACAAATGCTATTATGGTTAGGGAAAAACATATGTATATACCTACAATATGTACTGTCACGCGCGCATTGTCTCTATCAACACTCGCTAGGTCAAAACATCCAGAATCTACATAATATTCTATTATGTATCCTTTCATAGTTGACATTTTCATGTTACACTTGTTCACTAGCCACACAGCCTCATCCGACCTAATCCTACCTTTTGCTGAAAACATCGTTTTAACTGCGCGCATATGCCCTAAAAATTAAGTGACCCAAAACGCAGCTTTATCCTGTTTCTGGAGTGAAGGCCTTTCGTTAATGGAGTACATGTATGTACATACAATTGAGTGATCCTACATACTGAAAAGGCATGTGAAGCTCAATAGATGTTCGTCCCGCTCGTCGAAGTAGCACTTACAGCGACATACGTCATGCATAACTATTCATATACTGACGAATCCTGAGAAGAGATTAAAGTTCAGCATTCCGTTAATATGAGCAGCGAAGCGGCAGTATGCACTTTGCTCTAAATGGGTGATATGTGTCCGGAATGTGTCCTCGACCAATTTCAGGTGCAGCTGAACACTTTGTACTATTGAAATGATGTAAATGTCAAAGGATGAAATTGCTTTGATGTGTGCAATTGCTGCGTTGACATAACTAGTCAAAGTATTTGTTGAGGAGCTGGAGAGATTTTGTTAGGATCTAAATAACGTATTGCAAACATTATTGTGAGATTAAAAAAAACCTGGTGATGTGGATGTTAACTGTAGAACTTACGTTTCAGTGAGCTTAAGAAAATGTCTTGATTGGTTAGTGAAAACACAAAACTATAAATGTGTTTCTGTAGGTATTGTATTGTCCCGAAAACCCAATCAATACGGATAAAAGAGATATTG
This sequence comes from Microchrysa polita, assembly GCA_949715475.1. NCBI lineage: Eukaryota > Metazoa > Arthropoda > Insecta > Diptera > Stratiomyidae > Microchrysa > Microchrysa polita. The sequence continues at coordinate 88,528,663 of OX454420.1, read as the reverse complement.
TTCTGATCAGAGTCAAAATTCTGAGTTGACACTCCAGTGATTTGTTGACTACATAAAAACACAACGATCAATTGAAATCTTAAATAAATTACAATAAAATATCCAACTTTAAATTCTTGTTTCGTTGACGGCAACGGAATGGAAAATGCATTGCTTTCAGAAAACACACACAATTTGCATTCCAGCGTACTGTAAACCATAAGCATACAAAAAAGACAACTTTAAGGTCTTCAGGTGCAATAAAGTAACGTTTGATTTCGGTATCCAATATCTGCAGACACGTTAAAAGTTAATCGACAATTCGTGACGTTCACGAACAACATGTGATCATTAAGCCGAATAAGACAATTTATTGCGATTATTTTACAAGATTTACGTTATGTTCGTTGGTTGGTTTCACAAAATACGATTTACCGAGGTGACCTGGCCCTGTGACATTGCACTTGTACAGAATCGCTTCTTTTTCTGTTCGCTTTCACACTGCGTGTATACAGGGTGTCCGGAAACTGCCGCATAAACGCACCGGATTGTGATTCCAGCAAAAAAGTTGTACTGAATTCTTAACCCTTTAACTGCCACAGGCATTTGAAATTTTTTGAAAAAATCATCATTTTCTTTCTTTGAAAATCAGTTATTTGTTTCCTATAATGGTTTAATATCTATGTGCAACTAAGAGAAAAACTCAACATGCAGTTTGAAAACAGAAGCAACCAATCAACTAATAAAACTCTATTCTTCAGATTTGAGGATTCTTATAAATTAAATTGTAACCACCTGAATAGCCCCGGATCAATAACGCTTTATCTTCCAAAAGTAAATGGAAATCCTACCGTTTACCTAGGATTACCTAGCTGTCTAACAATAACAAGTTACTAGTCTAAAAAAATCAAAGCAAAAATGCCTGCACACCATCTCTTCTGTATCTCCCACAGATTTTATGGATAATAAGATTTGAGATATTTTCGTTCCGGATACAAAATGACATATCCATGAGACTTTCATCTTTCACACATAGCCACCGTCACCGACAAATATGCTGCTGCTAGATGTATACGCACTTTTAGGCAGCAATCTAATTTTATCCGTCTTCGGAATATTAGAGGTGACAGGGTATTTTAGGCATGGTCGTTAGTTTCACCAAAGTTCCTTTGACTAATAAATTTCGTAGTTTATCTAGGAGACACACAAGTAAGGTACATGTATCATGTGAACAACTAGCACAGTGACTTTAGAATATCTGTAGCTAATTACGTTTATGATGCTTGACATTTTGTGTTATTTTTTTCGGGGACGAATAAGATACATACGGGATTTATCATGCTGTGTAAATGGATTTTTGATTATTTTTAGAAGTGCGTAGTGTAGAACATAGGCACACGACAACGACGGTGTTGACTATGACCATGGCACCACACCATCGCCTCATCTCGAAATGTGTATGCTGCTTATTTTCATTAAAATTTATTGCTAATGCATTTAGTCATGGCCTTTGAAAATGACGCGCGCGAGTTTATGACGCAAATTGTGCATAATAATTTAATGTTTTTAACTACAGATTTTAGTATCTAAATGTTGGTAAAATTTGGTTGTTTCCGGAGGGAGAAGCGTGGTTCCTTTTTATGAAATTAAAATTTTTATTTTTAGTTCTAGAAAAATTAAAGATTTGGAATAAAAGTAAAAAATACAGTAGATATATAGAACGTGAGAACTTCCATTTAACTTTAATCCTTCCCCGAAAATTTAATAAAGACTATAAAATTTGCCTTCAGAATCCATTAAAACAATATCGATAAGAAAATAAAGCCTGAATTTCATGCATCCTATGCAACAAATCTCAATATTTCCCGTCATCCCGGAAAAGATTATAAAACATGTAAAACTCGCCAGAAACTATATCCGAAAAGTTCGTCGTCTTCAATCTTATAAAAGTTGAACAGTCACTTATTAAGGAGGAAACTGCTTGAACATAGCTCCCAATATATTCACCGGTTGTGTGAAACCTGACTCTCGACTTTCGAATAGATGCGGTCAAGGCCCCTTCTCGTCAAAAAGATTTCCCTATTTTCTCTCGTCGTCGTTGAGATCCTTCAATCCTTGTTAAAAGCTTTTTTTTTCTTCTCTCAACTTCCATCAACTCTCAATGCACTCAAATTTTTAAGTAAACAGAATGCTTTCTTTAGATAGAACCTTCCTAACATTTGCTTCCCTTTTTTCGCCTGCTTACCCATCATATGATGGCGTATAATGAAGGAACGACCATAAAATCCTCGTTGCTTGACTAAAAGATCCAACCGACGAAACAATAATATCCTTAAGTCGGTTGAATATGGAACGAATAAAAGGAGAAGATTCTTAAGGTTTTCGTTTTTTTTCTCTGTTTCGGGTGCTTGTAAATGAAGATGACTCGCGAGAGTGGCTATGTGCCAGCGGCCACGGCACGGCACGGCACGGCACGACCGATGACGGCCACTTAACAAAAGCAAGCCAATATGTATTTGGATTTTTATCGTGCGTTCGTGTTTCTTCCTTTTATTTTCCATTTTGCTTTTAATACTATGTAAATTCGTCCTTAATTGTCCGAAATAGAGATTTCGCATTTTTTTCGTGCTTCCGGTTATATGGTTTAGTGTGGTTGCTGCCATGGTATTTTTTTTCTTACAGACAATTTATAGCACAATGAGAATTAAGTTGAGGCAGGTTTTTTTTTGTCAGGTTTTAATGAAAAAGCGTATTTTAAGATAAATGGGGATAAAGGGATGGTTGAAATTATACGGACATTTTAAATTTGCAATTAATCGTTCGCACTGTTGAATGGGAAAAGGAAAAATTAGGCAGTCATTAGGGAAAACATTCATAATATCAGTGAGGAACCCATAAGGTCGTAAAGGATGAGTTTAGCATTTTGTCGTCCTAAAATTATGTATATACATATTTTATAAAGTTACATAAATTTGTGATGCTACAATTTCACCAGTTCGTTTCTATCACATTTATCCTATAAAATGTTGTTTTTGTAGGGTCCATGTACAGCCCATGTTTTATATTCTCACCCAGAATTCTTATTATTATTATTAGAACAGTGATTTTCCAACCAGTGGGGCGCGCCTCCCTAGGGAGGCATGAAGATTGACCAAGTAGGGCACGGGCAGAGATCTAATGCTGATGCCATATCATAATTTTACTATTAAAGAACGTGGACCATGGATGTTGGTGACTACCCTATTTTTGCCAGAGTTGGAAAGAAAGCGGTCTTGGGAAATATTTCCAGCTAGGATATTCGTTAAATGCGCCGTGCTGTAGAAACTGATTTACGAAAATTTGCAGTTGGGCCGTTCTGTTACTATGGTCACTTTACTCTTTACACAAGAGTATTGTGAAGCTTTCGAGGAAGCTGAGTATGCGTTTTCGAGCGATGTTGTTTTACCAAAACAGATATGACTACAAAATGTTATTTCGAATTTATTTATTCAAGAGATCCCTTTCAAAATAGCAAAAATGTTCGACTTTCTCATTGCTTGTCAGCTTCGGGAAATTCTTAATACAATGAGTTTCAGTCGAATTAAGTGATTCTAAGTTCTCAGTTGAAAATACAGAAAACTAACTACATATCATTATTTCCAATATCTTTGTACCACTTCGAGTCTATTCCTATAAATTATTCGATAAGTAAGACTCTCCATAAATTTAATTATTTTTAGTGCCACTATGGATTTCATATTATCGAGAGTTGACTAAATTTTCTACTCGCACTTTTTATGCAAACAATGGAGAGCGCGCTGAAAGAAAAAGAATTGTTCTCGTAAAATAAGACATTGATAGTGGAAGCCTCACCTTGATGTTGTTTTATTACCCTAACTACTTGTAGAGCATCGTCTATCGTGTATTAAAAAAATTGTTTAAATGCATCTCTCATACTTTGCCATAGCTGATAAATAAGCAAACATACATACCTAGTATCTACTGTAAATAATAAAGATATCAATTCAATATGCATTTACGTTTTTTTATCTGTAACTTGGTGTCCTCTGTCTCGAATCTTAATGCCAAACTTCTCAGACAATATTTAATGGGATCGCATTCCAATTTGTTGGCTGGTAGGTAAACATCCTGTGAAATGTCGTCGCTGACACTATTTTTAACATAAAATACATAGGTATGTGTCATGAAAACAGACAACATTCCTAAATGTCAGGGATCGAAAAAGCTCTCCAAAGAATTCCACCGTGTTCGTTATAGATCTTGTTAGAGGGAAATTGCATACATACATTTCGCTTTCGGAATATAAACCCAACATGCTAATAAGATTTATGCAAATTTAACGATAAATCGCTTTTTTGGGTTGCAATCTTTCTAAACAACTTCCACAATGACACACCATCATTAATTTATTTTATTTAACAAAATGAATAATTAGTATAGATTGCCATAATTTTTTTTTTTTCAAAAAAAAAAAAACAACTAAGGTCCTTCTTGCTTAAAAGTCTACATACTAATGAAACTAGAGATGATACCACGTATACTACTAATTAACGAAAAAGGATCATATCTCGTATGCTGTGTCGGCGAAGATCTTAAAAAGATATCCAACATTCTCAAGAATGCAATGAAGTTAAAGATTATATCTCTTGGGAATGCCACACCGCACACCGATCATCCAACGTTATGTTGACAACCGAAGAGATTATCACATAACAAATGATGTCTTCAGCACTTTGGAATTATACAAACCGATAAAAAATTATAGTTAACAGATGCTATGAGGTAGCAATAGCAATGATCCGAAACGGGATGGGGAAAATATATTTACAAGAAACCTGGTAGAATTAGAACTGTGTTGAAATTTGAATATTTATGACGGGCGCCTGATTTTCATCAATATATTTGAAGAGGTATTCAGTTTTCTTGTTATCATATGTTTTCTTGTTGTCATATGTTTGTCGTTTGGTTGAAGGCATCAGATTATGCATAGTTATAGGAGTCGAGACAAGAAGGATGTGAAATATGTAGTTTTTGATGTAATTTGAGATTATAATTAAGGGGAAATGTGTGTACGGTGGTGTGTAATTTATTTTGTGTATTTAGAGGTTCCGGAAATATTGACACGGTTATGAATAGAGTTAATTGGATACCGCGGCGTGAAATACGAAAAGGTATCTCATCTTTTTAAACGGTAGTAGGAACGTCGTAATAAATATTTGCCGAAGTTTTTATGCCGATAGAAATATATCAGTTAGCTTTAATTCGTATAATATGTACATTATGAGTATAATTCTTTCATAATGTTAAATAATTTTTTAGAGTTATCAAAAAGGAATTTAGTATATTTGTCAAAAATTAATTTATTTTCATTTATATTTCAGATATTACTTCTTCTACCATGTAATGCAATACACAAACTGCCTGCTACCAACAAATGCCATCCTACGGCTCACTCCAATCGTCGTCACAATGAAGAGACTCTAAGAAACTCCTAAATTTTGAAACTAACGCCAGATATTGGCGTGAAAAATATTCAATCTGTGATAGATTTTTTGGCAATCAGTGTTCGCTCGGTGCTTGTTCCTTGTATCGAAGCTGTAACGACGACGATCTGCTGCCAAAATGAACGACATACATCGAACTTCAGTATTTGTGATGATACTTGTTGTATTTTGTATTAATTTGCTGTATGCAGATAATTTGCATCATCATCATTCCTCAAATCGTGACAATACGCGAAATCGAAGAGCACGAACGGCGTCGGCAACGGGTAACGGAGGTGGTGGCGGAGGTGGATCTCGATTAAAAAAGAATAGTTATGGAGCAAGCCTACCGGGTGGTTTTAGTGAAGCGGGTGGAAATGGCAACGGTGACGGACAACCCCTTAGTGCAATGCTTTCGATGATTGGGAATCGAGAGAGAGAAAGAAAGCCAAATATTATACTTATTTTGACGGATGATCAGGATGTAGAGTTGGGTAAGTAATTAATTATTAATTTTTTAAATTTTTACAGCAGAAACAAAAAACAAAAAATAGAAAAAAGCGAGTTTCGTTTTTTTTGCGGGCTAATTGAATAGGATCCTACGAGTATATGTGTGTTGTCTAACCAAACATATTTTTAACATTTTTCAGTTCGGTAGAAAATTTACCTATAATACCAAAAATTCAATGCAATCCAACCATGCAAAATATATAATGCTCAAAAATTAAGTCCGATTCCATACCTTGCATAGCCTTTTATTTCCCAAACCAACAAAATTTCGAACCAGACGGAAAATATGGTACATATACTAAATACGCTACTCGTAGTAATTATTTCCCAGGAAAATTCCATTTAATGCAATGAAAGCTCTTTTGAAGAACCCTCAAGAGTTGCTGTAGCCTCTTTCATGCTCTATGCTTGTTCGAAATTTTTCAGCCGCAGCTATACTAATGATATACGAGCAATCCTTAATTGAAGGGAGTGCTAGCCGGCCGTACTACGAAAAAATTCACATTTTCTCATTTTCATTTCCATTTAATATTTCCACTGTGTATACAATTTCTCTTCATTTCTATTTTGCAGGTTCATTAAATTTTATGCCGAGAACATTACGTTTGTTGCGAGACGGCGGCGCTGAATTTCGACATGCCTACACAACGACACCAATGTGCTGTCCGGCACGTTCGTCCTTACTGACAGGCGTCTATGTGCACAATCATATGGTCTTTACGAATAACGATAATTGTTCGAGTCCAACGTGGCAGGCAACGCACGAGACTCGTTCATTTGCCACATACCTGTCGAATGCCGGCTACCGGACAGGATACTTTGGCAAATATCTAAATAAGTATAACGGTTCGTATATACCGCCAGGATGGCGTGAATGGGGCGGTCTCATTATGAATTCCAAGTACTACAATTACAGCATTAACATGAATGGTCAGAAGATTAAGCACGGATTCGATTATGCCAAAGTAAGTATACAACACCAGGATATTAGTATGGTTTAGAGCTGTAAAAATTATGGGTGCTAGTGACCCGGCTATGGTAATTGTTTCGTTCGGGAACGTTGACCCTATAGTTGCTGTTTCAAAAATCTAACACATCTAAAAAGGCATTCTAGTACACAGCCTGCTTCTTGTGTCATTTCCTGATTATATCTTATTTTATGACCCCGATTCTCGGTCTTTTCTGAAATGCTTCAACTGCAAAGGATACTTCATAATCCTTATTTTGCTTGATAGCACTGGCCTAGATTGCCAGTTTATCTGGTTTCATTTCCCGATGATTTCCCTGCAATTTACATCATCTCAATATAGACTGCAGAGACTTCCAAGTCATATCGCATTACTGCACATTTAAGAGCAATAAATATTCTGCTCTCTGCAACGCAGTGGTTTGCCATTTTATATAACAAATCAGCTACATTCAATTTTCCTTTCATTTCTCTCCGTGATTCTATGCACTTTTCTTTTCTATTCCCATGTTTTTCTAGGATTATTATCCCGACTTGATAGCGAACGATTCAATAGCATTCTTACGCCAATCGAAACAGCAAAACCAACGGAAACCGGTAATGTTGACTATGAGTTTTCCGGCGCCGCATGGTCCTGAGGATTCAGCTCCGCAATACAGCCATCTTTTCTTCAATGTTACGACGCATCAGTAAGTATACTCTCTGCAGCATGTTTTATTCGGCATGAAATGTATGTATGGAGCCTCTTGAATGTTTCTTCAAGATGTGCGGGCGCAAGGATCCGACCGACGTGCCCAGCTTTATGTCGATGGTATGGGCTACATTCAAAAATAAAATAAACGATCTGGTACATACCTTAAAAGGGCATTGTCGGATAGTGGTGGCGACAACACCTCATATGGGGGCCGGGCTCATAAATTTCACCCCGTCCTGTTGTAGAACGAAGGACAAACAATTATGGCTGCACTCGTGCACAGGTTAAATGACTCAACAACATGCTGTTGGCATTCTACATGCAATTTATTATCCTGTCCGGCTCGCTTGGTTTTCATTCTCTTTATTCTCATTATGTACGGAAAGTTTTTCTTTTGCCTTGGCAGGTGTCCAACTGGGAAAGTTTACTGTATGACATATTATTTCGGATGAACGCAAGAATAAAGTCAGCTCTCGTTTGTTCAAATTAGGAGAGGTTTATTAAATTGTGTTGTGAAAATAGATTGAATGAATGGGGCGAGGAGAGGAGACTATGGAGACTTTGGTGAACGGTTGACTTTTTGCCTATTGTTTCATATGAAGAACATAATAGAACATAACATGGCTGAGCAGGTTGGTGGATTCTAAAAAAATTAAATGATGTTTCGGTTTAGTAGTGACAGATGTCATCATAGAAAATGTTTGCTGTAGAATCTTTACAAATTTTTCATATGATATAATAATATATACCAAAAAAATCTGAGGATTGTCATGCTGATAACTCCTGGGATATTGTAAAACTTCAAAGGAATCACCTAAGATGTGGCAGTATATATGCATATAGATTTGACGAGGATCGCTGCCTGATTTGATCGAACCATGCCATGCCGGTCTGTCTATCCGCCCGTGTGTCTGTTCGTTCGCACGACAACTCCCGAAATAATGAAGCTAGCGGTTTTAACTTCAGGTCAAAGGTTTGTTTTGATAAAATATTGGACGGTATTGAAAATGGGCCAAATTTGACCAAATCACATGCAAATGGCCCTCCTTAATATCTTAATTCGGCCTTAACTTTCGAAAGAATATTGGTAGCAACCTGATATTTTGGTTAATGCCGAGCTAAGACATATCCTTTAACTTTATGGAGTGTGGAGTAGGTCTGACCAAAGAGCCTCCTCGTTTATTCCAATAATTTTCACTTCATCATTGAAATAAACGAGGAAGTGAGCTCAGTGAATAATTGAAGCACAAGCAAAAAAAAGAGCCTCCTACCTTCCCTACAAAGCTATAAAGGTATGTGTTCGTAGACACAATTTATGTGATGATCGCTCAGCGATCGCAATTTTGCATCCAATTTCGAGCCGTATTTAAATATTTTTTGAATGGTTCTGCTTTCCTAGTATCGACTATGGACTAAAAGAAGATGTCTGTATAGAAAATATACCCATATAGTGCGTAAAACCGGTGGTTTAACTTCGATCGCTGAGCGATGATCCCATGAGTCGTCTCTACGAACACAAACCTTTAATGTTGGAATTAATGTTGCAAATAAATTAAAATTTCTACCAAGTGGCAGCAGTGAAACGGGCCAGATCGACCCCATCGATTCCCTACTTCCTCTAAAAAACCTTTTTGCGTTCTCCTAGGTCTGTACTTGGGTATAGGGTAAACAGTGCTATTCGCACCATTAGAACTCGGTGTCATTTTTACGGAGAATGGGAGCTTCTAGACATGATTGTGCAAAAAGGAAAACCGTTGCGTGATGACCTGATTGGATTGTATAGAATAACGCATACCAGTGTTGATAGTAAATTCAAATTTGGCAGTACAGTGAAAAACCTTGACCTCAAATAAGGAAACCTGGATCTTGGTAATGGATAAGATACGCGTTCAATCTTGTCAAAAATATTTAACCAGTTATTCCGACAATTTAAAGTCATAGACCTCTGTCTAGTCTAAGCATACGTAACTGTTTTAATTTTGCATAATTTTCAATGACCAACATTCCGAACTTTATGTATCCTAATTGAAAACGCTCCGCATCATTATGATAAAACCATACATATAGTAGACATATATCTAACAAAGAGCAAGCAACGTACACCACGAAGTCTCTCTTACTGGCTCCAACAAAAGGTTGGCGGTTCATAGGAATTACCAATTCAAATGCGCTTTTCATGTCAAGACCAATTTCATAGTCTTCTACAATCTGATCAGCATGATTTAGACGCGTTTACTATACCTATAGGTACAGTGTGCAGCAGCAGGACTAACACAAAAACAACATGGTCGCGAATTCATCAGTGAAAAATGCCATCAGCGTTAGCGTAGCTTTTGATTTAATTGAATTCAAAACCGCATCAATGCCACCAAGGTAAAAAGTAAAGAAAGATAGAGATGCTGCTCGACATGATTTCCCTCACAGAGATCTGACTTACATAAATTTAAATGTGTATGTAGCAGGATACGCGTTACATCGCACGGATGAAATGGCATCTCGCTGCTTGTGCCATCATAGCGAATATTCCACAGTGTGCCCTCATTGTTGGGTGGAAGTTATACGGAAGGCTTAAAAGAAACTAGTACAAGGAGTGGCCATGAAAAAGATGAACTTAGCTGATTGTTCGTTCACTTTACATAGGGATAGTATACAAAGTAATATGCATCGCCTCAGCTCCACTCTGCTCTACGCTTTCATCTGTCGTTGAAACGACATAAATATTAATAGGATCCAAGCCCTCCCAAAGTGTTGTCGAAGAACAAGCAAATTAGACACGAGCGTTGGAAGGAACAAAGGCAAATTGCCAAATGGAATCGAGCCCCTTGTGTGTACGGAACTATGTATATGTTGAGATCAGGATTGTGGTTTGTGTCGGCTCTAATTGAGAAATTAATTTTACTAATTGACTCCGTGACCACAACCGGGCATACGAATAATGTAGAGGGAAATTGCAACTGTAGATCAAGACAATTGGACATATTTTGTGAAGAATTCGTTTGAAAATTTTATTTGTGGTAAGTTGGAAACTTTGAAGAAAGGTTACGAATATGGGTTCTTCTTCTGTTTTTTGTTTTCGTTAGACGTTTTATTTGTGTTTGGTGGTGCCAAGGAATGTTCTAATCATCGACCCGTACCCGTTAGACTCTTGTTGTGTAATCCATCGTCTCAAAGTCTCAGCATTAGTTGGCCAATGGCAGTGACAAATTTTATATGCAATTCAGCGTTTTAACATTTTCCCTTTTATTTAAAATCTTAAATTGTATACATACATCTAATTTACATCGGCTCAAAGTGTGTCTCAAGTTTGCACAAACTTCTTAAAACTCCAATATATCTTTACTATTACGTGAAACATTTGTATCTAATTAATTAATAAAGTTTCCTGGGAATTTGACATTTTCGCTCCTTAGGTCTTAGCAGCATGATTTAACCTCTCGGCTCTCTCCCTTCTAGTTTCTGTTGTAAATGTTCAGCAGCAAGTTATGCTGCAGTATTGCACGAAATTGTACACTTTCGGTGAAAATAAACGAGCCCCATTTGCATATGCAAAAGGCAAAAACGACGACGCTTGGGTTGTAATTAGTCTCGTACCAAGTCAATTTCTGAGACACTTATTTCTTACTTTCGGCACTAATAGACTACAACAACTAGTCTATAACGAGCGTAAAAGAAGGAAGGTAGTGCATAACTACCGCTCTGAAATCACCGTCACTGTTTTTTTTTTTGAAAATTATTCGAGAGAAAAGCGACAATGGGAGAATTCACATTGTAAGACAAAACCGGACGGGTAAACTTGCAAGACAAGAACCATCGTTCTTACAATCTGAATTGCACAATGCTTGTCTGCTGGCCACTACAAAAGCTCTCGCCGTCCGTTTATTAGCACAAGCAAACACCCGGCGAGCAGTGGCGTATTTAGAAAATTCTCAAAGGGGGGGCACAGAGTACAGGGCTAATTTGTTACATAAAGTTTTAGTGTGGGGATACCCGAGAGCAGCTACATAGGAAAAACATTGGCAAGACTGAGGGATCGTTGATCCTTGATTTAAGGCGAAACTCAAGGAGACCTTAAGTTTTCAATAGACTTGAAATATAATATTTCAAGGTAGGTGGGTAGCTTGACCTCAAGTGAGGTTGACTATAGAAAATTTGAAGGTCTCCTTGAGTTTCTCCTTAAATCAAGGATGCATTGACTCGTGAATATATGTGATGTCTATGAAAAAGTATGGAAAATTACATTTATTTTAATTTCGGCATCCTTGTTACGGTATGTTTATAAATACGGGCGTAAGAGTCCTTTGCATTTCAGGTTTATTACACCAAAAGTTTAGTTTTCCTGACAGATCTTAGAATAACACTCATTAACTGCTTTTGGCTTTTCCTGAACCAAAATATGGAGGCCCTTAAAAAAGTTTGCGAAGTGTAGTTCCAAGGAGCCTGAAGCCGAAAAGGAATTTTACGAATATGTACTTGATTGGCTATGTATTTAATGCAATGACCAAAGAGACTGTTTCCATATGACAAAACGGATTCCAGACGGAACACTTTTCTCTGGAAGAGAAATTTCATACATCGTCCGAAATTCTGCCAAATTTCGGCCAAATTTCGCAAAAAAGTGGTTCTGCTTACTTTTGAAAGAAACACAGATGAAAAGCTGATACAACAAATTTTGGCTGACATTGTGATCTTGAATTCCATGGCAAGTTTAAGCGAATTTGAATGCAAAATTAGGATTTACTGAAAAAGAGGCCTTTGTATGTTTTGTGAAAAATCTAGTAACAGATTCCGTAAAATTGTAACAAGCGCCGAATAATATTTTACAAGTACAATCCAGAATACTAGGAACTATCCGTGGCATAGAGCCGGGAAGTGATCAATCGATTAATTAAAATGAAGCAACAAAAGTAAGCAGGAAGGTATGATTGATTGTTATTTCCATATGTACTACAGTAGCTTCAAATCTATAGTATCTGCAATACCTTTTAAAACGAGTCCTAGATAGTAAGCTGAAGCAACATGCTTGTACAAATCAATTGCAAAATAGAAATGAGAAGGAATGGCTACGATGATGTTTACTTCGTGAAAATTGAAGCATTGAAGAAAGTACCCCAGGCAGGGCACCACAGACATCAAACCGTAGGAATTCGAAAATGTATGCTAAAAATGCTTTACCACCAAAACAGAAATACACAAGCCCGATCGAAAAATCAGGCCGATTGTTTCAAATATTTATAAATTCAGCGGCTTACAAGACATCGATACCGCAACAACATCTCCTCAACTTATATGAACATAAGATGGAGTCACTTCACACATGACGAGACTTTCAATAGCAGTCCTTGTTCCCGAACAGATTCATGTCGAGATTGCGATTGGGCAACGTTTCATGACCACCTCGTTGCCTCGACATAATCATAGCTTGTACTTATTCTCTGAGAGTTCTTGTTCTTGAAACCACGCGTCTATGAAAATAAACTCGTTCGAAAAACGAAAAGGGTTCATCAACGAGGAGATCTGGCGAATTGAGAAGATGATGTACTGATAATGATTCGAAAAAGATTTACAAAGTTTAGTAATAGAAACGCTCAAAATAAAAAAGGAACATTTGGTACTGCAATTTTTAGTAAGGTGTGAAAAAAGTTTGATGTGCTCACAGGGGGGGCACGTGCCCCCTGTGCCCCCCCTGTAAATACGCCACTGCCGGCGAGAGCTTTTGTAGTGGCCAGCAGACAAGCATTGTGCAATTCAGATTGTAAGGACGATGGTTCTTGTCTTGCAAGTTTACCCGTCCGGTTTTGTCTTACAATTTGAATTCAGCCAATGTATCTCAGGACGTACGAAGGCAATAGTTCTAGACAAGAGCGCCAGATGAAACGATAAAAGACGGAGGATATTTGAGTCAAGTACTTTATTGCATTAGATATATAAATTGGATACATTACGAGAAGAAATGGTTCAGGTGAGCGAAAAATAAGTGGGTGACTTAGACGTTGCATCGTAGAGATATGGGATTGAAATGAAGATGATTTTCGTGAATTAATGTTGGTCGAAATGAAGAAATATTTTTGACATGTTAGAATATGAAGACGTAGACGTACGAAAAAAAAATTGTACTAGAAAAAAACCGACTCAATAATAGGTGTGTTTTTTTGGTTATCCCGTGCAGGTTTGGGTAACGAAACTTCATATAAAAAAAATGACAGGTGGATCAGCTGGCATTTTTTTTATATGGAGTTTCGTTACCCAAACCTGCACGGGATAACCAAAAAAACACACCTAATATTTTTATTTTAAAGACAGAAATAGCTTATTAGCTATGAAGCCTTTCTAGATCTAGATTATTATTGTTGCACAAATTAATTTAACAGAGTCAATTTTTCAAATTTTTTATTTTTATATTTGTTATAAACTGAGAATCAAATGACCAATGAAGAGCATGTTGCGGCGCACGTTTTGTTGAAAATTTCGGCGCACAATTTGCAGAATTCTCGAGTAAACAGGGCCAATTTTTTAGTTTTCCAAATTTTCCCAAAAACCGGGTCAATTTTCCAATTAGGACTAAATACCCTACACTTCAGCAACCACATAGTGAACGAAAGCAGATAATAATTTTTATAGCAGTCGCATGTGAAATTGTTCTTTCCATTTCTTAAGTAAGAAATTAATGTTTGATTAAATGGGGTTTATACCGGAACTTTTGAAATCCAATCCAAAAATGTAATTCAATTTTAATCCGATTTTTGAAGTGCAAATTTTATTTGTAAATTGGCAGCAGCGTAATCAAAGATCAGAATTTTTGTGCATTCCGTTAAAATAGCTTTATTGTCACTACATACTCACTATTTCTCTTTCATATATTCGTCCCAAAGAATCCATCTAACATCCGTATAATCTTTCCTTCCATTAAGAAATTGTGCCATACAACCGATAAATCCATTAACCCACAGTAATACTTTCTTACACATTTTCCGATAAACGTAACGATAGATTTGTCCTTAGCTTCATCGACTCCCATGATGATAATAGTCAGCCTCATACAAATAACGATTTTTCTGACACTCGACTGAATAGACAATGTCCTCAAAAAACATCTACATAACTAGCTACAATCTAAAGTGCAATCACACTATTGTTAACAAAGCGGTATATTGCTCCTGCGTTAATATCCATGTACGTACGAGTATATACAGTATAGACGACTCAGTTTAGTTTAGACACACTTGCTTGCTAAAATGCTTCGGGACATTGGTTCTATTGCACGCAAACCAGCACCACAACAAATTCCCTTCGAAGACGATGGCGACATCAGCAACCATTATACGTCCCATCCACATCTATGAGGCTATCATAAAATAAGCATCGCGATTCAATTACGGGAGGAATGGAATAAATCGTTACGATGCCGATGACCATGAGTGAAACATGAGCCGTTCAAATGTATTACATATTTCTATACCGTCGATTGGCGTAGTTTGCTCGAAGAAATGCATTTTCTCATATTCTGTACTTGATTCTTAAGAAGTAAAAATATGAGCCAATAAGTTAATGTATTGAATTGCAATTGAGTAACATTGTAACTTAGCTAATTTCAGCCTGAGGCTGTGTTCATACTGCATACCATTGGATGCAATGCGATTCTCTGCGATAAGGCGCATTTAGGTATTAGGAATTGAATTAATCTAGAGTACTTAGGCCTATATTTATAAACGTACCTTAAGGAAACCTTAAGTGAAAGCGACCTTAGAATGCTTCTCGGACTCGATTTGACTTAAATTAAGGAAATAATTAGAAGACCTTATGTCAAGGAAGGGTTCTATCAACGTTAATGAATATGGGACTGGGTCTGGTAGAAAATCGAATCACGGATGAGGAGAACTTAGGTCAAGAATAAAGTTTCAAGGGAGAAGGGACGTTTATAAATATGGGTCTTACACTTTATTATGGAAAATACCAGCCTCTCAGATCAATTTCTTGGCATATTTTGAATTTTCTACCATAGGGAGTTGACTCATGAAATCCGAAACCCATAAATGTACGCAACCTAAACCTTTTTCTAGACATGTCGCATAAATCTGAATTTAATCGGAGATAGTGTGAACAGTGTGTATTAGTATTGAATTGTAAAGTAGAAATACATGGCTTGCGTATGATTATATATCAAAAACAGTTTAATTAGTGCATCGTTGCTAAATAAATTAGAATTTTCTTTCCATAAGCCATGCAAATTTCAATAACTTTATCGTAATGACCGATTCCTTGGACCCGCAATCTAACAACCCGCCCTATAACTAAGTTTCCTCTGTCAATTTACATTGAGAGAGCCTTGAATTACTTCTTCACGCGCGAAACAAATGGCCTGGCGACCCAGGAATGTCTGAGTAAACATACACGAGACTCATGTGAGTGGATAATCCAAAGGAGCTTGAAAGTATATGAGCATTTATGTTTTACATTGAAGTTTGCGTGTTTTCTATAGTTTGATGCTTACCAAGGGACATAACTTTATCTTTCCAACACACCGTGTGTGGCTATATTATAAATGTTTAATAGGCTGTAAACTGTATGTGATGCTGTATGTAAAGCCTGCAGGGCATACTTGAACGAAAGCCATGTCTTCTTCGCTAGACTGGACTTTGATAGATGATGGCAATTAAAATTCATCCGTTCTCGATATCCTAAGCTGGTACCGACTCTCTACGACATCTACAAGATATGAACAGTCAGTTTGTCGTCAATATACATTGAATGGTATTCAGGATAGTGCTCGCTTTTATCTATCGATGGAGAAAACTATTAACAACATGCATACATGATTGCTGTACCCACATGACGATTTCTCACTAAATTATCGACTCAACCCGCGGCGAGTGCAATCATAATCTGAAGTTTTACAAACTGGCTAATTTAAATCAGGATAAGAGTAGTGTATGCGGAAAACTCGACGATTTTATTAATGGACTCACACGAATGATAAATAATCAATAAATGACACCTGAGTTATTTGAATGACAGTGTAGAGAGAGCGGGCCGAGTAACGATGGTAGTTGAAATATTATATCCTGTCTGAAGTATGAGACGTAAATTTCGTATTGCATGCCATGATGCATGCATAAATATTAATTTATTTCTGGCTCATCAGCGAAACTCTTGTATACTCAATATTTATGTTACTATAGACAATAGATTATAGAGAAAACAGTTGGGAAGGAATCAGCACGAAGTCAGGATAAGGACCTCCACATTTTTACGCTGTAAGAAACTCCAAAACGGAGAGCTTTTGAAGAAGAGAATTAGGCCATTTTCATTCTTGTATTGGCTTGATCGGTCAGGATCCTTGGCACATACTGACGAAAAAAAAAAGTTTGATAATTATTTTTTAGAAAACTTTGATTTCATAAATTCTCAACGTTATCCTTGGTTTCTCTTTCAGCACACCTTCCTACGATCATGCTCCCAATCCGGATAAACAATGGATCCTTCGAGTGACCGAGAAAATGGAGCCCGTGCACAAACGTTTCACCGATATTCTCATGACAAAACGTCTTCAGACGCTACAAAGTGTTGACGTTGCTGTAGAGCGCGTTTATAATGAGCTTAAAAGCCTAGGCGAGTTGGATAATACCTACATAATCTACACATCGGATCATGGCTACCATTTGGGCCAATTCGGTCTGATCAAAGGCAAAAGTTTTCCATTTGAATTTGATGTTCGTGTTCCATTCCTAATGCGTGGACCAGGCATACAACCGGCCTCTGTGTAAGTATTTTAATTCGAAAATTATGATGTGCGCTTCATAAAAATAATATAGAAGTAGTATAAGAAAAAAATGAAAACAAAAGAATGTGTCAGATAATGGATTGCTAGGTGGTTGCCAGACAAAGGTCTAATAAGTACCCGCGCTAATCTGTAGCATACAAAAAAAGTGTTCTTAGCAATTCTGTGTCAAAAACCTTTTTTGCTTCTTGAAGATTTTCTCGTGACGGCACCTTTTCATAAATCACAAAAAAAAAGATCAGACTACCTCATCATAGCATAAAATTATATTTGCGTTTTTTTTGTGTCTACCGAACACGGAACATTATCGTTTCAGTGTCGACGAAATTGTTCTGAACATTGATCTGGCTCCAACATTTCTTGATATTGGTGGCGTATTGACGCCACCTCATATGGATGGTCGTAGTTTTATGCCGCTGGTATTGAATAGACGTCGTATGAATCGCATACAGTGGCCCGACACGTTTCTAATTGAAAGCTCGGGAAGACGCGAGACGCCCGAACAAATAGCTGAGGCAAAAGCCAAACAGGCGGCTCTACGTGCTGCCAAAGAGATGACAAATGAGACACGAACTGATGTTGATGCAGACTCACGAAACGTGACCAATCTGGATCTGATTGAATTCGATTCACAGGAGTTGGAAGATGAAGGTGAGTTGAATTTTTTAGGTGTCATATACATGTTGTGATTAGAAAAGTTTTTGTTAGAAAGTTACTCTCTTGTATCTTTTGTTTCTCGCACATGTTCGCGTGATTCATATTTGAATATATTGACACTTAACTATAATTTTAAGTTTTTTTTTCTACTGCCAATTTAAATGCCTTTTCTTCATTTAAATGCGATTGACCCATTTCACAAATCAAAAATACATAGAAAAAAAAAGAAACAACATTTTTTCTATTTGTCACAGTAGTAATAAGAAGCTCACGATTTTATCATTGTGTTTTTCTCACCTTTCATGTCGTTTAAAATAAGTGCTAACAAAGCCCTTTCTTCAATCAGCTTACACTTAGCCCTTTCATTGATGGCACGCATTTAAAGGGTTTCATTCGGATCAAATGGACTTCTAAAGTTCATTTTCCACTACGCTTCATACATAGAAATACATACATACTTATGTTACTATAAGAAACAAATCATAATTGTAGGTACAATTGTCGAGTCACTTGTAGCATGTACACGCAAATACACAGTTGCTACAATTTTTACAAGTGCTTTGTCAATTTGTCATTCTTCTAGAAAAGCTGTCCTCATTCGACTGCAGATACTTGGCTTCCAGAATTTATTAACTTCAATATTTTCATATTAATACTACATTTCAGTTGACTACTAATTGGCGGTCTTAGAGATGATCGGCAAAAATCGTGTATCCTTGATTTTTGGCAGGTTTGCTGGGGATGGTCCCTGATTGTGGAAGAAAAAAGGAATAATTGAAAATATACCCTATTTGATTTCCATACCCTATTTTAGTTTCATCCGAGGTAGCATGTCTATTGACCAACCAATCACCGAAAAGCACAAAGACCGACAAATAGATTGAGATTGTCTTGTTCTAAGACATCCGCCTGAGAATTCCTCAATCATACTTTTTACTGCAGCTTTTATTGTTTTTGAAATAATCACAAAAAAAACACTAAACATTTTTCTGTTTCCACAACAATTCTGCCAAAAATTTAAGATACAGATTTGCGCTCGATTGAACTATTTTAGCTCAATTTCTTCTGGGCTATAATTATTTTATACTGATTTTCGTGGAACAGTATAATCTTTTGAGTCAATTGTTCAAGTATCTAAAGAAAAGTAGAGTTTGACGAACCGAACCCAATTAGGAATTTCAAATTATTTTTAGTCCTTAGTTGGTGTTTTGCTTTAATTAAAACTTGTATAGAAATATCCTTCCCACATTGAAAACAAATAAAAGGTAAAAGCTATACCTAATTTTTCATGTTTCAATGTATGACCGCTTAAAATCTAGGTACCACAGTGTACCACGTTGATTCATTATTTCTATTCTTTTTTATGCAACCTTTTCCTGATTGATGCAGTTCTCGAGAAAAAACTCAGTGAATTTGAGGCCGAGAATGACGAGCTTGAAATCGAAAAACAATTGCCGCAACACAATGAACCTCATCTATCATCGAGCACAGAGTTTTCAGATGATCTTGATGATGCCGAGTTGGGTTCAACCTTAGTGGATGGTGAAGACAATGGTAAGAAGATTGTGCAACATAGCGTTGGTTTAGTTTAACTAAAAAGTTTTATACGTATTGGCATATACATATATAAATTAGTGCAACAAGATCAATTGGATAATAATCTTCCTATAGCTCCTTATTTGTCTAAGATGGCTCGTTTGAGTTCTGAATGTTCGGATCCCAAGCTTCAGAGCGACTGTGTGCCCGGACAAAAATGGAAATGTGTCAATGAGGCGGGCCGTTGGCGAAAGCATAAATGTAAATTTCAGGTGAGTTTATTATGAATTAAACGTATACTACTCATTGTAAAAATACATTTTCTTTTCATCATATTCAGAATAAATACATCACTTATCTTAAATTCTCTCTGATCATTTTACTTAAATAAATTATTGTCTAGGCGCTAATATTTATATTAAAACTTATATCGATAATAATTCATCAGCAGCAAGATGAAATAAAATACAAAATATCTGGCAATATAATAATTCGTGTCTCTGTTTCAACGAATGTTTCGTAATTCTATTAGGTTCAACTACAATCTCATCTCGCTGAAATGAACAAGCTTACTTCACGAAACAAACGCAATTGTGCATGTTTCACTCCAGACGGTGTCGTCTATACAAAACTAAAGACGGATCGAGACTATTTAGGCCCACGTATTCGCAAGAGGTCAGTATTCAAGTTTATCTCGCCCAATTCCGCATTGATTCACACCACACTACATCCGTTTGTACAGGGGTCATCACGGTCTATTCGCTCGTCGACATAAGCGTAACATTGACGAGCCGATAGCGTTGCCGATAACCACCGAATTTTACAATGACAATCCCTCCGAAACGATGTCCCGTCTACTTCATATCTCCGGGCTCGTGACCGAAATCGAAAAGCATCTCGAAGACGAGATGAATGGTAAAATGTCGGAACGTGTGCGTCGCAAGCGTGATACAGTCGATAGAATCACAAATGTCATTCAAGACATTCAGGAAGCCCTAGACAATCTGGAAGAGGAGTTTCGCGATGAACGAGCACTACACAGTAATCGGACTCGCAAAATCAGCGGCGATAAAGTTGCCGAGAAATGCTTTATCGAGGCAAATTTCAAAGTCAATTGTTCCGACATCATTGTCGATGATCATCGCGGTCTAAAGGAATCACGTCAACAAATTGACTTACTTATTCGTGTTCTGAAGAATAAAATCAATTACTTGAAGGATCTGAAAAAGGCATTGCGAGATAGCAATCGTGCCGGCACATCATCCTTTTCGAGCCGCGATGAAACGGATAACGAGAATATTTCGGGACAAAGTGGCGGGATGACGGTGGAGAACATGGAAAATAGTTCGGTGGATGCGGATATGTCTGCGGGTGGACGTCGACAAAAAGGACGCAAAGGACCGTTGTTAAGGCCCATTGTTGACTCCCATTCGCATCGTCACAAAAAGATTCGAAACAATTTCACGCAATCAGAAACGGTTGATAGCAACGAAAAGCCATCTATTGATTCGAATCTCTTTTCAACGGATCGTAACGACATTCCCGAGACAATAAAAGAAAATTTACCACCTAATGGTAGTGAATCGTCGTCGACGGTGGGTAAGCCGAAAAAAAATCATCATCATCGAGTCGGGCAGGATAATCGGGGCAATGGTAGACGACCGCATAACGAGCATAGTCGATTCCATCAGCACCAGCATCATCATCAGCTCCACAACCATTTTATGTTGAATTTCACAACAGAATCACCGCTCCAATCCACATACGATTCAACGAGCTCGTCTCACATATCGTCGACTGTGGGTGGTTCATTGTCGCCTTCGACACATAGTCCGTTTGCTAGAACGACGGATAGAAATGGTTTGGACGAAAAAATTCATGGAAAAAACGATGCTGGTGATAATTTGGGAAAAAAGGATCCCATGCTAGTCGTTTCATCGCATCGGACACCAACCCTGGACATCACGACCGAAAGCTATAGCCACGAAGTGAATGGTTGGGATGAGAACAATCAGAGGTAGGATAGGAGTAGATGGGATTTTTTTCAATGTGATGCAAAACTACCAATTATTTCTTTTGAAATTCAATTTTACTTTTCAATGCACTTCATTACGATTTTACATGTAGGTTTTCCATTAAAGGATTGAAAAATACAAACTTGTAATAGTGTAGTTAATCTAAATTGACCTACATGACAAATGAAAATTTAATTTGAAAACTTTATTTGCTCCAATAATTGTTTGAATCCCACCTATAGAGCCGATTTACAACAGTAATCCCCAAATCTCATTATCGATATGTGCGTACATCCTTTACAGAAGCACTGACCATAGCACCGAGGGTGGGCAATTGAGTGGCGAACCAGTCACGGTAAGCGCTTCGGCTGAATCCACTACGATAAATCCGATTGTGGCAACGACAACGATGTCCTCGCGTACGTTGACAACTACAACGACCACTGCCAATGATATAACGAACGTTTTCAAGGGTAAGGACGTGTGCAAAACACCTGCTAGTTTGTTGCACTATATGCTTTTTGAGAAGAGAGAAAATAAATCATCATCTCTCTCTCTTATTAGGGAGCTCTATTGTGAAAGTCTGTCTTTTATGTTGCAGGACATGGATCCAAACCATACAATACGAATGATCCGTTTCATCAACAAAAGTATCCATTTTCGGCACCTGCTGAGTGCTATTGCGAACCGGATACTGAAAGGTAAGCGAAAACTTTCTGGTGAAACCTTTTGAGACATTTTATTGTGCTAAATGTTGAAGTCTGCCAACTTATAAAAGGACTCTATTTTATGTGTTCATTATAGTGACTTCTTTTCAAATTAGTTGGTGGTTTTAGATTTAGTATTTTTTTTTTTTCGAAATAATTGAATCTCGAGCGTAATTTTTGTAAAATGAGCTTATTACTGGGATTTTTTAAAATAGTTTATTCAGGGTGCCCCGCATTTGGTGGTCAATACTGGAAAGGTTGATAGGTCAATTTGTTAGAGCAAAAACACCATTAATAAAATTGCCAAAAATTTACCTTCATGGGGAGTCATCCAAAATCACTACTTGTCCTCTTAAATTTATTTTTTTTTAAATGTGGAGATAAGTGTTAGTAGTTTTAGAAATTGAAGTCAAATTTTTCAACAATTGATTATGGGTGGTATGGTGGTAAATTTTAATTTAACGAAAAATTTGATTTTCGTTGATTTTCATAGGAAACACGATAGCGTAGTAGTAAAATGTTTACCAATTATATAGATGGCGTTGTTACTCAAACAAATTATCCTAACAACTCTTACAGTATTAACCATCCCAATGGCCCCCTGTATACAGTTAATTACATGTTACAAATTAACGGCAATTTGACGCATTTATCAGCATTGTGCAAATCATATTTTTTATTCGTTGGAAGTTTCGGGGTCTATGTAGAATCTCCCTGGGTCTTTATCGATAAAGACTTCAGTTTGGAAAGTTATTCGAGTTTTTTTACAACATGAAAACACCAAGGTTTTTTGTTTAATATTTTTTTTCCTCGTGAAATTAGCCAATAATATTCTGCTCCAAATTACAGGTAGGATAATTCTATGTATCTATCAAATCAGTTTTCTGTTTCTATACAGAAATATTAATCTTGTTCAGTGCTCGGGTACGACTTGAAATATTACTTTATAAATCAATATTATCCATCCATTTAAAAAAAAATATCAATTCAATTTAATTTCCCATTCAACCAACTTTTCCAGCAAGTCCTTGAAATTTTATGCCGGAATAAACCACACATTCGCTCGTATAAATATAACTTTCAACATTTTGCTAATCGATTCATGCGTAACTTACAAAAGTATTTATACGTTATGTTCTTACGTTCATTTTTTATTCATTTCAGTCCGCTTGATGAAAAGGAGATTGAACGCGAGGAACGTCGTAAGTTGAAGGAGGAACGTCAACGTAAAAAGGAGCGTAAACGTAATAAAAAGGCACGCATGGAAAAGGAGTGTCTGTCAGAACGAATGAACTGTTTCAGTCATGATAGTAATCATTGGCGTACGGCACCGCTATGGAACGATGATCCTTTTTGCTTTTGCATGAATGCCCACAATAATACATACTCGTGCGTTCGAACTATTAATGCCACACACAATTTTCTATATTGCGAATTCACGACAGGACTAATAACGTATTATGATCTACGAATAGGTAAATAATGAAATATTTTATTGAAATTACGTTTCGTGTTTTCGGCACTAAACAATTCACATTCATTAGGTAGACTTCATACGGGCTCATATCGGTTAAATTTTTTATTTGTTGCCTATTCGGTTGTAATATGACATCAGGACATTGTTGGTTCAAATTTTTTTCCCAATGGAAATTAAAAATGATTCGCGATAAGTTAATGGAGATATGTTTGCATGTTGCAATTTGTTAAGCAAAAGTCAGCGATCAACTGTATTATACACTTGGGAGCCAAAAAATCGACCCACCCCAAATGCTTCCGTTCTAAACACGATTACTCAGAGAATAATAAACAATAGGGGGATTCATGCTCGCGTTCGTATATTGAAATACGATGTTATATCGTATTTCAGTTGTCATTAAATTCAAAAGTCTGTTATTTCTCTCCGAATACGATACCTGAAATAACATTTTGTGCTGGGGTGTTATTTGAATATCGTATTTGGCATAGTATGATATGAGTAAAAACTATAATTGCCTATTTGTGTTTTTGTGGAAACAAAATTTATCCTTTTCGACCTGTTTTATTTATGGTGTAGGTGTTTTATAAATCATTGAGTTGTTTAGTATTGACGGATTGGGAATTTAAGTTTCAGAATAGGGACAGAAAATACGAAAATCGTATAAAATTTACTTTTTTCCTAGTAACCAGGTTGTTTTTAATTGAGCGGAAAGAGAGACTTTCTCGCAATTCTCATTTAAACTTAT
Source organism: Microchrysa polita (assembly GCA_949715475.1). Classification (NCBI taxonomy): domain Eukaryota; kingdom Metazoa; phylum Arthropoda; class Insecta; order Diptera; family Stratiomyidae; genus Microchrysa; species Microchrysa polita. Next base: position 88,504,118 of record OX454420.1, on the reverse strand, counting down.
AATTATGACACATAAAACGAAAATTTGTGATTTTTTTTGTCAAAAAATCAGCTGTTCATTGTTGTTGTTGCATAGTATAACATAGTATTTCATATACGACTAGGATTTTTGGGGCGTTCATTCAAATTTTGTTGTGTTATAATACTCAAATACGCAATAACAAGGATTTCTGATATACGAAGCGAGCATGAATCCCCCTAATTTATTATTAAACTGTGTTAAAACTGAACATTTTATTTTATGACGATACTTACAACATTAGTTTTTACGCCATAAACTATGTATGGGGACTAAAGCGGATTTTGGGGTAGTTTTTGAGTATGTAGAGGGGCGCGGAAAATTTTGTTAGAGTGCAGATATATTAGGTAACCTCTGGAGCATGTAAATGCATACAATCTGTTTCATTGCGATGCCTAAAACTTGGGTTTTAAGGCTTCATACGCTCTTTGAGGCTTGAAAAACACTTAGGGGTTGTTTTTGAGGGAAGGAGAGGCGTAGAAAATTTTTTAATTTTGCCATTGAATCACGGCAAATTCGAGACATCATCAAAATTTAAAAGTGGCAGTGCTAACTTGGCCGACATAAATCATGTTTTAAAGCACAGCGTTTGGGGTGAGTCGATTTCTTTCCTCCAAAGTGTATTTGTATTTCTTTGAGTCTTTCTAGACTCTGTTCACGCAAATTCTTGGTTTTGATATCACTCTAGCCGAAAAATATGTTCAAATGTAAACGATTACGTATATACCGATATTCCACATAAAATTCATTTGAAATAATTACTATTACTACATTTAAGTTATATATTTTTTTTTAGATCCATTTGAGACAGAAAATCGCAATGCGTACCTAACGCCTGAAGAACGATCATATCTGCACGATACATTGGAACATTTAAAAGGATGTCGTGGTCGCAGTTGTACACTTCTACGTAGCACCGGACAAGGACAAAATATCGGTGGTGAACGGCACGTACCGGGAGTACGACCGGCTAAACGAAAATTCCAATCGAATGGTAAGCTCTTCTCAACATCCTTATTTTTTTAGATTTCTCTTCGTGAATTTTCATGTTTATCCTGTATTTTGACCAATCTCTTTTCTACGCTGTGACTAAACGCCAAATTGTTTATAAATGTATTTCTTCGCGAATAAAAAAAACTGTATTCGTACTACCACTATATGTCTATGTCAATGTGTTCAGCTGGAAGTTATTTGTATCCGGAATTTGACGGTCCGCAAGCTAAACGGAGGAAGTTTTCAAAGTGAGAGTCTCTTTATCTACATATATGTATCATGTTTTCTTAATTTTTCTTTAATCATTTTTCGTTTATCGAAATGCACTGTTCTATTCTGTATCTTATTACTTTTCTATTGATGCTCAATTCTAACTTTCATTTAACTTATTCTTCCTATCTTCTATTTTGTTACTAGTGTTGTTTTTTTTATGATTTAAGGCTATTGAGTAAAGTTGTGAATGATGAAATTGAAGCAATTCAGATAATCATATTTAACAAATATTTAACTGACATGTATCTTTTGCACAGTTCTGCACGAGCACTATTTTTTGATGACACTCATATCAATTTATTAATCTCTACCAGCTTTAGATGTTTTGGTAAAAAGCTAGCTAACTTCCACTTACACTTCTGCGGTGAGTGATTGGGAACATGTACAGGGTGCCAATGCGTAAACTTTTAAAGGATTCGTAGCATAATCACATCTTAGCAGAAGTTGAAGGAGAATTGGGATGGACAAATAAATATATCTTAGGGTGAAATCACAGAAATGTAACTTTGAAGCTCTGAAGGAAGTAAGCATTTTACTATCCGATTTACAAAAATTAGTCGGCAACGATAAGCATTTTATTTTAGTATTCTAACTAATGTAGTTTGAAACATATTGAGGTTATAGCAGCCTAAGGAAATAAGTTTAAACATATTTAAACGCCTGTGACAGCTAAAGGGCTTAGAACTGGGGGCATGTCCCGTACCCATTTTTGCCGGAAAAGCCACTTTAACGAGTATGTTATATATGCTAAGCACTTTTATTTTTTTATCATTAATCCTCCTGAACCTGTCAGGGACAACTCTAAAATTAAATAAAAAGTCCGCTTAAATTAAACATACCATATACCAGCAAGGCCTGAATTAGAATCCATGTATTTGATTTTTGTCTCTATGGCACGATAGCCCGACGTCGGGCCTTTCCCGCCTGGATTGAAGTCGCGGTCACGCGACCTTGTCCTCCAGTTTCGAAAGCCTAGCATCTGGTGGGCGTCCTCACATACAGAATGCTCCCATCGGGCTCTCGGTCGTCCACGCAATCTGGCTCCGTCCACTCGTTGCGCGTTCATCATCTTTTTGGGCATGCGATCGTCGTTCATCCTTTGTACATGTCCCGCCCATTGCAGCCGCTGCAACTTCACGATCTTCGACACCTGTAGCTCATCATACAGCTGATACAACTCAAGGTTGTACCGGGTGCGCGATTCACTTCGTTCACGAATGGCCCCGAAGATTCTTCGGAGAACCTTTCGCTCGAATGTGTCCAACAGGTGTTCAGAGTTTTGGGTTAGGGTCCATGCTTCACAGCCATAGCATAGCACAGGTCGGATTATGGTTTTATACACGTGGAGCTTCGTGTTCCTGTCCACCAGCTTCGAATTCAAAATTTGGAGGACCACAAAATAACACTTATTAACTAGTTGTATCCGTCGCTTTATCTCATCTGTTTCGTTAGCGTCCTTTGACAAATTGCAACCCAGGTAAGTGAAGTTGTCTACATACTCTATATTGAGGTCCCCCACTGTGATGCTTGAATTTACTGGCGTTCTTGTTTTTGATTGCATCATGACCTTGGTTTTAGATTCGTTGATATGTAGCCCAACTTCTTTGGCGGCGTTATTGAGATTATGCAGAAGGCTCTCTGCATCACCCAATCTTCGAGACATGATGTTGATGTCGTCGGCGTACGCTACTAGTTGAGTCGACTTAATGAGTAGCGTTCCACTGCTGTCCAAATTCATGGCTCGAATTACATGCTCCAGAGCCAGGTTGAAGAGCGTCGGCGCCAGCCCGTCGCCTTGCTTGAGTCCAGTACGAGTTTCAAATAGGCCAGTGAGTCTGTTCTGAACTCTGACCTGCGAGACGGTATTAGTCATTATGAGTCGCACTAGCTTAGCCGGTATACCAAAATGCAGCAGAATGTTGTACAGTACGCTTCGATCGATACTGTCGTATGCCTGCTCGAAGTCGACAAATATTTGGTATACGTCGGTGTTATATTCCCAGCACTTCTGGGTACGGATTAATTCTATTTTCTAGAATCCTAGATAAAATCTTATAAGTCGTAAAAACTAATGAGATGCCTCTGTAGTTCTCGCATTTTAACTTATCCCCTTTTTTGTGGATTGGGCAAATTATACTTTTGCGCCAATCTTCCGGGATTATTTCGTCGTTCTATATTTTAACGATAAGTGTGTGTATAGCCTTAACAAGGCTCTCCCCACCATGCTTCAGTAGTTCAGCTGGAATCTCGTCAGCGCCCGGGGCTTTATTATGTTTTAGTGATTGCATGACGAGATCAACTTCTTCTATTGTTGGGGGTTGAACGGGAGGGCCTGTCTCAGCCGTCAGCTCCAGCGCTTCTTGTGTGGGGTTGTTCGGTTGAACATTAAGGAGCTCTTCAAAATGTGAGGCCCAGCGTTTATCAACGCTATCGGTGTCGCTAATTATATTGCCATCCTTATCCTTACAGAGGCTTGTCCTGGGTTGGTATCCACTTTTAATTGAATTAATTAGCTTGTACGCTTGTCTACTGTTCCTAGTCTTTGGTTTTACGTTTTGGCTTACGTTTCTTACGTCTAATTAACCTATTCGAAAATCGTCGAAGCTCGTCATAATTTTTTTTTTGGCTCTAATTGCGCGTTCGGTCCATTGGCGATATGCCTAGTTTTTCGCATCTACCGCATCTAATTCTATCACGGATAGTAAATATGACATAACTCTATTTGTAACCATTAAATATCTCCAATAAATTCTTTAATTAAGACTGAATGGCGTTCTTCGTATATATTGGCAATCATCGCTATCTTATTATTAACGGGTAAGATGAAAATATGTACATTGTTTTTAAACCCCGAAGAATTGCCACTAGGGGACCACAAATTTAAGCAAACCAAGTACTGAAAAAGTATCTACAACCACATAGTTTTACATTAATAGGTACTATTTCTATGTATATGAAAATTGAAGTCCTAATCATGAGTGCTAGTGTCAAAAAGGTAAGAGCCCCGTTAAAACCTTTATTAGGTTCACACGTCCTAATGTAATACGTTTTCGACTTTTTTGTATCATTTTAACTTGTTGTAGTGCGATGATCATTAATACTAATTATTTTAATATATTTCTGAGCATATTTATAAAACTAAATAAATTCAAAAATCAATTTCGCCACTCAGATGGAACACGAATGCCAAACGAAAGGCCTGGCAACAACAACAGCAGCGAATCCATCAAAATAACGAACCACCAAAGCGCAATCGAAACGGACAGCAACAGAACACTAGTCGACGATCTGTCTGGACCGAACAGGACCTCTACAACTGAAAGCTATTCCCAATAAAAACTAAGAAATTAAATACATATGTATTCAAAAGTTATTGCAATTTAAGAAAGCATACACACTCAAAGAAGAATATTATTCAATTTATCATTGAATATGATTGAATGTTTTAATTATTATTATATAAAACTAATTACGTCAGTGCATAAGCCCGTTTTAAAATAAAAGCAAACCTAATATAAAATAAAAATTGTATCATAGATTTTAAGTAGCGACATACAGAGTAGCCTAAGATCAAATAGACATTAAGAAAGAGTAAAATGTCACCAGAAATCAAGGTTTGCAGCAGTCGACATAGGTTAGTGGGACCGCTTTAGATTTTTCTTATTTAATTTTGAGTTAGAATAGGATTTTTATGATACTGATATTTGTTAAATCATTTTAAAATAGTACATACTTTTTTATATGCATTTATGTGTAAAGTGAAACTGTATTATATGCTAGGATTTTATGTAATTGGTTTAAATGCCGCCTATTTGTGTAATATTATGTAACATATTGTGTACTATTGTCATGTCATGAACAACGATTTTGAGTCAAATTGAAGTTTGTTTTAAAGTGCTTGAGGCTACGATATATTGAGGAAATTATCATGACTTGTTCCATGTTCAAATTTTTTTCTTTTTATTTTGAGTTTTATATGAAAGCACAAATATAAAAACAGTCAATGAAATAAAGTTGTTTTTATTATAGATTAAGGTAGCGTTGCTACGAATTTGCTGCAGTCCGAAAATAGGGATTTCTTACTCCGCACACATACACGGTCAATTCGAAATTTTTTTTTTATTTTCGTTTTGTCAAAATCGAAAAAATGTATGAACTTGACAGAACGAGGAATCCAAAAAATGAATTCGGACGCTTCGTGTGTGGGCGGCCTTATGGTTAACAATGATGATGGCAAATGAGAGGTATCATTCTAAAGAGGCTTTTGAACAATTTGTCAACTGAAAAAAAAGTAAAAGGAGAAAAGTAAAAAAAACATCAAATGTTTATGCATTTATTTTTTAGAAAATTTTTACAATTCTTCAAGCTAATACTGTGACACAAAAACAAATTACGTCCAGTATCAACTAATCAACATGTCTATTCGGCTCTGTCCTTTTCCCATGAAATATTCGTACATACGCCTTTCGTACACCAAACTTACTCATAGCCACAATTGGAAAGAAGTAATTAAAATACACCAAAAGCAATGATCGAAGATTATAAAGAATTCGAATAATTGAAATTGGATACAAGTACTCGTACATAACGATATAGTAAAAGAGAAAGCCTCTCTCCCACCAAGCCAGCGATTTATACTTTAGCTTTTCCACCGTCTCCTTTGGTGGTGGCTTTTCAAAATCTGACTCGAAATATTCATATCCTCGACAGCCGGCCATGCGTTTGGCAAAACATATATACGGTCTGAAGTTCAAGATTGTATCAGAATACCAGAGACCATCCAATAGGGCATGACTCATCGATTGGAATTTATCGTCCGTTTGATCCAGGGCCGGTCTACAAGAATAAATGTTCATTAATTGTACATTTTAAGCTTGGGTCATTCTCGATTTCGATATCTGTACGCATGCTAGTAGGGAACTCAAAAAAAATGTAAATGACTGGAAAATTTTTGCGTAAACCCATAAAGTGGTTATCCTTACCTATAAACACGATCCAGAACTATATCCATCCGTTTCATTGTCTCATCAACGGATTCTGTACAAATATTGATATCATCCTTTATTCCCATCAAATAGCCAATGACACGCCACAGATGCACTAGCGGCTCCATAACCTCAGGCGTATTGGGTATGCCAAGCATATGCGGTCGCAAGGCTATAAAACCTAGAAACCCAAATTGTGTAAGTGCCATATCGCGTTGTGTTATTGTAATATTTTCGGCACGTTCGCACATTTTTCGTGCCGCTAAGTGAGTTTTTCGGACAATCGTAATACTTTGCCAGGCTTTCGAGTCCGTTTTCATGTCATAATTGTGCCAGGCCACAACATGGTAGATAGTTCGGACATAACGTCGATAGGCATCCATTGCAGTACCGGATCGTTTAGAGCAAATTAAAACTTTCAAAATGCTGGGTATGGCAAGAACGGCTATTAGTCCAACAAGCATTCCCGTGCTCATAGCCGATGAGTATTTCAGATAATTCTTTTGGCCTCTGAAATAAAAAAATAAATATGATTTTCTTTTTTGACGAATGAAAATATTTAATAAGTTAAAAGCAATAAAATTGAAGTAATTTACAATCTCTACCATGAAACGATCCGTGTTCTGCATGGAAGCAGTTAAAGGGTTTTTTTATAAAGATGTTATGGATGTGGTTTAGTGGATGCAAATGCGGATCAGTAAAAATATTAATTTGCAGATGAAGATGGAGATTTTTCTAAATCGGTAAATTATTTCAACAATTTTATATTTATTTTACATTACATCAAATCGATTTTATTAAAGAATCCCGGTGTAGAAAGTAAGGACATCCGCGATACGATAGTTTTGGTAAAAATCTGTGCGCAATTAAAATATTTTTGCACAACTTTTTTTAAGCTAGAAAAGTATCATTAAATCAATTTATGAATTGGTATAATTAAGAGCATTCTTGAATAAACGGCGTCAGTAGGACTGGGTTTTGCATATGGGTAGCATGGGCAGCTCTCCGGCGCGCAAATTTTTAGGCATTTCATCACATTCCCAATCAAAAATCTTTGAAGTCAATTCATATAATAATAATTTTAATTAATTACCGTAACTAAATCTCTCGGGTTCTAGCACAACTGGCCGGCGAACATTTTTTTGTAAGATTTATGTAGATATGTGGATTTAAATTTTTAGTAAATAAGAAGATGGTTCATTTTAAAATTTTCAAATATTCTTGAGCGAGAACGACTAAAAGTAAAATCGAATTAGTGGTCAAATAAAATCATGAACAGCGCACTTAGAAAGGCCAAATAACAATCTTAAGGTACGTTGGGCTAGACACGACTGCATCGGCTCTAGCAACAGCGACTCGCTCATTTCATATAAAAACTCATTTTTCTCTCATTCTAAAAACGAGTTTTTATATGAAATGAGCGAGTCGCTGTCGCTAGAGCCGATGCAGTCGTGTCTAGCACAACGTACCTTTAATGAATCCCTCCCGATTTGCTTTTAAGGCATTTTATAGAAGCATTCAAGCATTATTTTTATTTCGTTAAATTGACCACCTTTATTCCGATACTTCTCGTTAAAGTTAATTTTTATTTATTATCCGCTTCAAATCCGCATAGAAATATGGCTGGCGGATGCGAGTGAGAATTTCATCATGCGGATGCGTACGCAGATGCTGCGAATGTGAAATTTCGTGTGGATTATTTAGATGCGGACATATCCGTAACATCCCCAGTTTAATATCCAAATATACGAACAATATCCTGTATGCAGTTTTTTTTAAACAGTCGTTCATTATGAATTATCAACTTCTAAGTGGATAGGATAGTTCCTAAAGAAATTGTCGGAACGCGAATCTAATTCGTTTAGAAAATTAGAAAACTAATAGAGTTGCAAGCAAACTTCTTCCGTAATAAACTTTCAGGCAAGGAAAGAGGTACACTTCATGTTTCTACTACTGAACTGCTGCTTTATTTGAATTTTCAGATTGTTACTAATCATTACATTTGAAAATGTGTGAGTATAAACACTTTTATTAGAACCTAACTTTTATAATTTGCTGCATTAAATTTTTGTTTATATAATGGAAATATGTACCTGGAATAACAATTAAAACACAAAAACCAGTGTAAATATTTATGGAAACATAGGTAAACAGTTTCCACAAATATTTACGCTGGATTTTGTTTTATGATTGTCTGAACCATTATTTTGTATTTTCAAAGTATATAATTGTTTTATTTGTCAATAATCGTCCTTATTCGCATGTAACTTTCCAAAAACCAATGTGAGAAATATGGAACAGCAGCTCAAAAATTGTCGAAAATTTTCCCTACTTTTACCAAAATAGCCCAAAATAACAGTAAGATTAATCCATAATATGTCTGTATGTATTAGTATTAGGCGATAACAAACAGACTGACTGGTACCTATCTCGAAAAAAAACTGTTTCTTTTTCAAATGTCATGCGGGAGTGACTGCGGTAATCAGCAATCAAGTATGTATGTACATATTGGCGATAAGATATGTTTGTTGGACTATTGAAAAATATAAAACACTGATTTTCCAGCCGCTTAACATAAGAAATTCAAGATCAATTGGATCCAAAGTCAGACTACAAATAAAGTAAAAAAAAAAATAATTAATAACTCCAATTTCTACATTAGTGCATTTCATCATTCATTGCAGATACATAATTGCAAATACAATTATTGGCCTTACATGTAATGCACACATGCAAGTACTGATGCAGCTCACTCTAGACTCGATATCTAACAATTTGACGCTAGAATGAATTCCCATATGCGTTCCATGCACACTATCTGTTATGCAACTCAATTTCTCATTTGTTTGTCCAAAAACATTTCTATAGTATTAAGTAAATATTGGGTTCATACATTTATTTAGGTTATAGGTTAGGTAAAGGAGTGACCGCAGTTTCTCTCAGCGCACTGAAGATCTGAAACTGATTCATTGTCCATACTCGACATTTACTTACTTTTTAAAAAGTTCTGGATTAAACCATGGAGGCAATTCAATATTAACACTATCGGCATTCTGATCGATCGGCTCTTCGCCTTTCGGTCCCAAAAGACGCGCCAAATATACTTCACCTAAATGAGATTTCAGAAAACCAAAAAATCAAAAATTCACTACAGAACTTTAATCTTTTCTTATTACAATCTTCCGACTTCATAGTACTATTGTACGAGAATGCGCCCGATATAATAACTTTCCACTTCTATTCACTTCCTCCACTTCCATCCACCTAACGAACTCGAACCGGCTTGGTAGGAAGCTCAAAATAAACTGCTCTGCTCACTCAATGCTCGTGATCGCAGAGAACTTTAGTATTTTCCATCCGCGGTATCCGGTTCAGTATAAATCCATTCTAGCTAGCTAGTACTGTCGTGGTATGTACGTTGTAATTGTAAATGTGATTTTTGTTGCTTCTTGCTTCATTCATTGTAAAGATTGTAAATTACTACATGGTGTGTGTTCGTATCAGATGTACGACTAGCTTGCGCAGAGCAGGCAGGATGGGAGTTTGCTATGATAATCATACACTGAAAAAACATGCCATGTAATACTGACTAAGTTTTCCTGTTATTTTAAATTCATGTGAAATTAACATGAAAAGGTGTCTTTAACATTGAAAAATGTAAAAACAAACATTCATTATTGTTTGATTAATCGTTTATTATTTGTTAATTTAAACATGACAAGAAAAACAAGAAAAAAATGTGAACTAAACAGGAATTCTAAATTGGCATGTTAAAGTAGCAAGGAGCAATGTCAAAATGAACGGATTGTCCTTTAAAAGTATAAATTGACAGTTCACAGAAAATTTTTCTTATAATGTGTCAAAACGTGTGATTTATTTATAAATATGTAATTTTCTTCGACTTGCGTCTAACATCGACGTATTTAGGTAAGACCCACATTGACAGCAGCAGCAGCGGCAGAAGCATTTTTCTCCTTCTGCTGTCAAGGTGGGTCATCAAAGGCAAATGCGTGTGTTCTAAATTGAAATTTTTCTGCTGATGCCGATGCCTCTGCCGATGCTGATGCTGACACGGGAAATGTATTTCAACCATTTGACCAACTTCAATGTTATTTTGACAGTATTATCACATTAATTTAATTTAAAATCAACTGTTATTATGACATGGGTGGGGCATTCGGTAGCTCAGTGGCAGAGATGTCAATCTCTGAGTTGCCGGTGCGTGGGTTCGAATCCCACTGTGATCCATGGATGTTTGTGTTGTCCGTAAAATGCTCCTACGGCAGCCGGTTCTTCGATGTAAATCGTCCCGGAGCTACCCGTTGCTAAAAACGGCCAAGAGCTGCCAAGACCCCCTTCGACTCAAGAGAAAAAAAAAATCTCTTGAATCGCTACAACAACAACAACATGACATGGGTACTTTCAATTTGAACAAGAGGCATGTTATTCCAACCAGGATAATTGCATTTCGTTTCAACAAATATTTTCATGTCATTTAAAAGATATGACTAATTAGCTGAGAAAAAATTGTCAATTTAGTACATTTTTTGTTAATTTTACAACCATTTTTCGTTGAGTGTATGGATTAAAAATAAGCACTACACATTTAGAGCGACCGCACACTACAAACTTTTAATCGGCTGATAGTTTGATCGTTCTTCTAATCAGCACGAGACCATATGTGTTCAAGTATGCGCACTTCCATATGGTCTCGTGCTGATTAGAAGAACGATCAAACTATCGGCCGATTAAAAGTTTGTAGTGTGCCGTCGCTCTTAGGATGGTTACGGTTAGTATTTATGTTTTGTTATTTTATAATGTATTCAAACATGCAATCTGACCTTTCTCACCTGATTAGATTCAATGCAATGAGATCATATAGAAAACATGAGTTCTGTCAACGTCATCTAGAAATATCATAGCCGCAACTCAGCTGTACAATGACGTCATAGTTTAGCTCTTAAATTTTGGGTTTACACGAGCAAACAACAAAAACAAGCAGATGACGTAATAAAAAGCAAAAAAAAACAGTGCAACATTGGCGAACATAACCAAAAATTAAAAGCTGATTTTGACGTCTAAGATCCTACATTGCGGCCTTAATATATAGACGGCGTTGGTTCTGTCATGGAAAACGAAACCAATGACGCCAGCACGCATAATTATGCCATATAGCTCAGTAATATCGTGTCGATTTAGTACCAATCCGTGAAAAAAAAAATGCGAAAGCTTTTTTCTCACTCTTTTTCTATGTATTATGGGGCGCTGAATCCGAATATGAACTTTGCACCCTAAAAAAGTGCCGGAATATTAAAAAAATAAGAAAAAAATTACCCAGATTTCAGGTTTTTTGCCCATAAAAAATAAACAGTGAATTTTCCGAAAAAAATGTTCTACTACAAAAATACAATAGACATCTTTTCCTAGAAAATTGCTGAACATCATTTTTTTCTCAGACCCTCAGTTTGGGAGCTAGAGCTCGTAAAAGTACAGGCAATTTGTATCTTAACAATAAAAGTATCTAAGTTTCTCTATGATAATTTGTTTCACTTTACTATTTACATCATTAACAATTTCAGCAGGATTCTCAATATTTTGCTTGTTGCAACTCGTTTCCCCTATCCAACGGCCAACCAAACAGGTTTTTTGCTGCCTAAAGAGATATAGAGCAACTACTGGGCCTGTCTACACGCGAAACAAGAACAAGATGAAAACCGTTTTTTGAGAAGAGATTCGTGCATGAAGAGCAAGGCAAGGAAAAATTCAATTTTCATATAAAAACCGGTTTTGATCTCGAGTTTCACCGACTAAAAAACATAGTCAAATAGAACACTTGAGGGACTTTTTTTTATCGATTTAGTCTTTGGGCGAAAATTTCCTAAATTTAGCAATGCTCTAAAAATAATAATAAATAAATTATTAAGAAATAAAAAAATCTCCGCAAGTCGCTCTGAGCTTTAGGCTAGAAAAAAATTGCCGTAGGTTCTCAAATAGCCTAGTTCAGGGGTGTCCAACTTAATTTGTACGCGGACCACCATTGTTGTTTTGAAAAGCTTTGACGGGCAAAATACCTATGTTTATGTTTATGAGGTGGAAGATATTCTTTCATGCATTTTCTACAGATTCGCCAATTTTTTGCCAGCCAGACATTTTCGTCGTTATGGTGAAGTGTGTGTAGATTGTACGCGTATGATAACCAATTCACAAAATAATTTATGAATTTATGATGAACTTACGGGCTAGCGCCATGACAAAAATAATATTCTAAGACTGGGCTATCCAGACGATTTTTGTTCGGCAGAAAAGCTGGAATAGGGTTTCGATCTACGAGCCTTGCCAGCCATAATAACATGCATAGGTTGTGTTTTACAAATTTGTGCCCAAGATTTTTTAGTTACTTTTTACATAAAAATTTGTGCAAAATGCCGCTAAAGTGAGGCGCATATGCTTTTGTTTTCAAAGTCCCTCGCAGGCCGGATAAAACCCCTTAGCACGCCGTATGACTTAGGGCCGTATATTGTAAAGGCCTGGCCTATTTCTAGGATTTACCTTTAGTATTCAAAAGCATTGGGAACGAGAGCTAAGTTAGATATACATACATTAAATATTAGAGAGGATCTATAGTATATGTAATGCTACTTGCTAGAGAACTTGCATGAATCTTTCTAATTCACCTTTGGGTTGCATTAAATTATTATAATCCTTATTATAAGTCACTTTAACTGCTAACTTGTACTCTTGTATAGCCGTATATCAAACAGTATTGGTAAGCATTTCATGCGAAATTCCGATACATGAAGGTACTAAATTCGGTTGTTTGCCGAACGTCGAATTCAATCGTACGTATATGGTTTGATTTTATATTGCTCACATCCTCATCATACATTTTAGCAGATACAGATACCTATTTAACGAACAAAACGATTTTGTAAAATAGTCTGATAGCGTTTAGTTTTATGAGCTGTAACAATAAATAAAATGATATTATTACAATACTTAATTATAATGAATTTGAATTTAATTCAACAGCAATTTGTAAGTGATTAAATAAATTAACAGACAGTGTACTTTTGTACATTGTATCTAACGTATACGTAAAGTCAGACAGTTTTATGGACATCAGATGTATGTTAAAAAAGTGATTTCACACACAACTTACTATGCAATTTAGTAAAAATCTATTAATTACAAAATCACATAATAGCTAAATTAGTTATCCTAAGATAACTACACCGTGGTAATCCGTGGGAAATCAAGAAATCTTAATAAGTATTCATATTCTGAATAAAATTTACTAAATCGACAGATATCAGAGCTAATTATAATACAACACTAAAAATGTATCACTATAAAAGCAATCCTGCACATCTTGTTTCTTCTATTTATAACGACTGGTCTATACTCTTCAGGAGCTACAGATTGTTTGCCTTAATGGTGATTAATTTTTAGTGTCGTTTTATGTACAAGGAAAAGTTAAATAAAGAAGCGAGAAAATATTTTTTATTGCGTTTTTACGTGAACAATGTTCTGTACGATTACATTCAACTTATGCCTATATTTATTTGTTTCTTCTGCACCGATCTTAACTACATATAATGGAAATGTTGATTTGAATCTACCGAACTTCCATCAAGAAAGTTCGGAAGAAGAGAAGCCCGCATCTGTAAATCAATTGTAGAGCTGGCACTATGATTAAATTGATCTTTTTCGTAGGAATGATTGAGCCATAATTACGACGCAATTCGGATTTTTCGCGTAGTAGTTTCCGGACACCCTGTACATACTTATCCCGATTTAATGCAAATTGCCAAAATTATTTAATATAAATATTTGTATTATTCTCCTACTGACAGTTTATAAGCTCCATAATTATAATATAGAGCTCAAAAAATGCTACTTTAAAAAAATCAACCATTTTTTATTTTTTTATTGGTTTTTGACGAGGAAAATTAGAGATAGTGATATATCGAATATTTTTTGTTTATATTATAAAAAATATTGTTTCCGCCCGGGATCGAACCGGGGACCTTCCGCGTGTTAGGCGGATGTGATAACCACTACACCACGGAAACAGTTGGAGAAAGTTTACCATTTTTAAGAGTCGTTTCGTTAGTGTTATTGAATAAATGTAATGTGCGCACATATTTTAGTAAGTTTATTTTTAGTTTGGCAGATAAGTTCGTATTCACGAATTATTCACACCAAAAAACACATCTACGAGTAGATCATTATTTTCCTATTTTTCAGTAGCAATGTTGACAAAAAGTATCTAGCCATCATGTTTACAGCTACGATGTTTTGTCTCATATCAATCTAATCTTATCGATAGCCCACTATACTGAAAGTGTTGATAACAACCGGTAAATCTGACACGGCAATGAAATCTTATCGTTGTTAGAGTATAAGGCGGATCCTGCGAGAAAGCCTCACATTTTACAAGTCTGTCTTGCAAATCCTCCCGAAATTGTCCCACAAAATGTCTAACGTGTCCCACTTTTCGGGGAAAGAGACTTTTTTGTTTGTCTTTGGGGTCTTTGAAAGGCTGTAAATTTTAAATAGCTTTGATATTTGTATAGCAAAATGTGCACCACAATATGCTCCTTGATCTTTTATATTTTTTTTCAAAATTGAACCCGTTTGCTCTTGCAATTTGTTTGTCGTTGGGTCGCATCTTTGAACCGGCTTTTTCTCCACAATTAGGCTTTTACCATGAATATGTTTATGGTTTTCACAAATTAAACATTTTTTTTATTATATTATGTTAATGAATTTTATTTTCACGACAACACTGTAGAGTTGTCATTTTCACATAACCTTAAATTATCATAGTAAAAAAACAATGTAAAATCTATATTCATAAAAATCTTGTGTCACGGTGTTCAATACGGCTCTACGGATCTTTAGGATTTTTTTTAAATTACAGATACTTAGGTATGAGAATAGGACGTAAAGTCTCTTTCATACCACTACAGGTGACTCTAATGTTTTCTTTTTTATTCAAATAATTTAGCCGTTGTTCGTACATTTTAGTTATTTAAATTAAATCGGGGACTTTAATGCAAGCGGAGCAAGCACAAGATAGGAGCGTACCAAGCTGACACACCTTTAGTAGGAATTCTACCTATACAATTGAGATTTTTTCTTAGACGGAAATATTCTAACATATGCTTGTTTGGCTCCATATTGAAATATTGCCGTAATTGGTAAATAGAAGCTCATCAATCGGCTTAGTCGGCATGCTGAATTCATAAAGTGCCGACATATGTCAAATTTTAACAGAAATTCATGTAATAAAACAAACATTCCTACCTTGGCTCTTGCATACATCCCTAACTTACGATACTCCAACCTAGATCTAACAACCTCTTCTTTCCACTTGAATTCATTCTCAAAATACTCGTAACCATCACAACCAGCACATCGTTTGGCAAGGTAAAGCACGACGCTGTATTGCATATGGTAGACGTAATGACACATACCGTTAACCAATGCCCATGTCATATGTGTGAAGTTTGTGTCCGTATTTTCCAGAGCCGGTCTAATAACATTCGACAGAAGAGCCTCCAGTCGCGCACGCGTCTCTACTAAAGTGTCTGTACACAAATTACACTCATCCTTGATGCCCATCATATAGCCAAGAACTCGCCAAAAATGTACCGTATCCTCCAGTGTACTCTCGTCCGTCGTGTGAATACCCAGCATTCGCGACCGAAGAATGGTAAAGCCCATAAAGCCAAACTGTGTAATTGCCATATCACGTTGTGTGATAGTAATATTTTTGGATTTTTCACAGAACTTCTTGACATTAAGGTGAGTTTTGCGAACCATGCTTATACTCTGCCATGACAACGAGTTCTGGCTGAGATCATGCTCATGCCAGGCTAATACGTGATAGATGGTTTTGACGTACCGACGATAGGCACCCAATGAAGTAGTGGAGCTGCCCGTGGTCATAAGCACTTTCAGTATAGATGGTATGGCGAGGATTGACAAGAGACCCATGAACATTGCTGAGTACATCGATGTAAGGTGATCCCGGTAGAATTGTTGGCCTCTGGAAAATGAGAGTAAAAATATGTAGCCTTGTGACTCAGACTATATTCAGTGAATAAGAAAATCTAAAAAGGAAATGCAAATAACCGCAAAATACACATATGCGACTTTTATATGGAAAATTTATTGTAAACAAAGTCATGCACATGCGCAGCTTAATGCTGTAACTTCTTAATAGGGGCGTCGGAAAAATGGGGGCAATGAATGCGAAATTTCAAAATTAATAGATGGTTATTAATTACTTAATCAGCAAAGTTCCTGTTGTATAACTGTATACCAACAGCATCAAAATTTACACTATTGCGAAAAGTACATTTAAATGGGATTGAAAACGTTGGGGGGTAAAAAATTTTAAATTTTAAATAGTGTGTATTCTAGTGCATTGCGGTTGAATACTCCAACCAATGAAAAAGCCAAAAGCATTAAACCATACCAGCCCCAAACACTAAATTTCCTACGCCACTGCTACCTACAAAAAAAATCAAATTGTCCCCTTTAATTTCAGATATTTCGTTTCCTTCTTTTTCTTCTTCATTGACTATATTAAACAGTTAATTTTGTTTTTATTTTAAATAAAGTCATTTTCACGGAGCGTCTAATTATTATAATATAAATACATAAACGATTAATTTAAATAAAAAACAAGCATAGTCCATAATATTATATACATTCAATCATACATAAAAATAAAGGCTCTGAGGTCAACGTTACAGATGCACGTACGAATATACGTTATAAGAGTAAAATATTCACAATAAAACAGATTAAATGTGAAAAAGAAGCATGATTACCATTGTATTGCATTATCAGCAGTATGAATATATTAAAATGACCGCAACCGCAAGTATTATTAAACAATCTTTGAATGATACAAAAACTTCAAACATACATTTATCACAAAACAACTTACAAAGCATGCTTAAGAGTCTGGTTATGGTTAAGTATGCTAATATAATTCAATCATATTGTACCTATACATAACATGAATCTGTCGAGACAACTAACATTTACAACAGCTAACATTAAGGTCCCTCTAGATTAGCAGCCAAATGGCTGCGCGTCCAAAAACTGGCATCGCGTGCAGCCATTTGGCTGCTCCTTAGCATCCACACTAGCAGCTAAATGTAGACAGAAAATGACATAACCAAAATTTCATTTTGGTGATTTTTTTTTTAAATTCAATTATCAAAATCGGACTCTGCGCGTTTGTATTATTACACGGCCATTCAAGAACTATTCATTTTCACACAAAAGAACAAACAAAAGTTGGAAAATTGTCACTTTGAATTTGACAAGCGGTTGTCAAAGCGGTTCGTTGAGTTGCCATATTGAATATCAAAACTGGACGAACAGCCAAAGGGCGACATGTTTGGACGGAATGACAGCAGCCATTTGGCTGCACGTGTCGCCATTTGGCTGCTAATCTAGAGGGACCTTTATGCAATATTTCAAGCATTGATATGTACATTTTTATTTAGTGTGTATTAAATTGATAGTCATAGTTCATTTGCAATTAAGAGATCAATCATCAATGTTTTGCTGCAGCAGATATTTAATACAAGAAGTACGTTTTATTGGTCGAGTACAGGATAGAACAGAACATCTTCCATACAAATTTTGACAGTTACTGTTTTATATAAAACAGTGGTTCCCAACTCAGAAACGAAAAACTCTTGTAACATTTTGCAATCAGGTTCGAATTTTGATAAACATTTGGAGTAATTGGGCTATAAGCAACGAACCTAAGTAACAAACCTAAGCAACCCATCGCCTTCCCATAATTACCGACCTAGTAGCCAAGTATTTATTGGATAATTTGTTACATGATGATGAGAGCGCGTGTTTGGCATGTGACTTTAATTAGTCACAAGAAAATATAAGTTTTTTCTAAGAAGTCTCCCCGCGGACCACCTACGGGTTTTTCACGGACCACCCACGATCCGCGGACTACCTGCTGGGAAACAGTGATATAGACAAACTCCTGCCAAATTTGTAAGGAAGTTGTGCTGTTTTGTCCTGTTCTGACGCTCGCTACGAAAAAAGTCAGTCCCTATTTTTACAGTTATACGCAATCAAAGGATTGCCGAAAAAAGCACGCCTTGTTGTAATTTTATTTGCAAATCTTGATATGTATTTCTTAATATTCAATGAAATGAAGTCTTATTTTTTAACAAAATGTTATCCATCAAACACTTTATTATGTTAGTTTTTAAATTGCGATTAAAACCCACAGGTTGCTCTACCTTCTGAAACGATCGGTTTCAAACCATTCTGGTATCTGAATTTCTACCGTATCCTTATCCTTATCAACAGGATCCTGTCCATTTGTGCCAAGTAAGTTAGCCAAATAGTCTGCTCCCGCTAAAGTATCAAAATAATCACTTAAATATTCACATTTACATGGACCACTAAAGCAAAATTACACTTACTATTCATCTTAGTGTTAACACTTAACATTTAAACTAATTTTATACTGGCTTAATTGGATTCGTCGACCAAAGCTAATTTTCCTCCAAATCTGTAACAAGTATGTATGTCTAACAATTATTATAGTAAAAGCCAACTATCACTACGAGCTCACTAAACATTACTGATCAGTGGCGAAAATTTGCATAATATCGCGTTGGTAGCAAAGACGTTACCATCTTCATTTGCTTGCATTTCAAGAGAAGTAAAAACTATAATTTCATTTGCAAGTTGCTAATTTCTTTGCTTGTATGACATGTATTCATAACCATTACACGCTTTAGTTTAATTAAATCTACATTTTTAACAATGCTAATACATATATGCATTGTTAAAAATGTAGATTTTTTTAGATTTTGTTTAGATTGTTTTTGTATGCATACAGTAAAACTCCGTTAATATGGACCCCGAGATTTCGATAGCTCGGATTCTGTTTCAGAACAATTTTTCAGTAAAATTCAATATTAACTGCGTTTTTTTATCATTCCGTTTAGTTTTGGGCAAAAGAAAGTGATATAGAAAGTTTTGGAAAAAAAGAAAATGCCACTGAAGCTAAAGGGCAAGTTGTACAAAACGGTTGTACGTCCCGCACTCATGTATGGATCAGAATGCTGGACCATGTATGAAAGTTACGCGAAAGAAATGACAGCGACTGAAATGAAAATGTTACGCATGGATTGGTATTGCCATGTTCAACGGCGTCCGCCTGAGAACCCCGCAAAGAGAGCGATATCAATGGAAGTTCCACTTGATGGACCCAAGGCCAGAGGCAGACCGAAGAACACCTGGATATGTCAAATGAAAAAGCAACAACAACGCATTGGTCTCGGCGATGACACGATCCAAGATAGAGCTGCCTGTAGAAATATGCTGAGAAATTATCGCCAAAACGGGCGATGTGCCTACACCGCAGGTCGAGCAACGCGAAACCGTGGAGCGGTATAAAGAACGAGGCAAGGAAGAAGTTTTGGGCAACGAATATAACAACAAATGACAACTTACTTAGCTGTATAAATATGTAATAATTATTCCAATGTACCGCTCCCTGAATTTATAACGGCTATAGTGAAAATACAAGAATTTTTTAATATTGTGACCGGGAAAGTTAAAAGGGGGATATCTGGTAAAACAAACAAGCGAGTAAACGGCCGATAAAGAAATCAAGTCAGTGCATTTGTGTTTAATTGATTTATCATGATCTGATTTTTATGAAACTTGGTATCTATACACTTTCGATGAACCTGACTTGGATACTGTTACCGAAAATGTAATTAGCGGGTAATATAACAGTAAATCCAAATGTAAATTAATTTTTCGACAAGTTCGAGCATATCTTCAGCACTTTCTTTGCTATATTTTAGGATTGTTGATACCTATACATAATTCATTGGTGACCACAAAAATGATTCAGAGATTGCATTATTGACCAGTAACTGGAATAACAGTAAATCATCAATCAATTATGTAAAGAAAACTATGCAATTCCTTTCAATTGCTTGCCTTGATTTTCTTTGTGTGCTAATTTTAATAAAAATTAATAGTAATTTATCAGCAGGACACTTTATATATTAAAGTGCATACTAATTCTAGGGAATGCTCGTAATGACAAAAGGTCCTTTTTTGCTAAAGAAGTCCAATGTGAGCAATATGGATATGAAAATACAGGACTTGGTGAGACAAGTGCCCCGGAATATTAATATAGAGTACATTTTTTAATTCTTCGGAAAGGATCTTCTCTTCCGAAAAGGACATTTTTGGGAAATTGGTTGTGGATAGGCAAGATGGGATTCGAATGATAGGGACGGATTAGAAGAAGTCATATTGAAATGGTTTTGAGTGTTTTATGTATTTGGGGGCACCAGAATATCGCTATATTCTAGTTCCATAATCAAGAATAATTTATTCGCATTATATGTACCCTTTGTTTAAAATTCCTATTTTTATGATATTTACGTTATATTCTGAATTGCATTTGATATTATGCGACGTGCGAGATGATATTTACAGGAAAATCTCTCAGGAAATTTTAAAATGATTGACTCTAAATATAGGATAAACTATAATTTCAATGGGAAAATCATATTAATTTAATGGGATGTCCTTTTATTGAGGCAATAGGATAACATGATTGCATTAATAGGATATCGTATAACATTAATAGTATAATATCACATTGATTTAATAGTTCGATCTAATTATTTTAATGATGTTCCATCCCATTGAATTAATGGTATCCTATTAACCCAATAATGGGATTTTCCCATTGACTAAATCTAATGGGATAAAATGGCCAATTCCTATTGGTTTAATGGGATTTTTTTTCTCAGTGTTGTTTTAAGCAAAATCAGATCTAACAACTTAACAAGCTGATTCAAAAATCTTGCAATTTGAATCATGTAATTAATTTTCATACCCTTCTCTAATTTATTATGTATGGAAGTTGTGCTGTTCGGTACTGGATAGTGAAAAACGTACTGAATATATTCATCATTATAATTTTGTTAAAAAGTTAAATTTTTTGTTCTACATTTTAACGAAATATTTTGACAAAAAGCCGACACACCAATTTATTAATTTACAAAATGTTTGTTGAAAATCAAAAAAAATTATACAAAAAAATGTGGAACGCTTCACGATTTTGCGTGTCATCCTTGCGCAGGGGCCATGCTAATCTTCTCTGTATCGTTCCAATTTTAGTATATGTTCTGCCGAAGCAAGAACGAGTGCTTACCTATTAATTTTCTTTATAAGCAACTTTGTAATAATATCTACATGTGCGAATCATATGAACCGTATGTAAATGAGTAGTTCAACTTCCGATCAATAGATAGCGCAGATACTACCCAATTGGGAAACTTCCCTCGTGGTTATGAAAAATCCCATTGGAGTTCATGAAGACGCTCTACATTACTTTGATATTACGAAACTTTCAGATTTGGTTGTTAATTTCTTTAGTAAAAAGCTGGAAAAATTAGATTCATTTAAAATAAAAAATGATTTAGATATTTATAGAAATTTCCATTCCACTGGTCATTTCGAATATTCCATATTCATGTGGTTTCCGTGGTGTAGTGGTTATCACATCCGCCTAACACGCGGAAGGTCCCCGGTTCGATCCCGGGCGGAAACACGTACTCTTTTTGCGTGTGATGCGAGTGAATGGTAGTGACTAGACTATAATAGTTTTCCTGTTAATTGAACATTTTTTGCTTCCTTGATAATAATTTTTCGGTATGGCGCATGTGATTTCATTTGGGTCGTTTTACAAATTACGAAATGTCTGACGTACATAATTCGAAAATAGAAACTGATGGATCCAAAGCCACTTCTTCCGCGATGAATGAAATTATGTACGTTTCAATATTTCGTTGGAATTCTTACCGCTATGTCTACGCCATGAACGTTCCGAAAAAGACTCTAGTCGCCGGCGACTGTCCTTTCCGTTTGCTTAAAGGTACGTTGTGCTAGACGCGGCCGAACGACTGCGACTCGCTCATTCCATATAAAAACTCGTTTCTCTCTCATTTTAAAAACGAGTTTTTATATACCTTAAAGGTACGTTGTGCTAGACGCGGCCGCACGACTGCGACTCGCTAATTCCATATAAAAACTCGTTTTTAAAATGAGAGAGAAACGAGTTTTTATATGGAATCAGCGGGTCGCAGTCGTGCGGCCGCGTCTAGCACAACGTACCTTTAAGGTACGTTGTGCTAGACGCGGCCGCACGACTGCGACTCGCTCATTCCATATAAAAACGAGTTTTCGTATAGAATGAGCCAGTCGCTGTCGTGCAGTCGTATGGAGGAAAATGTACCTTTAAGGTACGTTGTCCTCGACACGACTGCATCGGCTCTAGCGACAGCAACTCGCTCATTTCATATAAAAACTCATTTTTCTCTCATTCTAAAAACGAGTTTTTATATGAAATGAGAGAGTCGATGTCGCTAGAGCCGATGCAGTCGTGTCGAGGACAACGTACCTTTAAGGTACATTTTCCTCGACACGACTGCACGACAGCGACTCGCACATTCCATATAAAAACTCGTTTTTAAAATGAGAGAGAAACGAGTTTTTATATGGAATGAGCGAGTCGCTGTCGTGCGGCCGCGTCGAGGACCACGTACCTTTAGCTCAACATAAGTGCGTTCCATAATTAACTCGTAGTCGGAGCTGAAGTCATCGCTGATGACTACCGCCAGAGACAGAGTTGTGAGCGGGGTGAAAGAGTGAGACGGATAGTGAATGTGATTAACTATTTTTACTCAGATCGTATAAATGGAACGCGCTCCTGATATGCTGCGAAATGAGTCGCTTCGGCACGAAAGGATAAAAAATGTTACACTCGAATAAAAATGTTTATCTTTCATAAAATTAATATCATTTTTTTCTTTTATTAATTAAAATTCTCTCAGCAATAGATTTAATCGTTTAGGAACACATCACTGACACTTTAAAAATTGTCTTAAGGGAAAACATAATATTCTCAATTATCTCTCAACAGCAACACTTTGAGTAACATTTACTTTTGTATTTTTCATTATTAATAATAATCAACTAACAAACATTTTTCTAGGATAAATCCTTTCTCTCATAAATTTGTAAATTTTGTCGAAAGCGATTTTCAGTACGAACAACACGAACGCAAACAAAAAGGGAAAAAAGGGAAGTAGCTTAAATACATAATGAAATCGACATGTTCAATTGATCGTTGATAGTGTCTACAAATTAAATTACTTAAGATTTTCATCTCTTGTTTTACTATTTTTACTTAAATTATAGAAGAAACAAAAGGCAAGTGGACTATGAACACAAACGCAATGAGCTGCCTGGGTTGCAGTAATGGCTTATAGGTTTTTGTTATCTTTGCTTGTGGAGTGTAAACGTCTTAGCAAATATGTATGTGCATAGATTTAGAGTTTAGTTTGAATTTTGACGAAGTCCCAACTCATGAAGTTCGCCCTCTTCGTCAACGGAATCTTCTTCGTCGGAACCGTGACGGGATGCAGCAGGGGTTGTATGTCCTGAAAGTTATAAAAATTAAATTATAAACTTGACTTGCCACTGACATTCGTAACAAAAAAAAAATATACTTACGGGAAGAACTAGGACTCGATGGTGCACTCAATGGTCGTGGATAGTTAAAACTACGGCTTTGTTCATCACTATAGGCCGGACCCTCGTCAACGTAGTCTGGATACACTTTCTGCAGCGCTTGGACGCGAGCTTGTCGGTAGTACTAGTGAGAGAAAAACATTTCATCAAGCCCATTACTTTCATGCTCCACCACACAACACTACTTACAATTCCCAAAGTCTTCCAATCCATGAGATCACTTAAACGTTCTGTACGATTCCTTTGAATAACACGCTGTCTTCGATTCAATTTTGTAAAATCATGCATATAGTGACTGAGCTGTTGGACACTCTGTTCCAGCCCAATGTAACGTCGATCAACAATATAAATACCATAGGATTTCGGATCGGCAATGTGTTCTTGCATGAAACATCCGAAACCGGACAGATTAGTTGTGATACTAGGAATGCCCATCACTGTACATTCGGCCGGTGTATAGCCCCATGGTTCGTAATAAGACGGAAACACGCCCAAATGGCAGCCACGAACGAATTCTTCGTAATCGATTCCAAACAGTGGGTTTGTTGATGACAAGAACTCTGGATGAAATACCATCTTGACACGATCGTGAACTGTGTTGAAGAGTTGACAACGTCGAATAGAGTTCAGAACGGGATCGTTCCAGTCGTCGACCTAGAAAAGGAGAGAGGATTAATCGTTTTCTATCATCTTCACTGTGAGACGAGATAGTTCAGAGGACTTACAATGTTATGTGTAGTAACGGGCGGCATTGAGTCGCGTTGCATCGAGTATAGACAACGTTTGATTTTCACAATGTCGTCCTTTGTTAGTAAATCATGATTGTCAGGTAAGTGACCTCTGCAGAAATAATACATTCAGTCAGTATAAATTTAATTCTTTCGCTACTGAGAGAGGCTTTCAACTCACTTCAAACAAGCATCGTACATCCTTTTGCCGATTTGTTGTTGAACATTTTGAATGGTGTCACGCAGCTGTTTGACAACGGCATGTCCTCGCAATGATTCCACATTGAAGTTATTGGTTTTTGTCGGGAAGATCAAGAAGGCTACAACTGTAGTGTCGGAATTTTCATGCTATATGAAAAAGAGAGCATTATACTCGTACATAGAAAGAATGAAAATAATAAAGAGAGAATTGGCTGTAATGACAACCTACCTTTAGTAGACCATTAAGGCGAGCTAACGATTCGATGAAAATGTCGGCGCCTTTGTTACCGAATTCATATCGTCCAGCGATAAAAAAGTAAATTGTTTTCTCTAAATCGAAATTGATGTGTCTGCAAATAGAGGAAAAAATAATCTGTTAAATAGTAGCAATTAAAAAAATTTCGAAAAAAATTTAAAGATGATTGTTCAACTGGCAGAGATTCACTGTAGTTTGTTGTTATTGTTGTAACAGTGCAAAAAGGCGTGAATCGCTGTGTTATGACAGTGGATGTGCTTCAAGTTTCGTCATCGTTATTCTCAGTTATCTGAAGCGGCAAGAACGTACCAGTTGCAATAGGGCTGGACCATAGTGTCATCGGAGCTGGACATTTTGCCGATAATCATTTCGACGTGTCGATTCGATTTCATTATGGTGTCCATGTGGACTCCAAGGATTTTAGAGTATGAATAATGTCTAATGAATAATGAATTAATGAATAATGTACGGATCGTACGTTCCTCGAAAAATACCTGCGTCCAGGTTGTGAAAAGACCTGCTTTGCATTTAGATAGAGAAATGACTGGGCCACGGATACTGAAAAGCTCCAACAGTTTTCCAATATGGATGCGAGGTGAGAAAGGTGTAACCGTCAGTATAGGAAATCAGTTCTGTGCCTTCAAGTGGTGTAGATGTGGTGATGTTGAACAGTGTGGGAGAGAGAACACTACCATGTGGAACTCCCTGCTTGATTTTCCGATGCTCTGAAAGTTCTTTTCGAAACTCTGTGTAGGATTGCCTTCCAGCTAAGTAGTTGACAATCCAACTTGAACTCGTACGCATGTTGATGAGATTTGCCAGCACCGATGCATGAAAGGCCACTATGATGGTACTGCCGCTGGTTCAGCCCATAGTTGTGTGGTATGTGATCACATCTAGCACTGTGGTGGTGCTATTCATCAAACCATGCTAACGGGAAGCTAGCTGTGATAATTGATAATTGAGGATGGGGTGAATAAGTACTTCGAGCGTCTTTGCAACGCGTGAAAGGATCGTGACTGGACGATATTAATCAGCGAGACTTGCGTCTTTCCCAGCTAGCTAGTTTATTAACGCTAGCAGTGTGAAATAGCGAGTTCGACTCAATAGTTCTACACTTACCCATAAAAATGTCCTCGTACAAACTCATGAATCTTCTCCTTGGACATGGCATGCAAGTTTTGAAATTCGTGAATAGCCGAGAATTTCTTAACATTAAGTCCATTCGGGGTGATAATATCAGGTTTTCGTTTAAGTAAATGTTCAGCTTCAAAGCCTGAAAAGAAAAATCTTCATGTAGACAAGAGTGCAATCATTTGCCATTCGGACGGTGTATTTTCGTAATACAGGCGGAAGCTCTTCCATCCCAAAGGAGCTTTTGTTGATGTCTGGCAAACTAGCAAAACACACGATCAGCTTCAATTTACCTGTAATTTCTGACACTGTCGTAAAGACATGGGACAAATGAGTAGCTGCTCGTTCCAGGCAATATCTGAATACAAAATTAAATTTCAGTTTAAATCGCAATTTATGCTGCTGCCAATCAACCTTCTTACCTATGATAAATTTGTCGTTTTCCCGCCTCCTCGTCCACATTGAATGTACTCAGATTGTTATAAAAGTCCGTGTTACCGGCACACAGATATCGTCCCAATAGTGTGGCATGCGTGGTGAATACTGTCGCAACATCTATCAGACGAGTTCGAAGTGCAATCAGACCAACACCCGCTTGCCACTCGTGAAAGTGTGTCACAATGCGTGGATTACGGATTTCATGATCCTCCGAGTATTCGTTTGCACAACGTTTAAACTGAAATTTGAGTGATTACTATCTGGACTTTTACTGAACATGTTATTGACATTTACCTCTTCTATAAACTCAGCAATCATATATCCTAAAATAATGGCATCATTGCATTCAACGTCCAAATGTGGAATGCCAATTCCACCCTTGTCCCACAATTCAGATTTATACTGATCCAACTTCCATGCGCCCGATCCAATGTCAAAAAGAATCACCTGTGGACTTCCATCTACCAGCCAGCGCCCTGTATGAAGCTGTATTTTAGTCAATTAATAGGATGCACGGGACAACGAAAAATAATTCAGATTCTCAATACACACACACACACACCTTATAGCCACGATTTCGAATATTATTTACAGCATCCTGCAGTGGACTGCCACGCGGAAAATCACCTTCTTCCACTTCTGTTCGGGCACATTGCTCCTTGTACGGCCCGAGTAGACATAGCTGATCGCCCATTTCCTCGGTGGAAACGTAGGCTTTCGAGCGAATGACCGTGTAAATTCCACCAACTTTGTTGGCAACTTCCCATGCTATTTCGAAGGTCCATCTGTTTTCACGCGTTGCCGTATAGCCTCGGTCAAAAAATTCCAACAGATCCACATTGGATTCAACGCGAGAAATCCTTCGCGACATCTGAAAATAAGAAAGAAATGAACAAATTTAATATCGGACAAACGAATTGAGTGTATTATAATATTGTAAATCACATCATTATCTTGGGATCGTCCTCGATGCCACAAACTGCGACTTTTCCGATTAACCTGGATGTCGTTCAGTTCTTTCTTCAGTGTCTCCATGACTGTGGTAGGAATCGTACTACTTCACAAAAAGGTATTTTTGGCCAGATGTCTAGGAAAATCTTGAACTTGGCACACTACAATGACCTCTAAATAACTTTGCTGAGGCCTAATGCGAGAGTGTTGTGCACTGCATGTGTGCTATCGGTATTTTGGTCTTAAAATATTTTTTTTTTGTGATGCCAGCGATTTGATTAGTACTAATCAGGCTTGATAACAACAATAAAATACAGATAGTCGATTGTATAGCAAGTAAACGATCAACACTATTCGGCGTGAGGCACAAGACTGGCGAGGATTAGTGCATCGTTTATGGTAGACTCGATATAATTATGTAACATGCAATCGCTCTTGAGTGCTGTGCAAGCGATTCAAGCGTTTAGTGCAAGGCCATTTTGATAAGAGGATTTAACAATAAAATTATGTCGTTTCTATTGGATCGCTATTCGGGAACCGTATTTTTCAAATTGAAGAGAGCAAAAGAGAACCTGACATTGAGTATGTATGATTGAAAATGGTGTATTGGAATTCAGGATGGACATTAATGATTTAATATTTTAAATCCTTAAGCCGAGTATTGACCTCGAGAGTGAAATTTTTGTCCACTGTGATTTTTTCAATGAAAATGTATTCTTACTGTCGTGGAATGTGTGGGAAATGCTGGGGAATTCTTCTTCCTCGCCACTTCAAGACCTGTAGACATGGCACGTCTCCCAATTTATCGGCTTATTTTACAGGCAGCTCTCACCTGGGCACTGTCATCTTATGCTCTATTGTTAAAATAATTCTAACGAGTGACACGGTGACACCAACTGATGTTCGGAACATTTTCATCTCGGTCGCATTGTCCAATATTTGGACTTATGGGTACGATACGTTATACAATTCAATTTAATGTAAATTAAAAAAAAAAACATTCGTCAGTGTGAATTTTTGCATTTTTATATTTATCACAAGCGCCATTCGTGAAAGCTTTCGCTTTTCACCTGTTATCGCGCCAAAATTATACAATCTCTGTTACTACACACTTTAAAAAATTTCTGATAATAATGCATGGCTAGATACATTATATACAAACTGATAGCGCATATATTTTCGTGAATGGTCTTAGCCGATGATTTGTGTATTGCAAAATAAAAATATGTAAACAGATTTTAAATGACGTTATCTATTTGGAAGTGTCGATGCATTTTTTATGTTTGGTATTTGACCATGCAGATCAGAGCTTCAGGGATGATATTTTTTTGCTTAGAAGCAATGGCAAGCACCTAGGTTTGGAACCTATGCAATTTTTTAAATAATTTAAAATGGGCTGTGACGGATCTTTGATTTTACGGAATGGATGGTTTTAGGCTACGAAATGAAAAGATATGTGACATGGGTCAGGGGGCTGCCATATTATCCCAACTTCGAAAGTTTTTCTAAGAACATTGTTTTTTGTTTCTAGACCAATATCGACCAAACTTCATATAAATCTGAGCCTATCGAAGTCTGAAAACATATACATACAACAATGGCTGAAATCGTATCATTGCCATAGAAAACATAATATGAGAATAGTTTTTTTGAAAAAAAAAAGTTTTATTTTCACAGACCTATATTATAACCAAAACACGCATACAATATACGGAAAACATGTAGGAGTACACGGATTAGGAACAAAGTTGTAGGGACATCGTCTTAATTACATATTTGCCAAGGGCGAAACGTGCTCTCACTGCTTGCACACAGAGTGTGCTACAAGTCAACGCCAAGTCGGTAGTGAATTATACCACAATTAAGATATGCTAGGAAAAAGATACTAAAACAATCAGGATAACCGCAACAAAATTTTCTACGACTTGGACTTGTTAAGAAAGTAGTGTCAAAGCTTGGTATAAAGGTATATGCGAAGATATGGCTTTGGAAAGATACTGATGAAAAATTACAGGGAACACTAAAATTGTTCATTAAGGGCTGAATTAAAATCGAGAGTGAAATTCTTCCCACTTCGATTTTATCAATAAAAATTCATACTTACTGTCGTGGAATATGTGACAAATGGTATGGATTCCATAAGCTGCAATCCGAGACCGGTTCCATAATTCTCCTCGGCCATTTTGTGTATTATTGTTCGATTCCCCGGTTATTGGACATTTCGCGGTGAAATAACCAGGGAATCGGAAAAAAATACATAAAATGGCCGAGAAAAATTGTGGAACTGTTTTCGGGTTGTAGCTTATGGAATTCCCCAGCATTCCCCACATATTCCACGACAGTAAGAATACATTTTCATTGAAAAAATCGCAGCGGGAAATTTACTCTCGATGTCAGTACTAGGCTTTAATACACAATTTACTCCGATGTAGGACCTTGAAACAGGAAACAAACACCGGATGTGTAATGCATAAGATATCTTTGATATGACCCACCAGCAGTAAAGAATTAGTATCATTTTTGAGACCCTTCCGATCAACAAATAAAATAAGTTTTAGACTTCTGACACCCTACTGATTCAAACAACAACAAAAGTTACACCCTAGACAGACGACACTAGATAAACATAATTAACTCTTGATTATGTTTAACTAATTCGTGTGTCATGTGCTTATTGGCATTATAATACTCGAAAAAGTTAATTTAAACATCATTATCACAACGTCATTAAAATTAAATGATGTTTACTCGTCGAGTAATCCGGTCTCCACTACTTAAAAAATATCTATTGATATCTGCGCGCATGACTTCCCTATCCGCTCCCGTGGCAAGTACAGTGCAGTCATCGGCATACGAGATGACTTCAATGCCTTCCGGAGGTGTTGGGAGACCTGCCATGTACATGTTAAACAAGGTGGGGGAGAGAACCCCACCCATTTTCCATTCCATCCTCGAGGTCTAGATTTAAGAAGAAAGCTGCTTCGATGGGTTGTGCCCATAACGCAAGTGGTGTGAGATGCGTAGGAGCAGCTGAACAATCGAAAATATGGTCCATGTCATGTGGACTGGTTCCGCAGGCCGGGCAGGTGTTGGCGACTTCATTATTTATTCGTGATAAGTAGGAGTTTAGTCGCAGGCACCAGCCGGATCGAAGTTGAGCTAGGGTGGTACGGGTTGCTCTTGGTAGTGACTCTTCATCTGGAGATATGGCAGGAGGTTTAGTGCCAGGTACACGGTTGTTCGCGAGACTTTGAGTGGCTTTATGAACTTCGAATGTGTGTAAATCTGCAATGGCCGCCTTGTAGTCGGAGTCATCGAAAGGAACTTTTTTGTAACGCTGGACTTCACGCTCTTTGTCCCTGATCGAACGTCTGATTCGACGTGGCGGTGGTGTTTTGTCCATGAGTAGGTTGTTCGGGTGGTTTGTTCGATAACATCCGACTAAATATTGCTTAGTCAGAAGTTCATTATGGCTTCTCAAAGTCATTATTTCTGTTTCCTGGTGTAGATGATCTTGTGAAGACATCTTAACACAGCCGGTGATGGTGCGTAGTGCTGTGTTTTGGCAGGTTAGAATGTGGCTCCAGTTAGTGTTGCAGATACCATTTGTCCACGTTGGTGCTGCGTAATTGACTAAGGGGCGACCGATCGCTTTATACGTATCGACACAATCGGGGAAACACAGAAAAGTGTATATGGGTGCAGATGATTTAAGGTGTTACAAACGATCAACTATACAAAGGCAGGCACTCTTTATATGAATGGGTTAAACTTCTTCTATCCGTGCACATTTAACTTGTGAGAAATTAAAGGAAGGAACTGAACTTGCCTCATCGAAAAGTCAAACTTTGACATTGAATATCTAGAGAACCGTTACGATTTCGCGAAAAAGGTTTGCAAATTCGATCGTTTCAGACTAAAGTTAATGAAATTGCTTCATCAAAACTTGACGCCACAGATATTGATGATATCTCCCCCAAAGCTGGGTGAATCAGCTGATTTAAAACTTGTTCCGTCCTATTTTGTCCAATGGAATTTTACATTAAAAAAATATAAATATATATATATCGGCTGCGAATCATCCATCTCTTTTCACGAAATATTTGTACTAACGCCAAGAAGGTGGGCGTTACGCCAACATTCCCAAATGAGAATTGGAGCAATGACGTTAAAAACTTTTCTCGGTTAAGTATAATGTGCTAATTTATTGATGACTAATTGGCAAATAGGTGTGTGATGAACATGCAGAATTTTTTTGTCCCTTTTTAGGGTTTTTTTTAGAATTTTTTTTTCAAAAAACCCTTATGAAATCGATTTTGTCCGTCCGTCCGTCTGTTCACTAAATAACTCGCGAACGGCTCAACCGGTTGTCATGAAATTTGGTAGAAATGTGTAGAATGGTTACAGTCTTTGGCACATAAACCTTAGAAGTTGGTAGGAAGAAGACAACAGGGTGTCCCGAACGTTTGAAAAAAGTCGACTTTTTTAGTTTTTATCGGAGATTGACGTATGGGTATTTAAATCAAAGATATAAACGAGTTCACCTCATATCAGTTAAAATTTTCCAGTTTCGAGTAACGGTAAAAAAGTTATTAGCGTTTAAAGATAAACTTCTATTTCGAGCTCCGTTTTTCTAAACCGTTATAGGGATCGATATGAAACTTTGCACAAAGATTGGTCGATAGGGCCTTATATACGTTAAATATTAAGACTGTTGACTTTTGCAAAGGAAAAGTTAATAACAGTAAATTTGTAAAATTTCAATTTGTTCGTGTGTAGCCCCTCTTAGGTTTCCAAATATGAAAATGCTGCTAAGGGTTTTTAGAAAATTACATATAGAATATGTCTACGAATTTTCATTCGAATAACTGTATCCAAACCGGAAATATAGCCAAATAACTATTTAGTAAAGGCCTTTCACAATGCAAGCCTCTTAAGCATTTCTTCAATGTATATCTTTTAACTTGATGAAACAATGAACATGAAATTTGGTGGAAATGCATAGAATGGTAATAGTGTTTGTCACAAAAATTTTTGAAGTTAGTAGAACCAAGTTAACAGGGTGTCCCTGAATAGCTGCAAAAGTACACTTGTTCAATACTCATAGGAAAGCTTGCGTTGGCTCTTATGACAGGAAACACAATGGAATCATTTTATATAAGGTTGCTTTTCCTTGATTAAAAAACAGTAACAGTAGATTTACAGCTAATAATTCAGTTCATATATAAAGCCAAGCCATCCTTACGTTTGCCTGAGTTTCTTTTTGGCCAAAGGCCATCAGAAATCTTAAATCGTTGCCTTTAGATTTGCCTTGGAGTACTTTTATACAAACTAAGTAAATAGTAAATCTATTTTTGGATTGGTCTAATTAAAGGTGGAACAGAATGAAAGGCGCTAGCCTTTCATTTTGGAACGCGTTTATTTAGACCAATCCAAAAATAGATTTACAGGAAGCATTTAATTAATGTTGTGCACAATACTTTTTATTGCTTATAAAATATATGTACAAAAAATATTCACTATGCATTAAAATTCTAAAAAACCCTCGTATTGCGGGCGCAGCCCTCTGTACGCCGGTATTTTTTTATTTA
This sequence comes from Microchrysa polita, assembly GCA_949715475.1. Taxonomy (NCBI): domain Eukaryota; kingdom Metazoa; phylum Arthropoda; class Insecta; order Diptera; family Stratiomyidae; genus Microchrysa; species Microchrysa polita. The sequence continues at coordinate 88,470,919 of OX454420.1, read as the reverse complement.
GCCGTCGTTAGCTGTGGAGACTGTTAACACAAACTCTTCCGAATTGTAATGCCGAAATTCACTCTCACCAGATCATGAGAGCCCCTAGCAAAGATTATTACCGTACAGCTAAGAAACGCTTAGTTTATCATTGGAACGATTCTGATTCTCTCTCTCTTGATTACCGTAACTCCTAGTGGAGCATGGTGCGTTGATGATTACCGTGTGTAGTCATCAACGTTACAAAGACAACTGAATTCGGAGTGTGATATGGTTGTCAGCCATACCACTTCCTAGTCGCATTATTAGTTTATTATTCTACGATAAGAATATTTCTTATCATCTTCTTCTGAATAATAAACTTGCGACGAGTCGTGCCGAGTTTGGAAACTCGTTTCTCCATGAGTGTCTATTTCACAGAGTGGCGACCGAACAATCACGGCCACAGAGCACGACCTGACCTGAAAACGAAATAATGAATAATAAAAGTGCCCATTTTTTTCGTTAGAAAAAGTACGTTAGAACACACCCTTACGGATGCGGATCAATGAAAATGTAAATTTGCGGATGCGGATGTCATAAAATTTGCAAATGCGGATTAGTTAGAAAAATATATAAAATAAATTTAACTAATTTTACTAATACCGAAAACCAGATACATCTACACTAGCAACCAAATGGAGACAGAAAATGACAACCAAAATTTCATTTTGATAATTTTTTTAAATTTAATTATCAAAATCGGACTTTGCGCGTTTGAATTATTACACAGCCATTCAAGAATTATTCAATTTCACACAAAAGAACGAACAAAACACTTGAATTTGACAAGCATTCGAATAACAAAACTGGACGCACACCCAAATGGCGATCAGTTTGGATGCAATGACAACTGCCAGTTGGTTACACGTGTAACAATCTGGCGATCAGTCTGGCTGGACCTTTAGAAGTAAAAGTACAAGAAAGGGCCACCTTAGCAAAATGTGCAATCTTTTTGTGTGCTAGACAAAGTCATTATACTTTCTTCGAATTTAAAATGCAGTGTCATAGTGGAAAGCCTTCCCTTACGTTTACGTTCACCTGGCAGGAACAACAATAATATACTCTTGGACCGGGTGATTCACTAGATGGGAAATTTGTTTTTTATTGATATCCGCATACAAAAATGCGGATTGCGGATGCGGATGCAGATGTAGAATTTGATGCGGATTATCCGCAGTTGCGGTGCGGATGCGGATATCTGCAACATCCCTACAGTAAACAACACTTCTGACTTCTTCGTTATTGTCAACAAAGCTCTGGCAAGTCTAAGGCCGCACACAGACGGTGAATGCAGGGATTGCATTTCAGCACATCTATATAGACAGGCCGAACTGCAGAAACGTAAGTTACACAATTGGGTTCTGGAGTACCTGTTGTTGTTGCTATTGCTATTGTTGTAATACGTGTTGCTTGGGTTGCATGACCAATGACAGGTTCATTTTAATCAGCTGATAATCCGGCTAGTATCTAGATGGTGTTGATTCCAGGGATTCCTCGCATGAAAATGCATTTGGATTGGAGAGGCCGTATGTGTGCGTCCTTACGGTACTGATTACAGACAACAGTAACTGACCGCAAAAGGAAAGTTCTGTGGTATGTATTAGACCAGTTTATTTATTTGGAGTTCACGCTTAACACTAGAAGGGTCAGAGCCGTCAATTTGACGGTTTTGTGATTTAAATCATCTATATCTTCTAAACTACAATTTTCTCAGCTTTCATATTTATTGACTTTTCCTAAAATATGTATTTAATTATTTATTTGGATAGTAATAAAAATAAAAAAAAAATAGTTTATGAGATATTTCTTGTTCTACCTATTAGGGTCAGAACCGTCAAATTGACGGTTAAGGCTTATCATCCCAAAAAATCCATAAAGCCGAAGGTTTAAATTTGTGTTTTTGTTAGAGTGCCTATGTAAAAGAAAACAATTGTTTATAGAGGTTTTATACTTCAACTTTTTGTGATAATGTGGGCTTTTGGAGCGCTCTCCTGTACTAGCCTAGACTTCGGCCTTGAGTCATTTCCACGGTTGTTCTCGTGCTTGTTTGCCCAGTTATTATCTATCTTTTGGTGTTGGTTGTCCTGCTTTGGTTGTCCTGCCTCAGTACTGATACTTTCCACAAAATTAGTACACGTCATGAACTAAGAGGCGGAATAGGCGTTTCTTGAAGCTTTCAAGACAACGAGTATGCGGCCACTTATGCTGAAAAAATTGCGAGCTAGGTAGTAAATGAAATAAAGTAAAACACTAAGATTTCTAAAATACATTGAAGTACAAGAGAGAGAGAGAGAGAGAAAACTAGAAGACTAGAGTTCCCTGCAAAGCAGTAAGACTAGCATACACAGCAAACTAGCGCCATGATCAGTCCTGCCATAATATATAATGCTCGTAGTCCTGATTTTTAGCTGAGGAAAGTATCATATCCTTCAGTGGTATGGGTAGAGTTTCAATAAAAGTCCGCTATATGGCCACAAATGGTGCATATGTCAGTCCTACCAAACGAGTGGAATGCATTTAGGTAGACATCCTTCCGAGCAACTCTTGCAAAGCGATCCCTATTTCGCTGTCCGGAGTTGTTTTCCTCTTCGTGGTTGAAATACGGTTGGGTACAAGCAAAATGGTTCGTTCTTGTCGTTGAGCTGCGATTGCTTTATGATCATTGCGTGTATCTCTCGGAGCCAACACGGACCCTTACCTTTCTTATTTCAACTTATGCAGTAGTCTGGGAAGTACTTGTCACTAACTCAGATATAAAATAGTATTACCAAAAACATAATACGTTTCGGTTTTAGGAAGGCTTGGATACGCTCTTAGGTACTAGGCAGTTTTGTTTCTATTGCCAAGCACCTACATCTAGTAAAACTGGCTACAGCTAAAGCAATAAGAAAAAAAAGATCGCCGGAGGATAGAAGTGTAACTGCGCATTTCAGGATGGCTAAAGAAGCATTGAACTATTACTTTTGAGCCATGTATAAAACACTTTTTGAAGAAAATGTGCCGTCGGTCATCACCTTAAAAAAAAAATTTTTTTTTACATTTTTCACTTAAAAAAAATTTCAGAAATACATTAATTCCCAATTATTAGTAAGTTATTGTCTTATTTCTTAGTTTACTTAAGCATTTTATATTTATGGGAGTGCCAATTCAACTATAAACACCTTGCCGTCAAATTGACGGCTGTGACCCTTTTAGGTATGCAAAAATCCTGACCCTTCTAGTGTTAATATCTATATGTATTTAAAAAAAAATACACATAAATGCAGATTCCTTCTAATCAGAACAATATTAAAGAAATGCAGCATTGAATTATGGATGGCCCCATATTCTTTTGATATGGCAATCTCCCCAATTTTAGAGTCTCTCAGGCGGGCGCCTTTGAACGTGGCAAATCAATTTCTATTGATGGAAAAGAAGGAATCTTAAAATTGATCATAAAACCTTTTATTGACATTTGAAACCTCATGCGTCTTTAACCCTTGTGTTGCCACCCAAAAAAACTTACACTATCTGCCACCCGGGTACCTGGGTACCCTCCTATGAAACTCTTGCTAAAAGTCCATTGTAGCTAAAAATAATTGTTTGCATTTTTACCAGGAAAGTTAAGAATAGATTGTAGTTTTGTTTAGAGAACTTAGCGTATACAAAACATGCACTGAATTATTGCCGTTGGCGTGAAGAAGCCAGGCATTCAGTCACTGCTGAGAGAGTTTCGATGGACGAATAAAAGAAAACGATGACGACAAAAGAAACGCTGAGGAGGAACTCTCAGCAATTTTCATTGCTACTCAGCAATGAAAATTGTTGTCACGGAATCTCACTATCATCGTTATTTTGAAAAAAAATAATGCATTTCTCAAGAAATGAAACTGTTGACCGTTATTGTCAACGCTTTTGGATTTGACGAGGAGGTACCATCTGTTCGTATATTCCGAAGGAGAAAAAAGCGGTGGATAGGATAGGATATCGCCAGTACTACCTACGTTACTTATTATGAAAACAATGATATGCTTGCAGAAAAAACTAACGGGCGCAGAATTTTTCTACGCCAGCTCTCGGAAGAATTAGCTATGCTAATGATAGGAGAGTGATTTTCCAACCAGCAAGTAATGCAAAATCATGGAATGAAAACCACAATCGAAAGGTACTAAGGAAGGTCAGTTATAGAAGTGGTTACTAACAGCAACGACCAAAGAAACGCTAGAGGTAGAAAAGTGTACGCATTTTTACGATATACTCGAAATATGTATACGATATTCTATACGAAAATCATTCTTTTTATATCGGGGTACCCGGGTACCCGGGTGGCTCATACGTGTTGTTTTTTTCAAATGCAAAATTTTTTAAGTTAAAATATTTTTATAAATACGTAGAATGCAAATTTCGATACAAATTCGAATAAATCATGGAGATTCGAGAAGGTTTTGGACAATCTTTTCTGGTAAAAAAAATATTTAGCAAAACGTATCAAGATGGGTACCCGGGTACCCGGGTGGCAACACAAGGGTTAAAGAGTCTAAAAGGTCCACGTGTACGCCCTGGTGTGGACTGCTATGTCCCCATTAATAATTGCTCCGGTTAATGGCACATTAGTGGCCCGTGGAGGAATTCCACGGCTCATACCTTGTCAACCACATTCCGCCGGTTTGTTGCATCGTCAACTTCCCTGTCTGTGTCCCTCTTCGGACCCCTCAGATAGTTACGTTGCGTCTAAATCAGAGCGTACATTTTCTGTTGGCGTTGACAATACATAAACAAGACAAGTCTCAGCCGTCCCACATGCAGCACGAGAACTTGTTCTTTTGCGATGGAATTGAATTTGATATTATCCGGGATTGGTGGTATGTAATATGTTTCAAGGTAAAGAGAAGCAGAGGAGAATCCATGAGGAATGGACGGAGAACTTCCAGAGTCTTGTGACCGGTTTGTCGTCCCTTGAACATGGCATTGATGTGGGATCTGGGATTTGGCTTGCACTAATGTGATTGTGGATGTGATCATGATCACACGAATTTCTTGCCATCAATTCCCAATCCAACCCAGTTACGTCACCAAGTAATGACGCATACCATGATCACTCATCTGTACCTACCAAATGGATAAATAACAATAATTAATATATACTTGTGCAGATGAGTCATCATGTCATAGTTCATAGGTAATTAGCCATTAATGAGATTTAGAATTGTAACCATTAAAGATAAGATGATCGGATGTCTAATTATCCTTTAATCACATAACAAATAGAAATGATAAGAGATAAGAGATGTATGTAAGAACCAATGTAATGATCAATGTAATGTTTTAAATAACAAGTAATTAATACAGTGATAAGAATTTAAAATATAAATATATGTTTCTAGTTTGTAAGAGTCAGTTCATTAAGAGAGCTCAGGACGAGCATAATAATAAAATTCACATTTATTAAACTAAACTCGGCCTTTTACACAAGATTTTCTATGAAGAAAAAGAGATCTTAAAACTACCCCCGACGCCGTCAAACTTGCTGTGTGCGACTGAAGAAGTTATTTTAGGAATATGAAACGACGACAGTGAAAACGTGGACCACGACCACGACGATCGCGTCTCGCAGCCTCCGGGGATCCGACGACCGACGTCAGTGAAGTAAATTGACATCAATTGTTGCATGCACCCATGCGGTTCTTCACATAGAGAAAATCTTGCAATTTGTATTCTGTTGCACGGTTGCACTGAAGGGCGGATAAAAATAATTCACTGACAATGAACATGAAATTCGCGGGCACTGTCAAGGACTTTACGGCCATAGTCGAAACTTTGTTTTGATCACTAGTGGTTCAATCAGTCAGTCCATTATGTATGTACATTATATACCGGAAGTTAAGGATAACAGACATTCAATTCGATTTCATCCACCCATCAGGATGAAGGTATTGTCCTTGATTATCCCTACTGGTATCCTGCGACCTCGCCATCTTATCAGCTGGTGCGTACGGGAACCGTGCAACTGTCAAATATTCAGACTGGAGCTGGCGGGAGATGCGTCTCCCACTGATAAGGCGCCCGGAGAAAATCAAATGTCATTTAGAGGTCATCGACTAACCTTACGAGTCTACACTGCCCGGACCGGAGGTTGAATGTGCTGCGATAAGAGTGTCCCAATCCCAACGTTTACAAGCACGGCAATCACCTCGCCACTGGAATGGAACTCGACGTTGCACAATTCACTCGCGCACTGCACTTTTGATTGTACCCGCAATGTCCGCGGCGCGTTGTCTTTTTATCAATAGAATCGTACAACTCGAACAATCACCACGACACCAACACTCCGCCCGCACGACTGTCAGAAACCAGAACCAGTATCAGCCACTCGCCACGGCCGGCCGAAACTGTATTGATAGTCGTATTCGCCGCGCACCCACAACAAAACAGTTCTGAGAGCATTTCGCCGTGCGAGTTGGTTCGAAGAAGTGCTAAAAACAGGATGTTGTGCAAGAGCTTGAGGGGAGACACGAGACAGTCATGTGTCGTGAGAGAGAACGGCGAGATGGTATTTTCAGGGGGCGCGGTTTTTCTCTCTCGTGCGAGTCGTGTCGTGTTGATACAAACAAACGCAAAGTTGAAGGTCGTCGCGGAGAGCAACATTGTCGCGCGATGTTGACAAGACCAAATACGTCATAAAACAGGTTACGTGTGGAGAATGAACAGTGATGCTCAAACTTTACCAAAGTAATGGAACACACGGTAAAGGCACGGCTTTGCGAAGCAAATATCGAACGTCATATCAATGAAATCATCTTCCGAACATATTTTATACTGTTAAATTCTCCCGTAATGTTTTAAAAAAATAAAATATGTTTTTCCGAATTGTCGAGTTATGTTTTACTCTCGAGTTTGTTTTAATTATTGAAATAGTTCATGAAAAATCATTGTTCTCTTAAAACCTTTAAATGAAGACTATCGGATAAAATTACACATTTGTTGCATAGTGTAAACAAATGTCCCATGTGTCTAGTACAGTCAAACTTCTCTATAACGAATCAGCAAGGGACCGACTTATTTCTTCGTTATAGAGAAAATTCGTTATAGAGAAAAACTTTATTTTTTTCTTCATTTGTATAGAGGGTCTCTCATACCCCAAAGATAACCCGGTAACCGATGATAGCGCATTTAGTGCCCGTTACGGAAAACACATTAAAAAAAATCAGTCGCGTTTTTTACAGTTATGTGTAATTAAAGAAAAATCGAAAAATTCATTTTTCATCCACTGTAACTGCAAATTTTAATATTTCTCAAATTTTCTTTTGCCACTAAAACAGCAACAAATTGCTGTCTTACCTACAGCCCAATCCGAAAAAATAACTGTTTTGCTTTGAGAGAAATGTGACTCTAAAAACCGATAGATCAAATTCATCGTTTTGTCTAACTTCAAATAACTGTACAATAAAAAAATTGCACCGGGACCTTCCGGCAAGTAATTTTAAAAGTTGGCGCATAGTCTCTAGTTTACAAACGGTGAAACGTTTGTTTCATTATTCCCGATTGGAGTCAGAATATTTTTTCAAAGCCCTGAAACCATGGCAATTTTCACCCAAAAATTGCAACACTCAAAATATCAATAGACCTCAGGAGGCCTGTAAAGCTCAGAATAAGTCAAATACAGTCCATTCCCATTCAAAATTGCGTTGCTGCAACGTAAAATTGTCGGACAATTGACATGCATAGTCCGGGAATCCCTAAAGTGTCTTTAGTTTTATTCCACTCTGTTCGATTCCTGCATTACTGGGGTATTCCCCTTAGTTACAAAATCATCGGGGGAATTAATTAGGAAAAAATCGTTATATAGAAATTGAAAATACCTGAAATTAGCATGTTGGAATTGGGAAAACATTCGGTATAGAGAAAAATTCGTTATATGGAGATTAAATTCTTCAGGAAAATTCGCGAAAATGCAGAGCTTACAAAGTAAATTCGTTTTAAAGAGAAATTCGTTATATGGAAGTTCGTTATAGGGAAGTTTTACTGTATATGTATTTCCACAAAATAAAAATAAAAATCCTGGTATTCTTTCGTCAGCCTCTTGTGCCTATCAAGTCAAACATACATAATCTATTAATATTGACTTTTGTAACCATACTGACTGCACGTCTGTGGAGATTCGATTTCGTATTCCGTAGCTATAGTTACAGTTGTTATAAAATCACATTTTTGGTTATCAGTTTTTGCGTAACCCTCTTGAAGCTAAACACACTCGAGTATGTAGTCTAATAATATAACCCGTACAAATTCCATAAAAATTCAAAAAATTTCTCTACTTTGCATCAGTATATTTTTCAGAATCACACAATTGTACAATAGCGACGTTTTTTTCGTATCGCGTGTAAGTCTGACTCGAAAAAAACGATCGCGGGTAACATCCCGGTTAAGACCAAACAGCTGACATTTGACAGTTTTTGTCCATCTTTGACTCGCTTTCGTCGGCTTATTTTTTAGATGTGGTGGATTTTATCACAAAAGATGATTATTTCTTTGTAAAATCTTTTCTCGTGATAAGAAAAACTCTCTCATTTGGTTTGAAAAAACAAATTCCCTCATATTTCCCCTATGCGTCCGCCATCTACATTTGAGCTCTATCCCGTGTAGGGTAGTTGCACGGGTTAACTTTACCTGGGTAAGTGTCATTTTTTTATATGAAGTTCTACCCAAACCTGCACGGGATAAACACAATAAAACGTCCCTAATATATCGCAAAATATCATTAAAATATTTTCTGACACTTAGCACAGCCCTGAAATAATTTATTTCATGCACAAACCAATATAAATCATATACATCAACCCACGGTATGTACCAGCTTAAGCCAATTCTTCAACCAGTCATAATTACAAACTAACTCTAGGTGTGTTTTTTTGGTTATCCCGTGTAGGTTTGGGCATATAAATCATTTCATTTTTGAACAATTAATTCAAAGATGATATTAACATATTTCGGAGAAAACATCAAACGCATGTTTATATATTTTTGGCAAGGATGAAGTTTGTGAAGAATAATTCTGGAAATAGATTGGACGCATCAACAGTAACATCAGCATCAACAAATTCAAATTCAAATTTATTTATTCAACCATTCAAAAGGAAAATGACATGTGTGTTCCATTGTTTATAAATTAGTGATCGAGTGATACTCTTACAGCTATAAAGAAAAATTGGTAGTGATATAATCGAACAGACATAGAGTTTAGTGAGGAAAAGTAAAAAATTTTTTGGAGGAAAGAATGGGATTGAAAAACCTCTTATTCAAGTTTATAATTAAATAAAAAGACTTACGGAATTAAACTAATTCTAGACTTACAAACTAACTAAAAACTAAATTGTGTGGTAATCGACACATTTATGAAAATTGCTTCTGGATTGCAAAAAAAAAGATAGATAGGAAAAATGAAAATATTATAGAGATGTGATTGAAGTTGATAAGTTAGCAATAGCTAGTTAGGTCACTAATAAGGCGGTTGGTGGAGCAGGCGCAGGATAGCTTGAAGTTGATAGTGGTATGTAAAATTTTAGCGTGGATAAGAGGAACCTTAGCAATAGAATGATGTATGGAAGTAGGAAAATAGCGTGGCTTATTAAGTATAATTTTAAGTACTTTATTTTGCTTCACTTGCAATTTGTCGATATGTGTTGGCGCACAAGATCCCCATGCGGCAGCGGCGTAAGTAAATGTAGACTGAAAGATGGTTTTATAAATAAGCATTTTATTATCAATGGACAATGGAGAATTCCTATTAATTAGTGGGTACAGCACTTTAATTAGGTGATCAGCTTTTTTTAAAAGAGCATCTCTGTTCGCTTTGAAAGTTAAGGTTTTATCGAGCAGTACACCTAAGTATTTGATATGGTCAGTGTTCCAACTTACGACAGAGGATCCTAAGTGTAATGGTCCAGTGGGAATTAGATCAGGTTTGCGTTTTCTGGTAAAGAAGAAAGCTTCCGTTTTAGCAGGATTTATTTTTATTTTCCAGTTTTTGAAATAAGTATCAAGATTTTTGAATCCACTGATTGAAGAGTTACAGATGAAGTCAGGTGACGGTGAGCTGCATAAGAGAGCAGTATCGTCAGCGAAGAGGCAGACTTTACAGTTAGCAGGTATAGGTATATCACTGGTGTAAATGTTATACAGTAGAGGACTCAATACAGATCCCTGGGGAACACCAGCTGGGATAGCAAGACGTGCAGAATGTGTTCCATTAATGTTAACACTAAACCAACGATCGGTAAGAAAACTCAAAATAAGTTTAACTAGAAAGAGTGGAAATCCATAGCATCCATCATCCATCAGCATCAACATTTCATTTTAGAACACACGCATTTGCCTTTGATGACCCACATTGGGTGGGGCTCCAAAACGGAACATTTGCGTATGTTCCGCAAACATTCTGATCCCTAACTGTCATTTTGCGGATCAGAAATAGTTTCCGGTTCTTTTCCTTTGTCTGCCTTTGTGGAATATGTTAGCGAAAACAACCGGAGATTATTTCTTATTCGCAAAATGGCAGTTAGGGGATCAAAATGGCAAACATGTTTGCGGAACATACGCAACTGTTCCGTTTTGGGACCCCACCCATTGACAGCAGCATTTTTTCTGTTGCTGCTGTCAATGTGGGTCATCAAAGGCAAATGCGTGTGTTCTAAATTAAAATGTTAATGCTGATGTTGCTGTTGATGCATCCAATCTATTTCCAGCATAAGAGTAGTGGCGCAAGTATGTACATATACTCGCAAATGTGTACCTCTTAGTTGAAATAGATTGGATGCGTCAGCATCGGCATCAGCAGAAAAATTTGTGGGTCATCAAAGGCAAATTCTAAATTGAAATATTTCTGCTGATGCCCATGCTGACGCGTTAAATGTATGTATTTCAAGCATCTGGTGAGTTAGCTAAATGTTCTTATTGCGCTTTCCTACATTGTAATTCTGGAAATAGAATTGATGCAGCAAAAGCAGCAACGATAATGCAGTCCAATGCAATTTAAATGGGTGACGTCATGTTGTCGTCAGTCATTTAAATTGCAGGAGTGCGTTCCGGAATTAACTATAGTCGTAGCTGTAGTCAACGCATGACTATTTTCGTAGTTATGAGCATTGTGAGAGGGCTCTCAGGAGAACATAATATGGAAATGTCACAACAGCCGTTGAATTCAAAAATATGTTTACAAAAAACAATTTATAACTCGATGGTATTCATGATTAGTGTTTGCATTCAACGAAATTAATATGTACACTTTGTTTTTTAATTTTAGTGTCGATTAAAAAGCAAAAATTGCCTAAATAGTAATTAATAATTGCAACATTTGATAATAACATCAACAACAGACCCGACATAACCTCACATACTTGAACTTGCCAACGGACATTTTCCATAGCTAAAGGCCTGAATAGAGATCGGGCGGAATGAAAATGAAATTTTTGTCCGCGGCGATTTTCTCAATGGAAATGCATACTTACTGTCGTGGAATATGTGGTAAATGATGGGGTATTCCATAAACTAAAATCCGAGAATGGTTTCACAATTTGTCTCTGCCATTTTATGTGTTATTTTTCGATTCCCCGGTCATTAGATAATTTCCGCGATGAACTCGTCGTGGACAGTGAATCGGTTTGACGTTTGCAAAACTCACCACGCCCGACGGAGAATATGCTACAGAGTCGACTCATTTTCACGTTGAAAATGCATTCGGACAATGGGGAAATTATTTTTTTTAGTTATTTTTAAGATTATTTAGGACGTAAAACGCCTTTGTATCAATTTTCGAAGCTAAAATTTTAAATTCACCACGGTTTTTATGCCGGTTCATTACCGTCACCACGGTTTTTATGCCGGTTCATTACCGTTTCATTTTCATTCCGCTGGAACTCTATCCGGGGCTTAACGATGGATCATCTCGAGAGTGCGAGTGGAAATAGCTATCAACGACAGTGGACCATTTGAAATGTGAAACGTCAAAAGTTGACTCGGAGAGATAGCTATTTGTGACTATTTGAGTTTTGGAACAACGGAAAGTGAATATTAGTAACTATTTTCACTCAAATCGTATAAATGGAACCTGCTCCTGATAGAGTAAAGATAGAGTAGAGTTTTTCCAGTGTCAAAAGAAGAATTTTTCCACTCTACTCAGTAGAGTTTGACTCTACTGACTAGAAAACAGTCGAATTGTAGTCGGTAGAGTGGAAAGTAGTCTACTATATCGATGGTCCAGCTCGGGAGTACGAGTGAAAATAGCAGTTAGGGATAGTGAACTATTTAGAATATTATGAAACAATGGAAATTGACTCGTAGGTGTTGGTCGATTGTAACTACCGGAATTTTAGAATGACGGAGAGTGAATTAACTATTATTACTCATACTAACGCAACGGACTCCAGTTTTGAGTAGTTGCGGGAAAATTTCAACAGAAAAATGAAAAATAACTAATGCTGGATTAAAAAAAAAATCAAGCTGTCACACACGAGTACTGAAGTATGTACTCGTATGTATATGAAGTACGTTTTTTAGTCTTTCCGTGTTGTTTTGGGTAACGAACTCCATATAAAAAAAAAAATGGCAGCTGACCCACCTGTATTTTTTTGTATATGAAGTTTCGTTACACAAACCTACATTGAATAACCAAAAAACGCACTTATGGTTGTTTTCAGGGCATTTTTAGTGCGAAGAATTGCTCATACCAGATATGTAGTATGGGCGTTTCGTTGGTTCAGCATTCATCCATGGTTCAGAATTTATCCAAGACAAGTTTGATATGTCTTAGTTCGGACTTGTGCTCAATATTATAAACTTTGAAGCGCCACAGAACAGACCCTCCGATCGATTGGCGAGATTTTTTGATTGCGAGATAAATCGGAAGGTGTGTGTGACCATCGGATTCACTTTTTTCATTTGACGTGTGGAACGTAATTTTCCGTACAAGCTGTCATGACATAATCATGTGTTCTTAGTTGCTGATTTTTAACATAAACCTGTGGTCGTTCTTCATGCTGTGGTTGTGGCGGTCATTCTCCATCAAAACTAGCGATAGATGTCCATCTTCCATCGCCAAAAATGGTATAATTTTCGTTATTTTGTGTTGTGTCTTGTGGACCGTGATACGGTCAATTTCAGATTGCCCGATAAATTGCCTAGTGTGTGTGCTGTACGGGCAGCAGATCGATTGTGGGCAATGAATTGACCAATAAATCACTAGGTATATGGCGCCCTTTAGTTTTATTTTTACTAAACGGTTGGGCGTCATAATAGTTAATCTCAAAAAATTAAAAACTGTAGGAAAAAGTACACATAAAAGTGCGTTCATAGGGCTTCATATAAAAATGCCAGCTGACCTACCTGTAATTTTTTTTTATAAGAGGTTTCGTTACCCAAAACTAAACAATTTTGTTATGGTTACATTGTTACAGACGTTTTTAGAGCGTTATCCTAATTAATCTTTCAATGTTATTCTCAAAATAAATAAATTCACTGTAGACCAGATTTTTTTCATAATTTAAATCTTATCTTATCACCACACTGCGGCGTGCACATGGAATCGTACTTATGTCTTTCAAACATAAAAAAATCCGCTCAATATAATTTTACTTCTATATCGAATTTTCCGCTACGCTGCCTTCGTGTGTCTCCTCCTCCGAACTGCCTATTACAATAAAATCTAATGTACAACGCAAATCTCCCTCAAAAACGTCTCCTTAGCACTGGCTGGACGCAATACCGGAAAACATTTCTTTTCTCGCGCGAAACAGCTTGTCATCTTCCATATTTTCCATAAAATAAAAGCATATCTAAATGCCGAGGACACGCAAAAGGAAAATAAAAATAAAAACGCAAAAAAAAAGAAAACGAGAAGGAAAATCGAATAAAACCGTTTTCGGATTCTGTCAAATTTCCTTCAATCTGTCAAATGGTATGACAACGGATACCCATAAGCATAAAAGAAAATTTTATTATGAAAACTCCCGAAGACGACGACGACGGACTAATAAAATCGTCCATTTCGACATAAAATTGTCCTTAGTATCGACGCTCACGACTGAGGCTCGCTGTGTCTTCAAAAGCATACGACAACCACGAGGATATGATGACGAACGGGACTCAAGCTCTTTGGGAGCACTCCCACGCCCGGTCAGATCCTTGTTTTGATTGTAGTTGTTGTTGTTAGTGCCTGCTGTGTGTAATGAAAACATAGTCGGGGGCAGCAACAGGATCAAATTGTTGGAGAAGTACCAAGAAGGCGGAATGAGTGTATGTATGTGACTATGGGGAAGTTGGAATTGTGAATATGATTCAAACCAATTTTGCAATGAAACTTTATTGGATATAATGGTGCGAATGTTGTTTTTGTTGAGCCCCGTAACAGTCGTTGTCGTCCCATCGTCGTTGCTCGTCGGAAAATATTTCGAAATGGTATCGCATTCGAAATCAGATTATGGCTCCGTTAGAGTACCCGATTTGGTTTTGCTTTTGATATGACATGGACAGAAGGACCTGTGTGTATATGGACGGTTGCACATATAATTTGAGGCCTTATGCGGGCACTGACTGCCACTGATTCCATTTGTATGCCATTTAGTTGTTTTTGCTATAGGTAAATGTTTTGCATTGATTGGATTCAAAATTGTTAGCTGCAAGGCTTTGTGCAAACAAATAGGTGCCTGTTGAATATTCCATTTTGATTTCGGAGAAGGATTGGCGTGAAACATAGGTACCAGTATACAAGTATGTATTTAAAACGTAATGCATAATGGAATATGTATGTACATTTTCTATTTGCAAATGTCTTCTTTGGTTAATAATACATATAGGTTACACATAAACTCCCGGTAACCTTCAACTGCAAAATATCTAAATCATTGACCAGATTAATTTTAGAAAAAATGCAACTGAAGCCTCCTCTGTAGATAGACGAAATTGTTCAGTTTTGTAGTTTCTCTCACCATAAATTTCAATTGCTGGCCATTCTCGCTGGACATATTTTTCACGTGTACTCTTCATTTTTTTAACCATTTTTGTTTGTGTTTGCATTCATTTTACCGTCTCTCGGTGTTTTCCATTTCATTCATTTTTCACATACCCGCGCGTTCTACGGTACAGAGCAGATCCTTTTTTAATAATAGCCGAAAATATATTCGACATTCAGTACGAGTATAGAAATGGACGACAAATCAAGCCTTGCAGGCGTTCATTCGTACACATCCCGTGGCTATATTGAATGGAACATGAGAAAAAAACCATCGAAGTTCTGGTTATGTAACACTAAATGCATATAACATCACTAGTGTCATTTTCCGGAAATTGTGGATCTGAGGTTACCATATTTTATTAATTTGAAAACAGATACTTTTAGTTTGTCGCTATTCTTACCGTTAGGTAATACCTAAACTGTTTTTTACCGTTATTGGTTGACTGTTCACTCACTGTGTTTGGTCGTGCCGTTGATAGTGTCAAATTCAAATATATAAACTGTTTCGTTACTAAAGTCAAAGTCGGTTATTAGGACATTTTCAAACAAAAAAATCATTTTAAATTGGCAACACTCTCACCGTCCTCGCCACACGTATTGCACTTGCGAAATGAAATACACCGCTCGACTTTTTTTGTTGACCTTACGGGTGAACACTATTTTCGGAAACATTTCCGTTGCCGAGTGCATTTCCATTAGCAATTTTCCTAGCGACCACTGCGAAGCCCAGACTGGACACAAGGACACAACGTACCTACTCTGAAAACAAATCAAAGCTTATGAACTGTCCAAATCAAATTTTTTGTTTATGCGACTATTTTTTCCTGCCAACTATTGGTTATGAAGAATAGGCCCGCTATATGCAGCGTTGGCCACTATACAATTTATTTGTGGGGGGATGGAAACTTGGTTTCAATATGCCCTGACGGACAGTGTTGTTTGCTGCAATGCAACTATGTAGGCAGTCAGAGAGGGTGGGTCATTCGTTTTTCATTACGTCCTGGACATAACACAGAGAGCACTCATCAATTTTGGCCTACGGGGGACTTATCCATTATTAATTTATTAGAAATATATTCAGCGAAACAAACAATTCAAATGAACTCATATTTCACGGACACATACGTGTATGGTCGTGTCGATGATTGAAGAGCCTGAAGAGGTCTGACTAGAATTCGGATGATAGGAATTTTTTTCTGGCTTGTGTCAGGATCTATCGCGCTAATATTTTGATGGATGTGGGATGTTTTGGCTTCTAACGCTCATGAATAGGATGTTTTGAACTGCAAATGAAATTTTGAAATCGAATTTCTGATTAAGATTTTTCGTAGTTGACAAAACTAATTGAATTTATGTGCAGAGAATATTCATTAGTGGCTCGTTGAATGGATTTAATCAATTGAAATTTTATTTTTCTTTTAATATTAGCGTTTTTGTTGGTTTCTTTGTAGAATTCAGAATGAGGGATTAGAGAAAGAATTAAATTGTGGAAGTTTTCTTCATACTACAGTAAGTAAGTTGAGTGAGACCGATTTATTTTCAAATTCAAATTCATTTATTAAGCATATTAGGATTATAATGTTGTACAATTTTGTGTAATCTAGATACCGGCTTCTAGCCTCAACTCCATAGTTTAATGATTAATTTGCATAACAATTAGTGGTAACAAGCTTGAAGTGGTGTATAATTATTTAAGGAAAAAATTTTATATAAAAAACCTTAACGTGCAAAAAAAAAGCAATAATTGTACATAAAATCTTAACCTAAAAGTTATGTCTAGCGACTATAGATTACAGAGTATAACTACATGTTCCTTAACGCCATTATAATGCTATTATCTATATTCGAAAAAGTTGCTATAAATTTAGAACACCGATTTATTTTACAGAAGGTTTTTTTTATTATGTTTATCCCGTGTAGGTTTGGGCAGAACTACATATAAAAAAATGACACTTACCCAGGTAAAGTCAACGCCATCCAGATACATCAAGGCCGTAACTCAGCTGTACCGTTTGCCTACTAAATTGTGGACGGATACGAACAAACAACAACAACAAGCATATGACGTAATTTAAAGGAACAACAAAACAGTGCAAATTTAGTAGGCGATTTGGCGTTTGAGATTCTACATTGCGGCCTTAATATCTAGACCGCGTTGGTAAAGTTCACGCTTGCAACTACCCTGCACGGGAGAGAGTTTAGAGCAATCAGATGCAGATGGCGGACGCATAGGGTAAATATGAGGGAATTTGTTTTTTCAAACCAAATGTGAAAGTTTTTCTCATCATGAGAAGAGATTTTGCAAAGAAATAATTATCTTTTGTGATAAAAAATAAGCCGACGAAGGTGAGTCAAACATGCGGAAAAACTGTCACTGACATTTGTTTGGTCTTAACCGGGATGTTACCCGCGATCGTTTTTTTCAAGTCACATTAAACCGCGATACGAAAAAAGCGTCGCTATAGTTAACTTGATGCTTTTGAATGACTATAATCTTTCAGTTACTCGGTTCTGCTAGTGATATCCTCATCCAATGCAACCGCGCCCTCATATAACTGATCACCGTGCCGTGACAGATAACTATTCGAGTGGACATTCCTAGATAGAAAATCAAATGGTTTTATTTGATATTATACGTCAGGGTGATACGCGGGTACCTGATGATTTTTATGGTATTATAACCAAGAGTGGCTTGAGTTCAATGAAACTTGCATGGTAGCTCAGTTGTCGGCGGGCGCTTTGTATATTGGTATAGACACATATTATACGAAAGGTGTCCTTGGGAACAAATGGTCCTTTTTGTCTATGGTGGTGCACAATAGACTGTATCTATGGTTATCAAAATACAGTTGAGAAGTTTCCTCCGGAATGTTTATAAATTGATTTTGAATTGTTGCAAAGGATACCACCAAAAAGGATATTTTTCTACAGGAAGCACATTATGGGCATAATAGGTGTCGTTTGAAAGGGGATGTTTAAGAGAATATGTGATCAGTTTTAAATAATTTTCGGGTTTCTGAAGTAACAGGATAACAGTAGATCCTTGTATCAATCAACATAAATATCAATCTAACTGAAACTACGATATGTTTATGGCACATGCAATTGATAGGCAAGTCAAAATAATATTTAGCTTTGGCCGTAACAAATATAGTATGTTACCAATACTGTTGCTTAAGTCAATCAGGACGCATTTTCTTTTTTTTTGTCCTGAGAGGCAGATGTACGCAACATTGGTATCAAATTTAAGGATTTTTTAAAGGAATTCCCATCATAATGCTAAAGGAATTATATTATATATTACTATAATAGTACTGATTATCGAAATTATTAATTTCATCATTTTATATCCATATTATCGTCAGATACGTACGTGATGCGCGTCTAAAGATTATCGTCGAAATCGCGAGATATGTTCAGCTCTCAATGTGGATACCTAAAAGGGTTTATTTTCTCGCCGTTCAACACACATATCGTAATACAAAGCAGCGCCTCCTTACAACCTCATTCACCTGCTAGATTCATCTTTAAGTTGTAAATTATGGGTCTTTATCGCTTACGGCATTACCATCTCTTACATTCGACATAGTTTTCCGGCGGAGGAAAAATTCGAAAACTCACGCGGATTATCGAGCAAGGGAATGGTTGAAATAACGCGCCGCAGGGTGAGAATTTTTTTATTGAGTGATAAATTCTGTTAGAATGTCGTGTTGAAAATTTTATGGAACTATTCGTTTTCGGGTTTTTTTTTCTTCTTAGCTGAAAGGGAAATAGTCTGTGAAATGTAATATGAGCATGTTTATAAGTGCTTTCATACTCGATTCTATTAAATGGATCTGTTAATTCGTTAAAATTACAGACGAAATATTTTAATTTTGCGTTTGCGATTTGAGGTGATTCACTTAATGCAATTTGGTAAACAGAATGCAGTATAGGCTCTCAAGCCTGTTATCCCTATAATGATAACAAACCAAAAAATATCCTTATCCTTAATCGATATTTTAAAATTCGATGCCTTACAACAGCATACCTGTCTTTCCTGTCTCAGATATACGATTTGGCTCAATATCACCTTACGCCCAACACGAGACACCCAATGTGCTCGGATATGTATCTCCCAGGAGGATAATCCTATTATAAATCGGCCAAATGTTACCATCGAACTCATCATCATTTGTATCGTATTACTGTCCATATCCTGGGCCGATCCAATGTTCACCAGGGATACGTTTGGCTCTGGTTGCCGACGCCAATGTCGATACGATACGTTACAAATTCGCTCATTGCGATGTCATCTTCAGCATGACGTCGAGGGATTTCTCGTCTTATTCTCCAATAATCGGTAAATAAGGATACTCTGTTTTGTTTTTATATTCGTCCGTCCCAAGAGGATTCTTTCTCAAAGTCTTCGTCGCCCTCCTGAATCGTTTCCCGTACAGGTCTTCTCTCTGCAGATCTGATTTTTTTCATCGTATATTTGGTTCACCATGCGAAATACACGCAACAGATGTAGCGAATATTTACCATTTCTATAGGTGATTCCTGTGGTTTGCTGTTGCCGACTTAATCTCAGATTTAGGATGCTTTTAGTTACCTTTTTCGAGCACACACACACACACACACACACACACACACCCGGAGTCGAGCATACGAGGATATGTTCAATAGACATAAGCAGAGATTTGTAAGAGATACATACATACATCCTCGCCCTTATTGAAACTAAGCCGAGAAAATTAGGAAGTTCCGAACCTAATATACAATTCTTCCGAAAAAAAGAAAATACGAAAAGACAGAGAACGTAAAAAGGAAAATGTAAGCTACGAGCGGACAGGAAGAAAATCAGAACTTCTCTATAGACATAATGGAAATCAGTTACCTGCTTGCCTGTGCCTATTCTATGAGCCATCTAATAGGGTAATTTAAAGCTTAGAACTTAATAGACTTTCTATTAGGCTCGGGTATTTGGTGGGATTTGGTCGTATAATTTCCCACAAGATTTCAGCTTCAATTTCGCAACCTTCTGACATTGTCTCGGCTACGTTGGGTTGGACTATACGATCGAGGAGAAGGAGGCGATTCAATGCACGCATCATTACTTCTAATTAGTTCTCATACTTTTCTTGCTGTCGACTAATAGGTTAGTTGAAATGGCATAGAAAATTTTATGAGTTTCAATTTAGCGGCCTTGTTTATGGAAATTTTTCGTTGAAATTGGTGATTTCTCGAGGCGAAATGTTGGCTGTCTGTAAAAGTGTATGTAGTATATACACTGTAAAAAAATTTACTCCAATAATAGGAGGAAACTTTTTTTCCTTCTATTATAGTAGTAAATTTACACCATGATATGAGCGAGAGTAATTTTACACTTTACGGTGTAAATATTTACTACAAAATTACTCACATAAATAAGTAAACTTACTCTTAGAATTATGTAAATTTAAATCAGAAATAAGCAAATTTGCACTGGAACAACTGTAAATTTACACCGGCGAAAATGTAAATTTACATCTGGGTTTATGTAATTAATTAATAATATTTACGGCAGCCGGTTCTTCGATTTTAATCGTCTTGGAGCTAGTCGTTATTCCAACGGCCAAGAGCTGGCACACCCCCTTCGGTTCAACATCAAAAAACGCTATAACAATAACAATAATATGATGCTCACACGAAAGCACTTCGGACGGAACAGACTATGTGCACACAGAACAAGCCACTTGACAGATACAGCAAAATGCAATAATTCACAAAAGTATTGTAGCACACTCAGTTTTACACAAATGTAGGTGTAATTTTCACACCAAAATCGCAATATTACATGAAAATTACACAAAAATAAAGTAATGGCACATCTTCACACCAAATGTGGTGTAAAATTACACCAAAATAGAGAAATATTAAAAAATCTGTGTAATATTACACTATTTTGTGGGTTTACTAGAAATTTGGTTGAAAAATAAACGTTTACTGTAATTTTGCTAGAAAAAAGGTGTAAAATTCAACGAATTTTCGATGTAAAATTCAACCTTGTTTTTACAGTGTACATATAGTATCTATTCTCTAGTTTTGAATAATGTAGTACGATTTGAGTTTACATTAAGTGTCAATTTTCATCATAAAGCTCTTAATTGGGTGTAAGGAAATAGGAAATTGTTTTGTGGGTATGGCTATGCTAAGTCCAACAGAGTCAACGAAGTATCAGATGCTATACTATATACTAATTATGTCTGCAAATTTGACCAACCCGGGGAGAAAGGTTCACATTTACTCATAGAGTGAAAGGGTATATTAACTTTGTCATGAAGATTGTAACGCATTGGAGGAAGCATCTCATGACTGTCTGTCTATCTGTCCGTCTCTTGCGACGCGTTTTACTTGGCCAATTTTAAAGCTATGGCGCTGAAATTTTGCACAAATGCTTCTTTTTGCTGCAGGCAGTTTGTATGTTTGAATCGGTAAAATTGGACAATGGGCTCATGGGGCTGCCATACAAACCCAACTCCCCAAATTAGGATTTTCTAAGACAAACTTTTTTATTTGTGTACCAATTTCAACCTAATTTCACACAAATGTGTTTCTATCGATAACCCAAAACATATGTAAGAATGGATCAAATCGGACCGGGTCATCGGCCTGCCATACAAACCCAACCCTCCAAATTAGGTTCTTCTAAGCAGAACTTTTTTATTTGTATACCAAAATCAACCAAATTTCATATACAAATGTTACGCCAACTTCACAATACCTTGAATTAATGTGTCTTTATCAAAGCAACGAAAAAGGTCAAAACAATTGGAATTTTCCGAGTAAATATTTTTATTCGCCCACTTATTCCAACTAAACCCCACACAAATATTGTTTTGTCGACTCAACGGAACTTTTGTGAAGACAGAAGGAAAAGAACGGGGAGGGGAATTAAATACAAGTCATAGGTACGCCCCAAAAAGGCTTTTAGCCCGAAGGGAGCGAAGGATATCCTAATTTCGGCCGCGCCCGAAATTAGCCTCGGTCTCGTTTTTGAATTTCAAAAAAATTGTAAGTTTTTAAAAATTGACCCTCGTTTTGGAAAAAATTGGTAAAGTTGAAAAGTACCTCTGATTTTTGTTTTTGGGTCGCATCTGTATCTTCTGAACGGAGACACCTAGGACGCTGAAAATTTCAGCAAAATGTGCGCCGCAACATCGGCGCCCGAGCTTATAATTACTTCGATTAAAAACTCGTTGACGTACTGAAATAACTTAATCTTTGATCAATGTACCTGAACAAGTGTTAAAGACCTGATCTTAATCATCATGTATACCGTTACCAATTAATTGGAATATATAATAATACATGCATATACAACTTTTATAGTGTTATATTATAACCTTTTGTACTATATCCTTCCTTAGAATGTCGCATTGTCGTCGTATTTTTTTTAATCACTCCAGACATTTAGTTCGTCCTTTCATCTTTCAAAGCGCGTTCGGTCAAAGCAATTGAAGAAAGTAATTATCCTTATAATTGCATTGGCTGTTGTATCTGCACTAAGAGAGGCTCAACGTCCGTCCGTTCATTCTATATACAGCACGGTTATCGTTGCCGGCTATATGGCGGCTTCTGTCGCAATAGCAATCATAAGAAAAGGTCTCCGATTAAGGATTTCCTTTGCGTTCGATTGCAATTCGTGCACTCAATACTTGGCAATTGTATCTTTGCAGATTTCATTTTCTGACATTCATTTTAGTTTTCTTTTTCCGATGGTCGGTCTCTGCCTCATTTCCCAACGGTAGTAGTGGACACTAATATAGAACTGGAGTTTTTTTTCCTTTAATCTTTGTCCCGCTCTGTTGATGCCATAGATGAAGTTTCAGGGATTTCATGATTTCTTCTGGTTCATTTTCTATGATTTCCAATTGAAATAAGAGTGCGATTGGGGAACGATATTGACGAATGTACTTTTAAGTCCTAGCACGGATTCTTAGGGCTTATGTTACGGTTAAATGATGGTGTACATTGAGTGGACGGCTTGCGTTTAGGGCCGGATGATTTCAATCTACTGTTAATAACACATTTGATAATTGGTTCTTTTGAAATGATGTTTTGATTATGTTTTCTTTGCTTCCATCCGACACTGGTTTTGTTTAACTATGATGAATAACGGTAATTTTCTATTAACGAAATTAAAGTACATATCAACAGCAATAAATATACACAATATTTTGCATGTTTTCTCTCAAACTCTCTTACTATAGAGAAGAGAAGATGGGGGGCATAATTCTGGTGAGGCATTAGTATTATGACAATATTTACCCCGTTGATCGCACAACACATTCTTATTAATTATTGAGTTCCTCAGTTTAAATTTCAAGTAAAAAATATCACCAGTGGCTCGAAACATAAAAAGCATCAGCATTTAGAAGATTAGTTTGAGCATCGATAGAGACTAGCCTTAGTCCTGGTTTACATATTGAATACTCTATTATTGAATTTTGTTTCATACGGTAAACTGTTTATTATAAAACACAAAAATGTTATAAAATGAAACAAAGCCAAATCTTAGCGTTGTCTGAAAAAAAGCGAATGTCAACCCCGAGTGATAAGTGAACCACGATGAAGAACTCCGCAAAAGAAGTGAAATTTAAACCAAATTGTGCCGCCAAAAAATCGAATATGACTTCCGACGATTCAATGACGACTAAAAGAAGATGTGGCCATAGAAACAGTGATTTGAATTATTACAATTTTACAATTTTTGAATGATTAACTCAAATTCCGATATATTAGATTAAAAATCAAATTTAAAACACCGTTTTTAGCTTTGCGAGTCAAATAAATTTTATTTTGGATGCATTTTGGGTGGCATTCCACCCATCTTCAGCAACACGACTTTGATTTGAACTTAAGAAGCTTAATCAATTTACCCCAGCATCATGAGTCCACAGTGGTTTTCATTTTGATAAACAGGTATCCATTGTTCATCATAAACCGGACATTTTCTTTAAGGTTTTTTTTTTGTAAAAATTGTGAAAATGTTAGAAAGTATCGAATATTACACAGCAAAAAATCTGGTGTGAATTTAACTCCGAAAATTATCGAATAGGGTCCCTCCGTTTGGATAAAATATTGTTTTATCCAAATGGATGAACACAAAAGTGTACTTCCAATTACACCAAAAGGAGTAATACTCGATATTTTTGGGATAAAAATAAAACACAAGTTTCACAGAACATTTAACTCATAAATGAGTTTTGTATAACTAGCATTTACCTCTCTATAGGTGTTGGCGACATTTCATTTACCTCTTTACGCTCTAAAAATGCATAATAAATTACCTGCCTACAGTGGGATTCGATCCAGCGTCCCTATGATTTGAAGACTAACGCCCTACCTACTACACCACACAGACTATACGGGATGACGTTCGTAATTTGCACCATATATTACGTGCGGAATTAACTCCATTTTAAGTAAATTTTAACACCATATAAACAAAAACTGAAATAATTTCGAATAAAAGTTATTATTTATCCAAATGAATTTTATTTTGAGTGTTTTATCCTAATGGATAAAAGGAAAATGTTATACTCGGGACATTTAACTCATAAATGAGTTTTGTATAACTAGCATTTACCTCTCTATAGGTGTTGGCGACATTTCATTTACCTCTTTACGCTCTAAAAATGCATAATAAATTACCTGCCTACAGTGGGATTCGATCCAGCGTCCCTATGATTTGAAGACTAACGCCCTACCTACTACACCACACAGACTATACGGGATGACGTTCGTAATTTGCACCATATATTACGTGCGGAATTAACTCCATTTTAAGTAAATTTTAACACCATATAAACAAAAACTGAAATAATTTCGAATAAAAGTTATTATTTATCCAAATGAATTTTATTTTGAGTGTTTTATCCTAATGGATAAAAGGAAAATGTTATACTCGGGACGGAGTGAAATAAATGTATTTAACTCCATAGATATAAAAAAATTAAACCTTTTTGGATAAATTTTGGTTCACACCGCCTGATTTTTTGCTGTGTAGCTGAAAAAACTTTTTCTGAAAGTTGCAGTGGCTTGAACTTTTTCCTTAGTAAAAGAGGTTTGCTTTTGACGTTTTTTTTAATCCTTTCTTTAGTTTCACTTTATCTGTGTATGCATGCAATTTGCCTTTTTTAGATCTAGGCCAAGGGTTGTAGTTGTTATCTGTCCCTCCGATGGCACATTCTTCATATCCATAATATCCTTTGGTTCAATTATTTTATTTATTTTCCTCCAATGTTTCAAGCACGATCTGTGGCTCACTTGGTTGAGTCGCACTCTACGATGCTAGTAATCTAGATGTCCGGAGATCGAATCTCGGTGTGGTCCAAAATTTCCGTACATGTTCGGATAGGAAATATATAGTGCTTGCAACATTATATACACTCCGAAATGATACAATGTAACGTTGACTCGAAATTACCTATAAACGGCTGAGTTAACGCACCATGGCCCCACATGGAGTTATACGGTACTGAGAAGAAGAGTGTTTCAAATGTTTTCTATTTAAAATTCAAAATATAAGCACAAAACATTAATAAAATCATGTTTTGTCCATTTTTCCAGAGAAATTAGTTTAAAATCAACTGTCAAAATACTTATGCCGTACCAGAATTAATCATCTATCAGTTTTCTTCTTTATAGCAAGAGAGTGCGAAAACGGACAGGCAAAATATTGAGCATATTTATTGCTATGTACTTTATTTTCCTTATAAGAAATTTACCGTTATTCGCTCTAGTTAAACGAAATCAGTGTCTGGGCTCGATAGTACCACATGTCAAAATACATATGCCGACCAGTGTACAAAATTATATAACATTCGAAGAAGATACGTAACAGCAAAATTTAATTCTAATCCAATATCACAACCTTAATCTGAACCTCAACAAAGAATCGCACAATCTTCTAACCATTTTGAATTCACCCCCACAATGATATTAGCTCGTCATTGTTCTGTCAACATACGGACTTGAACAGCTGTAATCACCACTCTTTACACCACTTGAGGATTATAGTCAATGCCTCCCGATGTCAATGTTGTCTGCCCGCATCTCGCACTCACCTCAATCATTGACTTCATTTACATGTCCCTAAAATCCAGCTTACATCCTGTTAACAATGTTACTCATCAATTCGTAGCTAAATTGTCGGATCCTAGGCTTCCCCGGAATAAATAAATATTGGCAAAACATAGCCTGAGAGAGTGTATGTGTGTATACAAAAGCGAAACCCCATAGTATTCTCATGCGGCTAGAATGGTCCTAATGCTTCCGTGCGGTCCTTTGCTTTTGCCTATACATATACATACCAGGGACTGTTGTATTATTTCAGTTATTTGTATTTTCAAAACTTGCCGCTCTGGCGGAGATCCTGCATAATCAAAAACTCAACTTTTCCGTCGTCTCCGACAAGACAGCTCCATTGTCCGCTCGCTCATTTCAGTCAGCGGAATCTGTCCGGAAAGGTCCCAAAGGAATGGCACAAGGATTCCGGATTTCTGAAGACCAGAACCAAACAGGATTAAAAAAAACACACACTCGGTAATCCTTGTCATTGTCTTCGTTATTTACCTGAGGTGCCTCTATTTGCATGTTTACTTTCGACAAGGACAGTAAACAAGAATTTTAATTTACGATTTATTTGAGAGATGGCGAATTTTTAAGGTTCGCCGCACAGTTTGTTTGTCGGTTTTGGAACGTCGCGCGTTGTTGTCGTGTGACAGAGAGGGACCATGTATGAGTTATATGAGGGGAGGCTTGTTTGTATACGTATTTAAAAAGAAAGCTTAAGAATGTTTGTTTGAAAATTATGGTTATACAAAAAATGGTTAGTCTGAAGGATCGTAATAATAGGATAGCAATTTTGGGTGGATATCTGCAGCCATTGTCGATTTATTATAGCGGCGAGCGAAGAATATTTTTTTTTAAATTGATTAAATTATTTTTGGTACCGGAACGATAGAAATATTAAGTGTATATTGACAGGGTTCGCATATCTTCGGAATTAAGGTTTAATTAAGGAGTTAATCTGCAAAAAAGAGAATTTAGTCGAAATATCAAACAAAATTATTTTTTTTTTGCTGTTGAATCTTTACTAAACCCGCACTACACAAGCATGGAGCAAGTCCTTGAGCAACCACACAGTTCGTAAACAAAAGCATCTCGTAATCTCATTTGCCATTAAAGTGAATTATAGTAGAAATTTCCATAGTCGTCTTCAATCTGCTATGGTTTAACTTAATCACATACCGAGCACACACCGTCAGAATAATAGTGCGAACCATCGAGCGACAATATACGGAGCTTAACTCTCTATCTCTCTCATTCGAGGTGTTACGTTTACGGCAATTTAATGTAACCACTATGGATCCTGTACAGTCGGTAATATCCGAAATGTTCAGATCCTATACTATAGATGCTATTGATGTGGACGCATAAAACAAAAAATACAATAGTATGGTCGAAAGTCGTTGTCATTTCAGATTCTATTGTTGTAATATTTATAAAGTCACTATTTGGTATGGCAGGCGAATATCCTGCGGTTTTGTTTTTCTGTGTATCAGCTTTTACGATAATGGACTTTTTAGTGTACATCAGGGGAACCTTTTTGTTTTTTTTTTAAAGGACAATGTCATCGACTAAAATTATATTCCGGTCGAATTGGACAACAACGGGTCGAGTTGAATAAAATGGTTACTATACGACGATCTGTACAGAGTTGAGAGCATTATAAGTGTGTTTAATATAATTGCCACCATTTTGCAGATATTGCGAATATAATAGTGAAATTTTATATGTTTTATTACACATGTCCGAGTTAGTTTCGGTTGTTTTTTATTTCATGTGAGCATTTTATTAAGAGTTTGTATCTTTTTGAAACAATGTTTTAGTATTTTATAGTTTTGGTAATTTCAACTTTTTGGAAATTGAATTTAATTAGTGTTAAGTGGCAACTTAGCCCTCAATCGGTGTCGTGCCTTTTAAAAAATTAATCGTTTATTACAGATGAAAGTGATTAATTATAATGTTAAAAACTCTTTTCGGCATTTTATAAAAAAAATCTACTGTGAAATTTGTTATTGATAAAACGATAAGATTCAAGTTAAGATAAGAGAAAGGAAGCATAAATTTACCGAAATTACGTTTCCCAACTAATGGGATGCGACCTACGGGGAGATCGCGTTCCTTACTACATATTTGGAATGTTTATTTATTTTAAGAAATCATTGAGATACAACTCAACGTAAAATCTCTCTCTAAACATAAGGATTGCGCAAAATATGTTAAATTCTTACTGGAGAAATCCTATACATGGTAAGTGAGTGAAAATTCCATTAAACATGGCTGACCACTTTTTGTCAAACAAGTAGCATCGTTAACTTAAAATGATCCAAAATCTGGTTGCGTATAGAGTTAGATAGGAAGAAGCTGGACAGAGAGGGAAAATAAATTATTATTGGACAACTTTATGCCCATTGTCTACAAAAGTTACATATTGGTTAAAGTGCGAAAAACTTTTTCTGAGGTTTTCGGGCACCTTTCGGGACTTCATACGCAACCCCCGGCCATAGGCCAATTATTAGAAATTTCGATTGAAATTAGAAAAAAAAAGTTTTGGGCGCTAATGGGTTAATATGGAAAAGAAAGGATGGATACTTATCTGAAAATAGATGATAAATTTAAAGCCTATTTGCTAAAACTTTCAAGAGCTTAGGTATAGTCATAAGGATTTTTATTTATTTATCAAAAAATATCAAATGATATGGATGGTGCTCATCGCTGGTTTTATTTTACCCAGTGGAGTATTACTATGGGGATTGTTCCTGATTGGTTTCCATAACCCTTCAATAGGCGTAGTGGTCAATTATATCGCACTTTTTCATCCAGGTTGTTTACCAATTGTCCAATTGAGTTCAACCTAATTGGGACCGATAATCTAGCAACGAGATATGGACAAATGGCCATAAAGCAGTGCACGCGTTTAATTTTCCTGCTTTGAATGCATTAAATTAAATCAATAAAAATATTTTATTTGTTTATAAAAAAATCTTTATTCAATACGAATCGCCAGCAGTAGTAAAGGAAATATCACACCTCAAACGATTGACCCGCAAAACTATATAAGCTATTTCGATCGAACGAGTCCAATGGATTTTTGCAATATTCATTAAGTGTCCCAATTAAATGTGAATTTTAACGAAGCCTTTTGCAGAAAGTCCGAGTTCGGAGCATTGGTCCTTTTCAATCCAATAATCACCACACAACTATAGCAGACGTGACCCAACACTTGCAGCCAATTTGGACGTTCATTCGGAGAGTAACAAATCGACGGCAAAATGCTCGCGGAGAAAAAGTGTCATTCAAAAAATCTCTATTTTTCAGTACCACTTACACTTAAATAGAATTTTCGTACATTTTCCACCGTGATCCTTTGCAGTCGTCTTCATACCGCATTTCATTTCAATGTTGCCCTTAACTCGTTCAGCTATATAAAGTTGATTGGGTTTTAATTGAATGATTATTCTCGTTCTAATTTCAACTTAAAAATTCCCACCGCTTGCAATTCCCTAGATTCCGTTTGTGAGCAACGCCACCGTGTCGGTCATGTCGACGTATTCGTCCGATGATCATCCTTGGCCATACCAAGCCGCGACAGACTTCAATCTGGTTCATCCCAAATCATAGGATGCCGGAAGAGGTGGGATGAATTTAGCAACCCTTTTCGTTTGCCATAGTCTGTTCATTATTATTGGTAGCGTGGTGCGGACCATCATCTCGTTTCACCCGACAGTGCTCGAGCTATGTCGAAACTTTTATTCTTGGCGATTAGGGCCGTAAAAGTTTTATCGGTTTCGATGTAGATTTGCGGGCTTGATTAAACCCACGACGAAACTTTTCCAGGATGAGTTTAATTTCGACAGCGTTCGAGACGTTTGAGTACTCGTATACAGCACTACACTCACATGTTCGGCTTATCGTCTGAGTTCTGTGTACGTTGCGGAGACTACAACTGTTCTACTGTTGTACTCAGCACTCAATTGCAGGCGTTTAAGTGCAATGTGTCTGCATACATACTGTTTTTCGGGAATCAGGATCATATAGGATAGCGTAGAAATTCGGGTATCCGGTTAGTGAGTCTGAATTCTGGGTCAATGTAAAACTTTAATAGGTTTCTGCTTTTTTATTGAGCGAAACCGTTTGCCGTTCTTATTGGGGCAATATTTGAACTAGTTAACGATCGGACTAGATATCTAAAACAAAGTCTGATATCGTGAGAGTAAATACCATAAACCAGATTTTATCCTAACTAATTAATCCCAAATAGAACAGTGGATGATTATGTTTCCTTATCTGAAGGGATTTTATGGATACTAAAGTAAAATAAAGAGTGATAATTGAAGTCTAATAGACCTATAGTTTTGTGAGACTTTATTTGATTTTAATCTACAAAATCAGTAACAATTCGACTTCTATTGAGAGCAACTCAAGCGGAAAGTATAGAATCAGGTTCCATAATAATTACATCTATCATCATTTTCACATAATAAAGATTATAAAAGCCGCTTAACCACATTATATCTCTATTATCCTTTTCACCTTAAAACGAGGATGATTTACTGTAATCGATATCGCCACAGGACGACCGCTACGGCCGCAATCAACGTCTTCCATCCCTTCGTCGTCGGCTCAAGTACATAATAAAGACATTTGGATTTCAGAATATGAAATTTATTGTGAAGATTTCAATGGGCGTAGAGGTCGTTGGATTTATATTTAACGCGTCGCAGACTAACATCAATAGCACCCCTAGTACCATGCCGTCACTTCTAACACAATAAGACGACCCTGTTAAGATGCTTGCGGTATAGTCGCACTGAGACACAGGCCACAGGGCCAAATGGTTACACCCACGTCGGGATCAGGTCAATTCATAAGAGCTTCTTGAGAAAAATAGCAACGGAACAATGTAGTAGCTACTACTATACATATCTTGAGCGTTGCGATGGCTATTGTTCTCGAGACCCGAATTCATCCTGGATGGTACATTTCAGATCTAATATTTCTTTCTCCTCGAGAAAACGGACGAAATTATCTACTTATAATATTTTTTCTTTATTTCCTTTTTTGATTAGTCGGCAGCATTCAATTGTATTACTTTAAGGACTCTACCCTCATTCATGTAACCATAATTAATTTTTGAAATATGTTTCTTTTTGTATTCGTAATATTATATAAAATGCACGGTCCTTTAAACATTTTGATAAATATTACACTAAAAGAAATTTGAGAAAGTTTTGTATGTTAAGATGAAGATGATGCAGACCTTCAAACCTATTGATATTTAAGCTTGCGGTGGGAGAATGATTTTCAGCCAAATTGCCCACACTCCAGACGTTTCGAAATTTTTTCAAACACGTCATTATCTATGTATATTGCGAATTGCGTTTGTGCTCTAAACTAGAAGCTCTGAAAAATAGGTATAAACGAGACTTGAGCATAATCTCATCGCCCAAATATTCTTTCAGTTATTCTCGGAAACATTTTTATTTCAACCACCAGCAAACTGAATAAATACCCTTTGCGAAGAATACGTAAAAAAATGCTAACATTTCTTTCCAAGGACTGGTATTAAGGAGCTAGCTATGCCGTATTGTAGTCAGGGTACACACGTCGATGCGTTAAACAGGCAATTCTCGGGAATACGAAATACTCGCAAAATTACCAAATAAATTGTCTTTCATGAATGAATGACCCCCGACACAGAATGAAGCGAACGAGGCGAAGCGGGCCTTCACAAAAGCCAAAAGGATCTGTTTTACTTATTCTTTTTTTACGAGACAGTTGGGAGTCATAATAAATTTTCAATTGTCAATTTTCATTTTTCCAACACAGTAAATTTTCACTATGAATAATGATTCTAAAGGGGCTTCGAGAAAACCTTGTCAAGTTAAGTCCTTTTCAAATAATATGTAATCCATTTGTATAGTACACGGAATGTGTTGACTTCAGGCGGCAATGGTGTTGTTTTTAATGTGGAGGATGAGTGATTGTCTAGAATGTTGCTTAAACGGAGTTGAGTTGATTTTTTTAGTAGCCTTACGAATTTTGAAATTTAATTCGTTCATATTAAATTAAACTCCAACATGCAATACGAAATTGTGTTGTAACTATATTACACATCATTCAGGTGACCGCTAAGGTATTTTCTTTGCGCATGCTGAATTGCAATGTAAAATTTAAATCACAGTTTTGCCATATATGTATATAGGTATTAAAAAATCATTTTTAATTTCCTCTGCTAATCGAAGGACGAATCATTCAACTATGTAGTTAATAAACATCAGCTCCCAAAGAATTTACTTCTCCATCGATCTTCAACTATTCCGTATCCCAGAAAAGTCCTTACCAATCATTGCCAGGTGTCAATTTGCCACACTCGTTACGCATAAATGGATCGAAAGTGACAATATCTTGCCACCTAATTCAGTCACGCCTGAAATAGGACCGGATAGCAACGTACAACCGTATAGGTCGTCACTGAAATTAAGTGTGACGCATTCGTCCATTGGATTGTCCCCTTATTTTCTTGCGAGGCCAATGTGGTGTCTGTGTGGGGTATATAGATTTCAAATTCATAGGTGAGCCAAGCAATTCAATAATATGAAATCCAATCTGCAAAACGGCTCATTCGAAAGGTTCGCCTTGCTATATAAGGTGGACGCTATAATACAACGAACGACACAGACATACGAAACGGAGAACAATTACAAGGTACGTTAGAAAAGAATCCTTTTTGGGATAATCCGACTGAATGTAACAACGTATTTCGGCCAAAAAAGGTGACTTCCTTTCTCCGTGCCGGATCGAATCGATTTCTTCTCGGGTAAGTGCGTTTTGAGCTTCGGGGCGGTCGACCGTGTGCCCTGTTGTCCCAATATGGATAATTTTTTGGGATTGAATATTAATGCGACCGGTTGATTGGAAAATTGATTTTTTAAAAAGGACATATGGACGTGTTGACAAGTAGGGCAAGATTGTTGAACGATATGAATAGAAATCGACTTTCGAAATGACGAAAGACCCGAATTTGAAGTGACATACAAGCGTTATAGTAGGTGCGATTATTATAAGAGTACCATATACAAAAGGGCTCTCGATAAATATCAAAATCGATACCAAAGCAAGTATGTATGATTTAAAGGAACTATAGAAATTCTAAAAATATCTTAATATACAGGGTGTCCCGTAGGTCAGCGTCAATCCGAGAATAGATGATAGCCCACATGGTTCCCGCTACGAGAAAATATTTCAGTCGCCTATTTTTACAGTTATACGCAATAAAAAGAAAGTCAAAATATGCACGCCTTCACGGAGAGAAAAAATGTAGTGAAAAGGTATTAAAACTGTAATAAAAACTATTGCATTTGTAATGATTTTTTACCCTACTGCAACTGATGTAAAAGTTATTACATCTGCAATGATAAATGTCATCGCACTGTAATAAAATTAACATTAACGTTTGTGAAATTTTGATAATAAAATTTGCCAGGAAGAAAATTTGGCGATTATAGAAAAAATACAAAAAGTGATTTATTTTTCCCGTTTTTTATTTTTTTATACCCTTTGCTCATAGAGTGAAAGGGTATATTAACTTTGTCATGAAGCTTGTAACGCATTGAAGGAGGCATCTCCGACCATATAAAAAGTATACATATATGATCAGCATGACTTGGGCGATGTCCGTCTGTCTGTCTGTCCGTCTGTCCGTCTGTTGCAGTGCGTTTTTCTCGGCCGCTATAAAAGCTAGAGAGCTGAAATTTTGTACACATGCTTATTCCTGTTGCAGGCTGTTTGTATGTTTGAATCACTTAAATCGGACAAGGGGGTCATGGGGCTGCCATACAAACTTAACCCCCCGATTTAGGTTCTTCTGAGAAAAACTTTTTTATTTGTGTACGAATTTCAACCTAACTTCGCTCAAATGTGTTTCCATTAATGACACACAACACATGTAAAACTGGATCAAATCCGACCATGGGGTCATGGGGCTGCCATACAAACCTAGCCCCCCATTTTGAGTTCTTCTAAGAAAAACTTTTTTATTTCTGTACCAATTTCAACCAAATTTCACACAAATGTGTTTCTAAAGATAACACAAAATATATGCTAGAATGGATCAAATCGGATCATGGGGTCATGGGGCTGCCATACAAACTTAACCCCCCAAATTAGGTTCTTCTAAGAAAAACTTTTTTATTTGTGCACCAATTTCAACCAAATCTCACACAAATTTCGATTGTTGACACAAAACATATATTAGAATGGATTAAATCGGACCATGGGGTCATGGGGCTGCCATACAAACCAAACCCCCCATATTGGTTCTTCTAAGAAACATTTTTTTACACCAATTTCACAAAACCTTGAATTAATGTGTCTTTATCAAAGCAACTAAAAAGTTGAAAACGAATGGAATCGTACTGTGGGGTCATGCTCCGGCAACCCCAATAAAATTTTCCGAGTAAATATTTGTATTTGCCCACTTATTTCAACCAAGCCCAAAACTTTTGTCAGTACGGAAGAAAAAGAATGAGGAGGGGGATTAAATACAAGTCATAGGTACGCCCGAAAAAACTTTTAGTCCAAGCGAAGGGTATCCGAATTTCGGCCGCGCCCGAAATTACCCTCGGCCCCGGGGGTTGGCGAGCGTAACGAGCAGGGGGCGAATCCCCCTAGTTTTTTTTTATTTTTTACTTATATTTTATTCTTAACTTCTTTTTTCCTATTTTAACTTTACCTTTTTGCAATTTGCTTCTACTGGGAATTCAACCGGGGACCTATCGTTTCGTAGTCCTGCGTCCTACACCTAAGCTAAGTATCTAAGATTACAAGTTATGCGAATAAATTAGTCGTTTTATTTTTTCGACAGTTTCATAATTATTACGCGCATTAACAAGAGCAAAAGGATGGAAACTATTACACCATGCAATAATAATTATTACAGATCCTTGTAAATTTCAGTAATTGTTGATTACAGACTGGGGTGAAAATTACCTAAAAAAATAAATGTAACTATCCATACAAATATCATGCAATGATTTATGTAATTACACTGCAATCATTTTTACAATACGCCTATAAAAACAACTATGTACATTGTAATCAATTTCACTACATTTTAATTACTTTCGCTACAAATTTAGTGAAATTGTATGTTGTGAATTTCATTGTATGATTTTGTTGAATTCATTGCACATTTTTCTCTCCGTGTTGTTTTATTTGTTCACGTACTATAACTGTAAATTTTAATATTTCTAAAATTTTCTGTTAGCACTATAACGGCAACAAAATGCACTATCCATTGTAGCCCAAATCGAAAAGTAACTGTTTTAGTTTTAGGAGAAATCTGACCTTCTTTGTGGAACCGAGAAATCAAAATTGTCTATTTCGTAAAAATTCAAATAACTGTCCTGTATAAAAAATACACCAGGGCTTTTTAGCAAGTAATTTTTAGAGTTGGCTCATGTTGTCTAGATTTCGTAACGGTATCACATTTGCTCAATTTTTTCTAATTTTAGAATGAATAGAATATTTTTCCATTTACCAGATTCCATATGGTAGTTTTAGCTAAATAATTGCAACATTGCGGACATTATGTGCGCTTTAAGAAATAAGTACATACTTGTAAAAGTCTACACCCCTTCATATCAATTTTTCAAAACTTTTCCAAAAACAGTATTTTTTAATTTTTTTTCAAAATTATCCTAAAACAAGGTTAATTTTTAAATTTTCCGAAAAGTTTTTTTTGTAAATAGTCCAGCAACTCAATAGAACTAGAGATAAACAAAAAGGCATATTTCTATTGTTTTTTAAGGTATAGCACAGTTCATTTCTACATTAAAGTTTGCTTCAGATCCTTGCTCCTCAAATATTCAGATCAGAATAAATTTCAGTCGTTCCGATTGTCCCATGCTGTAGGATTCTTGTCTTGTCTTGCCAAGATGATAAACGATATTATCACCGATTATGCATGTACATACATATTTGATGAGACGTACAGAAAAATATTTCATATGCAAAGCTTCCAACCTATCCTTTATATTGTAGGGACAATCCAGTTTTCTTCTCGTGGATGCTCAAGTAGTTCTTTAATAAGGGCAGTGCTTGAGATTCTTATCGATCTGGGAAAATTTCAATAAAACAGATTTTAAGAAAATAATTTAATAATAACTATACACATATAAGAATTAATTTATTGGCACAGTGATTTTCTTACAAAAAAAATATTTCAGCTGATTTTTTAAAAAAATGTATTAACTTTTATGTAGACAAGTTATGTTTTTAATTATTTTATGTGAAAATTGCTATCCAGGCAAGCCATATTAAAAATCTTCCAAAATATTCAACGACACTTCCTTAAATCTGGCATACCGCAAAATTGCTCCGAATAACAAACCGTTGCATAAACGATTGTTAGTCACCGTCTCTTCAAAAACCATAATTTTGCATCCAGTCCTCTGATTCGACGTCTGGGAAATGACGGATTTATTTTTTTCGTTTTTTTTTTGTCCTTGCACATGTTTTACAACCCACAGAAGCTGTGATTGAGTTATTGCATGTTGCAAATTGTTTTGCATTTTTGCGGTTTGACTACTACAACAAAACAGTCTGTCTGTAGAAGAAACCACACTGCACTGGCATGCTGGCATTGCACCTTCGCCATACATACTTGTCTGTAGTATGTCATGTTGAAATCGGCCCACTCTTATTCTTTCTGTAAACTGAACTGCAGTATACACGTACCATAATACAAAAACGCCATTTAAATGTTGTTTGCATGTAGTGCACATATATTTCGATTCCTTGCGATGTTATGGATTTTTGGAATTTTTGATTGAGAAGTAAATTAAGTTGCCAGAAACATGTTCAAAGTGAATGGATAAAATGGGACGAAAGAATAAGTTATTTCTTTTTACCTTTACATTTTTCTGAAGCAAAGAATATATTTGTTATTATACGCGGTCGTATGTCAAAAAATGAAAAGAATAATAAAAAACGGTGGTTAAATTAAGAAAGATATATAAATAAAGCATAGGTACTAAATTATTTTATTAATTAGCAGGCGGCCGAAGCCCGACGTCAGGCTATCGTGCCACATTGATGATAATTAGCATTTAGAATTTTAGAACACTGTCTCGAAAATTGATGTTTTACCAGCATATTTAGCTAAGTTGATCCCCGTTAATAAATTAAATCATTTAACATATTTATGTATTTAGAATCATTTGGTGCTAGCAGCGAACATTCACAATAAAGGTGAAGAAAAACTGGAACCTACACGCAGAGCTTCTGGGTAAGAATCGATATGTGGTATGTCCAATTCTTTTCTTGCAACAAATAAACATTATTAAAATGGAATAAACAACCCTTTCGAACAGTTTCGAAATACAAAACAGGTGTCTTATTCACTTAATTCACCTGTTCTTTATAATGAATGATATTGTGCATCGTTTTGATATAAAACCAAAAAATCATCTGGCGTGTGCCTATGCAAACCATTTTCTTTGCATCTCAGTCTCAAGATTTTCATACTAACCATATAACGACAACTATGTATATGCATTCGAAATCCTCTTACTATAGTTCGGGAAATCATCTCTCAGAATGATGCACGATGGCTGTGAGAAATGCTCTTACTGCTGGGTTGTCTGACAGAAGTATTAACATCATTCCAAGTGCATGGCAGTATTGTTAAATTTCTTTGGAAAGTGGTCTGTCTGATATTTTATTTCAATGAACTTGTTTCAAAGAAAAATTTAATGCTATGAGAATTCACATTCAGAGTTTCAAGACCGAATTTCGGGAAATATGAAATCCGCGCATTGTTTTCTTAATAAATTGACAAAGTTAAAAGGCTGAGCCTCCGAGCGGGATAAAACAAAATAATAAAAAAATTTATGAATCTCATTTAATATCGTTAATTCAATTAAGGAACGAAAACGCCTGATTTTATGTTTTTTTTTTATTTGCGCACGTTGCGAAAAATGATTTAACTGGAACTGAATCCGTTTATAATACCCCTTACATATAAGCCCAACGAATCTATAGAATCTACAATTTGGACACAACCACCGCCATCTTGATAGACAGGCCGAACTGTCGAAATTCGATTTCGAAAATTTGGTACCTTAGCGCCTGTGGTTGTTGCTATTGTTGTAAATGCGGTTCCATAGCCACATGAAAGCTCATTTCATCAGCTGATAATCTGGCCTGTCTATCAAGATGGCGGTGACACAACGCTACAACAGTTGATCAGACACACAATATGTTCGAGATTACATGTCAGACTACGTCCATGCTAATGAAAAAACTAGTATATTTCCATTGCCTGTCCACAAAGTCACCTAAATAATATATAATCCCAACTATGACCATTTCATTACGTCACATCTTCGAGTGAAATCTATATGACATATACAACATAAAAATAGCACAATCTGCAAAACTATATCCTGTTGCTGAGTCGCCGTCGTTGTCACCGCATATTCCAGAGAAAAACCTTAATTTTCTTTCTAAATTTAAAAAGTTTTCTCTACTTTTCTTTTTGTTTCCGTGAAGGTGTTTTTCCCATTTCTCACAGCCATCGTGCAACATCCTACAATATACCGAAACCATTCCCAAGTGACAGAACGGGACACTTCGTTGCTCCGCTACGATCTGCGCATTATACTGTAACACTATATCCGCACCAATGTTTGCCGATATGTATCCTTACGTCAACTGCACAAAAAAAGTACAGGCAGGTGAAAAAACTTTTACTTTTGTGGATAAAGTTTTCCTCTGGAAGTAACTAATAAGTTTCCTGCACCAGGACGATGAAGACGGGCGAACACAAGAAATAATTCAGCAAGCATACGGCCGCTATATGGAATAGGAATGGTAAAAGTTTTCTTTGCCAAGGGAAAAATTGTTAGTCTCTTAAGCCTACTGTCGCACTTAGTTTTCTGTCGATCGAATCTTTCTTTAGCTCCAAATGCCCGTCAGGGATTTTTGTGTTTAAATTAAAAAGTGCTTACCCGCACATTTTTGTTTGATACTTAACTTTTTTTTCCGCGAGGCGATATATTTGATAAATTAATTTTTTTTTGCAAGGACGAGTAGAATTTAGTATTAAGTTATTTATAATCATAATATTTATAATCAGGGGCGAACCCAGTTATTTTTTTTTTTGGGGGAGATTTGTGTATGCAAAGTGGCTACTGAAATCATTATGTTTTAAATGTTTTCAAATAACCTTAAAATAATTTAATTTGATTTATACATTCTAAAAGTTGTCAGTTTCTGGTGTTTTTCTCACTCAGATAGATGTTAAACGAGTGGGGAAAAATAACATTGTCGTGCTGTTGATCTCAACACTTCAACAAAAAAGCAGTTAAGATCTTGGGAATTGGATGTCACTAACACATCTGCGTTCTTAGTCCAACGTTGGACCCTTTTTTTAATACTTTCTAAAAAAAATCACATAGAAATTTCTAGAAACAAAAATTTATGTTCGCGAAATTAAGAATAAGAGAACGAAGAAACAACTGTTGTATGGATCTTGTATTCGAGAGTCAAGGATTTCAAAAATACCTCAATGATTCTTAAATTATTATTTTAAAAAACATTTACACTTTTGAACAAAGATTTGAACATTTCGCAGGGAGGTTTATACCCTACATCAGGAAGTGGCGCTATACAACAAAACTTTTCAAATAAATAAAAATTAATTAAAATTGAAGTGTGTTACACTTCATCCACTCTTGTGGAGAGAATTGCAAAACGTTTCTATACGGCGCCGGCCGACTAGCTCAACGGGGAAGGGTCGTGGGGGCCACGTACTTATATTCGGCCGTCCGCGAAACGCCCCACGCAAGTACGAATCGTGGAACGTTTAATTTAGGTATGAAATGACACGGTTAAAATAGATTAACATTATTTCGCCTTTATTATACCATAAAAACAAAGTAGTGATACTATTCAACTTCCGCACTACTTTACCGCGTGGTCGATCCGCACACAATTCAAAATTAAAACGTAATAATAAATATTAACTATAAATTAAATCTAAACTATCTAAAGATGGCAACTCACTAACTATATTCCTGATTTTCAATGAGTTTCCATTTCCGTGACTTATCCGCGACAATCACCGTCTTTCTATCGACGTCGACGTGTGCTGCAAGGACTGTGTCGCGAAATCCGTCTGTCAAAAGTGTTTGGTGCGAGAATTGGAAGCGGCCAAGGAATAATCGTAATAAGTGAATAGAAGCAGAAAAGGAAAATAAGTTTTTTTCATAAACTTTAACATTTATGAATTTATTACGAAAGACTCCCTACTTTACTAATGGTTATTTATTTTTTATGATAAACCAATAAATTTAACATTTAAACTCAAACTTCTGCTACCCCCGCGAAATCTAATTAAACCAAAATTGCACCAATAATAGCACCATTAAGTTTCCATTAAAAAAGCTCTTCACGACACAACCTTAAGCGAAGGCCTTATATAGATTTTATTACAAATTACATATAATTAACCTATTCCATGGTCTTATGAGACTCATGATTAACCTCATTTTCTTCGATGTTCAAAAACAATGTGGAATTTTCCATTTTCTTTGCAATGAACATAAATCAACATCCCTCCGACTCCATGCTATCCTCGACGCGTCTGCTACGAGCTCTGCTCTAAGTATGTATTGAAGAGAGGATACTCCAATTGTGCATACAATGTGCCACCTCTATGGCTGCAGATGAAGCAGTGAAACTGAAGTTTGTTGAAACTGTGTATATGTCGTTCACCTTTTCCATGTCCTTGCTTCCATTCATATTGCTATTAGTATCGTTTTACTTTGACTCCATAATGATGAGGAGTGAACATTGTATAAGGAGGCGAATAGTGACTATACGAATGTGGGTACTTAATGCTTTGTAGTAAGTAGTTTACACTATGCTAACGTCATAATCAAAGTTGGTTCTTAAGAAGGAATTCAGTGAAAGTTGACCTTATAAGTAACCTGTCTTTCAAATAGAAGCATAGAGAAAATTCCTCGATTTGCATTTCATATTATATACATTTACGTCATGCCAATTTGTAATACATAAATAAATAAATATATATTGGTATCCATAATTTACAAGGCAAATTAAGGAAAATCATGACCATCCTGAAAAATACTATAACAACACATTGCCTACATTCAGCTTCGTATCTGCTCTCGTTAACCATCAGACACTGACCAATGAATAATTCATAAAAACATACATATCGTCAATCAATTTAGTTTTCTGCATGATTTCGCCGATAAATAAATCCAAAAAGAGTCAATCAACCACACTTAACTTTTTAGCAGTCATCATCATCATATTGAATGCATTTTATACATTAATAATTCAATGCGAATATATTATTCTGTATGGGATTTTATAAAACTGTCCCTCGAATAAACAGAAAAAAATAGCAAGAAAATCATCAACATGCCAAATCAATCCCCATATCTATCTTCGAAACCCCTTTGAGTTAAAACGACCCCCAAATAAAA
This sequence comes from Microchrysa polita, assembly GCA_949715475.1. Taxonomy (NCBI): domain Eukaryota; kingdom Metazoa; phylum Arthropoda; class Insecta; order Diptera; family Stratiomyidae; genus Microchrysa; species Microchrysa polita. The sequence goes on along the minus strand of OX454420.1, from coordinate 88,429,300 downwards.
AAGTGACTAACTGTCAGTGCTTTTTCCAAAAATCCCTATCGGGCACTCGTGCCATTACGTGTCGTTCCGCCTTTCCCAAAAAAAAAACCATCATCTTACCATTAACGTTGAAAACAATTTCAACCATTTTTTCCATTTTACGCTTCTGGGCTTTTCACTTGAAATGAGAATTTATTTAATTACGATCGTAAATTATTTTTAATTTTTTCCCAATTATTAGCTTGCAAGGTAATTAAAGTTTGTACGTATATGTGAATACGGGTGTGCGAAAGTTGGCTTCACTTGAATGGGATCCTTGTTAAGCTCTGCCTCTGTGCCGCTGCTCCTTTTTGTGTTGTGCCGGCATTCAATGAATTTATCGTATTCCCAATAAATTTTATCGAAATGGTAAAATACGATGCATCTGTGAGTATGGAATTTGCCATACGTACGTACATACGTATAATATCGTAGTATTATTACGGAGAATATTCTTAGTCCTACTCGTAGGTAATATATTCCGACTGTGTCGACCGGGAAATTGAGCACCCTTACCAATGGTGTGGAGGGAACTGGGTGTGTGTGTAAAATGTTTAACGAAATAAAAGAAAATTGCTTTTTGCTGTTTTCGAAATTGTTTTCACTTATAAATTAATTTACGAAAGTCAAGTGTTAAACTCGCGTGGGACGGAGAAAGTTTTTCGGGGTTGAAAAGTTGTTTTAATTTTTCTGTTATTTTCGAAACTTTATACTGTTCAGTAACAGGGACTAATTGGTCCTTAAAAAATGTTTCGGAATATTTTTTTTTGCAGGGTAAGAAATTGTAGCTAGGTAGGTAGATGCTTTGATTTAATTTTAATTTTGTTTGGTGAAAGCTATGGGGTTAATTAGGTTGTGCTTTAATTCAAGTTTGAAATGTTGAAGTTTCGAAAAAAGAAAAAGTGAACTAGGATTTTTGAAGGGTATAGGTATGGTATAACTTAATAAGATAAAATTCCGCTTAGTCAGTGATTCCTCGAGTAAATTTATCCGTACATGCATTACGTTCGATAGTTTTTTTTAAATAGTACATATTTTTTCAAAAAAGTTTTAATTTTATTTTGGTATACATATCTTCTTTTTGTCCCTATGAAATCCCTTGTAAATGACATGATCTTGAAAGCCAGTAGGATCACCTGGTGTTTTAATAAGCCTGAAAACTACAAATATTTCCTACAGGATTATCCCGAGACAATTTTTAAGTCTTCATTGTGCACACTATTTCTATTGAGTTTTCAAATCGAAAAAAAAATCGCATGGTACCAAATGTCAAATCATTGTGGCATGAATAATTGTTTGTAATACGATGACAATTGTCGGATTTACTGCGTTCCGTTGAGAATAATGTGTCCTTATAATTCTAAGAGTACATGTGCGCGCATGTGACATTCCGATGACAAACGGATATAGTTTTTGAGATAGGAGATGTTTTTGTCCTTTGAAAACTGCAACTGCAAAACACATCTTGGAGGTCCTGTCATGTCAATAGGGCATATAGTGCGCTGTGTATTTTTCAAGTGTATCGTTGCGGCTAATTTTCATCAACAGTTGACAATTATATTGTGAAGAAGATAATAATTGAAGATAAGGACTTGTTACCTGAGAACATGAAGCACCCGAATAGAGATTAATGAAATTCAATCGTGCATGAACATAGTTGAGTTTTTATGAATGTATTTTGATTCATGTTCATGGTTGGATGTTCGGTTAGGAGGAAATAATGTGATTAAAATGGAAAAAACAATTTTGATATGTTTCCTGTTGGATTAAATTTATTTTTATAATCTCAAAGCAATTCGGTGTTCTCTGATTTACGGCACATACATATAAAAATCAAAAATGTTACAAAATACAGAAAAATGGTCTGATAACGCAATAAACTACACAAATATGATGCATTTTCCTGAAAATTGAGTTTCTCCGATCAACGATCGTCACAATCCCTACCATTTGTTTTTTGTCTAGACGGCAAGCCCATGACTCCCACTTAAATTGTAGTAGGGTGCTTTTGGTTTGAATGGCAAGGAAGGGCGCAATTATGCTTCTCACTAATATGAGCTCAATTGGATTAAAAGCAAGGGTCCATACAAAGTGACCATAGGATAGGGCTCTTCGATTTCCCAAACGAGTAGTGCGTATAACATACTCTTGTTAGGTTACTTTAAATCTCAGACCATTATTCGGTATTTTTTACCGTTTTTATAGTAATCACCAAATACAAAAAACTAAGTTTCTTTCTTCCAAGTTGCAGTCAGGAACTTTTTCCTATAATACGGAGACTATATATTTCAACCATAATGCTTGAAATAGAATAGATGCAGCTACAGCAGCAGCGGCCCACCTTAGACGCTTGAAGCTTCCTAATTTATTGCATGTATGTATTTATGTCAAAATATCTCATAATGTTTTTCGTGTCTAAAATACAGACAATACCTCGAAAATGAAATGAACAAAGATTTATATTCATTTTCCCGCGTTTCATGAATTGCAAAATAGTATGGAAATATTCGAAAAAGTGGGAAAAATTCAAATAATGCGACAAAAAGTGTGGAGAGTTTTCAGACGGAAGCTTTTAAAGTAATTTTATTTTCCTGTCGATTTGAGGACCGGTGCGACATCGCTTCGTGACAATACAAAAATTCAAATAACAATGCAAATTAATCCATTCCATCCGCATCCTGGCAACAACCGAAAAAATATAAACATACATAGAGAGCGATTTGTGTGCAAATCGTTTTATATTATTATCCTATATACGTGTGTAGTCATAATATCGAGAATATACTCGATTGGCACAATTGTCAGGATACCTGCAGAAAAAATCGAATCCCCCACCCACGCATGAACGTACATATGTGAATTGAAGAGACTTTTAAATTGTGCACGTAAATGTGTGATTGTGAAATGCGATGGGAGTCTACGAATTCAGGGAATGTTTGGTCGTATATAGTGGTTACAATATTTGAATTTTGAATCATGATTTCGAGTGATAAATTTTTTTCGATTTTTCCACGAACACGCATTCGTATCACATTACTTCCATTAGGATGGTTCTAAGTAGGATTTTCAGGATCTATACTATGAGTATTAAACATTGAATCAGAATACATAATTCACATTTTATAACCCCGACGTGTGAATTCCAAAAAAAAAACACGGGTAGCCAAATCGCTATCTCAAGCAAGCAACCTTAGCCATAACATTTTTTGTGCCCTTCAAATGAACTTTGTCATGAAGTTTGCAATGCTCAGAAGGAGGCACCTCTGAATATAGTATAAATGTATTGATCAATGTGACGAGAGATATCGATTGGGTTCTGTCCGCCTGTCTGTCTGTCCGTTCGTCTGTTTCTATGCAAATCAGTCTCTCAGTTTTGAAGCTTTCGTGCTAAAATTGTGTATACAAGTTTCTTCCAAAATTAGATTCTTTTCAGAACAACGTTTTTCATTATAAACCAACCAAACTTCATGCAAATGTGTTCTTAGTAAAGCCTCGAAACATATTCCAGGAACGAATGGAATCAAAAGAATATGTCATCCCGTCTGTCATAAAAACCATACTCTCCAAAATTAGTAAGTAAGGGCTGCGGAGCCCAAAAGAGCTTATAAGTTTCATTCAATCTTACCTGTTTTTCGCAGGGTAAGGGACCGGGAAAATGGATTTCGGTGAAACCTGTGTAAAATGCTGTACAACAGACAGCAGACTAATTTATTACCATGTAAAAAAAGCGTAATTATTCATACTGAATCATGCAAATGAATGACAATTAATTTTTATATGGCAAAATGCTGACACAAATTGCAGACATACGAAGTTTAAGCAATTCTTGAAGCCGCGAATGAACAATTAAAGAATTCTCATTGCACGTATTTTGTCGACTATCTCACGAAAGAATTATTCCCTGTTGTCGAAAACTTTACAACTGAAATTAAAGTTTTATCTGCGAGAAACCGAAAACTACCTCACAGCTGTAATCTAACCGCACCCACATGCAAAATTAATAATTCCGGTCACCGTGAAACGTTTTGGAAAGGATTTAATATGAACATGAAGCACGAATCTACCGTTATCTATGGCACATACATCTATAACTGTACACATGTATGCATATTGCTATACCTGCACAAATATCTCCGCACGGAAAATCTAATAAGAGTACAAGTAAGTTTTCCATCGTCTTTTCCATAGTAATGCTCAAAATCCTTTTTCTTCTAGTTTTCATTTTCGCGTAAAAGCCAAGCACGTACAGGTGCAAATACGCTCGTTTGCAGTTAAGATGCACAAGTTGTAAAATAGAGAAGAAGAGAAAACTGAAAAAAATTTCTCATACGCTAAATTTGGTACGAGTTTTGGTGAATGAGATATGGCTAGGTAAACTGAAATGCTAAAATAATTGTTACACCATAAATGAGAACATGAGAGCATATTTACGATGCTGAATGCTGTTGGCTTGGGATGACAAACAATCATTACTACTAGTACAAACAGAAAAGAATTAAAGACTTTTTAAGAGTTTCTTTTGTTTAAATTTGCAAACTACTAGTTGTATTTAACCCATATATGCCCAACGCCCCATTTTTAAAACGCTGCACTTTTTAAATTTTTAAATTAAACTGGTAACATTTTTGAAAGGGTTTTTCCTTATATTCTTTAAAAAGATATTGGCAAAGCTGCAACTAAAAAGTGGTAACTGTATCTTGACTAACTTTGTCCCATTTGCGGTTTTCGACAGATGCAAACTATACGAAGACAATTCAAAATAATTCAATTTATTTTTATAAAAATTATTTTATTGTCAAAAGAAATGTAAGCAACGAAATTTACCCATAAACATTAAATCTTTTACCAACCGATAAAAATATGGATCGATTTTGTTGATGCCCCAAAAATGCTTTGGGCGTCTATGGCTACATAAACATTCTAAAGGAAATTTTAATGGTAAATCCGTTTAGCATTATTTATTATACCCAAGAATTAAATTAATTAATACCTGTTATGTTTTGTGCACTTTGTCACCTTTCATCATCATCAATGTGCAACGAAAGCCCGACACCGGGCTTTCGCCGTCTTTATCGTTGATCTCCAATTGTGGCGGTTACGCGACCTTGTCCTCCAGTTACGGATGCCCAACAGCTGGTCGACATCCTTATCTACGGAGTACATTTAGCGAGCTCTCGGTCTCGGTTGTCCACGCAATCTGGCTACGTCTCGTTATGCTACTCGTTTTGCGTTGTTCGCCTTTACTGTGTGTTGGAAGCTTAGAATTAGAGATGTTCATTCAAGTCCTTTGACATTCGACCGTCGCAGCCACCCATTGCACCCACGGGAGTCACCTGACTCCAATAAGGGCGGTTGACTTGCTGAGACGATTCAAGATGACCTTCACCGTGATTACAACAATAGAGGCAAAAATATATGCCTAATGTAATGTAATATCTAAGTACATGCTCCTATGAAACCTCTCCAAAATGCCTCTTGATTCGACCTCACCTGGCTTACCTAAGGATCCCCAGTTCAAAATAATATTTTTTTTTTTACTAAATAACAGCATCAAATTGACATTTGCTTGTGTCTTCCATTTATGGCTCAAGCAAATTTGTATGTAATTTATATGGAGCCCAACGTGCCCAACGTCCCATTTTTGGAGCGGCTATTATTTACAACAACAGTTACAAAAAAATATTTTTTTCGAAAATATGGTTTGGAGTATTGCCGACGTCACACACATACCAAAAAACTCAAATATTCGACCGACAAAAAAATAATTTGGGCATATACGGATTAAAAGGCAATGGTGGAACAAAAAAAAAAAAAAGATGGAACAAACGAAATTTCAAGACAGTTTTTTTTTTCCTTTTTTCCTCATTTGTCATTTACAGTTGACTTCTTCGAAATAGGACATTTCAAGTTGCTTGCATGTGTTTTTCCTTACATAAGCCTAGTATTGACCTCGAGAGTGAAATTTTTTTTCACTTTTCACGATGAAATGACCGGTGAATCGAAAAAAATACATAAAATGGCCGAACAAATTATGGAACTGTTTTCGGATTGTAGCTTATGGAGCTCCCCAACATTCTCCACATATTCCACGACAGTAAGATTACATTTTCATTGAAAAAATCGCAGCGGACAAAAATTTCACTCTCGAGGTCAATACTAGGCTATAAACATAAATCGATATACGAATACGATATTAGTGATTTTATGTTTCGCGAAACCAATAGTTCTTTTCGACTCATTTACGTGTGTACATCCTAAACCACTCAAATTGGTTCAATGAATAGTTTGAGCTGAAACTACTCATGAGTCCAGAGTGAAATTATCTTTTTCAGCATAAAACTGGAAATAAAAAAAAACGCATTTTCAGCATCGCTTTTTTCCAGTATACCGAATTTCCTTTCAAAATCTCATGACTTTTCCGCATCAAATCGCCACGACACGCCGCATTCGCGCACTCAATCCAACTTTCTTCACTTTAATTGTCAGTTCCACAAAACAAGATCTCTGTCAATAACACACCCCAGTTTAAACTTATTGAAATTAGTTTCAAAAACTAATTTCTAAGTTTTGAGTCGAGGTCCGGGTGTCGGGTTTTTTGGCTTTGTTCTTTCTTTATCTCTCTCTGGTGCCTCGTCTCTCTTTGCCTTAGTGTATGCAGCTGGTACACCCGAGCGGATAAGCTGACTGCTGCTTCCCAAGGAGTAGACAGGATGTCTAAGTTTCGTGTTGATTTGCATTTGGAGGTTCTTCTGGAAATGAACATTTACTCCAACTCTGCTGCAGATATTCGGAAATTGATATATTCTTAGCTACTCGTATAGTTATAGGTAGGATATTACGGGTGGAGCTTCTAGTAATGTAATGTATTGTGCATCGAATATTGCATAACACATATAGTATAGAACTGGACCTTCCATACACACCCAATGGTATCACAGTGAAGAAAATTAACGAACAAATCTCCATCATGTATTTTGGCTTTACCCAATTTTGCCTATAGTCGAGTTGTACTATAATGGAATTTGCATTTCGATTTCGTCGCTCCACCATCTTCCTATACATGGACGAATCTCGTCTGAATGTTGATGAAGTTTACAAAGTTCAACTACTATGAGGTGCAAATGTTGTCTTCGTAATTAAGTTTTGTTCGATGTATCCTAATGTGATTTTCGAATACACAAGGCTTTTCTTGGAAGGAAGATGAGAACGAGTTTAGCATCAATGTAAGATATCCAGAGTGATTCGTGTGACTGTGTTCTGTGTGTATATTTGGCAATCTATCAAAGAAGAAGAAGTTTTAATGCGTTCATATTTGCGTAAAACAAGATTTTGTTGAATTAAGATTCGAATAGAAATTTCGGAGAATTTGAATCTGAACAATAGAAAGTAGTATGCATAATTATTTAGAGAGATGTGGTCTGAAACGAGAAACGAATATGGATTCTATAGATTTAAAAGAAGTAATTGTTGTCCAGAGAATTGCAACTATGTACTACATGGTGCAGAGTTGGGATTGTGCTTCAGCTTATACTTTATTTTCCGTTGATTTTCTGCTGCCGTCCCTGAAGTTTAATGGAGGATCGTCCAATTTGTCCCGCTGGGTCGCCTTACATTAGCTAAAATACCAGATACCAGTAGAATTACCTGTAGTACAAATGTTTTTATAAATGTCCTTACCAACCGCAAAAATCAATAAGGACATTTATAAAAGGATTTCTGATACTATACCCCAAACGTATTTCGTTTTATTAAATTTATTAATTGAATACTAAAACACCTTTTCTACACCTAGTATCTAGTCATAGGATCGCGAGAGATTTTCCTGTGTACAAAAGCGAGTATTTCTCATATCACTTTTTATACCCTATACCCATAAGATGGTATAGGGTATATTTATAACTGACTCTCTACATAGTTAAAAAGTATAGGCGGTCATGGATAAATTCCACTTTGTTATAAAGTTCAAGAGTATATTTAATATAGAAAATGAGTAAACCTAACTACGCGTTAACTAATTTACCGCTGCGGCTGCTTGAAACATACATTTTTCCAAGGCAAAGGTTCCCCATTTGTGAATTTTATATTATACAAAATGCAATATGAATTTATGTTTTGGCAGAGAAACATATACATATGTTTCTATGGAGTTTTAATATATGTACATATGTATGTACATATAAATGTCAACACTCCAATCAATAAAATAATTTAAAAAATTCTTTATTAAGTAATAATATTTTTTGTATTTATTTAACCCTTTTCTGTATTGTATATACAGAAAGGGGTTCAATAAATACAAAAAATATTATTATATTTATTAAATTATAAATTAATTGATATGCTTTATCCTAAAAACTGTATAGAAATATTTTAATCAAGGAAGTGTACATTCGATAACAAACGTTTATCAAATTGAATTACTCCAAACATTTATTATTTTTATTCTTTTGTGTGTGGAATTATTCAACACATAGAATGCATTGTTTTTACACCCTTTAAGTATTAAACGAATTTTTATACAGTTGCTTTCTATAAATTCTATACAATATTTTGCATGGACTTATATGTATATATTTTTTTATCAAATTTACTCCTAAATTTCCAACCGTGTATATTGTCTGTCTGTCCGTCCGTGTGTCTGTCAGTTCGCACGATAACTCCCGAAATAATGAAGCTAGCGTTTTTAAATTTTCGTCACATGATTGTTTTGATAAAAGCTTGGATGGTATTGAAAATGGGCCAAATCGGGTCATGCGTTCCCCTACCTTTCATCCAAATAACCCCTCCGTGATAGTGTAATTCGGCCATATTTTTCGACAGAATATCGCTAGGGACCTGAAATTTTCATCAATGCCCAATTGTGACATGTTCTTGAAGTAAGTGGAAAGTGGAGAAGGTGTGACTACCCATATCCCTATGTCCCCTACAAAGCAATATTCCGTCATATATTTTGATAGAATGTCCCCAAAAACTTGAAATTTATATGATAGCTGCTGGATTCCGTAATAAGATATTAAAGATGTGCGAGATTCGACCCATCTACCCATTCCCCCTTAAAAAAAAATTGAATATTTTGGGTTCTACGCGGGCATTCTAGGTCTGGGTCTAGGTACATGGGTATAGGGTATACACTCATCGTGCTATTCACACGATTAGAACTCGGTCTCGTTAGGTTTAAATAAGTTCTTCAAGAAAAAGGACATCCTTCATTCAAAATCATATGAACTAACCATATATGTATGTATGTACGTTTTTCCCGAAGGTTCATTGCTCGCGAGGCGAAAACAAACAAATTAGAACTTATCTCATTAAAAAGTTTTTGTCCTCGCGCTTGTTTCGAGGTTATTACTCAGGGGAATCAAAAGTTTCTGTTTCTTCCTTATACTTTTATTTTCTTCGTCTTTCTGTTTTAATTTTTTTATTTTTACCAATAAAAAAATTATATCATCATTTCCTGAGCAGATGATGAAATCTTTGAAGACACAGCTTACGCCATCGCTTTCGATACCACCGCCGCGCCGCAACAAGGATGCAAACAAAAAGTCGAAATTCTCGTAATATAAAGTTTATATTGTTCTTACAGATGGATCTTGGTGGTAGCGCGTGTGCTCTACGAAATAAGGAATGGGACTTGTGTGGTTAGAGAAGAAAATGAGAGGAAAATTATGGTCATCAAAAGTAACATCAATAAAAAATTGACGAGGCAAATGTGGCAAGCGAAAAGTGAGAGTTCAATAAATTACATTTGTTCTTAAGGTGGCGAAAGAAAAGTTTTTTTTAAGGAATATTAGTTTATTTAGGGGTGACAAACGTGTGTCTAATATAGGATAGATATAAGCGTTTTTCTTGAAGAAAATTTGTTCAAAATGCATAATATGTTAAATCGAAGTGGTTGGCTGGTCTGAAATAAGTCAACCAAGTCAGAAACTTGCGTGGCTTCCCATTAGGTGTTTCTCGGGAGTCCAATTCCATTTTGAATTTCACCGCCTTCATTTCTCATCCTTCATAACAAGTTAAAATGCCCATATAAAATTACATAAAAATGATTTCACCATATTGTGCTCCCCAAGTCGAAAATATTATTTATCATTTTTGTGTCCCTCATCTGGCCTGTCACATTCAGCTTCACAGGTAAACAGTTTTTTTCTTGTTTGTCTCTTTCAAGGGGATAAGCGACATGATGGCGACTTAACACAGACGACGCACCGTCAAGTCACTTTGACTAAAGCGTCACATTAATTCGACGGTTTTTCTTCAATTGAATACCCCATATATTGTTCGTTCGCTCCCGAAAAACCCCATCCGTCACCCGCCCCCTAATTGTCCGACATCATGGACAAAAATACCGAAGCATATTTTTCATTTCATATTCTATTGCCAGGATTATTTCAATTTTTTTTTTTGTTGAAGAGAAGTGAAGCCGACCTCTTCTAAACTTTTTGAGCAAACCGTCAAGAAATGGGGAGTCCCACCGAATATCTCGTATATGGATGTGTTTTCGGGTAATTTGGATGAGTACATTATTCAGGAGGGCTTTTAGGAATGAACATAAATAAAAGGACGTCGAAAAATAAAGCGAAAAGGTAACTCGATTTGTTATCTTGACATGACATGGAAAGGTAAATATCGAGTTTACCTTAAAAAAAGTCGGATTCATATTTCATAATTTTTGCTGTTTGTTTTTAGTTGGATTGAAAGCAGAAGGTCCTTTTTGGGGTGATTTTTGATATGAGGCGGCGACGGTAAATATGATGAATACAAATTAGGAGATATAATAATTTTGAGAATACAAAAAGCCAAATAGAACGTTTCAAGTTCAAGGGCATGATACAATAGTGAAATCTAGGCGCTTATCATAATTATCTGTCGCGCTTCGCTCTGGTCTATGTATACACATTGAAATAATATATTCTATTAGGCTTCCGCAACCGCATGTGAACACAAGGTAAATGGAAATGTAATGGGAATATATAGAAACTATTTTTCCGAATATCTTTTTTCATAAATGAAAATCAGATGGTAATATATTTAGGGTGATATCATAGCAGACGTCACTAAATTAGAACCATACGTTTTCATATCAAATAGCCCGGAAATTCTTGTCGACAAACTCATCTTTTTTAAGGTTCATTTACACCAGTGACATAAGAGTATTATTGCCACACCCACTTTTCCTAACAAATTTCTGAGATCCTTGCTCCTTGCACATAACCCAGAAAAGTAAAAGTATGCAGAGAAATGTACGTGTAGTTTATACAACCGCACCAATGTACAACCTTATTATACCTAAATTGTCTGTTCAGTGCATTCTTCCTTTACATTGTGTCATGTCATCGGGAATATTCTGTCGTAATAAAACATTCTTTAGGACATTCTTTCGTCTTGTTCATAAATTAACAGCAGTTCTGTGTCCTGAGTGGATGATGTTCGTCAGGTCATTAAGTGTATCGAGTGTCTAGTTAACACATGTTATTAAGAAATTCCAAGCGACAGTGAAGGGTGTGTTGAAGGGTCCTTGAAAGTCCTACCTTATAGGCTAGTTCAAAGGGATGATGAATGGACAAAGTGAAAGGCAAGTGCATGTAGAATTTATATTTACATACATACATGTGCTTCAAGTTATACGATTTATTGATTTATATTTCGGTAAGGGAAAGAAGGGACCTTTTTGTTTTGTAATTCAAACAGGAATACATGAAACCTTTTTTAATTATTAGTAAAAGTTTCGCTTAATAAAAATTCTTGATGAGGTCTCAATGTTCATTACTTTTTTTGTATCTCCTTCTTTGCGCTATATTAAAAGGAATTTCATTGCGTGAATTCTGTGGCAGTATTTTTTTCAATGAAAAGCATACAAAATATTTACGTTCAATTATGTTTTTACGAATAACCAATACATCGATGAGCGCTTAAGTTTCCTGCAGTTATTTGGCCATTAAATATTTCTAATTTTGCACTAAAGTCACTGACGAATTAGGGTCTCGCAGTGTTCTGATTGTATTTTATTCTTGAGTATATTTTGCGCATATTCCTAAAATGTTAAAATGTTTCCTACAAATTTAATCTAAGATGTTGCACTCTACAATCAAAATTAACAGAGTTATAGCGCCAAGAAAATGGAAAAAATTTCAAAAATCATGCCAATTTCAAATTCACAAAAACGCATTGTGTACCAATAACTCATAGCCTCCTCTGCATTTTAGTATAGCGTTCTCAAAGTATGTTTTGAAATTTGTTAGTAATGATTTTTTGAATTTTTAGCATATTCTTTGCGCTATAACCCTGCCAATTTTGATTGTAGAGTAAAGCTTGTCAGATGAAATTTATAGGAAATTCTATGCTCTACAAGATTGTCTCGGCACATTTCGTGCTCAAATGGACTGGGAAGGAGTTATAGACCGCAAACTGATAAAAGAGCCGATTTTAGATGGTTTTTTGAAGATAGCGGCGTGAGCACAGGGGGGAAAGTGACGCAAACTTGGATTTTAACTTACCCCACCTGTCTTTATAACATATCAAAAATTTGAGAAGTCCCCAATTTTTGCAAGGTAAAATCTCCGCGTTGATTGGAGTAAAATGTATGATTACTTTTGAGATGGGGCGTTTTCTATGGAGGACCTCAATCTAACCTGATTCAAATCCGACAGACTTTTTCTAATTTTCTGCTAAACGCCTAAAAATGAGGCAGATTGGCTTTCGAAAACCTGCGAAGGCTTTTTAAAGTTAGTAAATAAATGTTCCCGATAAAGCACCCAGCTCAATATAGGATCAGGATCCCGTCTGCCACCCTGTTTATTCCAAGTATCCTTATACCCAATTGGTAATTCTGTCAAAATGTGAATATATTATTTTATGCCTACAATATTCTCTTCCCAACAGGCATATTATGCCGGATATAACTACAATATCTTCACAAATTCCCCTTGGGAGATATTGCTACTGCTCTAATGCCCATCTATTATGAACATTTTTTCAATTCACTTCACAACTGTCAACCACTCAAATTATTCCTGCCCATTATTACCCTTAATAAAGTTATTACAGCGCATCGAAAATTATTTCATCCATGAAACAAAATTTTCTTGCTTCTCATTTTTATCGATGCACCACTTCACTTTACGTCAAATACAGTCCTGCGGGAACGGAGAAGCCTCGAGCCACACTCTATGTACAATGCCGACATCATGATATTTGTAATCCTCTTGTGTGCAAAAATTGAGGATTTGTCAGTGACAATTAGGAAATTTGACAGGATTGAAATTATCCCATTTTTATGTTGAATAGGTTTCTGAGTGCCCTGGCGTAATTTCTGTCAATGAACGTTGACACTTATCATGTATGAATACAACAACCCTTCGGATGTCCTTCGCTTTGTATATACTTACATACACTTAAAGGCTTTTGTTGTACGTACGAGTACACTTTTAAGCTGGCGGTTTTTTTCCTTTTCTTTTTTGGTTTTTGCGTCAATCAAAATTCACATCTTTGTTATGGCTTGCCGTCAGGTTGACATCATCTCAATTCAGAGATATAATTTCCAGGGATGTTGGAAATTCAGTACAGGAGAGTGTTGTCAGCACGACTTAGGAGCTTACTAAGTGTACATTTTTTAGCTGGTTTATTGAATAATCACGAAAATATCCTTTGTACTACTCGTATAAGGGCGGAAGAGAAGCAGGAATCGATTAAGATTAAAAAATAATGTATACAAACAGAAATATTTCCAAAAAAGGAGTCGAATTTTTTCCTTGTCTATTTGACCTTTTCACTTCATGTCCCCTTACAAAAAGCGACCAGTTGCCTCGAATATGTGTGTGCGAAATAACAAATGTTCCATCTCGAAGATGTCAATGTCAGTTTCCTTACCCTGCTCTAAACGTTGAAGGTGAAACGCCAAACAACATTTCTCCAACATTCTGTGAATTACATAGACGAACAAATTTAAGTTAAGCGGTTTCACATTAGAACCTCTGTTGTTCTGTCAATCATATTTATAGAAAGCGGGTTGTGTGGATTGGGGAGAAGTAAAATTCTATTTGAAAAGGTTCTCTCCATGTTCGCTACAATGATTTTTGCAAACTAGGAGGTGATTTCTATGGTACATATATTTTTTTTCTAAATATGTACTTTTACACACATCTATTGAAAGTGTAAGAGTAGAGGGAATTATTAAAGGATATTTTAAGCCCGCAAAAAAGAAACATTTTACATACATGGAGTGGAGTGTGCCGCTTTTCACAGGGGAAGAGTGTCAGTGACACGAATAATTTGTTGTACAGTGTGAAATAATGTGAACCCGCTCCTTTTTTGCACATATGGTTTATTCAAAATAAGACAATTATTTGAGTTAAAAAGAAGGCTGAAACCATCATATATGTATAGCAGGGAATATGTGCTTCTGTTGGTTTAATGGTTTTAACTAGCCTTAGCACAGAGTCGATTTCACAGTTTTCCTTAATTGCGCCCCGGGTCTCCAAACCAAGCCTGAATAATATCTTTCTCTATCTTGGTTTATGTCGTACAGAGTACCTATATTCACTCTCTCTCTCTGGATTACACTAACTCCTAGTGGAGCATGGTGCGTTGACGACTACTGTGTGTAGTCTTCAACGTTACAAAGACTGAATTCGGAGTGTGATATTTCTTATCATCTTCTGAATAATAAACTTGCGGCGGATCATGCCGAGTTTGGAAACTCGTTTCTCTATGAATCTCTATATCACAGAGTGGCGACCGAACGATCACGGCCACAGAGCACGACGAATTCAATAGACCTCAGTTTTAACCAGAATTAATGGGTGGCAAGGTGGCATGAAAGCGGGTCTTCGAGAGGAAGAAAGAAGCAATTAATCAAATTTGATTTTAAGGGCACGTAACTAGGAAAAAACTAAAAAAAATAATCGCCATAAACTGAGGCGAGGTCAATCCATCGTTGCCAGAAAACGGGGACACATTCTGGGACAATATAAATCGAAAATACTAATACAATATAATACTAATACATAATACTTAATACTAAACTTACTAACATATTTACTAATCAATCAAACTTAAGCCACTAGCAATTAACAAAGAATCAAGTTTCATTTCTAGATGTCATGATTTTTGCTTAAATATTTTCTACATATGCATATACGAAACGGTTCAATTTGTCGTCCATCATTTTATTTTAATATGTATTATTAAATGGACCTTTATCCAACTTTAATCTCCTTTATGAAGCCTTAACAACATTAAACACAAATCATAGGATTTGTCATTTTAAAGCCAACACGTTGTTTTGATTCGCTTCTATATCTATATGTATGCCTATTGCACCCACAATTCGGTCCCGAAACATATGCGACAATTAATCAGGATTAGAGGCCAAGTTCGGATGGGTGGATGTTTCCTATGGCGTGGTCGCCGTCTTCAATGTTGGTCGCCAAGCTGTCTGGGGAGCATTTGCTTACGCAATTCGTGTGAAGAAATGACAAAACATTTGTTTAGTTTATGGATATTTGCAACACGTGAGCCGCTCATACTCGTGTTAGAATATTGTTTTACCTGTATAGGAAAGGCATACAGAAACGAGGCCGAGGCTAATTTCGGACGCGGCCGAAATTTGGATACCCTTCGCTCTCCTCGGGCTAAAAGTTTTTTTTGGGCGTGACTACGACTTGTATTTAATCCCCCTCCCCCATTCTTTTCGTTTCGTCTTCACAAAAGTTCCGTTGTGTCGACAAAACAATATTTGTTTGGGGTTTGGTTGGAATATGTGGGCAAATCAAAATATTTACTCAGAAAATTTTATTAGGGGATGCGGGAGCATGGTCCCATAGTACGATACCATTTTTTTGAGCTATTTTGTTGCTTTGATAAACACACTTTTTTCAAGGTTTTGTAAAATTGGTGTAAAAAATGTTTCATAGAAGAACCAAGATGGGGGCTAGGTTTGTATGGCAGCTTCATGACCCCATGGTTCGATTTGATCCGTTCTTGCATATGTTTTGTGTCATCAATAGAAACACATTTGTGTGAAATTTGGTTGAAATTGGTACACAAATAAAAATGTTTTTCTAAGAAGAACTTAATTTGGATGGTTAGGTTTGTATGGCAGCCCCATGACCCCATTGTTCGATTTTACCGATTCAAACATACAAACTGCCTGCGGCAAAAAGAAGCATTTCTGCAAAATTTCATCTAAAAAACGCGTCGCAACAAACGGACAGACGGACAGACAGACGGACATCGCCCAATCAACTCCCCAAGTCATGCTGATCATATATGTATGTATACTTTTTATATGGTCGGAGATGCTTCCATCAATGCGTTACAAACTTCATGACAAAGTTAATATACTCCTTCATTCTATGAGCGAAGAGTATAAAAAGTATGAGTGTGAAAGTCAATGACCCGATTTGTCCCCCGAACATTTTGCTACAGAATAGCGTCTCCATATGAGTGGTGTATTTGACATACCTCGAGGCAGGTCACATATTTTACACAATACCACGGTTACAGCAACCCCCTTTAAAACTCAGACTATCGTTACTAAAATCTCAGTTACATTCTTGCGTGAAATGATATATAGGTACTGGATATATGTACATAGATTGCAACTGAAACCCATTCAAAAAGTCCAATTGCATTTTAAATCATGTTGAAATTTGTAAAATTCAACTCAATGATTTGGACATATCTCAAAAATTTCAGTTCCATGAATTTAAGGCTCTCGCGAAAAAACTGGATTACGATTACGACTTCTGCGAATATAGCACCTGTCATTTTTTTTAAAATCGTTTTCATATTATGTCTTCTTCTTATCTTCGTTGTCAGTCGGTTAGGATTGCTTATCAGTTGAAACTCAATTGCTTTGCTTGAAAGACACGTAGCCATCTTGGATTTGGCTTAAATATGATACCTACCTGGGAGCCAGGGATTTCTTTTATTTTCGCAATTTCATTCCTGAGAAATGTAATTTAAACATCACGCTTCTGAATTTAAAGTGATCGAAATCCGTTATAAAGACTGCGTACTCGTAATATGCACACCCTATTTCAAAATCACGGACTTTTCTATTAATATTCTCGCCTGTATTTTTTCTACCGAATTATCCTTTCATTCAGTAATAATTCTAAACGAATCTATTGTCTCGATGTAGACGATGCAACGGAACATTGCCCCGAGATGCGATGATGCTAGCTCAAAAAAAAGTGTTCGACTAAAAATCCTTTCCGCCACTAAACTGAATTTATACTCGGATCGTAGATCTCGCCTTTTCGTATGCGGTGAAATGAAAAATGCCCGACCACAATCTAAAAGCCTCGTTTGTGTTTTTATTTTTGCAAAAAAAAAAATATTTGAAATATGCTCAGAACAGATAAAGTGCATTAGCATTCGCGTGAAAACGCATGGAAAGTTTTCCGCTTTGAAAATGTTATTGTGCTGTGTAGACGAATACGAATGTATATGCAGTTCAAAATTGTTGTCGCATTTAAAAGGATGTTACCGTCTGAAAAAAATCGGCTTGTGATTCCGCTAGTGGATTTGGAAATTTTATAAATTTTCCAAGAATAATTTTAGATGATTCAGGATTCCACATTTCATTGGAATCCTCTGATTCTGACTTATATTTATAAGCCCTCTATAAAACATTAACCCAGGGAGTTTTGAATGCAGGTTTTGAACTGGGCTCTAAACGTCATCGAGTAGGAGACGGTAATTTTAAAATGAAGTCTAGAATGACTCACTAATATTTTAGACTAATCGGCAGCCCTGCCAGCCATAGGTTCCCAGACATTCTAGCAAACTACAGCGGCAAAGGTTCAATGTTGCATAAATGAATTGCCCAATGCAGTGAACAGTACACGTCCTAGGTCCTATGGAGCGACCTTGATCCCTTTACAAGCATATATCACTGCTCTCGTTGCAAAGGATTCACAATGCATTTCGCTCAATTATTTGTTGCATTGCATTGTACATTGTGACGCTTTATATCGCCACTGAATATGTACTTCTATAATGCACGCGGAGAACAAACTCTCCGGCTGTCTGTTGATAGGGATATGTATTCAGAAAAATAGAAATTCATACACGATGTGACTATAGAACATTGTCCCAGGGAGCAGGGACAGAGACACGCGAGGTAGCGGCGAGTAGGCCCGCAGAGAGATCTCTGCGACTCATTCAAAGTGCAAATGATTTATTTTTTGGCACACTCTGATTGCAAGTTCTCTCTCTCGCGGGAATCGTGGGCGCCTCTCATCCACGGGAGATCGGACAGCCTTTGGTTTTTTGTGACTGTTTTTGAAGGATTTATTGTGACTGTCAGGGATCATTCCGACAGATTCCAAATTCCATTTTATATGCAATCGTGATTTTGTTTTCAGAACAGCAGGGAGATGGAAAAGAAGCGAACGGTTGGCGCACATTTTTTGAATTGGTTTTCAGGTGACTGCACTAATTCAAATCTGTTTGGATGAAAATCTCTTCGCGTTGCGTTTATCCAATGGAAAATTAACGGCTCGGCGGTGGCGGAGCGACAGCTTTCCCCAAATGTTCGCGCGCCCCAACGTCAATCGACCCCTATACGCCATAGGCGATAAGTGAATATGGTGCTAGTGCAGAGGTTTTAACGCTTGACTAAATTGTAAGAATACAAAAGCGCTTCAATCCATTCATAGTGTTTAACAGCCTGATAAGCCGATTTTCCAGCGATATTTTTTTGTGAGTGTGTAAATGGCAGCGGTAAAAGGATTTAACAAAAAAAATTGATTTGAGTCGTTCAACGTTACCTTATTTGTATAGAACGAGCTGATCGCTTTTAACGTTGTTAGAAAAGGAAATCAATGAATTGTAAAGAGAATTGTGGTGGCAAAGTAAATGTATTTCATTTGAATATTTTTGCAATGTTAGCGAAGCAGAAAGTTTCGTTGAATGGATTGAATGGGATTACTAACGTGGTCTACTTCTACTATGTCATCATCACGATGTGGGTGTGATATTATCGTGTTTGTGGATTGACAAAACTAATCCTGTGACTACGACTGATGCAAAAACTAAGTCATTAATAGGCAATTCTCCTATTAAAGTTGTTGTCCACTGAATACAGCATTAGCTTTATATGGGTATCGGAGGTTTGCTCTATACGCATATGATAATTCACTTGTAGGAATAGAGGATCAAATTTGGCTACACATGGGCTTGTCAGTAAGTTTACGCTCAAAACTGGATAACAGGATTTGGTTAGCTATCGAGGAGGGCGACCCCTATTATAACGACAGGTTTACAGAAAACTTTAGCACTGTTGAAACTAACGGTTTCCTACTTAGCTGACCTTTTTTAATGGAAACTGTCGAAAAGACGATGAAAACTATGGAAAAATAATTGTTTGTAAGGTCCCAACGTACAGCTCGATGTCTACATTAATCTATTTAATCGGACTTTCCTCTTTTGCCGAACTACATATTTAAGTGTAAGGCAAAACTCAATAATTTCTATATAACACTAAAACTGAAAGTAATTTGAAAGCCCTTTCTCTATTTCAACCGCAAATACAAACAAAAATCGTCAAAAAATTCACTCTTCTATCAAATCCTCCAGACACTTTGCCATTTAACGTTTTCGCTTTAGAAAATTCTCTATTTGGGAAAAAGGTCTATCCTCTTTGCATTTACGACTGTGTAGGCTTCTTCTTATGGAATCGCTCTCGTTAACTTTATCAAATGTAGTCTAGCGTAACCTACGTACGTATAGGCGCAGAAATACAAAGCGTGATTTTCGGTTTTGCGGTAAGCATTTTCAAGCAATATACGATCATACTGTTGTATGTGTTTCCAATTTCACCCTCGGTGCGTACATCCTTTTATCCTTGATAAGCAAATAATTGAGCAGTTCAGACAATCCATTCGGTTGTCTATCGTATGTCGTAAATCGCAATCTTCTCCGGCTTTTATGTTGATTTCTCCCACGTGTAATTCATATAGAAGTATCTGCATATGCTACATATAACGCGTGCCAAAGAATAGCGATGTGGTTTTTGAAATTTGAAATCGATACACTTAATTTGGCTAATTTGTAATACAGTAGGATATCATTAGACGGTCGTATAGAGCGACCGACCGATTCGAAACACATACACGTTCTGACGAAACAATGAAAGCTGGAAATATTCTCTAGTTTGCTTCATGTGCAAAGGAGAGCTCACTGTTCTTGATGATGTCTAAAATCGAATCGTTTCGGCTTGATGGGGTCTGTTGCTTGATGAAAAGAGTATACAGCCCGGTATAAAACGTCTGCAACGTCTGGGCATTATAGAAGTTTTTTTAAATATACCTAATCATGACTTTTTTTATAATTTGTCAACTACTAATCAGTCCAAAACTCCAATGTTTTCAAAATAATTATTGAAGAAACGTAAATGAGGAGGCGATTCTGCGCTGGAAATCAATAAAAAAATACGCCCAGGGTATAAAAGAAAATCAACTATACACACATCATTAAAAATTCCAATCCACATTCGTGGCCTATGCCAAATTGGTCCACCCATGTGTATTTTCTATTCAATTTCTAATCAGCGAACCTTTCCATAAAAGCTGAAAAATTCCACGAACAGAAATCATAGGATGCATATCCATGATGCGTATGTGCTTCTGGCAATATGGTACAGCAATGACGACGGCGCTATAGTATTCAAAGGCTTGTTTTCAAATGTTTTTCGAAAATATTTTCTGCTGTTTCGTTCTACTAGCAACTAGCGTGTTCGGTCTACAACCATTGACATCGCCCATTTCAAAGAACAAAAGTCATCATATTTGGTTAAAAAATAAAATCACAAGGACGATTCGAGCACCTGCATTGGTATACAAGTCAAAGTGCAGGCATATGACCAGAATAAATTAATTAGGTGAGTCATTAGCGAAGGCATTTTTATATGAGCGCAAAGGACATCGTTGCATGCATACGGTATGATTGCATTGCACGTACATACTATTTCCCTACATAAACAGGACAATTTGACCAAATAGTATGTGCTCGGACAACAACTAGGATTCTCCAAGGCGGAAAGCACATTTTGTGAACATACCGCGGGCATACACCATGAACGGATTTTTGAGAAATCGGAAACTCACGTTCACGTTCCTCTGACGATGATGGCTACGCTACCGAAAGTAATTAAATTCAACCGCACAGACTTCGTTTTTGTTCCGAGATGAAAAATAAACATTATTTCGTAATTACGCAAATCTGTTGCGATCCTTTTTCGTACACAAGGTACCGTGTGACTCTGGTGTGTGCGGCTTGAATGACTATAATATCCAAACATATGCCAACGCTTTTTCGGATGAATATTAGGAACGATTTTTCACGGATGCTAAGCATGTTTGACGTTTGTCTTGACTATTATGAGATTTGAATACTAAAACGCAATGTTTTTTGCAAGGGTTGATTTTTTATTGGATCCATATCGAGGAACAGAGGGTGGGAATGTATTAGGATTAGAAATTAACAGATGGTAACGGCGAAAGTTTGAGTTTATGTTGGAGAAAATGAGATCAAACTTAAATAAATATGTAGTTTGCAACATTCGAATATTCTGTTTTACGTTATTATAGAAATTATTTTAGATAACATAAAAAAATCTTAGATCATATCAAGCATACCATGGAGGCTATTACTTCTATTTACTAAAATTTTGTTTTCACATTAAGCGAATAAACGCACAAGTTATCGTCTCCGCCATTTGAAAAACGGTTATATTTAAATGCACAAATGAGCGGCTGTAGAGACTCCCAGCGGGCATATTTCCTGAAAATGGTTCTAGAAGGAAGGTTCGGAAGTTACAGCTGACATGACAATTTCGTGTTTTCCAAACAAAGAGTGAAATTTCTGAAATTTATGAGCGTTTACCCCTGAAATTTGAAATTTTGCAAACATATAAAAAACACCTCATTCGGTGAAAATTTCAAGGCTCTGGCTTTTAAGGTTCAGAAGTTACAGCCGTCGACAGATGTGATTTAAGGTGTAAAATTTTACCCCTGTACTATCAATATTTAGCGAGATATCGCACTTTTATGTTTGGCAGTCGTTAACCAATCTTTTTGAAATTTGGCACATTTGTAGAGCTACTTGGCACTCACATTTTCTTGAAGGTTCTAGCCATTCGCGTTTGGAACCTGTCCAAATTGCACCTTTCAATTTTTAGATTGTCCATAACTCTGTAATTCATGAACGGAAAATTTTGAATTTTAGCAAACTTGTAAAGCATTGCACTGCACATATTCGGTTAAAATGTCAAGACTCTAGATGTTAGGACTTAGAAGTTACAGGCGTCAAAAGATGCAATTTAACGTGTAAAGTTTGACACCTGTACGATCGATATTTAGCGAGTTAGTCGAACTATTATATTGTTCAATCATTAATTTTCGATAACTCGGGAGCCCTTGGATCGGTTTTTCTGAAATTCAGCACACTTTAGCTCCCAAATGTTTGTTTAAATTCCAGAGTTGTAGCTATGACCGTTCAGAACTTACAGCCGTTTATGTCGCTTTTTTTATGGCTTGCTATGATTTTTTTTATCTTTCGAAAATTTGGCACACTATAAAAGCCCTTGAACAACATTAGCTAAAAAAAATCGTAATCTATTCAGTTACTAAATTAGACATCTCTGAAACTTATGAAAATGTTCCATTATCAAACCTACTTAACAACTTTATTGATGATTCACTGTCAATGTAAATTAAGTTTAATCCAACGTTATTTCAAAGATAATAATGTTATACCCTTGCGACATCGCACATTTTGTCGGGCCTCTTTTTTTTAGTGCCGACACTCTCATCCTTAAGGGATCGCTCACCCCCATTCTTTCGCCAAGGCAATCATTGAAGCAAAACAGACTTTGTAAATCGAAATTTGGTTTATAATATTCTTACTGGTGAGCGTTATGTCACGCTTCATGCACCAAGAGAAACGTATCGTATCTCCCTAACGGTGCAATGCCATTTTTCGCTTAAAAACAAACCAGCATTTTGGCACTAAGGGTGCGGCCACATTGATGGTGTTGTTATAATAATTCCCTAGCGTGAGCGGTCTAGACGTTCATATAGAGAGTGTCGAAAATTCGATTGTGAAAGGGTGAAAAGCCGGCAATGCAAATCCATAGACAACTCTAATAGCAATAGGCCTTATCGCCGTCATCGGCTGTGGCACCCCTTCAATGTCAACTGCATTTATAATAAAAGCGCTAACCCTCTTTTGTGCGCTTCAATATTTAAAACATTCGAACGCACTGTTGCGAAAACATGTCTGGGTTAATCAGGGTGCGACAACAAACTTCGTCTGTATTGTGGTGGTTATATGAATTATATTTTTTTACTGATTTCATAAGACGGATGTCGATATTTTGTAATAAACCTAAAAATAATTTTTATTGTTATAGCTTCGAAAGGATGTGTATTAGGAGAGATAAAAAATATCAGACAATATATCTCCGTTGTTGACAATGTGTCGTTTGCAGGGGTCATGAATTCAGAGTGTTGATTATTATTGGCTGATTTACTTGAACCCTCAGGCAATTGCTGCCATACTACCCTTATCCGGGTGAAAGATCTATGGCAAGTGTAATCAGTGTACCTTATGTTACTTAAATGTGTTATTGCGATATGCCCAAGTTGATATTTTTGTGCAGTAAATTTCTCTCAAATTGTGCTGGGTTAGATAAGGATAAGGTGCTGCACAGCAAAAATTTACGCTAAAACACTATCCGACGTGTTCATCAACTTATATTATTATTTATTATCTCAAAATTGCTGCAAATGCTGCTGGGATTTCGTTATACAGTGGAAACTCGATAACTCCTTAACTCAAAAAATACAGTCGTAGAAAATCAGATTTGCCAGTCGTAGAAAATCAGATTTGCCAACTCATCTGAACAAAAAAAAAAACAAGGAAAAATAAACTTGTTATTTCAACGAAGAACTCTATAACTCGAGGTTAAATTCTTGGTGGGACAGTCGGCGAGACTCAAATAGTCGAAGAATACGAAATACTCTTTAAGTCGAAGTTTCAGACTACCTAGTCCAATAAAACATTAATATCGCAGAAAAAATACACAAAACGGATTTCGAAGTGGCATTGAGATGATTCCTGGATCCATACCCATCTAGAAATTTAATGAACAAGACTCAGAAAAATAATTTTTTTTTTGGTTGCGAATATTAAAATGCACAGACTATATTAAATAGAAAGGATTCTATATCTCGAGTTTTGTTTTTCTAAGAATCGATAACTTTAAAACTGGATACCCCAAGTAGCTTCCCTAGGTCGAAATAAAATCCAGTTCCCTTCTTCTTCGAGTTATCGAGTTTGAGTACTGTATGTAGAGTTTCGGAGTTTGACAATATGGAGGAGTATTAAACTTTTATAAAAATGTTCATTGGGTTACCAATATTTCAGGAAAATTTTTAGAATTATTAATTGATCGCTTATTTTGATTTTTAAATATGGGGTAGATGAACACACTGTCAAACGAACTCCTAAAATACTTCCCTCTTTTTGATAATTTTTCATCTCGTTATGCCTTTATTAGACACATTAGACTGAACAATGCATTTCATGATACAATGACAAATATTCGCATGGTCTCGAAACATTGACATAAAACTTGCAACTAGTAACCTAATTTCTGTTCATTATTGCAATGATTGATGACTGCGTTGCACGGCCATAAATCATTTTCTAGTAACAATTATCATCCGTATTCGAAGTCATACGCTGATAAATCATCCATAGTTGTTGTCAACGGCTCCATTTGAATATCATAGAAGGGCAACAGATTCATCATCATCGGACACCTGAGCACAGTACACAATATCAGCGATATCACCATGTCGACCAAATAGCAAAATTTTAACTAACCAATGCCTTTTGAACAACATCACCCAAACATTACACTCAAATAGGCATGAACATCAGAAATACGATCTGACAGTCATTCTCATCCCAATTTTCAATCAATAGGCGATGCGATATGGTCACAAGAAATTGTACGTTTGGCACATCGTCCTTTTTCTTGTGTCCTCTATTGTGTATTCGAGCATCAGGACCTACGGTAAAAACCATGTATAGCATAGTCGTTCCAATCAAGACATATCGATGACAACTGGCAGGATGCTTTCTGCTACGACATTTTTCTTGTGTGTCCTACGGTCGTCTGTCATTCATCGGAATGTTCCACTTTTTCCATATGATAGGCGGCCGTTGTATAGTAGATTGTGAAACCAGAAGGCTTTTTTGTTGTTGGTTGGTATATCAAAGGACATCTTTTCGAATGCTCACTTTTCGGGATAATTGACACGTCCAAAGCAGAAGACCATATCACAGAACACAGAGCGAATTGAAAAAAAAAAACGGAGAACAGCAGAATCGTTGTCAATTGAAATTCGTGGTTTTTGTGGGATTTTTATTAAGGACTAACCACAGAGGATATGATGACATGATAGGTTACATTTAGGTTTTCACTTCTTTTGCGCTATACCGTTTAATTGTCATGTGAAAGAAGCCTTTGTTGTTCGGTGTGGATGTTATGTTATTGGCTTCTATTTGGCGGACTTTTTTTGAACAAGGATATTTTTTCTAGTATTTACTGGTTCAATCCTTTTCTAGTAATTTTTGTACAAATCCCTGTGTGTTGAAATGAAAAGTCATTTATTATTCTTGGAAATAGTGTATGTATGCAGGGTGTCCCAGGACTCATGGTACATACGATAATGAGTGATATTACAGCTCATTTGGGTACAATTAATGTTCTACATGACCCCTCTATCTTTAACCGTTATAAAGTTATATCATTTTTGTTAATAGTATCAGAAACCTCGACTTGCCGAGCAAAATCACCATTTGCCACACTCCCAAATATTTGCTCCGAGGTTTGACTTTACTTTCTTTTCTGAAACTGCACAAAATAACTGTTTTGCCAATTAAATAATTTTAAGCCCTACCTAACCATTCAAACTTTAAAGAAATTCGAAAAATGATATTTTCTTGAAAATTCAAATTTTAAAATCGTAACGGTACTTTGAGCTGACAAATGTGCAAAGTTGACAAAAGCTGCTTCAGGCACCTTTTGGGGTTGTTGGAAGCAAGTGCTTCTTTATCGAATGAATGCAAAATAGGTAAAGTGAAATAATTACTTGCAAAATCTAAGAAATTGAAGATATCCATGATGATTTGATTTTTACCATATAAGTAGTGTCTTAGCTGCAAAAAATAAAATATATAATTTATTACTCAAAAATTATTTTGGTTCTTTTTATCATTTTTGACCTTTTTTGAAATAACTTACGAGTATCAATAATTTCACATGCATAATATGTACCTCCTTTTCAAAACATTGTTAAAATATTTTGCAATTAAATACCATACACGACTACAAATTCTCGTATTTATGTGTTGTAATTTCAGAATAACATTATGATTTAATTACAAAATTCAAATTAATGTTAAGTGTCGGTAAATATTTATTCGCTCGGCAGTTAGCTAGCAATGTCATAGTACATGTATGGTATCTAGTGCCGATGTGTGTACTCATGGGTAAAATTTAAAATTAAATTTCTGCCACGTGAATGTTTGAACTACACCTCCATAAATTTGTTGTTATCAATACAGAAGTACATACGAATACTCGAATACGTTTGAGCGTAGTAGAGATTTCCTGTGATATATTCAGGAATAATGCTATATGTTTGTTTGCACTTTAAATAATTCAGGAGGATATGTTTTATGGTGTGTAGAAATGGAGGTGATATAACCAGACTAATCAGAGTTCGGTAAATAAATTAATTTATATTAAATTTGCATTTAGAAGTGGTGTGATTCTGTAAAGAATTTCATACATTCATTCGTAGATGTTCTATGTATTCAATTGCAATCTCTGAGTCAGATTTCGGAGCTGTGAGCTTTTATTCGGCGAAAATCATAAAACAAAAAATCATTGAAATTTCCAATAGAAATATCAGCAGTCACTGGTGTATTTCAGCCACACTAATTCAGCTTAAAAAAAAACATTCCATTTAAGCTACCTTTTCAATTGCCTTAAACGTTCTTCACATTTAGGGTCTTTTAAATCCATTATGCACCATATTCTAAATTGCATTTATAAAATTTTCATACTTCCAACAAATCACCGACATTTTACCAAGTAACCAAAAATGAAAACACAAAACATATTTACTTAGAATCCACAAATCCTGCACCGAGACATCCATAATAAATTGTATCCTTAATAGCCTCCGTACGGGATATTCAGAAATAAACTTCAATTCAGTTACAGTTTAAAATTTTATATGACACACCACACATACACCCAACATATCCATATGGTCAGACTCTCCACAAATCTGACTGGACATATGAAAAGCTTTCACTTATTAAATATGAGCATGAATCCTTCCCGAAAACATTTTCAAATCTATGTATGCATGTATGTTTTGAAATGGTACATACATTTATATGTACATGAATCTGCCCTGAGTATTAACCGAAAAGCGTGTATATCGCACGAACGGCAACATAACGCATAAATATCGTCAACGAACACCCATAGAGCAGAGAGAACATCCTGAACCAGTTTTCCTGTTAACCGTATCCACACAGATCCTGAGTATTGCAAAGAATATATCCTTTATGCTTTTTAGATATTATCCTCGGAAATAAAAATCCATTTCCATAATTCCATTTATTACCCCTCGAGCAGAAGGAGATAGTCACTATACTGTACGCCGCATATAGTCAAAACATGCAGGCTTCAGCTTAGTCCTGTGCAGTGTTATAGGTTTTGCTTCAAGTTTTATTTTTGCCCTGTCTAGAGAGAGGCAAGAGTAGGAATAGATGGGGGCGAAACTATTCGTATGGTCGACAGGATGGCTATCATATGGATTGAAATGAAAAACTGTGCAGATCTTGGAACTTCATCCGGTTGTAATGCGCTTCCTTTTGCTATTCCCCACGGGTATATGGCGAGAGCCTAATAAATCATAAGGACTATTTGTTTTGCATATAAAAGTTTTCGCAAAAGGTAAGACTAACTCTGGAATGATGGGTGATTGGGTTTTACGAAAGACAGTGTTGGCAATTATTATGTGGGAAGAAAGCCTTATGATAAACTTCATAAAAAAATGCAAATACGAATAGTACGAAAATACCTTCAAAATCAGTTTGGTTTTTTTTTATCATCGCGAGTAGTTTTGGATAACGAACTCCAAAAAAAAAGATATTTACCCAGATAGTTTTCACCCGTGAAACTATACACTACACTGGATAGAGTTTAGGGGAACGAAATGTAGATGGCTAATGCACAGGTAAGAAATACGTTTTCAATAGCCGCGTTTTTTTCGTATCCGGGTTAAAGCGGACTTCAAAAAAACGATCGCGGTTAACATCCCGGTTAAGATCAAACAGCTGACAGTTCTTGAACACCTTTGACTCACACTCGTTGGCTAATTTTGTAGATTTGGTGGATTTTATCACAAAAGATGATTATTTCTTTGCGAAATCTTTTCTCATGATGAGAGAGACTCTCACATTTGTTTTGAAAAAAAAAAAACAAATTCCCTCGTATTTCCCCTATGCGTCCGCCATCTACATTTGATTCCTTTAAGCTCTATCCCGTGTAGGGTAGTTGCACGCGTGAACTTTACCTGGGTAAGTGTCATTTTTTTATATGAAGTTCTACCCAAACCTACACGGGATAAACACAATAAAACTCGCCTAATGTTGTTTATTGCAAATAAATATTATTTTGTGATGAACTCCACCAAATAAAAAAATAAGCTAAAGAGAGCGAGACGAAGATACAAAACATTTTATTTTTTGAGCCAGAATTAACCGCGATGAGCAAAAAACGCTCTTATTGAATAGCCGATCAGCGATATCGTTGACGATCAATGGAATCAAAGGTGACATCATAGCAGTTTAAAAGTGCATAACATTTTGAAGCCAGCCATTGTTATTTTATTATTGACAGCTTTTCCAAAAATAGATACCGACAACCCACCCCGTATACCATTATTTCCGAATGCAAATATAAAAAAAACTCTCACCGTAAACTTTATGAACTGCCCTGCTCCTGACTGAAGACATCAAAATTTGAAAGCTCTTCCGGCTATACCATTTCCCGTGTCCACTATGCCAAAACGATTCACTTACACATATGTTGCTGATTGTGTCCCTATCCTGAACGCTGAACATATCAGACAAATGGTGACTTGAGAGTGAAGCACCGAAAAAAGTTATCGAAGAGCTAAACAGGACTACTTTTAGTTTAGGCCAAATAAATTTCCAGTTTTATGAGACGAAATGTTTTCGGGGTGTAGAGTTTCCGAAAAAATTTACATATTATCCGAATCGTTGTACATCATCGGAATATACCCGGGGAGTATCTATAGTTTGGGTTCGAAATACACCATAGTAAAAGCTAAACCGGCATAAGTTATACGAATATGGAGAATGTTTCCCAGAGTATACTCTGTAACTGTAGGTAAAAAAGGACTATACTGACTGAATATTTTGTAAGACGTATGTCTATGATATACGCTAGGCTACATAGGTAAATGGAAGGCTAATTGACTGTCCTAAAATATGTAAAAAGTTTCTGTAGTTTCACAGTTTTGAGAGAAAAGTTGGAAATGTTTTTCGGCAATTTAAGATGAATATACGTTTAGAAAATGGTTGACATCATGTTCAATCTGGGGGAAAGGGATTAGTTTATTTTGGAATTTGTGATATTGAACTTGGAAATGTCAGTGATGAAATATGCATAATATTTTTTTGGTAAGTACATACGTAAAGAAGATTCTTTAACACTGTGGAAATATTGGAAAAACTATTTCCGTTGACAATCTCAAATTTTCTCACATGCGAGTATATTGTCCTTTCAGTGGCCACACTGCAATTCTGCAATGAGTTTCGATTTCCACTTGAGGGACTGCCATCCATTAGAACCGCAATTATTGTCGAAAAGCAACTAATCCCAATAATTGCTATCGTGTCCTGGCAATTACTTTGCCAATATAAATGTTCAAACAATGAATGTGAATCGATATAAACACACGTCGTCGTTGTCCCCAGAGGGTAAATGGAAACAGGGCATTAATGTGTATATGACCTACCCCCATAACCTAAACGTATACAGCTCCGATATCCTTAATCCAGGAAAAGGTGCTTTCGAATATATATATATATATATGTATACGCTTAATGCTAAAATGACGTTGGGTGGACTTCACTGCGCGTATGTCGCATGCACATCCGATTTGCCCCTTTTTGGTATAGCGTTTGTCTTTGCCCAAAGACATATGTCCTTATTTAGCCCGGAAGAATAGATGCATTGGCGAACGATGCCCCCGGAACACTATTGCTGTCAGATTGAGGACTTTTGAATGCATATCGGTAATTATCTTGTGTTATTAGATCGGTCCCGAAAATCCACAAAAGGAAATGTTATTGGCAGGACGTTGGGTGTACGATATGGTGCGTCGTTTTGTCGCAAAAACATTACCATCAATTTTATATTAGGTTTTATCGATTCCAGTGGCGGGCGTATCAGAGTTCATAACTAACATAGGCCAGCT
Organism: Microchrysa polita; assembly: GCA_949715475.1. Taxonomy (NCBI): domain Eukaryota; kingdom Metazoa; phylum Arthropoda; class Insecta; order Diptera; family Stratiomyidae; genus Microchrysa; species Microchrysa polita. The sequence continues at coordinate 88,398,674 of OX454420.1, read as the reverse complement.
GCTTATGATTTTTAATTTTCGTGAATTTTGTCTAAGCCTCAAAATAATATGTGTCTCTACCGACGACAGAAAATATAGAAACCGCGGCATTCGAATCGCGGAGTCATGTGGCTGATGTAGAAACCCCAACTAGTAAAGAGGGTTCGTATAGGAAAAACTTTCACTTTTACTTAACATGGCCAATCGTAATCAAACCTCATAACTGTATCCTTTATACTCTCACAGAAACTTACTGAAGGCGAGGTGCGAGCGTAGCGAGCGGTGAGCCGACACAAAGCGCTTTCGAATTATCTCAGGGTCGCCTCGCCACAAAATATAGAAACCGCGGCATTCGAATCGCGGAGTCATGTGGCTGACGCAGAAACCCCAACTAGTAAGGAGGGTTCGTATAGGAAAAACTTTCACTTTTACTTAACATGGCCAATCGTAATCAAACCTCATAACTATAGCCTTAGCAAATGCACAAAACATGTCATCCATGAATTCCCATCTCAAAAAATCTCTTTCGCATCATTTCTATATTTTATTGTTGAATTGGGCAGTTTTGTAAAGGGGATCAAACGGAGCGAGAACAAGGTGTTATATGTATAAACACTCCCAACGAAAAGATTTCAATAAAAACGACGACTCATTTCAATGTTGTCGTGCCCCCCGCCACTGGTCAGCTTTGAAGTAATTGACAATCAAATTGTCCGGTCTGCACGTTTCCTGTGTCTGTTCATGATATCTCCCAGCATGGATTCACGCGCCCCTACTTTCAACATGCAAAGAATTTTTCACCGATTTTTCCTGAATTCATACATCCTTAAGCCATTAATCCTATTTGCGGCCGATGGTTTTAAAAATTGCAGTGAGGGTGCGTGTTCGCTTGGACGAGTATATGTCATAGACACACACGCGCAAACACACTTACTCACGCCTATCTAGACACATATGCTCTGTCATACAGCATTCATTGTGACGAGGGACGTGAACTGGAAAGGATAACAACGGCTAGTCCTGGCAGTGAAAGGGCATCGCACCACACTGACCGTATGACGTATATGTATACACGCTTTGCGAAAATCACCTTGAATGAGTTGCGAACCTATCGAAGTTCATTACGATGTGCTCGGATTTGAAGCGGATGTAGAATGGATTTTAATGGATTCTGCCTGGCCGAAGGATTAACGACACACCGAATGTGTATCACACACACCTATCAAATTCATTGAATTGTATAGTGAGTAAATTTTAGGATTTCGTCAGATATTTGTTTAATTAGATAAGGAAAGTGTATGAGGAAATTACGTTCAATATGGGATATTGCGGCTTGTGTCGAAACTATTGAATAATTTCCGGGCTACTGAACTATTATAGGACAAATTTGATTCGGTTTAGTTACTAGAATAAAAAAAAGTAATTCGGTTGAGCGTGCTGTTGGTCACACGCTTTTATCCAAGAGAACTGAGGTCAGTGAACAATTTCAAGGGTTTTATTAAGGTACATTAAAATTACTATATTTCAATTCGAAGTTGTGTATAGTCCACTATTACACATTTGTAGTGCCAGCTATACCTACTCTATTTTCTGCATATAAATCTTTATGAATAAATCCTTCCGAGTTTCAATAGACATGCACTTCAAAATCATTTACGCGTGTTTCCATATCTCCTTATTGTACAAGGACAAATCCTTCCACACCATACGAGGGCATAAATCACTTGACATGATAAATCGCAAAACGTGAAGTTGAAGACACGTAGAAACGTTGAATAGTTGACATAAAATAAATAACTCTCATTGCATTTATATTGAACATCTATCGAGGAGCATCGAGGAATGTAAAGTCATCGTGAGCGTGATATTAACAGTGAATGTGCTTACATTGACATTTTATGGAGTAAAATGCTTCTTTCATTTTATTCCCGGTAGATATTTGTTGACTACATAGGCATTCTAGTTTCCAATTCTTTTCCCAGCAGTTAATGCAATACTTTCATTTAGCATAAATTAGTTTATTTCTTCGATCAAGATGTAAACTGAGCCCCTCAGAAAAATACTGTCATACAGGGAATACTTAAGTCTTGACCACCGAAAGACCAGAGCACCTAATTTTCAAATTTAGTCAGCTGGACCATGGGTCTCCGAGACTTAATTATGGGGTAAGGAATGTAAGGAGACCCATTATTTTCACGGTAAATGTGGAGTCGATTTTTAATATCCCATCATAGGAGGCAAGTATTCTTTCAAAAAACCCGCGTGCCATATTGAAAAGCGGTATTTTGAATTAGCGTGAAATGGCATGATACATATTAAGTTGGCGGGATTTTAATTAGACAGGTTTTCAATTGAACGGAATTTTTAACAGGCGGGATACTGAACGTTGGGATTTTCAAAAACTGGGGATATAATGGGGTGAATATTGTAGCCGACTCATATTTTGACCTCTGTAATAACGGTAAATTTATTGTAATGAAATTAACACCAATAAATATGCTCAATATATTCCAGTCCTTTTTCGGAATCTCTTGCTACAAGGTGGTCAAAAAGAGAAAAACCCTATCAGTCGCCAAATGTTTTTCTTTTTTATTTTTAATATTAATTCAAACAATTAAAGAAAGAATATATCTTGGAGCAGTTTTTACTAAGTACGAAATATAACATCTATTAAATTTATTTCATTTTCCCCTTTGCACAAATAAGCATTTTCGACGACATGGTTGTTGGCGACGATCTGGGTTGTTGTCCTAATCTCAGCACGAATAATTTATTTGAACTGTCTGAGGTTTATTTGCTAAAACTATCCTCTACATATATCCTCATAAAAAAATAGGGACCGTGCGCTTCGTCAGGCATAAATCATACGGTTCATAAAGCTGTTTTCCTTGCCAATTGGAAAGAGGAAAATGGAAAATATTCAAATAATGTTAGTTTTCGTAATTAGTAAAAAAAACTCCAAGATGTGTTCTTCCTTTAATGCTATTACTAAAAAAAACTAAACATTTCCTGAGTGTTTAAAACTTTTCGCGAGATGAAGGTAAAGCAGAAGATGTCACCTGTAGCTCGAAATACAGGAGGTAAGGAAATCGTTTTTTGTATTTGTCGTATTATACCGTTGGACACGAAAGGCGTCCCGGCAACTATCGCGTCTATTCAATGCTAGTAGCCCAATTCCAATAAACTTCAATCGCTGCACATCCCTCCCAAGTACGAGCGCCACTACTTTGCAGACAGATGACACTCGACAGGACACGTACTATAGTGTCGCAGTAACTGTTCCCACCCGAAAATTCAGCAATCCACTCGACAACCAACCGAAAAAATGCATCTTTTCTAAATTTCGTGACATACATATGCAAATGAATAGCTCCCAGCTCCCATATCGACGATCCCGTGGCTCATTTGCCATGAAGAGTCTTGAGTAAGGCTATGCGGTGACTCTGACTGTGTCAGTCGAAAAGACGATAGAAAGGATGACAAAAAAATCAGCAACTCAGTTTTGCTTGCTTGCCCATCAGCCAGATAGTGACTTTGGCACGTCTTCAGTGTCAATTTCGCTTATGACTTGTGGCATTGCCGTATATGTATGTCAGACCCGGAGATATGTTACAGTTCAATATGGTAATGTATGGCTCCGGGGTCAATTCGAGGGACGAATGCGAATGTTTTATGCGTGTTCAGATATTGTACTCAGGACACTTGACATCACATAAAGCCGGCACTGAATTTGTTATGCTATCATTCGGATTATAAGCACATACATACAAAACGGTTTTATGGGATCAAGTGTATATACGGCGGAAATACGGTTAATATACTCCATCAAGGACAATGTTGCAAAAAACCCCAGATCTTGCCGGATACTATACATATATATATTTATATGTATCCATTGCGGGTTATACTCCTTGTGAGAATCTTTTAGCTAGTAGGGGCGCAAGAGATGAATTTTGAGGGCATCTCCGTAAAGAGAAGCCCGAATCGACTTTGGCCGCACTCGTGTACTGTACTCGTATATATGGATATGTATCCATTCACAAAATTTCGCGTGGAGAAAAGGGGGGGGGGTATATTGCGAAGCCGGAACCATATGAATTTATGGTTATTTCCATTATTGCTATTGCCGTTCTGGGTATTTTGCTCCTGGCCAACTTTAGCAAATATCGAACTTGAGATTCAACTTCACTTCGCCAGATTATATTTCGCCGAAATATTCATATGAATGGAACATATGTGTGCGGATTTTCGTTTCATTTTTTCTTTATATAACTTTTTCTGTTTAGGAGAGGGTGGAAATCCAGAGATAAGCAGAGCAAGTATTGTGAAAAGGAAGTGCATACACAGCAAAAAATCAGGCGGTGTGAACCAAAATTTATCCAAAAAGGTTTAATTTGTTTATACCTATGAAGTTAAATACATTTATTTCACTCCGTCCCGAGTATAACATTTTCCTTTTATCCATAAGGATAAAACACTCAAAATAAAATTCATTTGGATAAATAATAACTTTTATTCGAAATTATATCAGTTTTTGTTTTTATGGTGTTAAAATTTACTTAAAATGGAGTTAATTCCGCACGTAATATATGGTGCAAATTACGAACGTCATCCCGTATAGTCTGTGTGGTGTAGTAGGTAGGGCGTTAGTCTTCAAATCATAGGGACGCTGGATCGAATCCCACTGTAGGCAAGTAATTTATTATGCATTTTTAGAGCGTAAAGAGGTAAATGAAATGTCGCCAACACCTATAGAGAGGTAAATGCTAGTTATACAAAACTCATTTATGAGTTAAATGTTCTGTGAAATTTGTGTTTTATTTTTATCCCAAAAATATCGAGTATTACTCCTTTTGGTGTAATTGGAAGTACACTTTTGTGTTCATCCATTTGGATAAAACAATATTTTATCCAAACGGAGGGACCCTATTCGACAATTTTCGGAGTTAAATTCACACCGGATTTTTTGCTGTGTACATGTGATTCTACTATATTTGACTTGGGAATATTTCCATGATATTTTGTAATAAAATACGATTTTATTATACCGAATGAGATCTTTTTCGATATCCTATTTATAAAGGAAACTAATTCGATATTTTGCAATATATTGGTGAACTGCGGCCAATACTTCAAATACGTACAGTACGAGAGCAGAAGAATCCTGTAGAGAGTACGACTGACTGATATTTTATTACATTGCGGAAAAGTAACAGTAACATCAATCATTCGACTTTAATAAACGTTTACTGTTTGTTTAAGATGCTCAGGTTTAATTCTTGTCAGAAGGATCGTTCAATTTGAAATAAAGGATTCGCAAGATCTATACAAATTGTATAGGTTTTCAATTTGGCGTTATTCAACCATAAGGTTTATTAATTAGTGTTTTATGGTGTTTTCCTAGTTCAGTAATAATCTAAAAAATACTAATAAAATTCTTCTGCCTCTTGGATAATAATAACTCACCTATTCCCATATTTCCTCAAATTCAGAATGAGCAACGTGTGTTCTCTACCCCAAATGCAAACGTTATAATATGGCCGTGCATACTCAGTTCATATGAAACACTACAAACGGGTCATATTACAGTTTGCATAAAGTTACCCTATCATTCTAGAGTTGCCGATAATCTCATGCACACCAAAGAGGTGTTAACCCCTTTTGTAATATTGAAACCATTAATTTGAACCACAAACCCTATTAACCGTTGGGGTGGTCACATATAACTTTACCTAGCCGTCATCATATTAGAGACGAAATATCCTGTTTCACGTCACTGGAACACCGTATAGCAGCGCAGAGAGAGAGAAAGTTCAGAAATATACTCCCCGATTTTCGCTTCATTTCCCTTAACTAGTGTTATCTACGAGTCCTGCACTTGTACATACAAACTAAGATAATCGATTGGGGATGATAAGTATTTTGAAGTGTCGTCGCGGTGGTGGGGAAGAAGACGGAGAATGATTTCCCAGCATCCTTGAGGGAAGCACTACTGATTTTAGGGGAGACATGGTCTGAAAGATCTTTCCATTATTATGGCTGATATGTATATCCCAGTACGACCGTATGAGTAAAATATACTCGCATGTATGCATCTTTCTGTATGTGTACCAACATGTGACAATTTATTGGGTGAACTAACCGAAAGATTGCAAGAATCTCGTTAAGAACTCCTAAAGCGATAAGATTGTATCTAGTGTGCAGTAAGACGGTGAGTGGTTGATCCTGATAAGTACTCGACACAAACGATGGCTACTACATATCTCAAATCGTCGTTGGTTTCATTTTCAAAGTGGAGCCTTTTGAATAGGAATTGCTGTATTGTGATTCTGAGCACACCACCCGGGAAGCTTAATTTCAAATTGAATATTGTATTGGATTGGCGAGGAAATTGATAAAAGAATGTGTGGGGAAATTGCTAATTAGGATTGTGGTTTCTTGCGATACGTTTTGTGTTCTTCTGAAATAACACTTTATAGAGTATTGTATACATTCATATATAAAGGAGGGCTACCGTTTTCGAATGACGATGTTTTCTTATGTTTTATTTTTGGAGTATAGTCGAAAGCTGAAAATACAAATCTACAGAACAATATTTTTGGTTGAAATTCAATTTCCATTTTTTAAATATTTTATCGGTACAGAGGTTCTCAACGAAACATGTACATTTGCTCTCAGCCCGTTTTGTTCGGCACACGAATTCCTTGAAGCCATTTCAATTTTCGTAACTATCGACAAGGTTTGTTAGTTCTTATTCATTTTAATGGATCCACTTAATTAATGCTTTTCTCGAAGAGCTCCAGAACATTAAGTGTTCTGTCCAAGACATTTTCACAAAATCCACTTAAAACAATTCAAAGTGAAATATTCTACTTAAGACTTCAACATCCATTATCATGATTTTGAATTCATCATGACCGCACAGGACTTGCACACTATATATGTCTATAATGCGATATTCTTTCTCTCTCCCTGAAACATACAGGACTCTTGTACATTTTAACTTTTCCGCTCGAAAGAAAACTTTATGAATTCGGAATTATTTCATTAGTGCGTATCTATCGTGCTTCATTGTGTTTCATGACTTTACCGCACATTTATACGACTATTGTGTAGGTACAATTTGTACAATATCCAAAAATATTTCACACAGTTTCACAATATTCATCTACGTGAATTTTGTGCAAATGGCGAGAGAGACAAAGAGACTAAAAATGAGAGCGAGAGTCGGGAACAAACAAATTGCCAATACGGTGTGGGGCTAAACATCAATTGAGTTGGAAAAGGCCTAATTTAAAATGGAAATTTCGTATTCAAATATTTGGTGTCCTGAGTCGTTTGTACGAATCATAAATAATGGAAACAATATACGAACATTTTCGAATAATCGAGGTCTTGGTGATGTTATGTTTTAGGTGGAATGAGGATTTTATGGAAGTTTTCAAAGTTATTCTGAATTATGTATGTATTTGGTTTGCATGAATACCGTTATGTGAACATCAAGGAGGAATATAGAAATAAGTCCAATTAGTTGATTTGCAATAATAATTTTAAACTGTCTTACATTAACAATTTTTATATATGTACTCATACGGGTTGTGGGAGCATGACCCCACAGTACGATTCCATTCGTTTTGAACTTTTTTGTTGCTTTGGTAAAGACACATTAATTCAAGGTTTTGTGAAATTGGTGCGAAAAATGTTTTTTAGAAGAACCAAAATGGGGGGTTGGCTTTGTATGGCCACCCCATGACCTCATGGTCAGATTTGATCAATTCTTAGATATGTTTTGTGTCATCGAGAGAAACACGTTAGTGTGTAATTTTGTTGAAATTGGGGCACAAATAAAAAAAAATTTCTTAAAAGAACCTAATTTGGGGTTTGCTGGGTTTGTATGGCAGCTCCATGGCCCCATGGTCGGATTTGATCAATTCTTAGATATGTTTTGTGTCATCAAGAGAAACACGTTTGTGTGTAATTTGGTTGAAATAGGTACACAAATAAAAAAGTGCTCCTTAGAAGAACCTAATTTAGGGGTTTAGGTTTGTATGGCAGCCCTATGACCCCATTATCCGATTTAAACCATTCTTAGATATGTTTTGTGTCTTCAAGAGAAAGACATTTGTGTGAAATTTGGTTGAAATTGGTGCACAAATAAAAAAGTTTTTGTATTTCAAGCTGAAACTCAAAAAGTTTTTTCTAGAGAAGAACTTAAATTGGGGGGCTAGATTTGTATGGCAGCCCCATGACCAATTTCGGTGATTCAAACATACAAACAGCCTGCAACAATAATAAGCACGTGTGCAAAATTTCAGCTCCGTAGCTTTTATAGTGGCCGACAAACAGGACAGACAGACAGACCGACAGACGGACATCGTCCAATCGACTCATCTTGTCACGCTGATCATATATGTATACTTTTTAGGTCGGAGATGCTTCTTTCAATGCGTTACAAACTTCATGACAAAGTTAAAATACCCTTTCACCCTATAAGCGAAGGGTATAATAAAATACCAGATGCTTTGTTAATATAAAAACCAGCTCTTGGTTCCGGCGATCCTTACGTATGTTTAATCTCAAAGGATTCTTCTCAAACAGTATTTTCCCTAAAAACAGCAAGTGAAAAAATGCAACTCAGCTTTACGAAAAAATTGCAAGCTCCCTAACCAAATATCAAAACGCCTGAACATTGCAAATCATCATCCCTCTAACTTTTCCGTGCGAAAACATGGTCATTATTATACATACATATAACGAATCCTGCACAATCCCATCTTTTGCATTGCTCCCAGCAGTCCACGTAACTTTTCTATGTTGAATGACACAAAACTATGCTCTATGACTTATTGCAGGCAACCGCAAAAATCAGCATGACCATCTTGCCACCATATCATTCCGGTCAAATAAGCTGAGTCTTGGCTTTTTGAGACCGCCACACACGAACAGCATCGCGAGTCAAATGCGAGTTCCGCAAAACTAAACGTGATGTCCTTCGTCCAGAATAGTTCTTATTTCGTGTCAGGGGAAAACCGCAATCTACGAGTCCATTACCTGGAATTGAACAAATATCACGTTCTGTTTTATCCTGGAGATATGCTTTTGGTTCAGGCAAGCGATGAGAACTCGTTGCTTGAACCAATTCACCGGATGACTTGCAAATTTAACGGCTGTCATCAGTTTTATCAGTCACGCTATGTGCATTTCTGCCACCACACACTGGCATACTCTCTAGGACTATTATAGTCGCTGCACCAGAGAAAGCAGACAGCATGATTTTCTCCCCACTCCGATGCCATATCGCTGGGCAGGATAATCATGCATTTCGCCTAGAAGAACTGATAATTTTTGTCGAGGCGCTCGGGGACATTTTCTTGTATTGTGTAACCAGGACAAAGAATGTTGGGTGGTGAAAAAAGTGTGAACTTTTGCGATGAGACTGCAAGAAAAGTCTGCCCGAGTTGCATAATGATGTTAAGCAAATGGTGGACATGTTGGTCAGTAGGGTATTTAAATATACACTTAACGTTCTCGATGAAAAGGTGTTTGTTTTTACTTTTAAATAAAAATAATCTGATGCAGCCCAGCATTTAACCTACACTGAAAAAAATTATTTGCACTTTTCATCTAAAGTGAAGTATTTAATTTAGATAGTTCTACTAAAGAAATAGTCAACCTTTCTTATCTTCGCAACAGAAAATATTATTAAATTCGTTAATTTAACTATACGTAATATTAAAAAAAAAAAAAACTGAATTCTTCCACTAAAGTTGTTGAGTGTATTATTCGCATATAAAATAAAAAAAAAATAATACACACTATAAACAGCTATCTTTACAAATGAATTTATTGGGTTTGCAAAATAAGTAGTTTTTTTACTAATAAGAAATAGAGAAATTTTCCATATCTTCGTAGCTGTTTTAACTACATAGAGTCATAAGCTGAAGATTCAAGGCCAACTTGGAAAGAAATAATTTAAATTTAAATTCTGATGTTTTATTAATTTGTCTTTGAAAGTCTACTACTATTTAAATCGTAAAAAAAAACTCATAAATAAGGTACGAAAGTCGTTGAAGGTTCTTAAATAACATGCACGCAGATACAATGAGTCACAGTCAAAGTGAGCCACCCTACTAGAAGAAGCAAATTTCAAAAATATCTCATTAAATACTTTTCGGACAAACAAAAATTTTGGTATTAGAGCTCTTAGTAAAACATAGGTTTCGCTAAAACTCTCTATTTTTCCAGTAGTTTGTACGGAAGGAATAGTATTAGTTTTATGAATAATAGCGCATATGAAATGTTAAGTATAATGAAATATTAAAATTAATTTTACTATTTTTTAATTTAAAATTAACACTTGCAAACTACATATTTCGAATGAGTACCAAACTTTCCATATTTTCGCCTAAAAAACTAAAGAAAAAAATATTCCTACATTCACTGAGCAATTTTCGTGAAGTATTTATTAATTTAAATCTTAAAATCCGACATTTAAAAAAACCAATAATCCAATTTCACCAAGCACTCAAAATCGGGTTAAAATGTATACCACAATTTTTGTTATATTTTTTTTCATTGTTACATAATAGTTTTTCTTTCTTTTTCTGATTAGACATTTCTATGAGTGTTTTAATTTATTGTATTGATGCCTTTCAAAGAATCTCGCTCTCTTTTTTAAACATATTTGTCCTGAATTGAGTTTTTAATTAATTTTTCTTTATTCCACATTTTACCGTAAAAGTAATCCATTAACGGTAATACAAGTAGGTATACACTGTGTATAATGCATTTTCATTTTCTTCTTCAAATAAACGCGTATGAGAAAAATAACCGCGAATATGTGTATAGTTTTCTCCCTAAAGAGAACTTAGTAAATATGAAGCTTCTTTCATAATAGCGAAATAGAGATGATGTATGTACTTCAAGCTGTGCATATGCGGCATAAATCTGGGTTATAATATAAATGAGTACATATATGGATATCACACTGATATAGGATTAGAAGTAATTTGCGTATTTTTTTCTAATAAGCAGCTTATTGAAGAGTTCAAAGCCAAACTGAAAAGAGTTAAAGACCATATTTTAAAGACGTCAAAAGTCGGGTATACAATAACATTTGTGCATAATATTGTTATGGTCCTTAGGAAAATTATGATTAAATACTGCGTACGTGAAGTTTTCGGTGGCGTCCCTATGTGCTACAAATGAATTCATATTAATGTCTTAGAGTGTGTGCTTGCCTTTGAAACACAAGTGGATTCGAATCTTATCACGAGTGGTTTTCGGTGGTTTCTTAATTACGACCCAAGTAACGGACCATGATATGTCTCAACAGTCAACACCACTAGAAAGAAACAAGATAATCTTTATTTCTAAGATCTTAGAAATAAGATGGCACTAACACATCTGCAGATGCAATGTTGGGCAATGTTGTGTTCGTTTCGTTTCACTTTGTTTCGTTTTAAATGGTTTGCTAAAGCTCCCGTAGGCAAAATCTTTCTGACGGTATACTTTATGTGTATATTATTATTGAATTAGCCCATGCCTATACAAAGTACCAACTTCTAGCGACTCCTTCCCTATACTCAACATTCCTTTTGCTCTTGCTCTCATCTCAAATAGCAAATTTTCCGTAAAAACGATATTCTCTCAAAACATCTTTTTAATAGAAAAATCAATTGCCCGAACCATCTATTTCCCAAAGCTCTGCTGTGCTTCTTCAGAGGTACAACTTACTAACTTCTTCATAATACTATCAATTATTCACATTGCTCCTGTACTCATATTACAGAATAAATTCACTTCTAATAATAATTGCACATCAAATACTTCCTTTGTAAAATCTTAAAAGGATATTTTCGGCACAATTTATCAATGTCTGCTTTTGCCGAACAATGCTTGATGTAGAGTGGAGCAAAACGCCTGGAAACTATCCATTAATAATTTTAATGAAGTACTCACTAAATTAGCTATGACAGTGTCGTGATAAATTACATTTTTCTCTTTTTATGTATGTACGTGCCGGCGAACTGCAAGAACATATTTTTAGGTGTATAGATATTATACGACTGCGAGGATAGACAAGAGTAAACGGAAAGTGACATTACGTTTACCTGCATGGTTTGCAACTTCAAGACGAGGAGCAGTTAGGACTAAGGAAGATTGGACTGAGGAGAAATACATTTTTGAAATGTTAATGGTCCTGGCATAAGAATTACGGTAATGTTCTTTAACATAAGTGTATTTTGTGTTACTCCTTCGACAATAGGGTTTCCATTTAAATTTAAGGGATCCTTTAGATTCGATTCTAAAAATTAACCTTATTATATGTTTAGCTTCTGGGACTTGCCGTTGCTTTACCTGTTTCGACATGTGGTAGAGATAGCATTTTGTAAGGGGATAGGCAACACTTCTATTTCTTCTACATAGTCTAGTGCTGTTTCTGGCAATATAATTAAAGTAAAATTGCTACGTATGATATCACCTTGACGGTATGCAATCATTCCTTATCTATTATCTTGCCAGATTTAGCGTTAGCGATAAAAAAATGACGAATTCCCATCGCCTTACAGAGTGCCAACTTTGATCTATTCAAAATCACAATAAAAACTAACTAACTAAAAAAATGTGAATATCAACTGAACTTAAATCTCTCTCCTAATATTGATACATTAGTATGGATTGGATGGAAATAAGACATCTCAATTATGCATATTGCCTACCAGATACTAATTCAAATTAACAAAGCATTCCTTTCTTCTTGAATCCACACAATTCGCAATTATTCGCAAAAAAATGCAATAGATTTTCTGATTATCCCTTTTCCACTCATCCACGCATACGCACAGACATAGGCACACAATACCATATAAAAAATTCATCATTTATCCGACAAAATGCCGTAAAGGGGTGTTCAGTGGATTTCATTAAAACCGGTGCAGAGTAGTCTAGGTTACCTGTTAAGCTCAGTGATTGATTACACTAGGAATTGTACTTGTTTGGAAATATATATCTACGAATCCAGTTACTCTTCTAATTTAATTTGTTCGGTTTCCACGGGACTCTTCAACTTAACTATGTACTTCACAAAAAAAACGCCCTAGTCTAGTACACCATACACTTTCATCATGGTGATGGATGAAAAAAAGAACGAATACATAGAATGTGAAACTCCTATGTTTATTTGCAAACCGACCCGGCATGGTCCTGGTCTTCGTTAGTTAGAGGTTCGAATATGGTCGACAATGATGATGTTTAGACATGGAACGGGTGTAGAAAAAGGGTATAGGGTTTTCAAACAATTTTTAAATTTTTTATCATTAATCTTCTGGAAAACGAATTTAAAAGGGTGAATCAGGACGTTTTGCCGTAATATGTATGTATGTAAATATGGCTTCAGTGAATTCACCAATATTGAATATCATGGCCATGCATGCTATGGTAAGCTTTTTAAGCAAAATGTAAATCCTTTTTAAAATATAGTTGATATTTATTTTCGGTTCTTAGTGCGTAATTATATAATAATAAGTGCTTACGTTACTTCTTGTTTAATCGATTAATATCCATTTTTCTATTAAACATTATAAAAACGGCCGAAATTTGGATACGCTTCGCTCCCCTCGGGCTAAAAGTCTTTTCGGGCGTACCTTTGACTTGTATTTAATCCCCCTCCCACATTCTTTTCCTTCAGTCTTCACAAAAGTTGAGTTGAGTCGACAAAACAATATTTGTGTGGAGTTTGGTTGCAATAAGTGGCCAAATAAAAATATTTACTCAGAAAATTTTATTGGAGGATACGGGAGCATGGCCCTATAGTTCGATTCCATTTGTTTCGACCTATTTAGTTGCTTTGACAAAGACACATTTTTGTGAAATTGGTGCAAAAATGTTTCTTAGAAGAACCAAAATGAGGGGTTGGGTTTGTATGGCAGCCCCATGATTCCATGGCCCGATTTGATCTAATGTTAGATTAGATCTATGATATGTTTTGTGTCATCAATAGAAATACATTTGTGTGAAATTTGGTTGATTTTGGTGCTTAAATAAAAAAGTCTTTCTTAGAAGAACCTAATTTGGGGAGTTGGGTTTGTATGGCAGCCCCATGACCCCATTGTCCGATTTTACCGATTCAAACATACAAACTACCGCAGCAAAAAGAAGCATTTGTGCAAAATTTCAGCTTCATATAGCTTTTAAATTGGCCGAGAAAAACGTGTCGCAACAGACGGACAGACGGATAGACAGACAGACAGACGGACAGACTGACATCGCCCAATCGACTCCCCAAGTCATGCTGATCATATAGTTATACTTTTTATATAGTCGCAGATGCTTCCTTCAATGCGTTACTAGCTTCATGACAAAGTTAACCCTTTCACTCTATGAGCGAAGGGTATAAAAATAAAAAGGATTAATTAATTAGTAATTAAACAAATTATTTGTTAGGTTAAGGCTTAATTTTAACTTCCTATGCGCTAAAAATGTTAATTAATTTTGTCCAGCTTCCGTTGATTTTTTAAAAATAAATATCGTATCTATGTCAATGATTTTGAGGAACCTATCCTTTTCTTTATGATATTCCCACTAATGCTACAAGTGAAAAACAAAAAGATTTAAGCGGTATGTTTTTTTTTGTGTTTGAAATATAAATTTAGGGTTACCAATCTTCGTTGTTCTTTAAATTGTGTATCTATTCTATTGTTTAAATGAAATTTAAATTGGATTCAACTGAAATAAGATACTTACTTTTAAAATTTATAAATTTTTTTTACCACGTCACACTATTATATTACTGCCCCCTATGCAACTCTGCAATACGCATGAACTCCTTTAAAGTCAATTTCTATCCATTAATCGCTAAACCAACATCACTTTCATTAGTATTTCAATGATATCCTGCTTTTTGTTGACAATGCAATGGTAAATTCTAATAAAACACTAAAGCGAGGTCATCAATTTGAATCCTTGATAGCGAAACAATATCACCACCCTACACATATACACACACACATACGCATCCGTAGGCTGTAATTTGATGAAGTTTTAATGTAAAACGCAATTTCGGATGCAAACATCCCAATAAACACACTTTGACCATGTCGCCAATATTCAAAGTTGACGTTTAAAATCTAATCCCTGTATCCCGGCACTAAAATCGATCGTCCTTTGTGTTGCAGCTATATTATGTATGTAGATAAAAATGAATGCCCCGGATTGCAAGCTCTTCATGTACCTAAGTATAAGTATATGTATATGTGTAATGTATGCTGATGCGTTGCCAAGTGGGGGAGTTGACTTACAAAATAATTTCGTTCCATTTTCCGAATCAAACGCAGGATACACATATTAAAAACAAGGAACACGTGTACGTCGTTCAGTAAGTGGTCCGGTTATTTTGTAAATACGGCATGTAATTAAATATATGGACGAAAATTGTGTAGTGTTCATTGACTGGATGCAAAACAATATTTACATTGGCGAAGTGCAAGCCTTTAAATGAAATTAGTGTGCGGATTGTAAATTTTGAAATGGTGGATTAGAAACAGTGAAAGACTATGAATTCGGTCATAAATTAAATAAGGGGACACTGACTGACGAAAATTGTATAAATCCGTAGAAAAAAATAATTTTAATTTCAACTTGGATAATGTTATTAAATAAATAAATGGAATAGGTGTCAAAACGACAACGAATGAAATAAAAAATTATGTAGATGTAGATTTGAAAGATATCAAATGAAATGAGACTTTCGTACGACTATACTCAACCTTGTCGTGCTCTGTGGCCGTGATCGTTCGGTCGCCACTCTGTGATACAGAGATTCATAGAGAAACGAGTTTCCAAACTCGGCATGTTTAATATTATTCAGAAGATGATAAGAAATATTCTTATCGTAGAATAATAAACTAACAATGCGGTGTGGCTGACAACCGTATCACACTCCGAATTCGGTTGTCTTTCAATCGTTGGGAGACTGCACAGCTAAATTTTTGTGGTTTTACCCAAAAAGAAATTATTTTTTCCATATCAATTTACTTAAACTTCTGCCAAGAGGTGCTTGTACGATTCTTTTGGAAATTGGCTCATAGCCTTGCAATCATATCTTCCTTACATCATTTTATTCTAGCTGCATTCTCTCCATTTTTTTTTTCAAAAATCTTCAAATGCCTGTGGCAGCTAAAGGATTAAGAATTTGGAGTATGTTCCGTACAACTTTTTTGCTGGAAATACTTGAGGAGTCAGTCATATTCCGGTGCGTTTATGCGGTAGTTTCCGAACACCCTGTATATGTATTCACACAATCCGATGAATTTCCCACGAGTCTTAATTGAATTTAAATCATGCCATAGATTTCATATTAGCAATTATTCCTGAATTGCATTATAGAATTTTCCAAGGGCATATCACCATACTCAACCATACAGAATAAAGCACAGATCACATTCCCGTTCCCCGACAACAGTTGCATCAATCGCAGCGAAACTACATCAGCAAAATATATTATCTTTTGCCCAACACAGCAGCACACACCTCCTCAATTCGGAGAGCGATACAGATAGTACAGCGAAGGGAACAAACTAATGAATGTACGTGTCACGGAATACGAAACATAAAAATGCAATTAATATTCAGGATACTGTCGAGTGTCGAGGATATTACGGATGCAAACAAAAGTGTCTCGATGGACCTGAGGGGAATTGCATAGTCTATATGTGCCTATTGCTATGAGTATATGCGTATACAGTAAAGTGCAATTGCATTCAAAAGCCCAGAACACGCGAATGCGGACATCGAGAACACAACAATCGCAGGATTCGCATGGGATTCAACGAATCAAATGTAAATGTATGCAACTAAACAATTATTTATAGATCATGGTCGGATTGATGGGCACTATATGTGCATAAGGGTCCTGGGTTGTCATTTGCATTCAAGTTCGTTTAGAATGATTGGTCCTTATAGACCTACACTTCGGCTGGAAATGATGGATTGGATGCGGAATTAAGAGGGAGGTAACGCGTGGTATGGTTTCACGATGATTAAACCACAATTTTCAATTTCGTATGGTTACTGCAAACGAGATGCTGAGAATAACGTGGAGTATGTGAGAGTCACTTGATATAGCGAAAATTAATTTTAAATTCCAAACAAAATGGATCCCTGGCAAGGTCCTTGAATAAAAATTTGGTTATACGAGAAACGGTTTGTAATATCGGTTTGCGGGCATTTAACAGTATACGAAGCAAAAACCAAGTATGGCAGCTCACTTCAGCACTATACCCTTAAAGTGTCGTATTGCAGTATTTGATACAAGTTTCATGTTTTGTATGTCCTTAATAAAGGCGCGTCGCATCACGTCTCAAATATTCGTTCGAGATAAATCGCGTAGAATCCACTCATCAATTGCAAACAATAGTTGTTTTGGAATGTCCTAGAAATAAATCTATCCTTACAAATTTTCTATTTTGTACGTAAGGACATTGTATCGCATAACAAATATTTAATTCGAGTCATTCGAGTGAAACATTTCTCTGTACAGGATTATATCGGCATAGGTACACTGATATATTTGGCCAACGCATGATCTCAAAAATTTAATGGACGATACACAGTGAATGAATGCACGGGCTTTGATTGAGCAATAGAAATCGCCTCAAAGCTTTTAAAAAGTCAGTTGGCGAAAAATGAGCCTACTCATGAATATTTTAAAATGATATACAATTTGGTATCTTTTATACCAACTTTTAGAAAAGTAAGCTACTCGAATCATGAGCACCTTACAGGCACAAAATTTAAGTCGATACACCTGGCAGCGATAAATGCGAAATATGCCAATGCAAAAGAGTTTAAACGTTTCCACTGGAGAGCTCCGCGTTAGTGTTCCTACGCCATGGAAATCTGGTTTTGTATAGTTGAGAAATATCGTAGAGTTTTGAAAGTTGTGGAATTCATTTCGTTTCGAGCATAACTTTTCGAATTGGAATGCTATTCAGCTTTGTGTGGATAGGGATTGTAGCAAATAAATGTTGAATGGGCACTTAGCTTTGTTATAAAGATTTAGTTAAATAACTTATTAAACTGATTTTTGAAGGCAAATTAAAAAAAAATATAATTCTGCCATTTATCATTGAAAGGCTGTTGTCCCAATCGACTTTAAAATCCTAGAATCCTAATATCTACTAAAATGTTAACCATTTCGTATGCCTCTCCTTCTCGGAAAATTGACTTTCAAGTGGACGTCGAACAAGTAGCAAGCTATTACGACCCACTTAACACTCACTCCATCAAACAACCCTTTCACGATAAATCACCTGCAGTCGAAAGCACTCGATCTAAATGCCACTCTTGAACGAAAGTGAATATTCTACTATATTGAACTCGAATAGAGTGAAAATACTATGCTATAGTACGATGTTTAGGGTATGTGTTGTGACGAATCAACTCCAAGGAATGTATCTTTCTTTATCTTGTCTTCACAGGATGTTTTCGCACTGACAGATGAAAGATTGTATGAATGGGTGGCCGCGCTGTATATGGCAGAATGAAATGCGTCAAGGGGTCATGAGCAAAATAGCAAAACCTGAAGCCGCTTATAGACACAGTTAATGAGTTTTATTTATAGATTTGTTGAACTTTCCAGACGTTTTATTAAATATTAACTTGGATTCCAAGGAGGTTAGATACCTATCGTAAAATTTTTCGGAATACTGTGCGTAGATTTGGGAGTCTTGAGTAAATTTGGAAAATATTAGTCTACGAGCTGAATTGGAGCGAATCGTCGAAAGCCAGTTATATTGTATCCGTTAAGAGTGAGGAAGTATATATAGGAGTACCATTGAAACCAAACCGTCTGAACAAAATTTTATTGACGAATTTCTAAAAGGTACGTTCAAAAAATTTCGGTCAAAAATATGTTTTCTTTCAAGGAAATAGACTTTTGTGAACACCATTGCCTCTCAATTAGATTAATTGGCATAATTTATTCATATAAAATGTTAATTTATCTATATTTTGCTCTGACTGATTTAAATCTATCATCTATATCAGGAAATGCCATGACAATATGTATTAAAATTTCAAGTAGTACTTCTATGGCCTCTAGGCATTTTTGAAACCTCATAACCAAATCAAACAAATCCCTCTTAGTATATCAGAGCGATCCCGAAAACTTATCAATAAAATTCACTCATCCTTTCTCCTACGGCAATAATAGTCAAATTTTATTTTACCAATATAAGATACTCACCTAATCGTAAAATTTCATTGGTTTACCCTCAAGATTGAAATTGCACTGTGTGGAGAGGTTTGTGCGAAAATTTTCAAAACCATAAACCTACTCGAAAGTCCATTAGTGAGGCGAGCGAGTTGCATAAAGTACGCGAACGGACATTAATAGCATCTAAGTTCATTATGGACCAATTCGACCGATAAAGTGTATAATAGTATATACCAAGGCCCGACTATGTCCGTCCCGGGTCCTTTGCTTGAGCCTTTGCCATTAAAGGCTCGCCTCTATAAATAATTGAAAAGCAATTATCGGAACCAGAGCAAATGCTCCTGCCAAGTGGTTCAGCGCGAGAACAAGCTGTATGTTTTGCGTTCTATCTTTCGCTTGAAAGATACATTAAATTTCTATTGATATGGACAAATGAACGGACAAGGCATTTTAGTTTTTGGTCCTTTCACGGTATATCTAACCTGCAGGGTGTGTGTGTTTGTGTGCGTAGTGGCTATTGCGAATTCGGCTATAGAAAATTTCAATTAAACATTTATAAGGACGTGATATGGGCGTTCGATGAACATATGTGTACGCGTATATATGGATCTGTTAAGGCCTAGGTAGTCAACATGCTGGATGGGGCTTGGGGCTTATAGTATCTTTTGAGCTCCGATTATAGCGATGCCTCGAATAAAGTAAATTGCTTCGTAGCACGCACCTAATGAGAGCATGAAAATATCCGAATCTAACGTTCATAATGTAGTATCGTGTGCGTAGCATCTTTTGTTAGATTGAGAACAGGGGTGTGAAATTATACATCATATCGCTTTATAGTGTTGCTGTAAGTTAAAGCCTTCAAATATCGAATCATTACATATGTCTCATCAGTTGTTGTAACATAAAAAGCTGATTAAAATTTGACGACATGTCAGATCAAACTTATCTGATTAAGCACGGATGAGCTCAAAACATTCGACAGAAGACGTTTAAGAAATTATTGTTCGGAACTATGTATATCTTATTGGGATTGAACACGTAACTTTCCGTATATGAATGTACCTATAGTTTATCGATACATTGTGAACTTTGGTCCAACCCTTCTTTGCCAACAAAGTCATATTCGCTTCCCAACATCTAGCAACATCAAATCCCATGGGCATAGTTGCTTTCATTAGACGGGTCAGAATGAACGAAACTATTTATCGTTTACGAAATTACCAAAATATACGTAGGCAAACAGTTTACGTCTTGTATATGCAGCACACACCTACCACATTGGATATTGATGCCTCGATGTCCTTTCGTATATACACTACACAAATTATATAAAAGACGGTTTAGGATAACATTTTTATGCTTACGTTTGGACTTTTAGATAAATCTATATATAGTGTCCAAGTCCATGGTTCAAATGGTCAGCAAGACTGGCCATTTGCAGTACTGACCATAGTTTTTGTTTCTATACATCCTGCACGAATGTGAAAAGAAAAGGATGTTTGTGTACTTTATGAAAAGTACGTGTTCATTGAGCTATGAAAAATTTATTAAAGAAGCTGTGTCTGTATATGAATGCGTAGGCAAAAATTTTGTATATGGATGGTTTTCGAATTATAGAAAATACGAAAGAAAACTGAAAGATTTTCGTAACATGTAAAAATGGTAATATAAGTTATTATATTAGAATAAATCAAAGTTGATTCGTATCTAACTTAGGGAGATGAGGTAAGCTGTAATATTTTCTATTTAAATAAGAAGAAGTACAGTTAAAATAGTTACATACAGAAGCCGGTTTCCATATCTTCCGCTTAACTCTAATAAGCCAGCACAGATAGTGCAAATTTTATGGACCCTTCTAAATACTCAATTGCAGACCCACCAACTTATACGAGACCTCACTGAATGGCTTGCATTTGCAATTTTTTTCATTATACGAGTACATCGCATTTTCTAATTACTACAACCACAAACAAGCTACTGGGTTTTTAATAAGTAATATTGCACTCCGACGCATATAAGCAACTTATTTCAAAATAATTAAAACTTACATATTATAAAGATCTCTATCATCCGCCTGTCTTACACCTATCCTATCCTTTGCTCGTCCTCGTCGTGACGGTGTAATCTTAATTTGCTGCAAATATTTATAGTGCGGAGTTATATTTTGCATTTTCAGATTTTTTATGTAAAAATATAAATTTTAATGATCGTATTCGTACCGATCTTAAGAGCGCCATGTTTACACATGGTCACTAAATATGCATATTTTCCAGTTATTCGCACTTTCTGGTCTTTGGTCCCAAGGTTTTATAAATATGCGAGCGATGTAAATATGGTGTCCTGCAAATGCGAACGCCCGCTAGCGCTAGTGCACGCATACTAGTTTACAATAAGATACATGCTGATGTCTTCATTTATTAGTTTACGACCGTGGTTTTTGCAATTAATGCTCACAAGAACCTTCGGGGCGTAATTCGTTCAAGATTGCATCAGTTTTACTGAAGGAGAAATGAAACTCCTTTTGCGTTTAGCATCTATAGTTGAAAACGGCAAAAAGATGCAGATACAGTGTTAAATGTTGGGAGACACGTTTGCTCGTAGATGTTGGTGACAAGTAGCACAAATTATGCTATTTTCATGCGTTGTTTTATTTGCTAATCAAAAATGTGTTTTAGCAATTAAATGTCTTCGCTGGAATTTGTATTTGACTGTCGTATAAGGCGACAATGTAGTGTATTTACTACTTAGTGAGATGTAGCAAAGAAGCGATACAAAAGATAGGATTTAACGGGAGAGATCAGACAGCATTTACGACATATCGTTAAGTGAACGGTGAAACTAATATGGGATTGGTCATTCAATTTTTTAATTAAAACTTTCTTACTTCTTGTTTCAAATTCGTAAAAATACGACGACGCTCTCCAACCTTGCTTTTGAGTATGTAATTCGAGCCATGAATCTGGACAGCAGCGGAACGCTACTCATCAAGTCGACTCAATTAGTAGCATACGCCGACGATATCAACATCATGTCTCGAAGGTTGGGTGATGCAGAAAGCCTCCTGCATAACCTCAATAACGCCGCAAAGAAAGTTGGACTACATATCAACGAAAGCAAAACAAAGGCCATGATGCAATCGAAAACAAGGACGCCAGCAAATTCAAGCATCACAGTGGGGGACCTTAATATCGAGTATGTAGAAAACTTCAACTATCTGGGTTGTAACTTATCAAAGGACCCCAACGAAACCGACGAAATTAAGCGACGGATAAAACTAGCCAATAAGACATATTTCTCGGTCCTCCCTATAATTAAATCGAAACTTGCGCACAGGAACACGAAGCTCCGCGTGTACAAAACGATCATCCGACCCGTGCTATGTTATGGCTGCGAAACATGGACCCTTACCCAAGCCTCCGAAATTTTGCTAGACTGATTCGAACGAAAGGTCCTTCGGTGAATTTTCGGGGCCGTTCGCGAGCGAGACCAATGGCGTATCCGGTACAACCATGAGTTGTATCAATTGTACGATGAGCTAGAAGTATCGAAAATCGTGAAGCTTCAACGTCTGCAATGGGCGGGGCATGTACAACGGAAGGACGATAATCGCATGCCAAAGAAAGTTATGAACGCACAACGAATTGACGGAGCGAGGTTGCGTGGACGACCGAGAGCTCGCTGGGAGAACTCCGTAGGTGAAGACGCCCACCAGCTGCTGGGCTTCCCAAGGTCACGTAACTGCGACAATTGGAGGTCAACGATTCAGGCGGCCAAAGCCCGACGTCATTGATGATGATGATGATGAAAAATACGACAAGGAAAATTAAGGACGAACTAGGAAATCGACATATGTATATGAGAAATTCCGCTGGGAATAAATTTCAAACCTATCATAGCGCTAGCGAGCATTGGGGAATCTAGTGATTCTGATATAATTTCATGAGCTGATATCTGAACTGGGAAAAATAAATAAAATCTAGATATGCCTATTACGGAATCATGGAATTAATTTTTATTTTTCTTTATTAGGCTTTTTTTTGTACTCCAGTGTAGGTTAGTTTAGTGTAACTACATGGGGTTACAATAACAACATAATCGGTATAGGTCATGTTGTTATTGTAACCCCATACTGTTACCCTAAACTAACCTACATCGAAGTACAAAGAAGCAAGCCTAATGCATTTACTTAAAAAGATACGTAATTTAGAAAGTTATTTATTTAATTTAAATGAATATTGTATTTTATTTTAATTGTTTAATTTAAATATTTAATTGGTAAAAAAACGAGACTTATAAAAGGCACGCAAAACCCAAAATATTCAATTTAAGGTTTTCTTGAAGGGGAGGTATGGTTATAGATAAGTCAACCTTAAATATTTTATAACACACACACAGCTACAATTTGGGTAAAATTTCAAGTTTTTTTGCAAAACTATATCGAAAGCTGTGGCAGGATCAATGAATAAGAAAATCAAAAAGATAATGCAAATAACCGCATAATACACAAAATATGAGATATGCGACTTTTTTTCGGGACCATAATATTTTCTATGGTGGCTTGATTTTGTAGCTTTGATGACATTTCTCATACGAATTTTATATGGAAAATTAATTGTAAACAAAATCATGCACATGCGCAGCTTAATGCTGTAACTTCGTAGTAGGGGCGTCGGAAAAATTGGGGCAATGAATACGAAATTTCAAAATTAATAGATGCTTAAAATTAATTAATCAGCAACGTTTCTGTTGCATAACTGTACACCAGCAGCTTAAAAATTTACACTATTGCGAAAAGTACATTTAAATGGGATTGTAAAGCGGTGGTATAAATTCGTTTAAATGCAAAATTTTAAATAGTGTGTTTTCCAGTGCATTGCGGTTGAATGCTCCAACCATTGAAAAAGCCAAAAAGTATTATACCATACCAGCCCCAAATCTCCTACCCCACTGCTAGCTTAAAAAAAAACAAATTGTCCCCTTTATTTTCAGAAATTTCGTTTCCTTCTTTTTCTTCTTCATTGGGCAGGATATAGCTTTGTAGGGGCGGTAGGCAGACCGACTGCACTTCTATTAACCTCGAGGATATGTCACAATTATGCATTGATCAAAATGTCAGGTCGCTTGCGATATTCTGTCAAAAGTTATGGCCGAATTATAGTGTTAAGTAAGTGCCATTTATACGAGAGGTAGAGGCGACCTTGGTCCGATTTGGCAAATTTTCAATACCCTCCAGTTTATCAAAACAAACTTCTGACGAAATACTGAAGCCAGAGATTTGAAGTTTTGGTTCAGATATTGACATTGAACTTTGAAAATGGCCAGATCTTATCAACGCAACAGAGGTTCCCATACCTTTCATACAAACTCCCCTTGTTTATACCCATTCGGACATAGCTTTCAACAGATTATCCGCTAGCGATAGCAATCTGAGAATTTTCCAATGCAATTCGGGACATACCCTTCAACTGTGGAGTAAGTTTGATCAATGGGCCTCCTAACTCCCCTACAAAAACTTAGAATTGCATTTTTTTCGCAATTCACGTTGCCTACAGTTTTTGAATTAAATTAGCATTTTATAAATACAAACCATATTTTGGAGGTAAACTTGCTTTTATTTTGAATTTAGCAATAGAAAACGCCTGAGAAGCAATATGCAAACAGATAAAAAATTAAAATTTGTTTTGTACGTAAAACTAGAACTACTCCTCCTTAAAGTGTATGAAATTAATTTTTTTTCAGCATATTTTACAATGCCAACCTTTTCTATTATTTATTTATATTGTGTTTTCCCTTTCAAAAAAAATTCCCTCTAGTTAACGTCAACCGACATTCCTCTACATTTTTCACAACAAACGCCTTTCACATAGCAGCATCCTTAAACTGACTCTCTAGCGAACGATTATAGTGTTTATTGCGACAGTATGCTAAAAACGCATTAACCCAATTAAAATCCCGAGGCAAAGTATATAGTAACATAATAGTTCACTTAACAACTAGGACGTAAACTTTCGTATATCCTATCCTAAAAACATGAAGCCTATGTTACGACGATGCATATACATAAATGCTTATAGGGCAGCTTTCATTCGTCTACTTCGTTCGCCTCGTTTCGTGTTTATTGTTGCTTCTCGATGGGTCCCGAATCCATAACCACCACCAGAAACACCATACCAATATATACTAACGTCTGGATCGAGAGGTTATGTGTGTATGTGTAACTTTGTGCTGACAACTTAGCGAAAATTCAAATTTATGAATGCAGTATAAGTCCTCGGCAACGGAGTACGTATTCCAAAAATTAGATATTTCGGATCCATAAAAGGCGAATTATTATGGCTCGAATGAAATTGCTTCTTGAAGCGGATGAGTTAAGGGAAACTGTTTTAACTAATTACCAAAAGTTTCGACTGAAAATTATGTCTGTCCATGGGGAATTAAGTGCGCGGGCCTGAAAGTGTAAATATCTTTGTGTAACATTAATTGAGATTTTAGTGTTTTTAATTTGTTACTTGGCGTTTTTCCAGGAGGTCATATTAAAATATAGAGCACTAAACTTGCAGATTGTTCTGGGCTGCATTCGTCCCGTCACTGTTGTGAATGAAACCAGCAATGCAAGGTCGGATTTTTTTAAGAAAAAATAAACAAACGCAAACATCGTAGACTACGTCCTATTTTTTTTCATTACAGTTATTATAAGGAAATACATATATGTATTTAAAATTTTCCGACATTTTATGCTCGGTTGGTCGGTTCAGAAGGTAGCTATTACAGGTAGCCTAAATTATGCTAATAAATGATTGGTCGTCCGCATAATTTTAACCTAGCCTGACTATACACAATTGTTTATATTCCGCCATACTGTCAAATATATCCTAATTATAATGACATTCAATTTAATTATTATAACCACAAAAATAAGGGAAATATCACACATACCTTCGTTTTGTCCACTATAACTTCACGCCATAAATTACGCCGGTCGTGTTACATAAATTAGCTTATCTAGACGCTTCAATTATTTCCTTTTCGACAGAGTAACACGCTGAATGCGTACACGTCGTAATCGCGATTATATCAGCCTAAAATTTACCGCTGCAGTACTATTTATCACAACTTAATTCCGTTTTTATTTTTCGTCTTCCTTTTTTTTTTTTTTTTATCGTCCGAATGCAAATGCAGGCCTAATTAAAATGTTCGGTTGAATGTTCTACACAATATGTGTTCATGTCCAATTTTAGGATATCAAAAAGTTTTTTTTTATCCGGCGGTGGAGGTAGGTAGGTAGGCTTTTATTCCACACACCTTATACAGTTTTATGACCAGCAGGACAATTATCAACTATATATGTACCTATACACTCTGAATTCAAAACTCTCATATTCATTCCCCTATAAGGATCGAGTCGAGCTCGTATTTTACCGTACCTATGCATTTAATTATCCCCAAATTGGATTTTACAGTCCAACGAATTTCATCAATGGCACAACTCGACCTGCAGGCTGCAGGGTTAATTTGGATTTGGGATTTTTTAAGAGCTTTGAATGTTATTTTTTTTTATGTTTATCCTTCGGGTGTGTTAATCGCTACCACTAGCACACTTTCATGGGATGAAAAACGGACAAAGTATCGCCAGCGAGTGAATCGCCTGAGAAACCGACCCAAAATCCTGGAAAATTGAATTCCCCGGATAAATCCATTTCAATGTTTATGCAAAACTCCTGTTTGTGATTAAATCGCGTCCAATGTACGAATGCCGAAGATTTCCTACATCAACTTTCAGGAAAACGAAACGAAATAAAAAACGATGAGCTCTTTCGTTATTATATGTCCTGGTATAGTCCTGGAGGCGTTGAAGCGTCTACAATGGTCAGTAATTAAAATGATGATGATGGACGCGCATAAAAAATGGGAATCTGTAAGTTGTGGATAGACAATCGGAGTGGTGGACGACAGGCGCGGCGCGGTGGATATGTTATTGTTATTATATGGTTTGGCTGGCTTGCAGCGTGTCCTATACCTCCCGTTGAATGGAATCTTGATAAAAACCATATTAAAGTTCATATTTCGCCCCCTTTTTTTGACCAAGGCAACAAATGACTGGATACCGCATATGTGCTGCAATATAGCAGCAACAATATCAGCCGAAATAGTGTCTGTCTTCTAATTTGATGGCTTCATTATCTAGTTTGTATTTTTAATAACTTAATTTAGTCTGGCTTATCAGAAAGTTTGCGTGTTTAGCCACCATATCATTTAAGTTGGACATGATTGCTGTAAATTTAGTCGACTGTCTGTTTTGCATAAATGTTAGCTAATTTCGGAGTAGTCATATAGGCGAGGCACACCTTACTTTTGGAAGTTAAATTATATGTTTGATAAAATGCAAAGTAAAGGACTCGAAATCCTCGTACGTATGCGAATGCATATAAAATTTCAGCATAGTGACAGATATGTATTGTAATATGAGTCTCGTGAAACGAGCTACGAATATGAACATCGAACTCGAAAATTCGAAAATTTTTATAGGCAATGCTTCACTTCACACATCAATTTTTTGCTGTAAATCTAAAAAAAAACATTCAAAATAAATTCCTTATTACTTATTATTGAGAATATTTTTCTCCAGAACTACATTGATCAAAATTAACATTTTTATACCCGTCACTATGTGAAAGGGTATATTAACTTTGTCATGAAGTTTGCAACGCACAGAAGGAAGCACCTCCGACTATATAAGTGTATATCCGACTTATCACATATATTACAGGATATTCCCCATCTTTTCTACGCTGATGACTTAAAGTTATACCATTGCATCCTTTCCCTGTATGACTCTGCACTCCTACAATGTAAACTATATTCCCTTGAACAGTGGTGTCGTCGTAATAACCTATATCTCAACGTTAAAAAATGCCAAGTGATTAGCTTTTCTCGGAAAAATGATGTTTTAACCACCCCGTAGCTTCTCAATAACGTTGAATCGTGTAGGGTTGATCATGTCACCGACCTCGGCGTTATTCTCCACAACAAATTACGCTATAATCTTCAATATGATAGGGTTTTATCCTTGGCCACCAAGCAGTTTGGCTTTATTAAACGACATTCTAAGGAATTTAAAAATATTTAGGTTATGAAAACGTTATACACCACTCTTGTCCGCCCCCTTTCAGAATACGCATGCATAGTCTGGAACCTTGTCTTCGGTCTACACTGCGAAAGATTCGAATCTGTCTAAAAGCAATTTACACTTTTTGCTTTGAGGGACCTTTATAACCCAGCCGACTATCTAAATCTTCCCTCGTACAGTTACAGGCTAAGGCCGGGTTTCTGATAGCTCTTATTCAGTACCTGTCGGCTGATTAGTCTTATCGCGTAGAGAAGACACACACCATATTTAGAAAGCTTTTCCATTGTATTGAATGGAATTTTTGTTTATTTTGCATAGCTACGCCATATTTTGCTTGTTTAAGCTATATCATCTTAGATTGAGAAAATCATTGCGCACTTTCATCCAACAGCGTAAATAAGCAAAAGATAACATAACTATGCAAAATTAACAAAAAATCAATTCAATATAATGGAGAAGCTTTTTGAATATTGTGTGTGTCTTCTCTGGGCGATAAGACTAACCATTCTATAAGATCTATGAGAGAATGGGCCTAAGTCTCTTAAACTTAATGACTCTTTCTGCAAGAAGAACTCTACTTTGTGCCTGTTTCACCTTTGATGTTAATAACGGCACAATCAATGTTGATTTTATCCGTAACAGCATAATTTTTAATGATCAACTGAGACGCACTAGGCATACACCTCTCTTTAAAGAATACCATCACTCTACCGTCTTTCAACTCACTCAGTATGCATTGTTGTCCTAACATATCTAAATCTGTCTTTAAACTAAACTTGATTAAAGCCCTTCAATAATACTAGTCCATCCAACCTTTTAAGCCCAATCTCACACAATCTTCCCACTCAACTATAATTTACAATTAGTTTAAGATTGTTAAATGCATTGTTTGTCTGTCCGTCTGTTGCAACACGAACTAGTCCCTCAGTAGCTATCGGGCTGAAATTTTGTATACGAGTTTCTTTTTAGTGTACGCTGTATATATGTCGGAACGAATGGAATCGGACTATGGGATCATTGGGCTGCCCTTGAAAATGAGGTCCTTTCTAGGAAAACTTTTTTCTTTATGTACCAATCTTAATCAAACTTGACCCAAGTGTGTTCCTAGTAAAGCCTCAACACATATCTAGGAACGGATGGAATCGGAACATAAAAACCTACCACTGAAAATTAGGTACTTCTAATTCTAAGGAAAACGTTTTCCTTGTCAATCCGACCTTAACCAAACTTGACCCAAATATGTTCCTAGTAAAGCCTCAAAAAATTCCTAGGAATGAATGAAATTCGAACACTAAGCCATAGGGCTGTCATACAAACCAATCCCTAGAAATTATGTTTTTCTAAGAAAAACTTTTTTTTATGAACCAATCTTATCCAAACTTCACCCAAATGTGTTCCTAGTAAAGCCCCAAAACATATGTATCTTGAAATGGATGGAATTGGAACATTACGTCATTGGACCTTCATACAAACCAACCCCCAAATATTAGGTTCTTCTAAGAAAAACTTTTTTTCTTTTTGAAGCTTAACTAAAATTAATCTAGGAACAAATGGAATTGGAACACGTCATAGGGCTGTAGAAATTGTTAACAGAAAAGAAGCTTAAGCTTCACTCAAATGTGACGGGTATTCAAATTTCGGTCGCGCCGGAAATTAGCCTCGGTCTCGTTTTTTTGTTAAATTTACTTGGGATGCCTCTAAAAAATGGGGGAAAACTTAATTTAAACAAAGGGCTTATATTGTGGGACTAAAAACAAATTGAAATCTTGTTATAAATAATTCCCCCGTTATTTTCTTGCCTTTCTTTTGACTTTTTTGGTTTGGCATCAATAAAAAAATCAGAGACTAAGCTGTGGCACCGGTAAAGTTTAACATAACTCAAAATATGTATGTGTATCTTAAAAGTTACATAATTCCAAGCTTTATAGTTTTCAATATGATGTAATAATTCTTGTTGGCGTAATCATTATGCCCACTTGATCATTTTGAAAAGTGGAAACCTTTGTCGTATACAATTTCTTATGTCAAAAAATGTGTAAAATGCATCTAATTGGAATATTGTCGACACGCAGATAATTCCCTGAATTAAATAAAAATGCAATAAATTATCCCACAATTTTGACAGTAATGTTCATGTTTTGACCGTGTTGATGACTCTATCAATGTAACATTTTTCTTCCGAAATAATAAAATCCGATTTTTTGATTCGTTGTTGGTATCTACGTAATGCATCTTTTTCATTGAAAGTGAAAATACATTTTCATAACGATCGAATTTTACAACGATACAATTTCCGTTAAAGTGTCAAAAGGGCACTTAATACAAAATTATTAACAATTTTTTTCTGATACGATGATGATGTAAAGGGCCCCGATGAGCTGTCAGCACAGTTAATAGAGTTGTTTCAGGCAATGCCTATGTATGATGCAAATTAAATAGAATAAAAGCGCATCAATAACCTGTCGGAGAAAGTGAATAATAATTGAGACATCAGAATTTATGACCAAAGTCACGACTAATATGTGAA
Organism: Microchrysa polita; assembly: GCA_949715475.1. NCBI lineage: Eukaryota > Metazoa > Arthropoda > Insecta > Diptera > Stratiomyidae > Microchrysa > Microchrysa polita. Next base: position 88,367,825 of record OX454420.1, on the reverse strand, counting down.
TAATAAATCTCCAAATGTGGGTGTTGGGAAAATGTATACTTTGGCATCATATTCAGAATATGTAGTCGTATGAATCTTCTCTTATTCAAAATTTATACAATATTATGCTCATGTACACACTTTGTAACAATGTGTTGCAGTTGAAGACACAAAGTTACATACAACAACGTTGGGGCCGGGCAATATTCTAAGTACTCGAATAAATTTTCACCTTTTAGCATTTCAAGCTGGCAAAGAACGGGCAGGGCAGATGTCCGCGCACCATTTAGTCAGCAGATTTGCACTGTGCTGTACATACATTATAGTCATGGAGAATGGAAATGGCGAAAGAAGGATCACCTATGGGGTGAAGACAGGCAAACATGCAATATTTCACAAGGATCGTTGATTGCGTGGCACAAGTACTCGTACTTCGTACTTGTGGTGCTGGCGAAAAAAAAAACACCCAGAACGACCGCATGCAATGTTCGAATGACAAATTTGTCTACTAACCATATAATTAGCCATGAAATGGCTTCGTCGCCAATAAATTCGAATGCGAAAACGATCAATTTTCTATGCATAATTCATGAACATTTAGATGAGTATGGATTTTGTTTGGATGTATAGTTTGGCTGAGCACGAACAACGGAGAAGGGTTGTTGTTGGCGAGGCATGCAACTGGCAAATGTCATGCATTTATCACGGATAATAATTGCAGTTAACTCTTCTCTTATGCCGAAGCGCATGAGTTTCTTTGGTTTTACCACAAGTGTACGAGACACGTGCAGAGTTTCAAGGCGATTGGAAAAGACTTTCATGAGAAGTAATTTCACACTTATTTTACAAGGAATGTAGAAAAGAGTGAACTTGGAACTAGGATCGAAAGAATAGATTTAACCAGGGCTGTAACAAGGTTTTGCGGGCCAGTTTTTGCATCATTCGGGACCTTTTGATACAATAATTGGCTAGCTAATTATACAGGACAATCGCAAACCAACAACCTTGTATTTTTTGCTGCATCTATAAATATAAATCCATCAGTGTACAGTATGTATATACATACATCAGTTTCTCGCATAAGGCTTTACCAAACATGAAGAAAAAAATCAAAAATTGGAGGCAACTGCCTGACTTATCCTCTTTTAGCGACGCCCCTGCCTATAACACTCCACGAAACGAGCCTTTGACTTTTCCCTGAAAAAAATAATTTAAATGAGTTCACGATTTTTTTTTCAGTTGAATCCAGTTTTCGGTTGACAAATAAATTTATACAATTGAAAAGGTAATTTTATAGCTCTCCAAATGTAATGCTTTCCAGTTAGATCTAATTCTTACCTCCTAAACTCAAAATACCTCCTTTCTTCTTCATTTTCGGGGTAGTGCAGTCAAAATATCCCATTTCAGGCCTCCAAATAGAAAAAATAGAGTAAGGCTATTTTTTGTGGTTTTTGAAACAACGAGCTCCCAGAAATCTAAAACTCATTTTGCTAAAAAAAAATTTGATCGGAAAGGTCCCAAAAAGGATACTCTTTAATCCTTGACCGGAGGGCAGCATGTGGGGTATCAAATCAAAGGGGACGTCGAGTACATTACATATCCGGTGTTTGTTTCCTTTTTCAATGACCCTCAATGGAATAAATCGAGATTAAATGTAAAATTATTGTGTTTTCCGTGTATCTTCCAAAGCCATAACTACGAGAACAATTAAATTTTCTAACTTTTCCGAATTTATAATAGGTTAAGATTCTACCATTAAATTTGCTAAGAAAAAAATTATCGGAAGCTCTGAAAAAGGACATTAAAGGACACTAATTACAAACCTTGATCGAACGTGAGCATGCGGGGTGTCATATCAAAGAGGACGTCGAGTGCATTGCATATCCGGTATTTGTTTCCTATTTCAAGGACACTAAATTGAATAATTTGGGACTAATAGAAAAATTACGGCTTTGGAGAGATACATATACGAGAAACACGAAAATTGTCCATTGGATCCCAATTTTCTCCTGTGAGAGTCCTTGAAACAAGTAATAAATGCCGGATATGGAATGTACTCGACGTCCTCTTTGATATGACACCCCGCATGCCCACGTTCGATCAAGGTTTGTAATTAGTGTCCTTTTATGTTCTTTTTGAGAGCTTTCCGATAATTTTTTTTCTTAGCAAATTCAATGGTAGAGTCTTTAGCTATTATAGATTCGTAAAAGTGAGAAACGTAGTGACAATTTGAATTACTCTCGTAATTATGGTCTTGGAAAGATACACGGGAAACACAATAATTCTCCATTTTATCTCGATTTATTCCGTTGAGGGTCCTTGAAACATGGAATAAACACCAGATACGTATTGCAATTGACGTCCCCTTTAATTTGATACCCCCACATGCCGACCTCCGGTCAAGGATTAAAGATTATCCTTTTTTGTCCTTTTTGGGACCTTTCCGATCAAAATTTTTTTAGCAAAATGAGTTTTAGATTCTTGGGGGCCCACTGATTCAAAAACCACAAGAATCACCCTTACTCAATTTTTTTCTATTTAAAATGCTATTATGACTGCACTAGGGACCTTATTTCGGTATTGCTTTTCCCTGCTTTTTGATATAAATAATTACGCAAAACGATCTGCTGACTGTGTCACTATACCCACTCAAGTTCCAATCCGAGGCTTATTGGTATTGTGAGTGCCTATTACAATCATTTAATAAGAAATACTAATGTTGTCTGCATTGAAAGTATGACTTCTAATATAATCTAAATTGTATGTTTGTCCTTGAATTAGTATCATCATTTGGAGCAACCGCGGAAGCATGTTACACATCTCGTATTTTACCATCCTTCTCCGTAATCTACCACAGAGAACACTTACTCACCTTGTTTGCTAAAATTTCGGAAATGAAACTATTCTTTTGAAGCATTCTTTGCGAAAACAATCTTTAAAATGTCCTCGTTCCGCAAAACTGCACAAAAAGCCTGGAGTGTTGAAAATATGAAAGAGCTAATATCATAATTCAAAATAATGTAGGTACATACTTCCACATGTTGGCGTTGATCCTCACCAGCAGGCAATTCCCTATAAATTTCATAAATATGCAATATCCGTGAAAATCCAAATTATTTATTTAAATTTAACGCATAAAGTTTTAGGTACTATGGAGTATCATATTGAAAATTCAACAGAATGGCGCATCACATCCAAAAACAAAACTTGTACTAGTCGCTTCTATTTTAAAACCACCTTTCCTAAACCCCTTGACTTTAGAGACAATATTCCTTGTTAGCATTCGGTGTCATGTTTACCAACAGTTTTCAAAGGGTTCTTCTTCTGTCACTTCCTCGATTTCTGTAGAGCTCTCCGCTGGATACCGGGTAATTTAGATTGGTTTTTGCGTTACGTGTAACAATGGACCAGGCGTAGCATGCGGAACATTTGAAAAAAAAATCGAAAGCCACCAACAGACGTCACCCAGACCGACACCACAAAACCCAACCAACGAGGGTTGATGAAATCCAGTCGGAATGTATCCGACATTTTAGCGACAAAAAAACAGAAGAGAGAAATGTGAGAGACACCTTACAGATAAATTATCAGGAGCTTTTGAGATTTACATTGCCATCGCGTGTACCTTTGCAGCTTGGCTGCCACTTCAGGCAGAATCAACGCGCAGTGGGAAGTGGGAATCAAACAAATCCAAGGAAATAATGTTTTGTTGTGAGTCGGATAGTATGGTTTTAGGAAACAATATGGTCGGTAATGATGTCAGGACCATTATTTAAGTCATGAATGTTGCATCGAAAGGGTTGGATATTTTGGAAGAATCAAATACCCTGGGGACGAATTTTCCATGATTACTTCGAAAATGAGAACCGCCTGCTAATTCTGGTAACATTCCTTAATCGAGTGAGATATCAAACATGTCCGATCTAATCTCAACCAATTGACATTTCAGTCAAACATCTGCCCAAGCATTTTCTTCACTGACTAAGAAACAGAATTTATAGCCAACACATTGTGCCCTATGATCATTGAACGATCCATCTGGTGTCAACTTAATTTCAGCATGATTCCAAACACTTCTTTAGGTCTGCCAAAAATGTTGTTTCTCTTTTTTTTTTTTAGTTTGATGCAAATATGCTTTGTAGAATTAATAGCATCTTAGACACCCTGAAGAATAATGAAGGACATGATGGTTCACTTGGGATGTTCCTCATTTCAGCGAACGACAGACTCAATTTTAGCACATTGTCCTATAGTCACAATACAGAATCGCAACATTTGCAGCAATTGTCTCGCGGTCGTGTTCATAATGAGTGCAATAATTGTCTGGCAAATAGGATGCGGAGCTTAACATGACAATATGACAGTGCGGCAAGGCCCGACTAAAGAATTCTCATTGGGCATCATTAGTACACGTAATACAACAGGATGGAAAACTTCTTCAGTAGGATTGCTATATTTATGTACCTTACCCTATGGGGCGCGGTATGCATTGTAATCGATAGGACACAACATGAATGAAAGTGCAACTGGTGCTCAGTACGGCAGAAATCCCTTTGATGATGATTAATCGCAACATTGTTCTTCCATAAATAAATTTCAGATAATCACTTGTGCCCACTGTGAAGAAGATGTTGCGAGTGCTGATGGTGTGCTATGTGTCACAGACACGGTTCATTAGCATAAAACGTACGGCTGTGTCGTGTCGTCGGCCGGCCGGTCGGTCGTCAGCATATTGAACCTTATAGTCCGAGCCGTGATGGTAAAAAACCGGGGTTTTCGAACTGTCGGAAATTAACCATCTTAAAAGTTGCGTTTAGTTACGGTGATATCGAAACGGTTGGTCAGCCGAAGCAAAACTTGACCAGTGTAGCGTAATTAGACGTAATTAGACGCAAAAATTAGAGGTGTTCGGGGGTATGGGTAACTGTCGGATCGAACCTATTTTTTTCGATAGAGGACATCTCCGTGAGTCTAAAAACATTGGTCAGCCGAGCCGCAACCTGACCGAAGGGTTCGGCCAACCAGTTTAAAGGTGCGATTTTTTTAGGTGCGATGGGGTTTTCGGAACTGTCGGATCAAACCTATTCTATTCGATAAAGGACCGCCCCCTGATGCAAAAAATACTGGTCAGCCGAACCGCAACCTGACCGAAGGGCTCGGCCAACCAGTTTAAAGGTGCTAATTAATTAAGTGCGTTCGGGGTTTCAGAACTGTCGGATCAAACCTATTCTATTCGATAGAGGGTCACTCCCTGGTGCTAAAAACACTGGTCAGCCGAACGGCAACCTGACCCAAAGGTTCGGCCAACCAGTTTGAAAGTAACAATTTTGACGGGTCGATGGGGTTTCAGAACTGTCGAATCAAACCTATTCTATTCGATAGAGGGTCACTCCCTGATACTAAAAACACTGGTCAGCCGAACCGCAACCTGACCGAAGGGTTCGGCCAACCAGTTTGAGGGTGCTCATTTTCTAGGTGTAATACATACATATACATATGTTTATATCGCTTTCATATCTTTTTACCTAGAAATCTGCTGTCCTCGCCAGATTCAACGCGTCTAATCTCTTTCAAGCATTAAGCTCTTTACAGACTATAGAAGATTTTGCATAATCTTGAGATTTTACAAAATCTAGGCGAAAATCTTCTAGATTTTCCATACATTTTCATAGATTTTTTACGGAAATTATAACCAAAATCTCGGAGAAAATCTTTACAAAATCATGGTGAAGCGTGGTGAGCTTCGCATTTGATAATACTACAGTAGAGGTAATCTAATCCATTTTCCGCTTCGCACATGGTTTTGTGCACAAAAGTTTGATGACGAACATAAACCATTAATTCCTATAAGATAGATTCTGCTTCTTGTTTTAACAAATTAATATAAATATCAGTTTCATGCATGAAATTGTCGGAATTATTAATTTAGACGGATTGTACTGTACTGTCAAGTCGTGGAACAAGATTACGACCAAAGTGTGAACAGCATACAGGATTACATAATCTACCTAGATCTTGCGGCCATATGTGAAAAGTCTATTAGGTGCTTGTCCGAAACCGGATTTCTCTCCCACTAGGATTGTATGAGTACACGTAGCCTTCATTCATAATTTCAGAGATCATTCATAAATCACACACAGATCATAGTCCAATCCCTACAAGCCTGCACACACACAATCAAAACACAATTAAAAAACAAAGTTTTTTTTTCAAATTTTCACGCTCTAATGCCCTTAACCCAGCGCGTACATTAAGCTGTGTAATGCCGCGTCCACGTCAACGACAACTTGTTTGATTAAACTTTTCCCTCGCACTTATCGCAAGTTGGAAGGCTGTTCGCACGATACAATATTCTCTCCAACTCAAACAAGTCGTCCAACTTCTGTTCACACGCACGATTAGTCTTCAAATTCGTTTGAATATCAAAAGTTGGAAAAAAATTGGATCGTGCGAGCGGCCTTAAGCTCGACTTCACGACGACGCATATTCCCGGGGTCATCATGTCGATGAGACGAGAAAATTTATGGCATCGCAAAAGGTATGAATCGTATTTACATATGTATATATGTACATACATATGCATACATAGATACGAGAACTCTTGTGTAGAACTGAATTTGTAGAATGAGCCAAATTCATTCCTTTTGATGATTTTAAGAAATTTATATTCGAAAAGAGAGCGCAAACTATGCATTGTAGTGACAATGAAAATTTTGTTATTAGCCGAAACAATCGAACGGTACAAATTATGGGAAAAAAGTCCCCACCGATTAAAGGTTCGCAGCCTTAACAAAGGGGGAATAGGGGGTATTTGGTTTTTTTTTGCGATTATTTCAAAAACAGCAAGAGATACAGAAAAATGATCTGAGGACACAAACAAAAACCACGTAAAGTTGCACTTTGTATGGGAGGTACACTTGGTTTTATCCGATTGAGTTGATGTTTGGTGGGTGCTGATGTTTACTTGTGCTTCCATTGGCAAATGGAAGATGTTTTTTTCATGTTTGACTAATTTTTCTTGATTCTAAATCTTCATTTCATCCCTATTCTCTTTCCGACTTAAGTATATGAGTAATATCTATATATTTATACTTTCTATACTAATTATATAAAATAGCTTATATGGTATATAGGTAATAATATACCACTTGGTTGCTAAAACATCCTAAAGAAACGATTGTGAAAGGATACCAAATTTCGTCAATTTCCAATATTTGATATTTTCACTATAAATATCAATTTTGGACTTCCTTACTCCTTATGATTGGAAGAGTCCTTTTTCCGTATCCACACCTGAAGAAGGTGTGAAATGCGTGATGAAACAAAATTCGAAACGACTTAAGCGAACTACTCAAATTTTAAGCATAATAGAAAATACGCATTTCCACATCCAAAGTGGAAAAAAATAAGTATCTTATTCTCGTTTCCGTCACAGATGCAGGGATTGGGAAAAATAACTTTAAGAGAGGTCCAGTAGTTTTTAGGCCGAACCGTTACAAACAAACATTCCCATATAAGCTATTTTATATAATCAGTATAGAAAGTATAGATATAGATATTACTCATATACGAGTTAGAATTAGAATTATAATTTTATTGAAAAATAAGTTATAATTATAATTATTATAATAATTTTCATTTTAAACCTTTTTTAAAAAAAATGCAGGTTCAGCCATTAAATTTAGTGTGCGTATTCGCATTATGTCGAAGATGATTTTTGCTGAAAATTGTGTTGCTCCGGTCAAAAACTTTTAGAGTTTATTATTTAAACTATAGTATTCATTCAAGTCATAATATGTAAAATCTAATATATAAAATTCTCCTCAAAAGTTTGTTCCCAAACTGCACCGAAACGGCCTACTCGATTCAATCGCCTTAAATTTTTATAGTGTACTAAATGAAATTGAACCGGCTTAAGGTAAGTAAGTAATCGATCCAAAAACGATGACTTTTTATACATTTGTCATAGATACCATCTAATCGAAATGTCTTCGATCACATATCGATGACTTTCATCTAAATGTCTCTGAATTAGATTGAAATTGTAAAAAAATAAAACGACTAACTTATTCTCGAAGTTAGTAATCCTAAGATAGCTTAGGTGTAGGACGTACGACTACGAAACTATAGGTGCCCGGTTCGATTCCCAGTAGAAGCAAAATGTAAAAAGGTTAAGTTAAAATAAGGTAAAACAATAATAATAGATAAAAAAAAATTAGAATAAAAAGGAAAAAAATAAAAAATAATATTTTTTCACCACAGTCATTGTTTTTCCATAAATTCTTCATAGTGGTGATTCTATGTACATCAACGACAGTCTTCGGAATAAGATCGATTCCAGTTCTCACTTAGTCATAGTTCTCCTTAGTAGAAGGCCTTCGATTCTTTATCGATGAATTGTCGATTCTGTTCTAACTGGGGTACGCTGCCTGTCATAACTATAGCCAATGATGATGCTATCGCTTGCTACAAATGTTTTTTCTCTATTGAAACGTTTAAGGTCAGGATTTTGCAGAGAAGTTCTAACACTATTAGAGGTGGTTACTTTAACTGTTAAATACTTAAACAACACTGCTTAACACTATTAAGCAACACTGTCCACTGTAGTAGGGTAGGCTACCATGGAACACTTGATGACGTCACTTCCAGTATAGGAAGAACTCTTAGGATTGTCCTCACGATAAATTGCTTCGTTTTATACGGAAGATAGGACACATAACAGATTTTGTTTTGTTTGTTTAATCCGTTTTACGCTGAGGAAGGTTTATAGACTGAGAAAATTTTGAAAGTCTCAAAGGAAGTGGCGGTAAATCTAAATTCCATTTTGTATGTATGGAATATTTAGTTGTCATTGGATAAGATACAGATAAATTGTATTCAAGGTGACTACGTTTTTGCGTACATACCTATATCCTGGATGTTGGTCACAGCAATTTCACAATTAGCTTCGTACTACTTCGGAAATCCGTCGATATCTCCGCAATCCTTCGGCGGAGCGGCACGATTGAGGTGTTGCCGGACTCGCCACAAAAGCATAATTGGAACTTCTTCCCCAATCAGTGCACAGAGTGGTCAGAGGCAACCGTCAACCCGAAGGTATGATGGTTTCTGGGTTAGTATGAACAGTGTAGGTGGCGTGCGCACATTTTAGTGCACTTGGCGAAAACTGAGTAAATGAGTGTGCTGATGCTGACATATATGAATAGGTATAATAACAAATTATTAATTAATGATTTTCGAGATAACTCACGCTAATATAGTTGAAGGGCATGTGCAGTCTCATCAATCAGTCAGGGGGTCGAGTATGTTATTGTTGTATTGCCTTGACCGCTTAACCCCCGACGGAAATCTATCGCGTTTTTCCATATACACTTTGGTTTCACCATCGATAGGTCGATCTCAATAAATTATAGTTAGCAGGTTGATTGGCATTCAAATTAGTGTCAAGTTGTGATTGAAACCAATAACACGAGCGAAGCGAGCACTAGATAAGAGAGCGAGCGAACCGAGCTTCCTTAGCTAGTAAATTTATATAAAAATATTACACTATCAGTTCAAAAAAGATCCTGGTGTAATAAGCATATATAAAAAAGACATTGCGCTGGCTTTGTAGCTTTAATAGGTTATGGGCCAGGATCAGCTCATATAATTAACAAAAAATAATAAGTCACTAAATGAATAATAAAAAGAAGTGATAAAGTTAATATTGAAAGTTGCACAAAATAAGCACGAAGAATCATGAACTCAGCTCGTATGGAGGTCTTTGTAAGGATAATTACGATACACGGAAAATGCAGAAGAAGCTTTATTAAAAAAATACCGGCGTACAGAGGGCTGCGCCCGCAATACGAGGGTTTTTTAGATTTTGGATACATACATAGTGAATAATTTTGCACGTATATTTTATAGGTAATAAATAAGAATTATGCACAATATTAATGAAATGCTGCTTGTAAATCTATTTTTGGATTGGTCCAAATAAACGCGTTCCAGAATGAAAGGCTAACAACGCCTTTCATTCATACTCCAAATTGGAAAGAAGCAACTGATATGAAATGTACCCATCGAGTTCTTTGATTTGAGTATCCATACGTCCAAGCCCGATAAGAACTAAAAAAGTCGACTTTTTCAAATCTTCGGGTCACCCTGTTAGCTTTGTCCTACCAACGTCTAAGTATTTCGTGCTGAAGACTGTTACGATTCTACACATTCCTACCAAATTTCATTACTATCGGTTAAGACGTTCGCGAGTTATTTAGTGAACAATTTTTTAAATCTCCGGAACACCCTGTTATTTTTGCCCAACCAACTTTTAAGTATTTCGTGCCAAAGACTGTTACCATTCTACACATTCCTACCAAATTTCATGACGATCGGTTAAGCCGTTCGCGAGTGCGAGAGTGAACAGACGGACGGACAGACGGACGGACAAAATCAATTTCATAAGGGTTTTTTGAAAAATCTAAAAAACCCTAAAAAACCGATGCTTGGGGATACGTTAACGGTTAACGGATCCATAGGAAAGCCTACAGTTGAAAACGGAAATACATTCTCGATTGCTGAAAAATCATGCATTGAAAAAGATCGGATGGCAAAATCCGATATCATATTATTAATCAATCCGTCCAATTAAAGGATATGAACTGAACCGTCAAGATATTTGCTCTGTGGCATGGTTCAAGAGTAATGCCATCGTATTTACCGACGTGTCGTAAAAGGCGACTAAAAGGGACAGGAGAGATGTTTTGGCACTAGTGTGGGAAAACAAATAAATTAATGGACTTACCTTTAAAGCGCTGTTTTCACGATGGATTTGTCGTCCAACTTTTGAGCATTCAAACAAGTTAGACAAGAAATCCATCGTGTAAATAGAAGTTGGACAACAAGTTTGAAGTGGAACGAGCGTTCAAACAAATCCACCGTGAAAACAGAAGTTGGACAACTTGTTTCAGATGCATTGATTATAGTCCAATCGAAATATAAATATACTTTCTAAAAAAGAATTAATGCGCCTAGCGTTTTATGTTGTTGTAAATTTTAAGAGATGCAGAGATTGTTCTGGTAATCAAACTGGAATCATCCGACCATATAAGATATACATATATATGTATATACATATGTATGAATATGTTTACAGAATATTCACCGGATTAATTGATTGATGCGAGTTTCAATGGCTTTCACACAAAAGCGATGTATGTATATATGCGTATGTACATTATGTATATGAACCATAATTTCCAAAATTATTTGGACTACGAAATGAAAATCATAATCGAAAGCTTTGTAGTACTCCGAAAGTTTGCAATGCATCGAAAATAAATTTGGATCACACGTTCCAGATGATCATGTTTTTGGTTAAATCGTAGAATATGTAGTAGTTTGGTTTCGAACTGAACGGGCGGTAGGTTTTCTTTCTGATTTTATAATTATGTATGTACATACCTACAAACAATGACATGACATGATAGTATGCAGTGTGCAATGTTAATTCGAGAATAGGAATGCTACAGGCGTCAGAGAATACAATGTCGTTGGCCGCCAAGACAAATAAAATATGAATATCCAACGAAAAAAAAACCGTTTTATCTTGTACGAGCGACGTGCGTACTATCATGCTCACACCGCTCGTGTGAATAACACACTACACGGCACGCAAAACTCAAAATACTTTATCAATTGCAGCCCAGACCGAAAATTAATTGTTTCGGTTTTGAAAAAAAATTGTCATTATTTTTGGAATCGAGAGATCGAACTATTTGATTCATCAATGTTCAAATACCTTTCATCCAGCTTCTGATTACCAATATCTGTGCGCTATCATCGAATTCCGGCTTTCCGTAGACTTTTCGGGCACGCCGTATAATCATTCGGACAGGTTTCCTTTAATGTTTAAAATATTCACGAAAAAATAAAAGAAAAAGCTATTATATTTTTCCTGTATTAATACGTATAGCAAAAACTGATAACGTTTTACGACCGCTCCAACTTTCAACTACTGTTTACGCGGCCAACAAGTTTGATAGGATTTGTTTGAGAGAATATCGTACGTGTAAACAGCCTTCCAGCTTGGATAAGTTTGAGGGAAAAGTTGGATGCAAACAAGTTTGATGCCATCTAAACGCGCCTTTACATACACCGACAGTCTCCAGACACAGTAACCCTTGGGCTTCATTCAAACGGCGCGAAAACGGCTCGCAAGCTCCAGCCATACAAATGCATTGTCTTATATGGGAAGCTCACGACGAGCGAGAGCTGTGCCGCTGTCAAAACTCAACTAGCGAGACGTGTTTCCACATATCGTGCACCAAAACCCGTAAATTCACGGCTAGCGAGCCGTGTTTTGACAGTGGCACGGCTCTCGTTTGCTCTCGCTCGTCGTTAGCAAAATTTTAGTCTAGCGCCGAATTTTTCAATAAAATTCTAATGTCTTATATACCATTGCGACCGTATTTTTATTTATTTTTTCCTGCAACAATCCAGCGATGTATGTTTTTTGCCGACCCAATATCGTATTTTTCTTCAACTATATAATTTATTTTATTTAACTTAAATATGTACTCGTATATGAGTAATATCTATATCTATACTTTCTATACTGATTATATAAAATAGCTTATATGGGAATGTTTGTTTGTAACGGTTCGGCCTAAAAACTACTGGACCTCTCTTAAAGTTATTTTTCCCAATCCCTGCATCTGTGACGGAAACGAGAATAAGATACTTATTTTTTTCCACTTTGGATGTGGAAATGCGTATTTTCTATTATGCTTAAAATTTGAGTAGTTCGCTTAAGTCGTTTCGAATTTTGTTTCATCACGCATTTCACACCTTCTTCAGGTGTGGATACGGAAAAAGGACTCTTCCAATCATAAGGAGTAAGGAAGTCCAAAATTGATATTTATAGTGAAAATATCAAATATTGGAAATTGACGAAATTTGGTATCCTTTCACAATCGTTTCTTTAGGATGTTTTAGCAACCAAGTGGTATATTATTACCTATATACCATATAAGCTATTTTATATAATTAGTATAGAAAGTATAAATATATAGATATTACTCATATACTTAAGTCGGAAAGAGAATAGGGATGAAATGAAGATTTAGAATCAAGAAAAATTAGTCAAACATGAAAAAAACATCTTCCATTTGCCAATGGAAGCACAAGTAAACATCAGCACCCACCAAACATCAACTCAATCGGATAAAACCAAGTGTACCTCCCATACAAAGTGCAACTTTACGTGGTTTTTGTTTGTGTCCTCAGATCATTTTTCTGTATCTCTTGCTGTTTTTGAAATAATCGCAAAAAAAAACCAAATACCCCCTATTCCCCCTTTGTTAAGGCTGCGAACCTTTAATCGGTGGGGACTTTTTTCCCATAATTTTTACCGTTCGATTGTTTCGGCTAATAACAAAATTTTCATTGTCACTACAATGCATAGTTTGCGCTCTCTTTTCGAATATAAATTTCTTAAAATCATCAAAAGGAATGAATTTGGCTCATTCTACAAATTCAGTTCTACACAAGAGTTCTCGTATCTATGTATGCATATGTATGTACATATATACATATGTAAATACGATTCATACCTTTTGCGATGCCATAAATTTTCTCGTCTCATCGACATGATGACCCCGGGAATATGCGTCGTCGTGAAGTCGAGCTTAAGGCCGCTCGCACGATCCAATTTTTTTCCAACTTTTGATATTCAAACGAATTTGAAGACTAATCGTGCGTGTGAACAGAAGTTGGACGACTTGTTTGAGTTGGAGAGAATATTGTATCGTGCGAACAGCCTTCCAACTTGCGATAAGTGCGAGGGAAAAGTTTAATCAAACAAGTTGTCGTTGACGTGGACGCGGCATTACACAGCTTAATGTACGCGCTGGGTTAAGGGCATTAGAGCGTGAAAATTTGAAAAAAAACTTTGTTTTTTACTTGTGTTTTGATTGTGTGTGTGCAGGCTTGTAGGGATTGGACTATGATCTGTGTGTGATTTATGAATGATCTCTGAAATTATGAATGAAGGCTACGTGTACTCATACAATCCTAGTGGGAGAGAAATCCGGTTTCGGACAAGCACCTAATAGACTTTTCACATATGGCCGCAAGATCTAGGTAGATTATGTAATCCTGTATGCTGTTCACACTTTGGTCGTAATCTTGTTCCACGACTTGACAGTACAGTACAATCCGTCTAAATTAATAATTCCGACAATTTCATGCATGAAACTGCTATTTATATTAATTTGTTAAAACAAGAAGCAGAATCTATCTTATAGGAATTAATGGTTTATGTTCGTCATCAAACTTTTGTGCACAAAACCATGTGCGAAGCGGAAAATGGATTAGATTACCTCTACTGTAGTATTATCAAATGCGAAGCTCACCACGCTTCACCATGATTTTGTAAAGATTTTCTCCGAGATTTTGGTTATAATTTCCGTACAAAATCTATGAAAATGTATGGAAAATCTAGAAGATTTTCGCCTAGATTTTGTAAAATCTCAAGATTATGCAAAATCTTCTATAGTCTGTAAAGAGCTTAATGCTTGAAAGAGATTAGACGCGTTGAATCTGGCGAGGACAGCAGATTTCTAGGTAAAAAGATATGAAAGCGATATAAACATATGTATATGTATGTATTACACCTAGAAAATGAGCACCCTCAAACTGGTTGGCCGAACCCTTCGGTCAGGTTGCGGTTCGGCTGACCAGTGTTTTTAGCATCAGGGGGCGATCCTTTATCGAATAGAATAGGTTCGATCCGACAATTCGGATACCCCATCGACCCGTCAAAATTGGTACTTTCGAACTGGTTGGCCGAACCCTTCGGTCAGGTTGCGGTTCGGCTGACCAGTGTTTTTAGTATCAGGGAGTGACCCTCTATCGAATAGAATAGGTTTGATTCGACAGTTCTGAAACCCCATCGACCCGTCAAAATTGTTACTTTCAAACTGGTTGGCCGAACCTTTGGGTCAGGTTGCCGTTCGGCTGACCAGTGTTTTTAGCACCAGGGAGTGATCCTCTATCGAATAGAATAGGTTTGATCCGACAGTTCTGAAACCCCGAACGCACTTAATTAATTAGCACCTTTAAACTGGTTGGCCGAGCCCTTCGGTCAGGTTGCGGTTCGGCTGACCAATGTTTTTAGCATTAGGGGGCGGTCCTTTATCGAATAGAATAGGTTTGATCCGACAGTTCTGATACCCCATCGACCCGTCAAAATTGGTACTTTCGAACTGGTTGGCCGAACCCTTCGGTCAGGTTGCGGTTCGGCTGACCAGTGTTTTTAGTATCAGGGAGTGACCCTCTATCGAATAGAATAGGTTCGATCCGACAGTTCTGATACCCCATCGACCCGTCAAAATTGGTACTTTCAAACTGGTTGGCCGAACCTTTGGGTCAGGTTGCCGTTCGGCTGACCAGTGTTTTTAGCACCAGGGAGTGACCCTCTATCGAATAGAATAGGTTTGATCCGACAGTTCTGATACCCCATCGACCCGTCAAAATTGGTACTTTCAAACTGGTTGGCCGAACCCTTCGGTCAGGTTGCGGTTCGGCTGACCAGTGTTTTTAGTATCAGGGAGTGACCCTCTACCGAATAGAATAGGTTTGATTCGACAGTTCTGAAACCCCATCGACCCGTCAAAATTGTTACTTTCAAACTGGTTGGCCGAACCCTTCGGTCAGGTTCCGGTTCGGCTGACCAGTGTTTTTATCATCAGGGAGTGACCCTCTATCGAATAGAATAGGTTTGATCCGACAGTTCTGATACCCCATCGACCCGTCAAAATTGGTAATTTCGAACTGGTTGGCCGAACCCTTCGGTCAGGTTGCGGTTCGGCTGACCAATGTTTTTAGCATCAGGGAGTGACCCTCTATCGAATAGAATAGGTTTGATCCGACAGATCTGAAACCCCATCGACCCGTCAAAATTGGTAATTTCGAACTGGTTGGCCGAACCCTTCGGTCAGGTTGCCGCTCGGCTGACCAGTATTTTTTGCATCAGGGGGCGGTCCTTTATCGAATAGAATAGGTTTGATCCGACAGTTCCGAAAACCCCATCGCACCTAAAAAAATCGCACCTTTAAACTGGTTGGCCGAACCCTTCGGTCAGGTTGCGGCTCGGCTGACCAATGTTTTTAGACTCACGGAGATGTCCTCTATCGAAAAAAATAGGTTCGATCCGACAGTTACCCATACCCCCGAACACCTCTAATTTTTGCGTCTAATTACGTCTAATTACGCTATACTGGTCAAGTTTTGCTTCGGCTGACCAACCGTTTCGATATCACCGTAACTAAACGCAACTTTTAAGATGGTTTATTTCCGACAGTTCGAAAACCCCGGTTTTTTACCATCACGGCTCGGACTATTAGGTCAATGAAATTCAATCGAATGGACTATAATCTAAACGTAAATTAGATCCCATGCGGTGCAAAATACGTGAAATATTTTATCTTTATTTGAATTTGTTGTCGCCTAAACGCCCTATGATATCGCACAGCGTGCACGCACTAAACCCATTAAAGAGCCACTTTGGCTCGATTTCAATTTAGCATGCTAAAAAGCAAGAACTTTATAATGATGCCGATGATGATGAGGATGACTTCATTCAAAATTCCATGCATCTTAGTCGATTTCAATTTCATGCCGTTGCACGTGTCGCATACATTCTATTAGGCACCCGTTAAGCCGTCTTATCAGAAATATGTTATCGGACAGACACAATTTAAATATTCATCAAACGGTCGAGAAACACACCTGATGAAAGTTGATTCTGCACTCTGTTTTTCCGACTCACTAATCCAATTAAGACATTAGGATTTGAATTGAGAGTCGCGTTCATCCATGAGCTCGACCATGTAAGTATCATCGTGGTCCGTTTCAAATCAGAGTGCTGTGCGAACGGATGGATAACCAGATTTTCGATCTTAATTCAAATCTTAATGTCTTTAAGATATAGTTTTCATGCTGATTCGACGATATCCCGTTGACTGCAGGGATGATGGAAGTCGTTGCAAGACGGAAATCATTGACCATTGGGAAAATTGAAGATATTGTATGTAATTTGTACTTAGAAGGAAGCATATCATGGGCCCAAATTTTTTTCAACATAATTATCGCATCCACGATTTTCCTTCGGGTGGAAGTATGTAACAGAAAGCTACAACAACAATTAAGAATTCTCGTCAGTTTAAATTGTCAGGCGAAAAAAAAATGTACAGCCACATTTAAGAAAGGATCATCGAGAATGACCTTGGACATATTTTAACCAAAAATGACCGCTGTACGTATTTTGAGTTTTACTCTCGATTACATTTACTTTTTGATGGAATTAACTTTTCAGAGTGACCTTTATGTGGTGAATCATATAAAATATGGGATTGTAGCCGATGAAAGGTAAGCCAAAATATGGCAATTGAACGGCAAAAATCCTAAATCGCTGGATTTTTGCAGGATGGTTGGGGATGGCCAAGTTATGGGACAAAAGTCCCCACCGATTGGAGGTCCGGAACCTTATTAAAAAAGAGGGTAGGGGGTATTTTTCCTTTTTTTTCGATTATTTCAAAAACGGCAAAAGATACAGAAAAATTGTCTGAGGACGGAAAAAAACTACACAAAATTTGCAATGATTATATAAAACATCAGAGGCCGTGTTTTTTTTTTATTATCTGGGACAGGTTTGCTGACCCAGTCGCGCAAAAAAAAACGATCGAGGGTAGCATCCAGGTTTAATTTCAAAAATGTCACGTAGGCATTGCCATTAATTTCAAAACATTGCTCATAAATATTAAAGCCCCGTTTTCACTTTACAAACGCAAAAGTTCAAATGTAATTTTTTTAATGAAAACATATTTTTATGTATGAATCATAATTTTGTTAGAATAAGAATTCGACGAACAACATTTTTAAAATGAATTTACAAACAAAAACAACACTTGTATGTTGCATGTAAACTATACCTTAGAACTTTTCAATTAAAAATTTAATTTTAGCTAGTCATTGGAAAACGTACTAGAAAACAATTGCGATTGCATACATTTAGGCGAGTTTTGGAAAGCTCATTAAAACTGGATAGCAATATCATTTCTAACCTGAATAAAGTAACAGGTTAGCGTTTGTATGAAAATTACCCCGTATAGTGTAGGTTAGCTGATTACAAAAAAAAAAGCCAGACGGCGCTAGACTGAAAAATAAATTAGAATATTTTCATTTTAGACCTTTTTTAAAAGCTCCATAGCTCTTGAAAAAATGCAAGCTCAGCCGTGAAATTTTGTGTAGGTATTCAACAAAATAATTTAAAGATCATTTTGAGTGAAACTTCGAGTCGCTCCGATAAAGAACCCCCATTATCCCCCATTTGAATTTGGCAAAACGGCATGTCCTCAGACCATTTTTTTGTATCTTTGCGGTTTTTGAAATAATCGCAAAAAACGGAAAAAATACCCCTTTTTTAAGGTTGCGGAACTCCAATTGGTGGGGACTTTTTCCCATAATCTGGGGGCCATCCCCAACCATCCTGCAAAGATCCCGCGATGTAAGATTTTTGCCCAACAAATATCGAATTCTTCTTTGACTATTGGGTTTATTCAAATGCAGTGCAATAAGGTGCAGCCGTCAGCGAAATCCAGGATTTAATAAATCCTGTCCATAGTGAGCACGAAAGTGTCAGCAGCAGTGTGCGGATAAACAGTCAGTCTCTTAGTTTCCTGTCTAAGAATCTCTCCCAGTTCCCCAGACTTAAATTTTTCGTTTTACTGAAAACTGAAAATTTGCTAATTGAAACCAGAACAGACCATCAACGCAGCTGTTTATTTTCAGCGCGAACATTTTTGTGCCATCTGAGAAGTCAAACTTGCATTTCAAACAGTTTAGAGCCCCTTTTTTAAATATCGTATAGTACAGCAGTAAGAAAAATAATTTCTGTGATCATCGACCAGAAAGAGGCGCATCTTTGCACGTATCCAGCTAGGATTCTGAAATTTTCAGCAAATATCCTGCATTGACTTTTGAAAAGTGAGTGGGTTTAAATTTATCCATTGTATTTTCTGTAACGGTTGGTGAGGATATATTTTCCAACTGGTACATATTCTGACAAGTTTTTAGAATCATCATCGCGACGACAAGGTGACGAAGCAAAATACTCAATGCAGTATATGTTGATTTGATCAACACATTACATACCATAAACAACTTAAAAGACGTTTAAACGTTGCATTATCTGAATCTGTGTCCGCGCGCGATAAAACCCACTTAGTAGCATATCTTAGCCTCTTACTACCATGCTGATTTAAAGTCGACTGTATGTGGATTTCAAATCAAATGGATATACATATATATATATGGTATGGAGGCATGAAACGCCAACGCATGCCGGTGGCATGGATTGCATTGCATATACATACGATGACTTTAATCTAGATTCAAAGACTCATTTTCATTTTATAATGAAGAAATCAATCCAACCTACAGACAAGAAAGTGTTAAATGTAAAACATTGCACTTTTTAACCATATCAATTGAATGCTTTTAAGATAACGCTCGTAAAATGACCGTTTTCGGATAGTTAAAAGGAATAGCGGATGATTTCGAAGAATTTCGTTTTGTTTTTTTATTGGAATTCGGTGGTAGTAACTGGAAAAATTACACTATTCAGTGGAGGTGTCAGTTAAAATTAGAGCTCAGATTATCTGGATTTTAAGGTTAGCTTCATCCATATTCCTCATCACTAAATTCTTAACTTTAATTGCAAATGAGAAATTCTGGACTTTTTTTTTGTTTTCAATAAATATATATAAATATTTAAACACAATAATAGACAAAAAAATCAAACGTACCGAATCAAATAAATTTGACAAAAAAATAAGCCGATATGTAGGAATTGAGTTTTGTCAAATAAAATCCGACCTGATTATAAACGATTGTATTATGAGTAACTTCAAAATTGAAAATGTCTGCACTCAGCAATCAATTCAGAAATGTTGATGTAGAATCTATAAAAGGAAAGGGTGCACTTAATGCCCAAGTATAGCTAATCTGTAACACTTTGCTTCAATACTCCAAAAAGCACATTGCATACATTTATCAATAAATCAGTGACAAAGATACATCTGTTTTCAATAGGTCCGAACGAAAAATTGCTGACAATCTTCAATCTGACTTGATTGACGATTCTCATTTCAGTCAATGTGTTTTAATAGGTCAATGGAATTTCTAGGAATCTTCTAGTTTTTTGTATCGTACATATGGGATGGCTGACCCGTATATATGCATATGTCTCCTTTAAAAATAATTTCATTAATTTACCAATTAAAACTGCTTTTTTTTTCATTTGATCGATTTACATTCAGATATAGAGGCTTTCTTTAAATAAAATTCAAATATGTATACAATATATAGATTCAAAATCAGTATACGAATTCGCATCGTCCATCCGTTTTCGGATGATTGCTATTGTTCAAAATTAATTGAGTCAATATAAACAAAGTCCAATTCCAATAAAATTAATGCATAATAATTTAATGTCTGTCGATTACCGCCCGTATTGGATCATATGCAAATAATGAATTTTACCCAGAAACATAGGAATACAAAATCACCTTTCTGTTTCTGGTTTTCCCGTGTACATACTTTTATTTACATTTAAGCGTCTGTCAACGACCTTTCAGCAGCATCCTTCATGTCAACCACCCATTATTATCATTATCACCACTGTATACAACATTGTCACTCGTACAATTTGGTTTACGAGTACATCACAATATAAATCACAATTTTCATATGACATCTAAAATAACAAAAATTAACATTTGTGTATCTGTATCTGCCAGTAAGAGGAAAAATCTCGATTGTTCGTTTTTAAATTAAACTTTGTTGTATACTGAAAATCGCCGATATAAATACGAAATTCATGCCAGGACACAATTTCTGATATGGACACCATTGTCTGTACGATGCGGACTATACAATGTGTTCATAAATGTTGTAACGATATACAACAATGAGGTGTTGTTTCAATGATCTACGGTGTGCCAATATTATCCAGAAGCCTGGGAAGGACCCGGGAAGGACCCTCGCAATGGGGACGAGTCCCCTGCTACACCTATTGTGTGCGTAGCCATAGAGCACTTTGTCCAGATGCTCAGTGAATATTGTCAACGCGTATACCTTCGTACGGGTATCATACCATTGACAGACGATTTCACTATAGGATATCGACTGCGTCATATGAATATCTGCTTATTGTTCTGTAATGGAAATTAATTTTCATAATCGCGTTTTGGACGGTTTTTCTTTATGTTTATTCAGCGTTGATGTGCATCCTGGCAATGTATGCCTTACTCGCAGATTAGCCAGATAGGTACTGCAAAAGATATAATTGGTTGAGGAACCGATAGTGCGCATTGTCAAGGAAAATTGATATTGTTTAATGTAAGCACAAGGGTTCAGGGGCGAACCCAGGAATTTATTTCGGGGGGTGATATGTATTTGCAAAGTGGCTCATGAAATACAACGCTTTAAATGTTCTTAGACCTTAGGCTTAAGAGTGCCCATATACTGTCCGATCGATTGACCAATCGATCTGACGCCCGTACAGCATATACACTATCCAATTTATCGCGCAATCTGAAATGACAATCTCGCGGTTCACACGAGACAACACAACATAGCGAAAATAATATATTTTGTGGCGATGGAAGATCAATTGCTACTTTCGATGGAGAATGTCTAGACACTCAATTTTCGTTCGTCTTCGTCATTTTGACAATTGAAACTTGGGAGGTCTGCGCTATTTAAGAAAGGTATTAATTCTTGAACGCGATTGCAAATGATGAATATGTCAACAACTCACCATCGAATCGTACTATTAACGAAAGAATTGATCATTAATCTGTCCTGAACAAAGCCGCGACACACATCTAACGATAAAAAATGAACAGATGTGGATAGAATGAAGCATTCATCTCTTCTGATTACTTGACGCACAGTTCAATGTTGAAAGTGGAAACGGAGCTTGAAGACGATAGGGAAGACAAAAGCGCGCATGTGTGGATATAGACAATGACCGCCACAACCACAACATGAAGAATGACCACTGGTTTATGTCAATAAATCAGCAACTGAAAACACATGATTATCATGACAGATTGTATGCAAATTTGCATGGCAATATGTTCCACACGTCCAATAAAAAAAATTGATTAGATGGTCACATACACCTTCCAATTTATCGGGCAATCAAAAAATTGCTTCAATCGGTTGAAAGGTCTATGGGCACTTTAAAACGATAGTCTGACGTCGGGCATAGTGAAAATCATCACTTAGGTATTTGATTTATCAATAAAGATATTTTGTGTGGATTTTATTCATACCAATAATTTTCATTTTAAAATTTCGGGGGTGTTTCATCCCCCAAATCCCCCTTGTGTTCGCCCCTGCAAGAGTTCACAGTCGAAAAGGATAAATTGCCAGGACAAACAAAATACATTGTAGAGAACAAAGAGACCTTATTAATCGTCGTCTGACTCCACTATATATTGAACGTAATTTGGGATTGAATAAACAAAAGACAGTATCAACGAACTGAAACTTCAATTGGACTAATTTGGTTTAGTCGTCCTTCCACCCAATTTGTAACAACAGCTTGCAACACTGTTGTCCCGTGATTTTTACACAAAAATAAGGACGAGTTCGCAAAATGTTGTTCAAAATAAACCGCTTATTAGTGGGTGACGCGCTGACGACAGTCGCCAATTTAGAAGTTTATTTTAAAGCTGATTTTTTTTTAATCCAAATTTGTAAGAAACTTATCAATATGAAAGAGGTCGCACGATTGACAGTGGAGGAGCGATTTTACCAAATGCGAGTTTGGGGCATATATTTAGTATCCCGGTAATAATAATATGACGGCCGAAATTCAGCTAAAATACAGGGTTCCTGGTAATTCGACATTTTTCCTGAAACAATTTTTACTAGGGCCAAATTGCTATATAATAAAGGTATAAATATTAGGCCGATTTTCAATGGTTACTGAGATATTTGTATTTTAGTGTTGTTTTGAAAATCACGGATTATGGGATTCATAATAAAACTGCCAAAAATTACTTGGTGAATTTATTATCCCTTTTTTTCTCTTTTAGCCAACGCTATGTCAAATATTTCGTATTAACTTAAAATTTTAAAGAAAACTTATCGATTTGATCACAATTTTAGATATTAAAATGATTTCAAAGCCATACCTGAAAACAGGAAACAGCCCATAATATAAAGCTCCACAATGAACACTATGCTGTCAAACTGCCAATCATATATCTTCCGAAATTCTCTCGTTAAAAATCCCTTTAACATCATATCCACTGTAATTTTCGATTAATGAAATTACCACCCACATTGCGGATGCATTTTTCACTACTAAACGCCATGTTGTATATTTTGACGAGTACTTGATCCAATTCCATTTCAAATAAACATTTTTAAGAAAAAAAATTCCACTTTCACATTCTAAACACAACGAGTACATACACTTTTTGATCGTGTTTTTTTTAAAGATTCCTGATCATTTATTTTCGGTGGGCCCAATATACCCACAAAATATCCCAAATAGCCATGCCCTTTTCATAACATTCACAGCCAATAATTTCATAGGATTAATTGCACTCAGGACAGTGTTTTATCTAAACAAGATTACGACTAAATGTTCGGAATCAAAACAAAATAATATTTATATGACATGACAGCTAGAGCTAGCGTTTTTGGATGTTCTGAAGACATTTAGGATTCTGATACAAACATGCGTCAGTCTATGCGAGACCAAGCGGAAGACTTTTGGAAATGTGTATCGGCAATTTATGTATGTATGCATAGCGCATACTTAAGTTGTTTTTAATACCCCATGATCGTTGCAATAAATTGATGCTATTTAGGATGTTATTTATTTACTTATTGCATTTTGAACGCCACGTGAACATTGCAGAACGCAGAGTGTGTACCCACTCTTCTTTGTACGTGTGTTTATCGGAATTTTTTTGAGATTTTGTGCGTTTATGCAGTTTATGGAAAATTTGCAAGATGGTTTTTGTTAAATGCAAAAGATGCATTAATAAACAAGAGGGTTTGTTTGTCTTTACACTACAGCCTGCACACAGGCATCTGCTTAAAATTATGGCAAATGTTCGCTTGGTTAAATTTAACCTGCTCATGGAGGTGTTCCAGAAAAATTATTTTGAAGAAGATTGTTGCTGGTGATCAACTGCTATAAATAATTTTCTTTTTTGTTTCCATTTCAGAAATATTAAATATTTGTTTGAAAAATACATCTACATTTCCATCCAAATTTTTAAAAGTAGGTACAACACAAACACACATTCATCAAACCGCATGTTCATGACGACCCAACAAAAAGAGAAAAATACCTCTTTCTTAATAATTGTCGCAAATATCAAATCATCACAAGCCTCTTAAAATATCTTTCATTAGACCCATTAGATGTTGGCGGATTTCAATTCTATTTAAAATCCGTCGTTTGGGGATCTGCAACTATTTTATGCTTATACATTATGTTAAGCCTTTTACAGGCTACAGCTACACAAACGGTTGCCCTCGAGGGACGTTGGGAAATTATACTCGCTAGCACGCTATACAATTGTTCTTACTTTGAAATGTCTTTCAGCGGCCCCACTAATTTGTTTAATTCGTCTTGCTATCCACGGATGACACCTCCTCAACAGCGCGCAGTTTAGGTTTTTCACTTTTTCGTTTCCTATTTGGGTGTAGCATGTTGCTTAGTTGATTTATCGTTTGTTGATGGTCAACTGTTGACAGCCATCTGGGACGGGGCGTTTTTGAGTCATTCTAAAGGAGATGGTTATAAAAAGATTGCAAAGCATGTTGGAGGAGTCCCAGCTGGGAATACTGAATTTTCAGAATAGCTTCGGAGAAACAAATACATGCATGCATAATTTCATTTTGTATGGTATGTGATGAATTTGATTGTCGGTGGTTGACCTGAAATAAATGAGCAGATGATACTTTTAAAAATTAATTAGGTATAGCACGTAAGGGTAAAATGTTACGATTTAAGGTAAAACATATTTTACCGATTTTCAGTGATCACGGAGATATTTAAATTTTAGTGTTTTTTTTTCAGGAAAAGGCAAATTATGATAATTGAAATTTTACTACACAAAAAAGTACTCAAGTAATGTATCCCATTTTCAATTTAAAGCCAACATCCAACGGAAAAAATGTACACTCATGAAAAGTAGTATCTGAGTAGCATATAGTGGGTATAGTGGTTAGTGCACTCGCCTTCGTAGTACAGGGTCGCCGCGCCGGGTCGAATCTCACCGTGATCAGATTCACTTTGTGGTTTTCGAAATCACGGCTTTTGTGACAAACTATGATAAACGGAGATAAATAAAAAGAAGTTATGTTCTTGCAAATTGGATGTCACTAATTTGCGGCATATGTCCATTGTTGTGCCACTTATTTTTTTAAGTATTTATTTTAATTTGAAAATAACAAAAATAAAGTTACGATTCCTGAAAAAAAGGGCATGCGAAATATTTGAGAAAAAATTGGTTATTGAATATTTAACCCTTTACCGCCCAATGTTCCTAATTGGGAACATAATTTCATGTTTTTTTTAATCCACTTGCAATTTTTTTTGTTCTTTCCCATTTTTTTTAGTTTATTAACAAGTTGGGAAAAAGAAAAAAAAAATAAATGATAAAAAAATTACCGTTATTTTTTGGTGATTTTTTCAAAAAGTGGATTTTTTTTTTAATTTTCGGGGAAAAAGTTTAAAATTTTTTTAACCAACAAAACTGAAATTTTAATGTATTTTTATGTTTTACTATTAATAAACACCTACGAAATAATAGTAGTGACCTTAATTTTAGAAAAAAAATAATACCGTTATCGGCTATACATGTTCAAATTGACGTGTTCCCAATTGGGAACATTGGCTCACTTCAGTGTCTTGTAGAAAAATTATTTTGTTTCCAATTTTTCAATATGACTGGACTTACATTGCAATTGCATGTAATTTTCGCATGTTCTATGTCAGTCGCTATTCGGTGTTCTTAAGTGAGAGTTCAAGTTCGTAAATTTGGTAGTGGAATATCAACAGAGCTTAGATGATTGCGACGTGGGTTCATTGAATAATGTAGATATCTGCGAATTACCTCCTGAGGAAAACGACAAAGTTACTGACGAGGAAGAAATCTTAGATCAAGTAATGTTTGCGGTGAAGTTTCGGTTATAATAAAAAGATCGGAAGATAGTGAGGTATCAGGCAGTAAAAATAAACTTGTCCAAAAAAGAAAAGCTACAAATGGTGACCATCAACGGTTGACCACAAGTGGATCAAAGCCCAATCCGAGGCAAAAAAAAACCCCGACATGTTGATCAGATCGGCGTTGAATGGGCGTCGTTTTGGAGCATACCTACTCCTTCTCAGTAAGTACCACCAGTTTCCTTCTGAGAATCACTATTGGTCTTGCGGAAGACATTTACTCTCCAATCGCATCAACCGTAAAGTCCCTTGCAGGAATCGAAGGTCATGGCGAAATCAGCATGTAGATATTCTGTGAAGGACAACAAAAAATAGGCATACAACAACCAAATCTTATTCACAAATATAACCACGGAAAGGGTGGGGTCGATATTTTAGATGGACTTCTAATCGTCGTATCGGCCATGCCTACGATTTAAAAGTGGTGGTGGAATCTATTCGCTAATGCTCTCAACATGGCAGTAGTAGCAGCCTGGTTTGTGCATAAGGAAATGCATGGGAAATCGGCAATGACTCACCTAGACTTCAGGCGGGAAGTAACAATGTTCCTGCCAAGGGTTTCATAAAAAAAAATAGGTCCACAGCCAGGTCCTAAAGCACATGCTAGCCCAGAAAGACGCAAATTAGATGGCCACTAATTGATAAAATCATCGCAAGGAAGATGTGCTCTTTGAAAGTCAAATACACGGTTGGAGTGTAAGGAGTGCGACAAACGTCTTCATCTTGAATGAATTTTGTTCTAAAATATGATTTATACTTTTCCATAAATTACATTGAAGAACCAATAAAGTCCAACATATCTGGAAAAAATCGACCTTATTTTGTTTATATCCCATGAATGGCCATTGTTCCCAATTGGGAACAGCATAGAAAGGGGGGAAGGGGGTGAGGTAAATTTTTTTTGTATATTCTTAAAAGGATCATATTTAGAGTTAATATTCAGGAACAAAAAAAGAAATTCAAGCGATTAAGAGTTCGGACCTTAAAGGGTTAAATCCATTTTACTACTTTTTACTACTCAAATTATGAAAACCATTAAAAAGTATCTGAAATGTTCGGAGGTTGATACTACAGGTGCTTGAAGTAAAAACATTTAAATATTTTTTTTAAATCGAGTATTCGGTCTCACATACTCTCTCTCTCCCAATTTGCTACGAAGCAGTTTAAATAGGACTCATATCGGCAATTTTTTACTTTTTGAAAATTTTACACTACGGGAACATTTTTTTTTTTTCAGTAAAACTCTTAATTTCTTCAGTAATTTTACATCAAAAATTAGGTGTAATAACCAATTTAATTTTGTTAATTATAAAACAACTCAGAGATGTTTAGCATTTTTTAAATTTTTTTTATCAATTATCTTTCTTAATATCTAATAGAAATAATAATAATATAATATTTCAATTCATCACTTTAGTAATTTTTGTGTAGTTTGATTTGAAGTCCAATATTCATGCCTTCATTTTGTTTAGCTTTTATCCTTTTTATTTGATTGAATTGCCAACTCTGTATAGAGTATAGCAGGACATGCAATTCTCTTCTAATAATTATTAGGGTTTATAAATTTGTATACATTTCAATTCGTCTAAATTCGTAAAAAAAAACACACACAGGCCTGGACTACGTTCTTTATATCTCACCGGTTCTAAGGATATGCTGTAAAAATAGAGATAACCAATAATTAACAATCACCTGCTACCCATACATTTTCTACTTTCCATGATATATTATTTCTGATTGAGCCACTAATCCGCACCCACATCCATTGTTAATATCAGTTGATATGATACCAATATGTAGTAGATACGTTTCAATCTTAATTGTTCTCCATTTTGAACACGCGGTTCCTGTTGTACCCCGAAGTGATGCAATAAATTCCACACCGCACATCACAAACAACTCTTCAAAATCGCTTCATCGCTGCCGACAGGCCATACCCTCATTGGTCAAATACCGGTCAAATCCAACGAAATTCAACAAAGACCCATAGTCCAGACAGGTGAAAATGAAAAGAATATAGCCGCCACGGCCAATAATGAAGTCGTCACACAGCACCTGCTCAAGTGCAAAGATGGAGGGCCGCGAAGCACGCAATTCGTTGTCGGTCCCCCGTTTTTATAAAACATTTTCCGAAAATGTCCGGATGAAAACAATGCTCAAAATTAACACATACTGAAATCCAGACAAAAAAAAGTGTAGAGAAAAATAAAAAAGGACGATTTAATTCCAGCCCACTTCCTGGCTTCGGTAATTTTTGGGAAAACAATGGAAACGCCCAGGTGTAAGGGCATGACTCGTTTGGCTGTCGTGCTAGCGCACTTGAAGCAAATGCGCTAGGTTAGGTGTTTTACAAGATTAAATTGTATATCTTTGTGAGTTATGGCAGCTTCAAGTGTGTTTGCATTTTAATTAAAATGCTCCATCCAGAAATTGTGCTTAAAGAGAACATAAAATGGTCTCGACTCGATTCTGCGTGGCCAGCCATGGTTATATGCGCTCATGCACACTCTTCGTATATGGATGAGGTGCGACCCTTTTATTACTTTGTTAGCAACACGTCAAAATGTTTTAACGCACTCAAATAATGGCAGCCGTAATAATGCTGGTATGTATTATATGTAATTCCTTCAGAAGGTTTAATTAGCAACTCCCATTTAACGTTGGCGGGTAGAAAACCGTGAAACGTTAA
This sequence comes from Microchrysa polita, assembly GCA_949715475.1. Lineage (NCBI taxonomy): Eukaryota > Metazoa > Arthropoda > Insecta > Diptera > Stratiomyidae > Microchrysa > Microchrysa polita. The sequence goes on along the minus strand of OX454420.1, from coordinate 88,338,849 downwards.
TAAGGGAATCGTACGGCAAAGCACGACACTTCTTCAAACTATAGGTATGATGCGCCGGATTTTCTGAATCTTAAAGAAGTTTATTTGTTTCCATCCGAACTTTCAGTGAAATTCCTTAAATCTTCGAAACAACTTCTTTACCAACTTCCTGAGAAATAAAATTCATTAGTCCGACTACATAATGAAATTCCTTTCATCTTTCACGTTGATTTCTTCAAATTTGATTGTAACTGTCCATCGGATTCGTATCCTGTGTATCCGTCTTTTATAGAGGATCATATCATATCATAGACAAGACACCGCAATCTTAATCACAAAATTGTTAGGAAAAATATTTTCAGGGGATGAAAGGGAAATGTATACAATATAAAGAAAAGTGAAATTTCAGCCAAGTCTCGAGAGGAGGAAGTGAAATCAAGAAAAGGACTAAGCCCAGAAAAGAAAAACAACCTCAACGAGAAGAATTTCCGCCCGCAGAAATCGAGAGATATGACAATTTTAATTGTATCTTGGCGAAAAGTTTCGACAATTTCAATTCGATGTAATGGAATTGTGAGTGCGGGTTCAAAGCTAAAAACAAAAAACTAGAAAGAAAGTTTTTAGGTTAAAATTAAATTCCTTTTCATCCTAGAATGCCTTTGGTCATCATTAACGCATTGGGTTTCTTTTAGTTTTTTTTTCTTTTTCTGTGGTTTGGCTTGTGTGCTATTTGTGGATGAAGAGGATTGTTGTAACTGGAAAATTTGTAGCGGAAACTTGATTGCTTCTGTCTGCGAATAAGATTGAGGGTAGCGTATAAGAATGTTGGAATGACATAACTTCTTTTTGTGACTTTGCTGGGTATTTTAAAGAAGACGACTTGTAAGCATTTTCAAAAATTTGCAAGGTTTTGAAACTTTTCCAAAATTTTACAAAAACGTGGTGGAGACTAATTTCGGGCGCGTTCAAAATTTTAACACCCGACACATTGGAGTGAAACTTAAGCTTCTTTTGTGTTGATAATTTCTACCGCAGCCCCATGACGTGTTCCGACTCCATCTGTTCCTGAATGCGTTGAGGCTAAGCCAGGAACACACTTGTAGGCCAGTCATTTTATGATTTTAGGTCGTAAAAAATAGCTCGGCTCTGGTTTTTTGGGATATTGTTAGGGTAGATGAAGTGTAGAAGTGTACCATCAAGTTTGCAACTTCGAAAAACCTGTGCTAACCCCGTGACCCTCAAAAAAACCTCAAAATGTTCGGACTTTTTTCATATTTTGGTTTGTTATTTCCAAAAGGTGCTTCCTACAAGAAAGTCGTCTACTTGATTTTAAAAGCTAACAAAACCTTCTTTAATTTGAGTCCACCTCAAAGGATCCCATGATACAGCTCTTTAAACATTGTTTTTTGTCAAAAAGTTCAAAATTGTCATTTTAGTCATCTTCCGAACTAAATATCGGCTTAAATGCGCATTCTACGGAGAGAGTCATAAGACACGAAGTTATAAACCAGTTGCTTAGCTGTATATATGTCGGAACGAATGGAATCGGACCATGGGGTCATAGCGCCGCCTCCGAAAATTAGCTTCTTCTAAGAAATTTTTTTTTATGTACCAATATTAACCAAAGTGTGTTCGTGGTTAAGCCTCAAAAAATATCTAGGAACGGATTAAATCGGAACACTACGTCACAGGGCTGCCATAGAAACCAACGTCTGGAAATTAGGTTGTTCTAAGAAAAACTTTTTTCTTTGTGAACCAATCTTAACCAAACCTCACCCAAATGTGTTCCTAGTAAAGCCTCAAAACATATCTAGGAATGGATGGAATCAGAACATTACGTCATAGGGTTTTTTATACAAACCAACCCCTAAATAATAGGTTCTTGTAAGAAAAACTTTTGTTCTTTCTGAATCTTAACCAAAATTCATCCAACTGTGTTCCTGGATTAGCTTCAACGCATCCAGGAACAGATGGAATCGGAACACGTCATAGAGTACGTCGAATTACAATTTCGGACTTTTTTTTACAAAAAAAAACATCTTCTAAAATGCTGTATCTTGGGATCCTTTGTACCTAAAAAGGGGTTGCACTCCAATTTTTTCAAATATGAAAAAAAGTCCGAAAATTTTGAGGGTCACGGGTTTAGCACAGGTTTTTCGAAGTTGCAAACTTGGTATGGTACACTACTGGTATCTATCCTAGCAATATCTCAAAAAACCCGAGCCGAGCCATTTTTTTGCGACCTAACGCCTTATATTTCGCATTATTGACTGGCCTATTGGATAAATTTTGCTTCAGATTTGAAAAGGAAAAAGTTTTTCTTAAAAGAATCTAATATTATTTATTTATTTATTTTACAGTCTGTGCATTGACTGCATTGCTGCAAAGGCAGCTGATTGAAAGGAGACGCGGACCACTATAGAAACGTAAAACTATTAAAAACTCTTGTAAAATTTACTATGTTAGCTTTTGCTAGGTTTTGGATCTGAACTCCAATACTTGGTCCGCGCCGCGCCAGTTGGATCAATAAAATCGATGAAACCGGAAGTTTCTCTGTGATTCTTTATAGAACCCTTAGAGAAAGCGTAGCAACCCATGCCATGCGTTAGTCCAGAGTGGGCATCAGAAAATAAAAATGGCACCGTTCTCACACTATCGCAGTTAACACATCTAAACAAAAATTTTATTCAAATGTCAAATTTTTGTTTACAATTGAGAATATAATATCCGCGTAATATTTATTACTCTCTAAAAATGCCAACGTGATAATTAACCCTTCGGTTGGCACATAGACCTAGACAGACCATTTGTACTATATCTTGATGAAAAGTATCGTTCAACAATATTTTCCACTCCTTTCCATATATAATATTTCAACGAAGCCGAAGGCCACAAATGCGTTCAAACGTTCGGCGAAATATAAACTAAGTCTAAAGAAACGAAAAAACGGCGCATCATCGTAAGGAGTATGTAAACTGTTTCTAGAACCAAAATTAGACCTCTACGAAAAATAATATTGATTTCACAGAAAATTCAGCTACACCTTAGGCATAATAGCTCGTAGGCGGCGACAGAAGGGTTAATAATTGCATCGACAATATTTTGACGTTAGAATTATTTCGTGGAGTGTAGTGTAATAAATTTGGAGTCAAACACATATGGGTTGTATGATCACATAGCCACTCTGGACTAACGCATGGCATGGGTTACTATGCTTTCTCTAAGATAGAACCTTTGAAAGAACAATATTAAGTCGAAAATGCGTCCTGCAGCGGGGGTATATGTAAAGCCTACCTAAAATATTGAAATGGAGAAAGTCAGAGTGATGCAATGATAGCAAAATTTAGATTGAAGTACAATGGCGTATTTGCAGAGCGGGGTCTTCAGATCCCCGCAAAGAATTCATAGTCTGGTGTTTCGCTTATTTGTAAAAAAAATGAAAGAACTAGAACCGAAGGCTAAATTGGTCGAATAAGACTCGTTCCATCTACATCGCTACTCGAGGGGCAACAAACTATACGAATAATTATGTCAAAGCCGGTTTTCATGAATGCAATTCAATTAAAGTTGATTCTCAAATTGTTAGGCCAAACTTGTATGTGAACACACAAACTTAAAATCAAAACCCCTCCATTTCATCTGTGTTCGGGTATCATTAGCCTTATTTACTTGCACAAAACCAAACCAATGAAAATTTATTACTTGCGATAATCTCGTGAAAATTTCTTCCTAATTGCAATTCAAATTTACCAAAAATATCCGATTTCAATGAAATCCATACGGCAATAACACTTCCATTGTGTCTTATCGTCATCTTTGAAGAAGAGTTGAAACAATTTTTAATTTTTTCTCCTGTTTCTTTCTTTGAATAAAGGGTTTTATTCTTATACAACAGCATTTGCTTATCCGCACACCGCATGAGCAACAAAAACCCCGAAATTTTTCTTTAAATTGCGAATTGAAAAAAAACACACGAATCTGAATTTCTTTCCGCACTTGAAACGTCCATTTCCATTTCATCTGCAATCAGTCTGCCCAGAATCATGAATTATTCGGCTGCTTTAATTAAATAAAAATGCCAGAGCTCGCGATGAGCCGCGAGCACATGATGATGGTTGCAGGCAGATATGATACAATTTTTTCAACACTGTTTGTTGCTCGCAAGTTTGTTTGTGGCGCGTATCGCGATTCGAGTGCGGATACAAAAGAAAGGATTATTTTTATGGGCGGGACGCGAAAAGGTTCTTATCGAAATTCTTGAAATTTCCACTTGAGGATAACGAGTCAACATAAGAATGGAAATGAAGATGAACGTCGTGTATTGTGTTGTGATCATCCATAGCAATTGAAAAAGTAAACCGTTTTGGCAGCGAATTTGAATTGATTCGATCGCGGAAGCAGTTGGGCGTGTAATTTAAAATAATTAGTTTCCTAGAAAAATAAACAGACATTCTTGATTTTAAATTAACAACGGGAAAATAATGGATTTTCTTAAAATATTTTTTTTTATATAATATTCATATCTTATCTGTTTCTTAGCATTTCATTTTCAAAAGATATGTATATATGCAGGGTTTGAAAGAAAAAACTTTTTGTCAAAAGCTAAGCGTTAGGTACATCAATAAAAAATAATGATCGTCGAATTAATAGACACGGAAGGGGGGCGAAAAGGTAAGATATCGGACGGTTTGGTTTCGCTACAGCTTTCCAGGCAACTCTCAAAATATTCAGCAGATTAACTTTTAGTACATAGACTATCAAACTGTACTGTTCGATTGGTGCAATAACAGGAAAAATAGGTATACATATATATGCAATAAATTGCATTTTTTTCTCTAACAGTCAACCCAATTTGAGACTGCAGTCGAGAGTCGTAGAAAGACTTTCACTGTATGTCCCCGTGGTTTAATTTTTCTGAAATTCGGCACGCATGATGCCAAGGAATTACGAGTACGACGTTTCGATCAGCGACAATTTTATATCTAAACTCTAAACTTTAAATGTTTTTTAAAATTAGGTCTCAAAAAGAGTAATTCTAGAGGGGAAAGCATACAATAAATTTATCCTATACCTACACAGCAAATTTTATTTCCAGTAAAAATCCAACTAGACGAAATCCAGTGATTTTTTCTACTGATAAATCAGCAAAAAATTAAATTTTCACTTAGATTCTACTAAAAAAACTAGATTTCTAGTTTACACCTGAAATCTAGAGAAAAAACACTAGAAAATCCACTAAATTTGCTTCGCCACTGCTTTTCCAGTCCGACCCTGTTCTGGGATTCTAGTGAAAAGCTAAGAAAACTAGAAATCTAGTAAAACTGTTTAGAAATGCAGTGAACTAAAAATATAATCTAGCGAAATCCGAAAAAAAAACTTGACTTTCAGTTATTTTCACTAGACTTTCAATTCAACATCTTAGAGTAATGAAAAAAAACGTTAGGAAATATATTTATGGAGGCTATGCTACTCCCTTTCTAGTTCCCAACATCCTCAAAATCTAGTGAAAACAATTCATTTCAGTTTAAAAAGCGAAATATAACTTAATTTCTAGTGATTTTCACTAGATTATCAATTCTTAAAATTTATCGTTGGTTTGTTCAACTTCGTGCACGGTCTTGTATCGCATTCGCAGTTTAGCCGTCACCGTGCGTGTAAGTTTCAAACATTAGTGTACGTGTGTGTTTCGCTCGCGTTCAAAACATTCGGTCGGTGCAACAAGCGGTAAAAGATTTGTGTACAGTGCTTATCGTCTACGTATGTGTTTCGCAACCGAAACTACCGATCGAATAGAATTTTTGGACGCCATATTGTCGGTCAACATATAGCGCAGCATTTCTTGCTTATGGCCGTGTGCTCGAGTCCTGTCGCCATCGCCACATAGCCAGTGGACATTGCGATCAACAGCCTGCGAGAGAACTGTGTTCGTGCTTCACCATCACCGTGGGTGACTTTCTAGATTTTCGCGGTCGTCGACTAAGGTAAGTAACATTACATTTTACGTGTAAGAGCCGCCATACACCTTCAGATCCCTTTCACATATCGCGACTATCGATTGGACGACGAATTGGAAGATGTATGACCGCTCTATGCTTCGAATTTGCCACTCTTCATCCACTCTTAATGTTTGAATCTACTTTTTCTTCTTCTTTTCCTTTCAGCGATCGAGTCAAATTTTTGGACGCCACATTGTCGGTTAACATATAGCGCAGCATTTCTTGCTTATGGCCGTGTGCTCGAGTCCTGTCGCCATCACCACATAGCCGAACGAAGAAATGTCGCCAAAATAAAAATATTTATACGCAATAATATTTCAGTAAAAAAAACGTTACAACTGCTATTAATTTCCACAAAATCACGATTTTAGATTCTACGGCTTACTCAGTGACTTTGAGGCTTCTTTCTCTAAAATTCCAGTGTGTTTTCCCTGCTTATTCAATTTATTTTACTAGAATATTGTTTCTAATTAGGGAGATTCTAGGGATTTTTCAGTTTCATTCACTGCAATATTGGTGTTTAAACTCCTTATTTTCTAGTTTATCTCACTGAATTTATGCGAAAGACCTACTGTTTATTCCGTTCACTTTACTAGATTTCACTTTACAATAAATTTTCTATTCCAGCAAACTCAACTAGAATCTCAATATAATTTCACTAGAAAACTGTGAAAAAACAACACAGAATTCTAACGAATTTAACTAGAATCTCGTGAAAAAAATCAACACAGGATTCTAGCAAACTCAACTAGAATCTCAATACAATTTTACTAGAAAATCGTGAAAAAACAACACTGTATTTCTAGTTGAACGTTTTTCACTAGAAATTCTAGCGGTCATTTTCTAGTGACCTTTTACTAGAATCTAGTTGAAAAAAAATTAGTGTGTACATACATTATGTACATATGTACATACTTAATTTACAAACCATTACGTAGTATTATTCATAAAAAAATACCCAATAATGGTGTCTTTTTTTACTGCACCCATCAGTTCACATGCATGAGCGACCAATACAACTTTGCTCGCTTGCCTCACAGCCGAACGCATCCTTTCACCACATCAGAATTGCAATAAATGTCCATCCAAATATCCGCAAAATTGTTTTGGGTCAGTATCAAAATGACCGTCACAACGCGACCAACCATTCAGCAAAAAAATGAACCAAAACAGCAGCAAAAAAAAATGTCATCACTTGAACGTAGAGGCTACTTTGATTGAATTCGTTGAAAGGCAAATGAATTTCCATGGAAATGCAATGGATTTCATATGAACCGAAAATTCAATGGGGAAGTAAACACAGATGTATGTACGTTTCGCATCCCAATAAGAAAAATAGAAGCGCTTCCGATAGAAGGGACTTAGAAGCGCTTCCTCACCATTCTCAAACGAGATTCGCAGAAAGCGCTTCCACGGAAGCATATTTACGAATGGTGAGGAAGCACTTTAATATCGTAATGGTAAAGCATCGACTATTTGCAGCTGCTCCAGAAGCGCTTACCACTAACCTCTCTCGAGGCGCTTCTGGAGCGCATCTAAAGGAACTGCTTGCCGCCGCGGACATGCAATGTTAGAAAGTACATGAAGAGGAATGGAGATGGAAGCGCTTTTCTGCTTCCCGAGAAGCGCTCCTTTTGCCCTTCTGAAGCGCTCTTTTTCCTATTGGGATTCTACATGAGAGGATGCTCTAGGTATTCCATATATGGAGTAGTGTATAGAGTATCTCTGATTGCAATTTGTGAGCTCGGAACTGTGTATATGTATATGTATGTCACACTATCCTTTTTAAGGATGACATTGAGCGCCCAGGGAAGCGAGTAAATTCGAAGCGAAATATTCGCGGGAATTTTCATTAAATGACTTTCTTTTAATATGGTGACGACAAAAAATAGCGATTAGTTTTCAATAAATATGTGCTACGAGTCCTTTTTGTTTGCTGCTAAAATGGACGGTGACGATTTATATTGCCCTTTTACAATATTCGATGGATCACTCTGTTCAGTCCAGGATTCAATCAATTGAAATCACGTGCCGTATTTCACTGGACTATGCGTATTTTCAAGTATCAGAAAATATGCATTCGCTATCAGCAAAAACACTTTTATTCATTCGTGGTCAGATCATCAATTTGAATTTTTTCCGAGATTATCTTCTGATCGGAAGGCTTACACACTATAATTACAAACGGTTGGGTTCTCCAAAAGGGCGGCACATGGTATATATACGAGTACAACAACACTTACCATCCCAGGACGTTCTGGCGCGGCGACCAGAACCAGAGAGACTGTATACAATTTTATCTAAGAAAAATATCTTTTTTGGTGTACCACCCATGCCTCAAGTTTATGCAAACATTGCAATAAAAGACACCGCACAGAATCTTTCAACTCAATTGAATTGAGAGAGGGCAATAAAACTGCCTCCATTATATGGATTTGAATTGAATGTGTAGTTGTAAGAAATGTTTAAGGCATTCAATGTGGTGACTCGTTACTGGTTTTTTTTTAATTTGCACTTTGTGTTTGTCTCAACATCGTTGTTTCGTAGCACTTACTTACTTTTTAGTTATCTACAAATATAAAATTCATTATTTCAAAAATACATAAATTACAATAAAAACCAATTAATTTTATTTATAAAATCATTTTTTTTTATTTTTCATCTCTCTTCAGTACCGTAACTCCTAGTGGAGCATGGTGCGTTGATGACTACCGTGTGACGTGTGTAGTCATTAACGTTACAAAGACAACTGAATTCGGAGTGTGATACGGTTGCCAGCCATACCACTTCCTAGTCGCATCGTTAGTTTATTATTCTACGATAAGAATATTTCTTATCATCTTCTTCTGAATAATAAACGACGAGTCGTGCCGAGTTTGGAAACTCGTTTCTCTATGAGTGTCTATTTCACAGAGTGGCGACCGAACGAATGTAGCCATTTATGGCGGAGTGAACGCACCATGCCCCACTAGGTGTTAAGGTATTCAGAGAAAGAGAGAGAGAGAGATTTATTTAATGGCAACCCATTGTACTAAAAGTCACCCCGCAGGGGGGTCGGTGTCCTTGAGACATCAGCCAGAAATGGCTGTATGTAGTGGGACAAAGATCTTTGGAGAGTTGCGCCACCACGGACCTAGCAGCGCAAGGGGCCCCTGGTACAGTTGATACGGGAGGATCTGTACAAAGATCATTCGGCCCGTAACGTTTCCGAGCTCCTGAGTTATGTACGGGTGGCCCATGACTTACGGGAGGGAAGTCACTAAAGGCCAAGCACGATCATGGTGTCCTCTGGTGGGGGTGTGCATCGTATGGTAAATCGTGTGAGCTTCGGAGTTGACGGCTTCGCATGACCCGAGTCCTGAAGGGGCTAGTTAGGGAGAACGGCCTTGGTGGTAAATGCCTATGCGCCTATATCTAACTAGTTTGTGGATTGATGACCACACTTCCCGAGTCGCATTGCTGACTAGTAAGCTGAAGGGGCCACCTGGATGTGAAAAGCAGCGCTACGAGTCTGCACAGGCTCGTAGTCACAGGTCCAACGAGCCTGGGATGTGCACATCTGAATTCTCACGTGAGGCTTAACCAATAGGGGGCCGAAGGAGGATCACACCTGCTATAGAGAAGTCTATAGCGAATAGTGAACTACGGGGATGGGTGTGCCCAGGGGACCATGGTCCTTTCTCATCAAGGAGTTGGCTTCTTAGTGGCTGGAGGTTGTTACCCAAGTCATCCAGCTAGTGATGCAACCCCGGGGTTGGGTTCCTGAAGGAGAGTGCATTCGCCGGATGGAGAAATCCCCATCTGACAATAAGACCTTGTCAGTAAAAAGCCGAAGGTCCAAACATTTAGATAAAGGCCGAAAGGCTAGGTGCTCCCCTGACGGTATACCTCGTAGATGGTTTGCTTCTTGTACTAAAAGTCATGCTGATGTTCAATCAAACTAATATCAGCGAGACTTGGAGAGATTAAACGCCAAATGCTCCACTAGGGGTTATAGTAAGAAGATGCAAGTACGTACTCAGTTTCCGATGAGAAATTAAAATAAAATTCGTCGGTTCCTCTTTGTCTTTAAAGTGTTAATTTTCTATCTGCATTCTGAATATATTGGCCCATTCACATGAAGAGTCAATTTGATAAAGGTTTCGAAGGCGGCAAGGCATGTAGATTTGTGAATTGTTCAATGTTTTAGCTGGTGTCATAGCTGACGGCCACTACTCTTTTGCACTATTCATACCTTTATATTGTATCGCATATTTGGCGTGTGCACACATTTTCATATAAATTGCACATGCGAGTGTATATCCCCATTATAAATGTACATATCTGAATGCTTTGATCTTGGCATAGATTTCAATCTTTTCTTATAAAATGCACTCGCCACACAGACAGAACAACTAAATGAATTGAATGAAAATGCAACAACAGTATTTAATATAAAGGGCTCAACCGAAAAAGTACAGAATGTCCTCCCATAGATATTTAGATAGAATCAAAAGATTTCACCAAGGGCAACGATATATTCATAGGATGCATGTTGCATTTTAGTTTTAGATACGCTGAAATTGTCTTGGACTGAGGTCGAGTGTAATTTTTCCAATTTTTCTTTGGTTTTTGTACGGTTGGGCTCCTCTCCTATTGTGTCGCAAGTTAAGGTGTGTGTGCATATACAGGTTGATTGTCATCCAATTACACGTAACGTTCCAACTGTTGCTCAGCTATTTAAGGTATTTTTTGGTAAAGTATTCCGCATCCAATTATGTATTGCAATGAAGGGAAAACAATGAGAAGGTCCCACAGGAGAATTCCTTGCATAGTGCAGCATTCAATGTCTTTTGGCATTTGCGAGTAAGTGATAATTGGCCAGAGAGGTAAAAAGTACATAATTGGCAGTAAAAGAGATTGTATCGCCTCGGTCATTTCAATTTCAAGACAATTTGGCACCTGGTGTGCTTTGCATTTTAATTTCGTTTTTAAAAAATTGGAAAATATGCTAGTTTTAAACTTAATAATTGTCCACTATTTTATTGAATACAGCATTAGGGCTTTTTTTAGTTGTGCTCAAGCTGTGGTTAGTCTATTTTATTAAAACTTTAAAATCCAGACACAATACGCCATTTTTATTATCATTATTTGATCGTTGAGAAAAGAATAAGTTTGATATCATGGGCAAATTTCTGCTAAAACCAAAATATTTAATACAGCATGTTGATGTTCTATACATATTAGCGAGAAGTTTAACGGGTAAATACAATAATACGCCATCACATCATCTTTTTCCGTATTGATGCTGACTTTTTGAACACCCTGCAGACTTATTTTCCTACCTCTTATTTTACATATTCAAATGATGCCCTTTCTGATTTCTCTTTAAGGACGAGTCAATTAGAAAGTTTTTCTCTTTTTACTTTTGCATTTGATCGCGTCATAATGATTTAAAAGTTTGATATCCTTCAATTCAACTTTTACTTCTACCCCCATTTACCACTACTCAGCCGCAATAATTCACCATCCTGCACTTAACCTTAGTGCAGACTCGACGCGACAAACGGACGAATAGATGGACGTCTTTGTCGCGTCCCCATTGACAAACAATGAAGTATAAGTGAAAGTTCTTGTTGCGTTAAATTTATTTTATCCGGATTTCTCAAATCCTTAATTAATGGTGACACTTTTACGGCAAACAATTTTTATAGGTTCTGACCACACAACAGTCTATAGCTTACGAAAATACGAAGATGAAGGGGAGACACAGCGAAGGAAACCAAACTTAAGTGGATTTAGTGTAAAAAACATAAATCGTATTTTGGCGACATTTTAGGCGGAGAGACAGTATGTCTGTAATTGGTGGTCAGGAGACCGAGGCCTTTTACCGATCAATCATTGTGCAAGGAGATTGGATGACAGCTTCGTCACAGGGCGTGTCAAAGGTTACATTTTTTTTATAAATTTATATGGTAAAAATTTATTAAGGTTTGAGGGGAAATGCTATTTATTATGACGGAATAAACTGTCTTACTTTTCAAAATGAGTTCACTCTTTAATATTCTTAAATTGTTACTCTACAAAGTGTTCAATAATTCATCGGGAACTCTATAGCAGATCAACCTTATTGGTTGATCTCTTGATTCCAGTAATTTTGTTTATATTTAGGTTGTTGTGGGCGACCATGCACTTAAACTGCGAGCATTTATTGCAACCTTATCTACTTAATTATGCCTTAAGTATAAAGTAAATGATCACGCAATTGACCATCCACTCCTAGACGAACAAATTAATTATCAGTTTGTGTGACCGTCTCATCTCTTTTGCAATTCACATTCGCCACGAAATGGCAATTCACGACAACATATCGCTTTACTACGATGCTGTTGTCCTTCAACACGCCCGACCACGAAGATATGTCCGTGCATCGGATCAAATTGAAAACGATAATCGCTGAAGACGTCGTCAATTAAAAGTGGACGCGCTCGCTTATCTTACCAGGGTTTGTCCGCCCTCTTGTATATATACCAGCATACCAGCTTCTTTTTCTTTGGTAAACGGGCTTCGTCTGGAAGTCATTCTGTCCATTCAAGATAATCGGCCACAAAGTAACGATTTTGATGTCTTCATCAACGGATGGAGATGCATGAGAGAAGACATAGTGCGATGCGAACCAACAAAGGATATGTGTGTTTGGTTTGGTGTATACCAGGGAGGATTAAGACATTGTGTGGCAGCATCAGCGTCACGTACACGAACTTTCCGAACAACATTAAAGGGAAAACTTGCGTACGTGATCCAAAGAACCTTCAATCGTCCATCTACCATACATAAAAGTGTATGAGACGTTAACCATCTCGAAGGGAATAGAACGGATGAAATGATTGTTCCAATTGTCTTAAGTGCAGGTTGAAAATTTACAAGCCTTTCTTTTTTTATTTATCTACAGCAGAGTGGCTTTTATTTAAAAAAGATACAAAAATTCCTACGATATAAAACAGTTATGGTTGCATAGAAAATTATCATAATTTGTATTGTGTTAGATGTGCATAATTATATTGGCCCAGTTTGTGGTTGACCACAATGACAGCTTTATCGAAACCTGGAAAACTTTTTGGTTCTCTTAAAACTCGTTGAACTTCACTAAAAAGATATGATTAATGTCAGCACGCAAACCGTCTTTGCGTGGATACTTAAAAATCGTTTAGGTCCGGCAGCCATGAATCGTTGGTTATCCTTAAATTGCTTTTATTTCAGTTCACTGGAAAAGCCGCGCGTGTATCTGTTTTTTTTTTTTAATGGGAAGGTCACGGTTTTCTGAATCTAAAACGTGTTTTAAAACATTGTAATTTGGTGGAATTCACGAATTTCAAAAAAAAAATGTATAAACATAATTTGAACAAATTTAATGCTGATTACGGACTGGCCTTGGGAATCGATTTGAAAACACTCGTTTTGTTCTTATTACATAAAATAAAAGTCGGATGACGTTATATAAGAGTAAGAGATAGAGAACGTTTCGGGTCTCGTACTTAGTTGTTTTCATCGTTTGTTTGGGCATTGGCCTAGGATTGTTTTTGTTAAAGAGATACATAAATCAGTTGCATCAAATCCTCACAGCTTCTCCTGCTACCTCTTTGATTTTACACCATTTCCTCCTCTTAATAAGCACCCACTCAACCATGTCGCTTATCTTCCAGGAAATTCCACTAGACATTAACTGCAAACACACTCTTCGCTTCTTCGTCAGCCGAATTTAAAAAAAAAATCTGCATGTTGCTTCTTTCATTTAATAATTTCGCAATCAGTCTTTATGTAAATTAGGCGTAGCGTAGCGTTCACTTCGACTTTGGCGCACTGTATGTCTTAATTAATGTCCCTTTGATCTTGGTCCCGACGTTATCATTGAAAGGCGTCCTCCGCAAAATACACACACTTTCTGCTGTTTGTCTTTTCATTTCGTCTCGCCTAATTAGTTAATTTATTGCACCTTTTTGATGATCTCAACTCTTCACTTCTTGTTGAAGATGTCTCGCCTCTCGTTCAACTGTTGTCGCGCGCTCCGACTGTGAAAATTAATGTCTTCGCAATTATTGACAAACATTATGCTATATGGTCATGGTGACAGAATGCCCGGAAAAACAAACGGAAATTGGTGAAAAAAGTATTTTAATTTTTCGGCTTTTATGTCGTTGCATTCAGGACATGAATCACTATTTTTTGTTATTTAATTTATTTAAAAATTGTCCCATATAGTATGTGTTAGCTGCTGGAAAATATGACCTTGTTTAGTTAAATATCTTATCGACAATATACTTCAGCATTACTTATATGAAATAATCTCTAAAGTGGTTTAAGTCGCTCACACAGCGATAACTGAGATTAACCTTCTCGAAATATGGGTTTAATGAGATCGAAGCATGATTCTGTTAAATACAAACCAAAAGGCCGTCCAGAGATTTGACGCACCGTCTAATCGCTCGGTTTTCCCACCCCTACAGAAGGCGCTGCCTTTACATTTCAATAAAATTGTATTATGGCTTCACAACTTTAAGTTGCTTTGAGGATTAAGTGTTAAGTGCGATTAGGATTTGGTTTTGAATGAGGACTACGTGTGATCCACTTGCATTAAATACATATTGTTTAATTCGTTCATAACTCTGCATAATTCTATGTTTTTCTCATAAATCCAGACATACTCTCATAATTCTCATATGCATTTAAATATGAATATTAAAATAATCAATTTACTCATCTTTATCCACATTTAGCCTTCCTGACTTCACTGTCACTTCCGCAGATACATTATTCAACATATCATTTCGGAAACAATCAGAATTCCTGAGTTATACTCCCCAGAATGAAACACCGGTGAATTGTGATCCCCGGCGCACAAAACCAGACGAAATGGTTACTAAACACGAACCATCGTCGTCGTAGTCATCGTACCATTGTACAGACAGTTGAATTTCGTTTTATATGCAATAAATCAAATCAAATAGACATTAGACACTAGACAGGGGAATGTCGTATGTGTATGTAACGTAACGTCTAAGCTAACACCCTGCCGGAGAGCTATCCATCGCATAAAAGTCATGATCCTGAGATGACACAACCAGTAAATCAAAAGAAACCAACCGACCCTTCATTTCATTTTATTCACTATGGTGTATAGCATAGTGGCAGCATACGTACTACATTTTGTGGAGAACATAGGGCTATGCTCATATGCTTCTCGTTCCGTATAACGGTATGCCACCACATCCTTGCTTGTTCCTTAAGAAAAGAATCCAGTTTTCATTCTTTCAATCGGAGAATTCAAACCCAAAATGAGGTTGTACTTCGGCAAAAGTCACTTCACCATTCACCATCTCCATATACACCAAATCGGTGTGTTGTATCATGGCTGAAATCCACTAGAACCACTGAAGGTGTTTCGTTGTGAATTCCAAATTGCCTGGCGAATTAGGGTAAAGGAGCATAAATTTGGGTGCATTGGAAAATTGAATGTTGTAAACGTGCTACTCGTAGATTTGGAATGAACAAAAAAAAATATTTTTTTTAGGACCGCCTGGGGAGTTAAATGCACACATGTCATACAAGCATTTTTTTTTGTTTGGAAGGGGGATCATTTTGTTGCTAGGTGTTAAGTGAAATACTGTTGATAGAGTTTGTTACCAAATGCGTAAAAAATATTCCTTATATTAGCCCTGTCGATTGATTTCATTAGTATGATTTGATGAAAACTGATTTAACGTTCAACAAAATTATCATGCTGGTATGAGATACATATATGTATAATATTAATTGCGGATATGCATGAACGATGTTGAATCAAGGCAAAGCTTCCAAAGGACCTATACAGGTCATCGTGGCGCCCTGTCGTGGGACTTGACCACATTTTAATGAAGGATGACTATTGGACTGCTTTCTTTCAGTGGCTCGTCACTCTACAGTAATACTTGCAATTGGCGCGTGTTGAAATTGCAGTTGAAGCATATTTAGTTGCACTTCAATCCACCAGTTTTTATACAGCTGCGGATAACCGTTACTAGCTTCTGTCCAAGGTTATCCTTTATTAAATAAAATATATTTCCGAGCTCATATGGAGTTCAATCTAATTTTCGATATGCATTTCTAAATTATGGAGAACGTTATTCATCCAAGCATGATTCTCGGTAGGTAGATTCAAAGGATATGCTCTCATCTAATATTTAAATCTTCAATCCGATTATCTTCTCGATGCAAATCTTCACATCACTCCGCTATCTATTCTATCTATTCGCAAGAATATTCTACTTTTCCGTAGTCGTATCACAGGCGGAGGCGACTTTCCTTTTTTGTGTATAGTATTTATGTGAAATTCACGGTGTGGTGCACATAGTGGGCTTACATATACTAGTAGTACGCTTACATCTGGGAAAAACCCACCATACGAACCACCGAAAAACTCAACCAAAGCACAAAGGAGTACGAAGTATAGTATAGAAGTGTCCCGATCCTGATATGTGTGCCATTCTTTCAAACCAAGGCATACATATGTGGTGGCGGCAGCGACGGCAGGCATGGCATATCATTTAATGGAAGAGCAATGGAACAAGAGAAAGACTTGTATTCAAGATACGTTTATAGATAAAATAGAATCCATGACCTTTAACCGCATAAAGTAAGAATGAACGGTAACGAAGACCGTTTGCGATTCAAGGAACATAAATACAATATGCGAGGACATTTATCAATGCTGGTATCCTTGGCGCACAGCATGTATCATATACTATCATCCACTATACACTCTCATATGATTACAATGCATATATTGGGGAAAAACTGAGTAGAGAATAGAGTGAATATAGTCACACGAAGAGGGTGGCGATGTGGTGCATGCAGAAGGACTTGCGGACTTCCAGAGACGTGAGGTATTAAGGCAGAACTAATTTGGTTTAGGGATTCATGCGGTTTACAGATATGTAAGGAAATTTGATTTCCTTGATGTAAACCTACCTACCTATACTTTCTAAACACCTTTGTAATGCTCGAGACTTCATCTCTTATATTTGGTGCGCTGACGTGCCTTATCAATTTGATTCCCCCTGCAGTTTGTGACATACCATTTGTTTAGAAACTGAATCGTCCTTCTAATGTCTCCCAGGATTATATGCGCATTATATTGAGATTATTTTCAATTTGTTCTTGTTATCCGTATACTTGAAGACAGACAAAAATGCAAGGTTTTCTGACTAGGTTTTTGAAAATAGCCGTGTCCACCAACGTATAAAATATTTTTCAATGAACTGTTTTCAACTTTGTACTGTGTATTCGCCTTTTTTACCTTAGCTAGGAGATACGAGATACACACGAAAAACTCAACCCAAAAATCCCTAAATATCAAACTCCGAGAAATACAATCCCCAATCATATGTTTCTATAAAAACTTTCAATTTCCGCCAGGTGTAATATAATTAATTACAAAAATATTGTTCGTTACGACGGCGCCAAATTGCTAAGGAATTTCAGCTGGCTAAACGAAGATCGGTTGCCGTAGTGCGGATACGAATTTCAAAACTGACACCAATATTGCATTAGGATCGAACACCGTCTCGTGGCCACAATTTCTGCAAGGATAGAATCGCGTATTTTTCTAACCATTATGCCACAATGTTAGAAGTCAGATAAATAACAATTTTAAACTACCTATACTTTTCAATCCTTATGCAAACTTGCACCCAAACCTAAATTTTGACCAAATTTTTTTTAGCCGACCAATCCTTGTTAATTCCTCTTTATTGCAACAATGTCATCTGGATACCGAAGAAGTTTCTAGTGAATCGTAAAAAGTTCATCTCAAACCATTTGGATCTCCAGAGGATACAAAAAAAAAATCTGAAATAGGAACCCTTTTTTCATAATTTCGTTGGCCAATAAAAACCACAAAACGATCGTTTGAGTTGAAACATCAAGTCGCGTCGTCGCTAATCCATATGGAAGCGGACATCTTTCATTTCTTATGCGTTTGTTTGAAGTTTTGGCGGCACACATTGCACGATACAAAAACCGGCTGCAATCCATTGCTCAGCGTTGACGTATTTTTAGTCAGGCCGAAATAATTAGGCTTTAATGAATTTACGAGGCCATTACATTAATTATGTGGTCTGGATACAATACCGAAACTGAAACAACATTTTTCCAAATGTCCCTTTGGCGTTTCGTGTATGTGTCGGGAGTTTTTATTCTATTCCGTATTTCCTCGATGCTAAAGTGGTTGGGTTGAATGAGGTACGACACGGGTACTCGTATACATATGGGGAGAAAATTCTTAATAGAACGCGCATACGAAATTGAATTGACGCTACAATGCACACGTAAGTGCATCGCTTGAAAAGCAGAGTGCATAACAGCCTCTCTGAAAGATCCCCCGAAATTAGTATTTTGAGAGATGTGGGGAGCTCGAGATTCGCCCCATTTGGAGAATTTATGAGTATTGACAGGGTTATGATGTTTACGGTAATGTCTGAAAATAGATTTTTTATTATGACCAATTATCCGCATGTTATCCGGCAGTTTTATTGTCGGAACTAAAAAATTGATAGTTATGCGATGAGTTTGAATTTATGGGTATTAAATAAATTTATTGGTCGCAGTGTTATCTGATGTGTTTAAAGTTGTGATGCGGGGTTGTTGTTAATGAAGCATGAAGAATTGCTTATCAATTGACAAGCAGTAACATTTTGTCAATGATGGTTCTAATTACACATACATTGTGGATTCGGATGGCGATTAAGATTACATAAACAGTAGATTCTTGAAAACTATAAATTGGCCAATTTTAATTTCTAAGATTTTCTAATTTCCAATCGCTTTCAAATAGTGTAAAAAAAACGTTGTACATATTTCTGATACCGTCAGAAAATTTTCCTTAGGTTATCGAGGGGAATAGTTTTTCCTCTCATTGAAATCTCTTTTGTCATACATTCTCCTTCTAGTGGAATCAGAGCGAATGTCGCAAAGCTTGGTTTGACCACAATAGCCAACGAATGGAATCGTATTCTGATTTCAAAAACGAAATTGTTTCCCAAAGGTGTAATTTTCCGATAGCAAATTGATGAGAACATTATGTGTCTAACATAAGAATATAACGGAATGTATTCCATTCGTTAAAAAAAAAATAAAACCAAAAATATTAAGCCTAAACTTACCAGATCCTTAAGGGTCCAATGCTGTACACACAATTTTGACCAAAACTCACAGCATTCGTAATGACGAAAACCGTTTCGATATCCAGAGCATCGCCGCCCGCCTGGTTGTTGTCGAGTTTCATGCACCCCCTACATGAAAAAGTGAGTATTATTTTCCAGTGTTCCATAATTAAGGGTGTCCCAAAAAGAACGCATCGTAAAGTACACAGAATAGGGTTTTGTATGAAATTTTGGACCATGGACCTTCAAAATTTTGCTGGCATGTGGGCCTAAATGTTTTAAAATTTTTGAGATGTAGTCTAGAATTCCTTCCTTCCTTCTACGATAGGTAGTATGCTTATGTGTGTTGTCAGTAGGAACCTTTGACATGAAAAACCCATAACACTGGTATTAAATCGATTTAGATCGCATGATCTAGGACAAACTCATGTCTACAGAGAAGAAAATATGTGTTTTTTCCACTAGCTTTGCTATGGAAACCATATTACATCCCGAGTAGTATTATCCAATTTAAGTAGAAAAACTTGCGCTGAGATGTCCCGAGGTTGTTCACAAAATTGAAAGAAAAATCACAGAACTTAGCCGAATTAAAGTAAATTAGTCATGAAAAATTATATCAAACGAAGGCTTATAAAAACTGTACAAACCCCTACTGGGTATCCTTTATTATTTAATAAAAAAGTCTTTAATGAAAATTAACCTCACTATTTATTTTTATGAAAATGCAGCGTTATTTTTGGTACACCTCTTATAATAATAAGTTATGCTGCAACAGTCATGCTTACTGGTGCTTACTGTGATCAAGGACCTATTGTGCTATTTGCTCGTACAGTTTCCCTTTTTCTACAAAATTCAAATTAACTTTATAGTAGTGTTTCCCTACTCGTAGCTTTCTGCGGACCAGTCTGAAATTGAATTATTACGGGTCACAAACAAATATAATTGTGGTTAATAAAAAAAAGGTTTGGCAAAAATACGATTTATAACCACAAGATGGTAGCCGATTTTTTAAAATTAAGTATGAAATAGACAATTTTATGAAAGGCACCAGATTTGAATACTGAGTTATGCCAGCAGGGTCTTCAGAATGAAAGAATTCTGTTTGCCTTTTTTAGATTTGTGTCTCGCTGTCTCCGCACTCAATGGTCAATAGCGATCATATTTGCTTTTAAGGATATTTAAGTCAATGCGTTTTTACACTAAATTTAGTATGAATGCCATAGTACTTTCTTAAAAAAAAACATTAAAGTTTCTGATTCCTTTTCAGTTTCTAGAAATAATATTTTTTAACTAAGTTGGATTTATTATCGTGGAGATGGACCCTTCGCAGGGCCTCACAAAATATTCCGCGGGCTAATGGTTGGGAAACAGATAGAAATAAACTTTCTGAATCGAAGCAGGGGTTAGGACTTGAATCCCTTATCGTATGTATGAAATAACTACTGCCCATTCGTTCTAGTCCGATTGAATTTAAATGCCGTTTAAATCTGGTAAATATTGAGCACGAGTTGCAGTCAAGGATTCTTAACATTGATAGACAATTTGTCCGGGCGCTGTAGTTGCCACTTGAAAAGTGTGTCCTTGTGTGAGCCGCCTCGAATTTTTACTTAGTTTCTAATAGGAAAGATGTCAGGCTTATCATTAATATCGTGTGATAGAGAAATACTTTAAAGTATGATCACAACGCTGATCATATGAGGCTCAATGGCTTTAAGTCAAGAATGCTGTACATTTTGCTGTACGATAGGTCTAAATGCTTTACTGTACAGCAAAATGCTAAACGTCTGGTCGGCTTAATGTAACCGAAATTCTTATCCTTCAAAATTGAAACAGTTTGTTCTAATTTTAGAGCGGTGAGTGTACCTAATTCGCTTGTTCTAATTTGTAAGCTATAAGCGGCTACTGTATATCTTATACTTTATATTACAAAAAAAAAATTTGAAAGGTCTCTGCCAAATATTCAATTCATCATCAGCTGCAAACAAACATGTACATCACTCCCATCTCCCTCTCAAATGCAGTTTCGCATTTGGTTGGATACAATGGATATGATAAGCTTGAATATACAGAACTATCTTTCAATATTCCTTGGTGGGAGCTTCGACATCAACAAATAGATACTTGTCAAAATTTGACGACTGTTTTCACATCATTACTTACATAGATACTAGATTCCATCTAAAATTAAAGCTCCCACCAAACTGCATTTAAAGATAGTCCTGTAAACTCGGGCTTATCCATTGTGTCCACTCACAACGTAAAATTGGATTTGGTTTTCAATTTTCTCATTTTGAATTTTAAATTTTTCGTTTTTTTTTTCTTCTTAAAAGAGCAAACCGCTACCGCATCACTTGAAATTTTAATTGCACGATAACTAGACGTCGCATTGAACTCAAGTTTTAATTTAATTTTAATTTCATCGTTCTTGACGTGGGGTAGATTCAGTTCATCTATCTCACCATGAAAGTGGTAAAATAAAATTCATTTTTCCATAACACGCCAATACGTTACTTTATGCCTATAAGAATCCACACATTCTCAACTATCCCACAATGACTGTTTCCAACTCGCCCAAATAGTTAAATTATAATTTCAACGAATCCTTTTTGTCGCCTTTCCAACATTGTGTCCAAATTTTCTGTATAGTTCTTCAGCTCGTTTCACTTGGAAAAGTTGTAAAACTTTAATTACTTGAGTGCCTGTCATAAATCAAGTTTGCCTTACACATAAATTGTGTGTCCTTAAAGATTCATTATGGCCACACGCTTGCTCTCCGTGGTCCTTCTCCGACTGTATTTTCGTAATTCTGGTCAACCGTATTATTGCCGACCAACGGGAGGAATTTTCTTGGTCCATCGGTCATCAAATAGCGTACACACCACACTTGCCGAAATCGCCCACGCCCAGGAGAATTTTCATTAATTCAAAATGATTGCGGAAAAACTAGCCAACCAACACATTAGGGACACGAAGGGATGGTTTATGAGACGTAATGTTTTGGGTGTATTGTGAAGAGGCAAAACGGGTGGATTTTACTTGAATATGTGGATGAAGATTGGATGATCATTTCGAGAATTCGAGGATGCCTCATTGTAATTTATCGTCAGTTTTTTCTCACTCTTCTAGAGGGTATGCAAAGGTGTATGTAATACACATTGCACCTTGCATTATTGATAGCATTTCCGATCTCATTTCTCATTCTCCCTATTGAGCTGATACCAAAACAAACAATTCAATTACCATTTGCCAGATTTGTCATGTCATTATGTCATTTTATGAATATTCAAACAAATATTAAAATTTCCGCGACAATTGCTGATCTAAAAACAAACTCAATTCCGTGCTCCATAAATTTTCCCCGAACATTTCCGTTCAACGGAAAGGCCCATACTTCCAGGTGACCATTTATGTTCGTATACTTACTGTATACATATATGTACATACATATGTACGCCGCAATCAACCTTAAACCGAAACAAATTTCGATACTATTTCCTGCATATTTGGTTGTAAATGACGGCCGGTTTCAAAGGGTTGTTGATTGCTTGATTGTCCTGCTGCTGCAATTATTATTGTCTATTTCTCTAACCCTTTCGCGTTTATTTGGTTTTGCTACATTCAAATGCTACCGCGATACATTTTCGGTCGTTTCAAAGATTCAAATTTTGTATAAAACGAAATAACGTATACGTTTATTATATGTGATGAGGACTCAACGGATCGGGGCTCACATATAGCGCCCTCGTAATGGTTTGTTTACCGTGTCAATTCACAAATGACTTGTTAGATGGGGGCGTAACAACAACACGAACGAACCGTCACTTGCCATATAGTTGGGAAACCTTTCCGGGATACCGACCGGGAACAATCGTCACAAATTTTACTAATTGGACGTGGCCCGCAATGGAAGGGAAACATATGCTCTGCAATATTCATTTAAGCGTCTAAAACTGACTACAACCCGCCACCTACGGTGAACTAGATAGATTCTAATTTGTAACAATCTTGAAATTTAAAAATTTTTGTTTTCCCTTCATCGGAGAATCATTCATTCCGTATACCCAAGGGCGCTAAATAATATCATTAAGAATAATTGTTTCCATTATTGTTTAATATGTGAACACTTTACCTTGCGATGAAAAGATACATACTAGTATCCTTTGGAGAAAGAGAACAAAACAATGCGGGCTTTTAGTGGCGAACGCTTTCCACTTGAACAACTAAAGGAAGTGCAATTAGATTTGATTAATTGAGATCGAGGACGTTTACACACGTCTTCATTCGTCTCGGCCGGCCGGCGTGGCGGCGGGACCGCGTTCGTGAATGATTTTCGATTCACACGATTAAATCGAATGAATAATGACTTTCGCTGTTGAACATTTGCCTTCGATTGGCGCGGTGTAAAAAATGCGGGGGCCATTTGAATAAATTTATTATGAATTTCCGATGCACTCCAAGTGCGGGAAGTGCATTTGAATTTTTTTGATATCATAATTAAGGCCAAAATAGATCGCGAAACGAAGGAAATTTTCGATGATTAATGATGAGCGCATGCGGTCGTAGATGCGTATATGCCCCATTGTTGTATGTATAGCTTTTGGGTGTTGTTCCGCGACACACCCTACTAAATATTTTTTTTTTAATTGTTACTTTAGATGGAAATAAACTTTTGACAATAAATTTTCATGAATCCGTGAAATGCTAATTTCTTACCTAACCAAAGAATCTCAATTCTTTCAATACCTTTCAATTTACCAATTTTAGTTTTCCATCAGTCCCAACCGTTCTACCTATGCCATAGTAACACCATAAAAAAAATTAACACACTCTCCCAAGGAAATGGGAGAAATTTCTAGACTGATTAATAAAATTTCCTCTCTATAATATCTAAAGTTTCTGGTACTCCCGCGACGACTCGACTCGATACTCCGTCCGCTCCGTTTTTAAGAGACATTTCCATTTCGTTCACTGCTGTCGTATACCTACTCCTACATTGCCGATTTCAATAAACTTTTTACATGTCCCCCTATACTTTTGGTCAGATCAAGTGAAATTCGCTAGACCTCGCACGACGACCAAGGATGTCAATGTCATCCTTCCTTGGTCGTGCGAGAGCACCGGATGGTTAGCTATCATACTAGGGGTGGGTGGTTCTAAGAGCAATTCAATGTTAAGGGAAAATTTTACTGAAAACTTTTCATTGAACAGTATAGTACGTACGTATGAGAGTATAAAACGAAAAGTTTCTTATGGACAATTGGCTGAAATTGAATTGGATGGAGATCATATAACGCGCTGTAATGTTAAGAGTCCAATCTGGCGCTATATGACAGTATAGTTTGTCCTTTCGTCCTTTTTTTAATTATTCATGGTAACTAGTATGAGCTTCCGTCTAGCTCTATGAAGATGAAGTGGTGCATAGTTGATAGTTATGTATATGTATGAAAAAGCAGAGGATAACACAGAGGCCATGATGGGTATAATTAAAAATTGAATTGGTAAAGGACTCGAAATCAAATGCGCGCTTGACCTTTGCCACCGAAGACGAATTGGATATAATTTGATGGAATGAAAAATTGGATTGGTGTGGGGAAATGGATTTTTTGCCGGGACTTGATTTTTTAAGGCTTTCTTGTTTTTTGAAACAGGGACAGAAAAAACTTGATTATTCACTTTGAGTGATTAAATTTGCATGGGGACTAAAAGCAAACTGGAATCGAGGGCATTGAATTGAAAAATCTTTAGTTTCAATATACAGTTTCAATCTAAGTGGCAACATTTTTTTGGGATATGTAAAAAAAGACGAAGATTCATTTGAACATTTAGACTAGAGCCATTTGATTACAATTCTAGCGAATCCTTAATTTAAAAAACAATTGATTTGTATGCATTAGGGTTATTAAAAACAATGAACTCTATTCGATCAACGATCGGGCGCGACTCACTGGCTGGTCGGCCGATTCGATGCGTTTCGCACTTAGCTCTTGGCCGGCCCGATGTGTTGGCCGGTACGGGTTGCTACATGAATTTAGATAACAACAGCCGAAATGCATGAAAACTCACAAAATTGTGGAATCGTCATCGCTCTTACTTTCAATTATGAGTTTTATGCCGGAATACTAATGATCAAACCATCGGTAATTTATGTCGATAAAGTTGACAACGTACAATAAAACACCCCCGTTTGTGTAATCAACTAAAAATGAACACATTCCTCTTTTCTGAAAAGCACGTTTTCTAATCTAAGGCTGTATTGACTATATCAAGGATAGCATAGTTTTGGGCTGAAAAATTCCAGCGGAAACCGATCGTAACACCCAGAATTGATCTTTATAGCTTGCAAATCTGCTATTACCACCTGCTATTAATGACGTTCGAAATGCCCGCTCCAGCAAGCTCAGCTTTTTAGATCGCCTACTAAAAAAAGGATCACAATCATGGAAATCATTCTTGATCTTATTCAATGTCTTACTTAGATTGAACATAATGTATAAGGGTGATATCGACAAATATTGAACCACGGCATCGAGGTACAAAGAAAAGTCCTTCCAAAATTCAAGCACTTAATCTGCTTCTCGTACTAAGTGCCACCACTTTACACTTACGCTCATCTCCTCAAACTATTTCCAAGAACATTATTAGCTCGTATTAACAGAAACATTTAATTACATTATAATGTGCCTAAGCAACAGAAAACATTGTTGCTAATCGACCCATCCAAGGAGTCGTCATTTTCGGCAAGACATAAACTCAACGGGTGGCCAGATTTGGGGTCCTTGCCCTTGTGTCCTGCATGTCGCGTCATCCCATACAGTAGAACTTGACTATGATTAACGTGACATGGGTCTATGGTTATTTTATTTTACAATTTTATGGTTCAAGGAAAACTCTTATGTGACCGAGCAGTGAAACTCATTTCAGCATTTTAATGTTTTCCAGTGTTTTATGGCCTTATGCTGAAAATGATTTATTTTATTTACGATTTGTTCGACAGACATGAGAGACAAGTACACATTTTCGGATGAGTTGTAAAATAATATTTTTGAAATAGAGTGTCCTTTGTTGGTTTTCAATTGGAACACGTGAAGCCTAATTGGATTTTGGAGCAATGGATTCAATAACGGTTTGATATGAAATAAAGATACGAAAAGTTATTACTTTGTAATAAAATCGATTTTTTTTTTCAATTTTCTTATGTTCCTTAATTTGACAAAACTTCTTTTCTGACCAAGAATCTCCCACAAAATGTCTGCTTTCTAATCCGTAACAGAAATTATATTATTGTTGCCATCTGACACGAACCATATGTTTCTGTCGTGCTCAGACTTTTCATTATTGATCTCCTACGAAGCGTGGAATCTGATCGGAGTCTAGTCCAATGTCCTTACAAGTATGAAAAGAATTAAGATCTCATCGTGGCTAATGAATACTCATCGACTTCAACGCATAACAATGGAGAAATCCACACATAACACATTCAACAGATGTTACAAATCAGAGGATATTTATTATTTTATTAGGCTCTTGAAACCATCTTAAAAGGATTTCCAAGGATTTCGTTCGGAAAATATACAATAATCTTTTGAAACCTCAAGTCCTTGAATTAGCTCCGGGTATACGGCTTCGATGCAGGCAAATATTTTCAACATATTGTGCAGTGATTATGAGTATGATTCTGTTGTAAAGGCATGCATGCAGAGTACATAATTCTATTGAAAGATCAGCCATTCTGATATCTGACCTTCTTGAGATCCTGACAGGTTCGCTGCTACCTGTTGTGAGTGGTTGATTGGGTTGTAACATGATGTTTTTTCTGTACGTTGTCTACAAAATTCTCGGTTTGTTTTTTTTTGTCTGATGTATCTTCGAAACAAATAAGATACAAACTGATCTTTACAGTTTCAAAAAATACTGAACAGCCTACAGACGCGACATAGTGAAGACGAATCAGTTTTGAATTTATATATTGATGGATGACCCAAACGACTATATCAATGTACTGCGTCAGCTCGGAATGACTGATAGGCTAAATGGGCGGATCGATTAAGTTGTCTTGTGCAGCCACTGTGACCGGGAACCAGAGAAAATTGAATTCGCTACGGGATGAGATTTTTGAAAGTGCGGGAAACTTTCTAAGAACATGACAGTGTACATGTTAAAATGTCTGAAATCAATCTTTTTCTGTACATAATCAGTTTAAGGGTGTTGCAGTTGTTGTATAAATGTTACAAGATTTACCAAAGATACCAGCCTGTAGATATGGAGGACACTATATGATGCATTGATAATTGATTTCGGATGGTTTGTAAGTGAACGAAACATTCCGCGTGTCATATGGTCGACTGACAAGTATGGGTTTTGGTTCAGTGAGAATTGAAAATTAAAAATTCGAAACGCAGTGCACTGAATTTAAATTTTCCGTATCGATGTCAACAGCTGATAAGAAATGAATGGATTTGGGTGAAACCAATGTCCAAAATTGGTATAGGGTACGTTTTTAGAACTGAATTCAAATTTTGAGGCTTGCCTTTGCTTTTTAGGAGGAATCTAGAACACTCTAAATTACCCAATATGCCAACGAAGTTCCAAAATATCGATCAGCCCTATAAGCCCAAAATCTAAACTCCCTACGTTTCATAGAATAATAAGAATACCTTTGCAGGGTCCGCTGTATACCCTCCGAGAAAACACGAAGTGCCTTTTAATTTGACCAAGTGTTGTAATTGTCCATTCAGCCGTCATTCCTGTAACATCAAACTCATCCCGAGATTTCTTGGTCTTTGCCTCTCAGCATCGAGAATGCTTAGGCACTCCGTAAGTGGATTACATAGATGTAAACTCTACGACGTCCAACTTGCAATCATCAAACATTGAAACATTTATTGCCCACATGATTTGCCCAAATCCTCCTTCATCTTGAAACTATTAGCTTTTTGCATTATCGTATCTCTAGCGCGCATTCTGCAAACACTAGCTGTGATCCCAGCACCACTGCAATCCATCGCCATTCATGCTGTTTTATACCAATAAACCAGCAAAAGCAACGCTGTATATTTGAAGGCGGGCAAAGTCTTTTACCGTCTTCTTCTTATTTGTGCCATGCACTTTAATTTTATTATTTTTCAATCTCGCCCGCGAGAGTGAAATTTTTTCCCCCCGTGTCTCGTCGACGGACAGACCTTTACCCGAACGAAGACATCGTCTTGTCTTGGCAGATTGTCCGTCAGATTAAGACATTTCAGATAAAGGTAATTGCACTAACAACTCAATTACCGCGATGCACGAAAGAACAGATGTATAGGAGGTACTTTGGCGTCTTCTAGTATGGTTGGCAAAGATTTTGCAGTTCTCAAAACCTCCATGGTTGGCATGGTTGGCATGGTTGGCATGGTTGACGTCGACGTATGTATACACATTGCGGGCAGGTAGTTCGTGGCCAGTGCACGGTGTGGTGTGTTTAAACTGCGGTCAAGAGACCTTTGTCCAATATAGCGTGATGGTGGGCGAGAAATAAAAATGATTTTAACACTAAAAGGACGGAGTTACAGGATGGCGCCTTCGGTTCGCCCAAACAAGAACAGGAAACATTACAAACTGAAAGCCCAGCCATTTCTGAAAAAAAAAAAAACTTTCAATACTAAGTAATTCTACATATTTCTCGCAGGATAAAATGGCCGCGAAATAAAGGCCAATTTGCAGCGGTTATTGAATTCAATGTTTTGTGGTTTTTGAAGTGAGACTACACAAAACCTGACTATGAACATATTCAAACTTGTTTTTTTTTTTAAGCTAGAAATATGGTCGACATTTCCCATTCAATACACATTTCAGAAATAATTCACAGAGAAGTATTTTGAATTTAAAAATAATAAAATTCATTTAAACTTTTTAATCCACAATGTCTAATTAAATATTACTCAATTATACGGCAACAATCATGCGTTTTTTCCAGGAAAGCATCTTCTGTAAGCTTTCCAATAAACTATAAATGTTCATAAATATCCTTGAAAAAATTAATTGTAATTTTTGTAAAGAGCGATTATGTTTCATCAATAAATTTCAATGACCTTTATACTTTTTTCGGAATGTAAATGTTTATGTAATGCTTTGTATAATTTGAGTGGTAGATTTAAATAAAAAAAAAATATTAACGTTAATTAAATTATTTTGCTTTCAATAAAATCTTATTGACGTAATATATTTGCCATAGTGTAACCAGAGAGAAAAAAATAAAGTAAATGATGACCAACTGCATAATTATCGAAATTTTTAATTTAATTTGAGTGATAATACATTAACAATAATTAATTATATTATACAAATTTAATTTAATTACCTTATCAAAGGACGCCAATGAAACCGACGAAATTAAGCGACTGATACAACTAGCCAATAAGATCTGTGTCTCGATCCTCCCTATGATTATTACGAAACTTGCACGCAGGAACACGAAGCTCCGCGTGTACAAAACGATTATTATTCGACCCGTACTATGTTATGGCTGCGAAACATGGAATCTCACCCAAGCCTCCGAAATTTTGCTAAAGACAGATACAAACGAAAGGTCCTTCGGCGAATTTTCGGGGCCGTTCGTGAGCGAGATCGATGGCGTATCCGGTACAACCATGAGTTGTATCAATTGTACGCTTCAACGTTTGCAATGGTCGGGGCATGTTCAACGGATGGACGATAATCGCATGCCAAGCAAAGTGATGAACGCACAACGAATTGACGGAGCGAGGTTGCGTGGACGACCGAGAGCTCGCTGGGAGAACTCCGTAGGTGAAGACGCCCACAAGCTGCTGGGCTTCCGAAACTGGAGGACAAGGTCGCGACAATTGAAGGCCAACGATTCAGGCGGTCAAAGCCCGACGTCGGGATATCGTGCCACATTGATGATGATGAAATTAATTTTAACAAGTTTAATTAAAGTTAAATAAATAGTAGCGTCGATAAAAACGCTGCGAGGAGACTATAACAAAAGTACACCCATTCGAATTCGAACTTTTATCCTGTTAATGCGTAATGCGGAGATTACCTGTAATATATGAAAGGGAAGACATATTAGGGAAGGCGAGGTGTTGCTGCAGAGTACCTATATGTATTTATAATTTTAATTAGGAAACTAAAAAAAATCCAAACACTCCGCCAAACGATAATTTTCCATCCGCCACCAAACCGTTAAATACTTACATCACAAGGAAAATGGCAAAATGCAAGCTTCATGTTGGCACTTAGCTGTTAGAGTTCTCGACAATCTTTCCAAGAGATTTACGGGAACTTCTGGAAGATATGACTTAGCATTTAAGACGATTTGTAGATATACGTGGTGCATGCAAGTTGCAAGGCAAAGGCAAGACCACGATGATGCGGCGATGTGAGTATACGGGGTGAATAACGTGCACCACCAAGGTGAATTGCTATCTTGGTGGTCTGGTTGGTCTCACTCACTAGTGTTTCAGCATTTTTCTTGTGCCTGCAAATCCAACGAGCATCATCCTACAAAAGTTGAAGCTCAGTGAGGATTGCTGCAATTGCACATCATGAAAAATATAAATATGTGCATATAATGGAGATATGCATGCGTAGACGTATGAAGGATGTGGTGTGGGAAATTGAGTTATGTCAGAAATGAAGCAATGTTCATGTTTGCATCAATCCATTTGAAACAGGAGATTTCATTGTGGTTATTTCAAATACAAGGTTCAGGATCAAAATAAGATCAAAAATGAATTATCGAAAAACAAAGTTTAAATTTGAGAGTATATTATATAATACAAAAAGAAATTACTAGTTTGCCGTTTTGTATACATATTCGTTTTCCTAGCCTTCTTCGTTTATCGCAGAGGATAAATCATATTAACACATACAGGCCAACCCTTTAATAACTCGGTTAAACGTTCTTGATCAGTGATCGATCCAGATCTCTACATCGGCATAAATGACGTTTTTTTTAATTGTTTGCAACGATAGGTTGGTTGGTTGGTAAACCATAGACACTCTATACAGTGCAATTCAATGAACACCGTATTTGTTCGAAAAAGTCAAGTTGCATTTATATTTATCTGCTATACATTAACGACATAATAAATAAAATATATGAATATTAATTGGCTGCTAACTTAAATGAACCCAAACTCAAAATCTGAGCTTCAACAGTTTTTTTTTCTAAAATGCTAATCAATGGCACATTCACGCAGCTACATCCTCATTCTCTTCGCCATGTCAGGCTCCACTAAATTCGATTAAACGGATGACTCTTTTACATGTTTTTAATTTATCATCTGTTAAACATTAGAATTGTAACGACTCTATAAGTATCTTGTAGCTGACAGAGTATTGCGTCTATAACCAAACAACCACCAATCCAAGAAATCAAGAATAAGAGGAAAGCCAGATAAAATACGGACTGAAGATTTCGAACCTAATGTGAACTGCCAAAACGAATTCGAGTATATTCACTAGGACGCGCGTGTGTATGTGTGGGTACTCGTAATTTTCCGTATATCACATCCCAATATTTTGCTACGTCATGAGTCATGTGTGTGTTCATCCGTAATAAATCTTTATAAAAATATCGAGCATCCATTCGGGAGAAGGATGACATGGTGCATTGCCATACAGAACCACAGACATGAATGCAATTAGATCTTAGTATGGTGCATGCCTCTGAATAAATAGATTACATACATCCTAAAAAGATAAGAGGAAAAGGCTAAAATATCAGTCGAACATTGTCAAGGATGGTGTCCAATATTAAATTATTTTATTGTTGGTAGATTTTTTAGTGATATATGAAATTGAAAGCTCGTACGATTCCATTCTCATTTATTTGACATAACATTTTTGGGTAATTCCTTAGAGCTAGATTTTTTATTAACTCTTAGTTCTTATGACATTGTTTAATAGAATTAAAATAGTAAAATGGCATTAATAATTTCGAATTAGTTGTATCCGGGCATCAGGTAGCTCAGTGGGTAGAGACAAACCTCTGTTTCTGAATTTCCAGAGCTTGGGTTCGAATCCCACTGTAAGCATGCATATTTATGTTGTCTTTACGAAAATGCTCTTAGGGTGACGATTCAAAGAACCTTAGGCCCTTTGGGTGTCCTTTTAGGAATCTCGCCAGTAAACAATTGTTTATCGTATAAAAAATTTTCAAATTCTAAAAATTTCAAAAAATTAAGAAATGTTTTACATCTTTCTGAAAAAAACAAGAGCCTGATTCGCGATTCTCACAAAGTGTCAAGGTGCTAAAGTGACTAATGGCTATGGCTGTCTATCTAATGTTTACATAACTTAAACAAAGTCCAGAAGTCTGTACCCAGAAAAAGTTATTTTTTATTAAAGACAAATTGCATAGGCCATATGAAAATGTGGCTATGATTTAGAGCCGATGAAATAACGTTTTTGGGACAATGATAAAAAATGATATAGAAATTTGTAAAAGTTTCATTCAATTTTCTAAAATAAAAATTAAATAAAATTTTTTGTAATTTACTTTTTTTTAATAAAAAACTGTTCTTACACTTGGATTCGAAAACGATGCGTCTGCGTGACAGTTCGTTCAATGACGTCCACGTTCTTAAAATTTGAACTACTTGACACGTAGTGCAATACCGTTTTAATTCTATTAGGTACTACTACAACATCATAAATTCTATAAGATTATATTCAAACTACATACATTTAAAGAAGTTTTCTGTTTAGTAGAAGTAAAGTAAAACCTTCATTGGTTTTATTCAACTTTTTTTCCTGGGTCATACGATATGATTTCTACTAATATTTAACAGAAAATGATTTTTTGCTAAAATGAATAGTAGATTGTTGAAACCAAGTCTGGATTTTTCTCAAAACTATTGCGGGCACTACGATCGAACGCCCAATAAGTATGTATAATCATGAAGAAGCTTGGCCTTGCACTCTAAGCCTAATATATCTGATGTTCTGACGACAAACTACAATATCCTATCCGCACTCAAACTTTTCCGATATTCTTACAAACATATTATGAAACTAAACCTAAAATTCACACATACGACTATTATTATTATTAAAACTTTAAACATGACGACGAAGTCGACCGCACTATAAAAGTTTTTCTTCAACACGTCCGTAATCGCATTATGCCACCTTAAGATGCTTCCAGCACAAAATGCAAAACTTCGCCATTGTTTATCCGTGTTCATTTATGATAGCCGAACGCCTAGCGGACCGATATGCCAAAGCCAAAGGATATGGAAAATCTGATAGGTGTCGCTCAGGCGTAACCTATAACGTGTACTATTGGTGAAGAGTTTTGCATGCCTTAACTTAGGTATTCGATAGTTTTCCTGGTTCTCTCTCTACGTATCTCAAAGTTGTCGATTGTGCTGGGCTGGTGCTCTGGTGGCTACGATGCAAGTAGCCAAAGTTTAGAAATTTGATCAGATTTGTAAAGTTCTTGTTGTGGATGTTAGTGGCCTTAACGTTATCAAATGCATTCTGAGTTTTCGCTTTTGTGAAAAAGGAAACGTAAACATGTTGAAGGGAAAATCAATTAGATGAGCGTTATTAGCAAAGATACTTTTCTGCAGTTGAAGTAAATGGTTACTAAACGGCGAGTATGCGTAAACAAGCTTGTGGGATAGTTTGACTTGTTTGAGGATTCACTGTTGTTGGATTTAGTTAAAACTTTGCATTGAGACGAACCTAGATGAAGGGTATAAAGTTACCTCAGCCCAGATCGAGGAAGGCAGAACGGAATATGGATTTTGCGAAAGGCGATCTAAAAAGTTATCAAATCTTGCTATGCCGAAAGCGTAGTCACATCAAATGGCAATTCAATCGCAGCTCGCAAGATATTTGGTATTTATGTTTCCCAAAACCACCTTCATCTCAGCTAAAAATAACATTTTCGATTATTCAAATTTCACACATTTATTAATCCAGATTTTCATTTCAAGAGCAATTTCATTTTATTAAAATAATTTCCAAGACAATTTTTCATTTTCACATATGCCGCTTCAATGTCCCACACACTTTTCGCATAAATCAGAAAACCAGCACATTGCTCTTTCTCTCGTTCTCTCTCTCTTTATCTTCATTTACGATGCAGAGAAATCCTAAAAATCTCCGACAAAATACACCATGCCATGTCAAGGTGTATATCAAGTGAAGACCGGTTGTGGCTTGGTTATTTTTCGTCGCCAAAAAATTATTATTTTGCACTTTGATGTCAGCGTCAGGTCGCCTGCAAAAGAAAAATACCTACCCTTGACACAGGACCGTCAGTCAGAGCAGGATACGACATCAACACGGCAACGCAACTTTCAAGTTTCTTCCTAATAAACAAACGACCGAAAAGCCACAAGCAAAGGAGACGGGGCCAAAGAAAACATGCGAAAAAAATATCCTTCAGTGCAAGCTGAAATGCCGTCATGTGTAATGGCAATAAAACCAGCATGAGTGAAACACCGCGCTATGCCACAAGGGTGAATTTTCCAAAAACGAAAACAAGGAAAAAATAATAAAATAACTACATATAGACGCAGAAACGTGTGCCGGGCGAAAAAGGGGGTGAAAAATGTAATTTTCCAGCGGCAAACCATCGCCAGCTTGCAAAATGTTGATGCCACACGACATTATACATTATAATATAACATAACATTCTTTGCGATAGTGTGCTTTGAATTTTTGAGCATCTTCTTTGTTTTCACTAAGCACGAGAGGGTGGCTTAAAAAATGCTCCTTGTCTTAACTATACGATGAGGGTGGCTGTTTTTTTTTAGAGGCTCGACAAAAGGCAATGAAGCAACGGATCATAACACTCCATGTTGCCAGTCAGACAACAGATTGCAGAAGTTTTGTGGGTTAATGGGACCTTGCTGCGTCATTCGGGGAAAAGTACGGAAAAACCACTGTTTGTTTCGTGAATGACGCGAAAGGACTATAGTACAACTTGAACTGCCTTTTCTTTAACAATACTCGCCGCATCGCGTCGACATAAAGGAAAGCATGGCCGATGATGACGGATGGGCCAAACCGCTTGGGTATTACAATATTAAAAAGTCAATGATTTATTATCGCAATGAGGGCGAACAAGTGGTAGGTAGAGCGGCGGCTTTCAGCCATGAAATGGAAAGCGCGCTTGATTACCCAAGAATACCCATAAGGTTCGCAAAGAGATTTGGGGAAATGCTAATAAAGTGAAGCTAAACGTAAAACTGTCGTTTATGTGTACCCTTAGTAATTATGTATTTTTGGGTGAGGCGGGGTAGGTGGTTTACATATTTAAGTAAACGTTTTTGTTTATTTTTGGTTCTTCAAAGAAAAGCCATGCAATGTTACTTGGTACAGGTCCCTGTATATTTAAAAAAAAACATAAATGCAATAAAAAAATTTATTTGATTTGTTAAAATGTTAAAAAATTCAATAGTTTTGACTAATTTGAATAATTTGGAATGATATTTTTACCATTGTGCTCTATAAAAACAAACAATAATTTCGAATGCATTCACTACATGAAATAATATGTCAAAATTCCCATATTTCTCCGAAACTACAAAAATCTAAAATTTCGCTAATACTCTTCATATGAAGATAAATAAATATAATTATATACCTTGCATGATTTTACTTTCATTCGATTATGTAATCAATTAGGCAATAACAAGGCAGAATCAAAAGTGAAAATAAAAAAATTAAATCAGAATTTATGCTTCCTAAACAAAATCAATACCCACCAACAATACCAAGTTTTTTCAGTCTTTGTTCTTTCTAAGGGCAATCCAATAAAACATTTGCTATTTTCGGAAACATATGGCACAAACGTTTCCACAGAAAGAAAACACTCAAAACTACAGGTCATACATAAAAAAAAAAAAAATTCCAGTCATGTCGGAAAAGAACCACAAAATACTATACCAATGAATCCCATGTTGCCTATATTTCAGGATACTAAGAGTATACGCACATCTCGTGCATATGCATTTCCGAGTTTTCTGTCTTTCCACGCTGAAATGTCCAAAATGTAATTAACACCAAAAATGATAGATTTCATGAAAATCTTTTGGGCGCCAGACCCTATCATTCATTCAACGACTCAACAACAAAAAAGAAAAAGGAAAATGCCAAAAACTTCGTCGATCATCCTGAAATTCCACAATCTTTTTACCAAAAACTTCAAAAATCCGGATCACTTCTTGACAGCATTCCACGGTGGGTGTTAATTCTTATAATTAGATGTGTCGACATGGATCTTTCGTTTTCTGAAGACAACGTGTGAATGATGCGATGCGGTGATTTCTTTTTGAATTACGAGTTTTTAATAGGATTTCCGGAAAAGAAAGAGAATGACACTAGCATTTTTTTTCGGTAAGACTAATCTATCTTTGCGGTTTATCTTATTTTTTTAAGGGTTACATCCTTTCCTTGTCTGTCGGTAGGGTGAATTTCTCTACTATAATTTAAAACAAAGTAGCGAGAAAGATCTTATCAGATCAGATAAAGGTAACTACTATGTCGAAAACTGTTAATCAATGAGTCTTTCTTCATACTCTTAAAAAAACTTCTCAGACCATAGAAATTACCTACAAGGCATCTGCACCTTTTTAATGGATCTGATTGTAAAAAGAACAATATTCCGCCGAATCATCAAGAACAATTGATTTAATTGAGATGTGTTTGAAATTAGAGCTGCGCTCATATCGTATCGACCCCGAAAAACATCTTCTTTGTAATAATTATATACGAAGATAACGACTATCCTTGGCGCTACGAGTATATCTGACGAAGCGCATCAAAACTCAAAACTACAGTCAAACCGTCTTGGAGTCGCCTGAAGTATTATACCTTCTGGTTACAACGAAATATCTTTTTGTTGTGCATTCTAATTGAGTTATTATCTTTTAAAATGTGTACAACTTCGCACAATACAATCCTCGAAACTATAACTTATAATTTTCGAATAATGGCACACACAATGGAGATGGAAACCCGAGTAGCAGCCACTATACGACGAGGAACGATATTCTGGTGGTATAGGCGCGTAATTGGTGAGCAGCAGTATACATTTCGTGAATACAATGGACGCGGTAACGCCAGTGTTGATTGATGCAGCCCAAAGAATATTGAAAAGCAGATGAAAAGAAGATTCTCTTTAGATAATAATGATATGGTTTGGTGGCTTTTTTTTTCAAGATGACTCCTCGCGCAGATACATATATACTTAAGGCCTGAATAGACCTCGGGCGGAATGAAAATGAAATTTTTGTCCGCTGCGATTTTCTCAATGAAAATGCATGCTTACTGTCGTGGAACATGTCGGAAATGATGGGGAATTCCATAAGCTACAATCCGAATATGGTTCCAAAATTTTTCTCGGCCATTTTATGTATTATTTTTCGATTCCCCCGTCATTAGATATTTCCACGGTGAAATGACCGGGGAATCGAAAAACAATACATAAAATGGCCGAGAAAAATGTTGGAACCATATTTGGATTGTAGCTTATGGAATTCCCCATCATTTCCGACATGTTCCACGATAGTAAGCATGCATTTTCATTGAAAAAATCGCAGCGGACAAAAATTTCATTTTCATTCCGCCCGAGGTCTGTACTGCGCTTTACCAACATAATAAGAGAGCAAAAGTGGAAGCGCAGTAGGTAATGATTGATAATAATGAAAGAATGTGTAGAATGTTTCAGCGGAAGCATCTTGAAAATTGTATTATTTTGTCGGGGAAACAGCTAATTAAAATGCGGAAAAGAAGATTTGGTAATTGTATAGATGCATAAATGCTAAATATGTACGTACATAAGCATGGGCGTAGCCATGTGGAGGCCGCGAGGGGCGCTTGCCACCCCCTGGCCGACAATCACAGTAAAACCGAGAAAAACCGAATTTTAATACCCGTCACAATTGAATTAAACTTAAGGTTCTTTTGTGCTAAAAATTTCTACCCCAGGCCTATGACGTGAGGCTTTACTAGCAACACACTTTGGGTGAAGTTTGGTTAAGATTGGTTCATAAAGAAAAAAGTTTTTCTGATTAGAACCTAATTTTCATGAGTTGGTTTATATGACATCTCAATGACATCATTCTGGTGGTATTTTCTTAAGATTTGGATCGAAAAATTCCCAAACAGTATTTTTGCGACCAACAATTTAAACCGACGAAAAATCTTAATTGTTGTTGTAGATTTAAATTACATGCTCCCAATTTGGACTTCCCCCTGACTGGTTTTGAAGATTTAGTGTGTATTAGATTTTGAGTTTAGATTTTCTAGAGGTCCGCAGATCTAATCTCCGCGTGGACCAAAATTTCCGTACATGTGCGGATAGGAAATATACACCTAGTGCTTGTAACATTATTTACACTCTGAAATAATATGCAATGTAACGTTGACTCGAAGTTGCCTATAAACGGCTGAGTTAACGCACCATAGTCCATAGCCCCGCATGGGGCTATACGGTACTCAGAGAGAAGATTTTGAGTTCGGAAGTCGGTCGGAGGGGTTTTTTGTCCTACCCAATTTTTTTATATTCTCTAAATAATTTTGCTAGTTGATGTGGTGAATGGTTTTGCCCTACTAAAATTTTGTTTATTCAATTTATTTATTTTTGACATTGCTCATATACATATTTCAAATTTGTAATGATCTTACTAAGCCCTTGTTAACACCTCAACAAACTGCCCCTATCCACTACCCTACCCAATTCACAAATATGTACATCCAATACTAACTTGTTAATATACAATATGTATCGTCATGGAAAAGAATGAATGAAAGTCGAAACGGAAAATTAACAATTGTGTAAACACTTTATATTGAAGTTATTTGAAATTTTGTGGTTTTCCCAGGCTGACATTCGATTGACATTTGTTTGCACAAAAGAAAATGACTTGTTTGCTTTTGCAGTACTTATGGGGGCGTCGAGTACAAATTACGCGATGATGTAAATACATACATGAGTATACTATACGTGCAGTGTTAGGGGTTGAGTTTGTTTTCCAATGTAGATTTCAGATATTCTTTTGAAACATTGTGTACACTTCATTTAAATTACATTTCGTTAGGACTTGAAGATTTGTATTCGTTTCGTGGATGCCGCGACATGACATGATCATGAAGGCTATTCTATAGTCTTGTGTGGAATGAGGCGCTAATGGCTTTATTTTAGGAAGCAAACGAATTTATCAAGGATGAAAGTATTATGGGAATTTCTGGACACCTATTGTTGAAGACATATATTTATAGTCTTGACTCGGTAATCCGGATCTCCTTTAATCCGGATATCACGCTAATTCGGATCACTAAATATTTCCACTATGTATTCTATAGTCCGGATATCTGCAGCAATTTTCACTCTATAATCCGGATCTTTGAGATTTTCAGGGTGAAATGGTAGATTTGGTCTCGTACTTTTTTACGGAACTGTTTAGCAAATGACATGACGCTAGCTAATTTCTAAGAAATAAAACATTTATCGACTTTTGTTCCGCTTTTTTATATGTTTGGATTGTTTTTCCTCAGAAAAATGTGATTGCGCTAATCCGGATGTTCCGATGATCCGGATTACCCCTTACAATAATTGATCCGGATTATCGAGTCAAGACTGTATAAATCGCAACTTAAACTAAACTAAAACTAAATGAATACTTTTTCAGAAAAAGAAATCGTATCAAAGAATCTACTTAACCAAAGAAAATTTTAGACGGCGCAGACTTTTCTATATTCGTAAATTGTATTAAAACCTGGGCCTCTTCAGTTTTCCCCAGGGAAGTCGTTGGTCAATTAAAATAATTTAACAACAAATTTATTTTCCGTTTCACCGTTGAACAGGACACTCAAAATAGCTTTTAAATTTCCATCCTGTAAAAGTCCAAACTAATGGAAAGTAAAAAGTCTTCTTTTGCAAATAACAATTTCCGTCTCTAAACTGTTCTGTCTGTGTTCGCAACACTTAAGAGACACTAAAAAAACGACAAAAGACTCCATCACCAAATACATACTATTCGTCCACTGAGCTTCGCCGACTCTTCCACGCAATGGTAATGGTATAAAAAAGAAAACGACCCGAGTCTCTGACATTGTCACATCTGGAGGAATACGACGCTGCTGCGGCAAGAACCGTGCAGACGAACTAAATAATTACATGTAATTAAAGTAACAAATGCTCTTGATGACACATTCCATTCAAGGTGGGAAATTGTAATTACAATTCACGCCAAGTGCTGCTGTAGCATCGATACCCATACACTAAACTCCCAGGTTCCATCCTAACGCTTAGCTACTGTATCTATCCTGTTGTTATACATACTCTGCTGCTAACACTTGAGAGATTCATCGACCCCGAACGCCTGAACTTTACTTGTTGTTCTGTCGGGAGTTCTAATTAAGGATATTCACGGGTCTTTTAATGATTGTTCAATATCGAGACACATAAACGCCTGGGAATGTTTCGTATTTCATCACATGTCGGCATATGTGCCAAAGGACACAACACAAGGATCTGCCTACAACTAGTCTCATATTAGTTCACACTTTGGGTGCTCTCGCTATACGAAGTAGAGAATTTCGACAATGGTATGTTTAGATTGGGATTTGATGTCGTCGAGATATGCGGAAAGCTGTGGCGATACGCCTCCGAATATGTGTCGCCTAAAAAAGGACGATTGCCTATAAATATTCCCGGAAAGATGAGAGTGATGACAGTCAATTTCAAGCGCGAGACAAGGAATTATGAAGGAGGTTGTTGGCCACGAAACAGCAAGACGCCTTGTATATGGCGACCATATGTGGAAATAAGATTCTTATGGGTATGTAAGGCAACAAGATCACACATTTTTTGTAGGCATCGACAACTTGATAGTTCTCAACATTGTTTATGTTGGGGCAGAACAAGTTGTTCAAAATTCTCAATTAAGTATAATCTAATTTGGCTTATGGGTTCTAAAAAAAAATCTTAATTTAGTGTTAATCTATTTTTATTATGAATTTAAAAAACGACTGTCCACGAATAGCTTTTCCCTTTTTTGATCCCCCGATCGTTAAAGGCACGAATTTTCAAGATAAGAACTAATCATAAGACATAATTCTGATTCTATGGAACTGGTACAAAATGAGTTTTCGTCCAGGACCGTAAAGTACGATATCTCCTAATTATGTTTACCCTACTTACGCCACACCAGTTCTCTTTGTTCTGCTGTGATGTCTCTTGTGTTTTCCATCCAAACACACACACTATTCTGTCTTCTTGGTCTTGCTTATCAATTGGTTGACTTTCTTCTATCGTTTTATATCGCCGACCGACACTATCACCTTGTTGTACAGACGATACGACACAGCATCCGCGAAATAGATCAAAATGTATCATGGGGATGAGATTGGGGAAAGGTGTTACCGGCTTTAACGTAGTCCTATGTATGTACGCTATAATGTGAATTGATAATTCCTGCCTGACTTTTTTTTTGGTTTTAGCCAACCAACATTTTATGGCTGTAAAATTATTCTAATTCCCTTTATACATATTTGATAGATAACAAATCAAATAAAACGGGATATAGTTAAAGTGACAGTTTGTCAGGAACTCGTCGGAATCAGGTACTGTACTTACCAGATTGAAAACTAAAGTAAAGGAGTTAGGTCCTCAAAAATCGACTTCGGGTCTCTGTTACTTTGGCACCATAGATCTTTATTTTTTTTTTTTAAAGTACTCTAGGATAGATTTTATCTAATAAAAAATTAAAAATTATTAAAACACAACTGCAACACCGAGCTGCCTCAAATTTACATTCCTTCCCGCTATACAATTGCAGTCAGGTGCACAAGTATGGTGGCAATTCAGTCGTAAACGAAGTCATCAAAGAATTTCCGGAGATAATTTCAGTCTGGTACTTTTTATTTGATACAAAAATTATATTTGTTCATTTAACAAACAAAGGCAAAAAAATGTTCTCTTTTCACACCGACTGATGTGTGCAGATGAGATGCTGACGTGTTGCGTTGCTGTGTTATTTTTTTATTTTGATTGCAGGAAATATGTAAAGTGAATTTCTGCAGATATGTTCACAGTGTGAAGAATTTACCTGCACCATGTTTATCAAATGGGAAAATAATACGTACGCTATCCTGACTCTAGGTAAATTAGATTAACCCTATTTAAGTGGGTTTTGTTTGAGCCAAACTCAAACAAACTGAAGAATCCTGTTGAATATACGCGCAGGATCGATAAGGAAGTATAAGTTTGTACTTAGCATATACATGCTAAGGTTCTAAAATATTTCTTTGCAGGAAGCGGCAGAATAAAGACTATCAGGCACACAAATTTGTTTCTCTGAAACTACAGGATAAAACATTAATTTAAATTAAGGAAATTCATTTAATTAAAAGTGTCACTTTTAAGTGCGATATTTGCTTTGGTTCGGGGATGATTTTATCGTTTTGAATACTTTTTTCGATGAAAAATATTTCGGAAAAGTATCTTGAAAAACAACAGCAAAAAATTTGTATTGCAGTCTTGGGCAAAAGTACTTTTGACCCAGGTGCATTGGTTTCGTCAATTTCTTCAGAGTTGTATTGCTTACCAGTGCTTATGTTGTGCTCTCCCTAAACATTTTCTGTTCTGTTAAGTCAGGAAGAGTTTGGCTTATAGTCAAACACAATTACATTTTCCGCCAAAATAAATGAGTTAACATCATTCCAGCCTAGGTTAGGTTAGGTACAGGGGCCGCTAGGTGCAAGAGAACCCAGCGCACTTAGACCACATATTTGGGTCCGTTGTGA
The DNA here is from genome assembly GCA_949715475.1 of Microchrysa polita. Taxonomy (NCBI): domain Eukaryota; kingdom Metazoa; phylum Arthropoda; class Insecta; order Diptera; family Stratiomyidae; genus Microchrysa; species Microchrysa polita. The sequence goes on along the minus strand of OX454420.1, from coordinate 88,295,930 downwards.
TACCACCGAGAAAACCCTGTCTAACAGTTATAAACGCGAGAAGCTTTGCCCCAAGCTTAAAACCAGCCCGTACTAACAATATATTTATTGAGTAGTACTGGGCTTATATCCCGAAGATCGTCTGTATCGAAAAAGAACCTTGAGCCCAGATAACGCTTCCGTTTCTCCGCTAAGGCAGGACATTCACAGAGGAAGTGATGTACACTTTCTTCCTCTTCCTCGTCATCGCAACTCCTACAAAAGTCGTTATGAGGAATTCGGAGTCTCCTTGCGAGCTCCCCAATAGGACAGTGTCCAGTGATAACTCCGACCACACTCCGTATGTGTTTCCTGTCCAGGGACAGTAGTTGGGCGGAGCGAATGGCGTCCAGTTTTGGCCATATTAATCTCGTTGTAGCACAAGTGTTACCGTTGATCCATCTAGCATTGGTCCTGCGTTTTGCAGCACTTTCAATAATCACAGCGCACGCGGAAATTGGCGCTTTAATGCCATCTCGGTCAACTCGATCAACTGCTTCGCTTTCAGTTGCCGCATCGCGGGCTAAGCTGTCCGCGCAGCAGTTCCCTGTAAACCCTCGATGGCCTGGTATCCAACATATGGTTATATTGAAAAAGCAGCCTAACTCTCTGAGTAGTGCCCGACATTTTTCAACAGTTCTAGATGTCGTCAGTACAGATTCTAGCGATCGAATTGCAGCTTGGCTGTCGGTGTACAGAACAATATCTCTTTTAGAGATGACGTGACTACCTAACCAAACTAAGGCTTCATATATAGCTGAGACCTCCGCTTGGAGAATGGTACAGACATTAGGAAAACGGAGCGACAACCGAATGCCCAACTCCTCCGAGTAGATTCCAATACCGACTCCTGTATCTGTCTTGGATCCATCAGTGTAGATAGCACACGACCCACTGTCCGGGGCCATGGTATCATCCCAAGCTTCCCTCGACGGAATTAAGCTATAATGGTTCCTACCAAAAGAGTGCCTAGGAACAGTGTAGTCAGTCGCTGTTGGCAGGATAAAGTTGCGAAGTATCGCTGAGTGTCCATAGTCCAACATGCGCCACAAGCCGGTTTAACGCAGGCGCAGAGCCGTAAAAGCAGCCATTCGCTGACCGAAGATGTCAAGCGGGATTAGACCCAATAACATATCTAATCCGGCTGAAGGGGTGGTACGAAAGGCACCAGTTATAATCAGAGATGCCAGCCTTTGCACTTTTACAAGCAGATTGTAATTAGTAATTCTACTTAGTGCCACCCACCATACACTAACTCCGTAGAGTAGTATGGGCCGCACAATAGTGGTATACATCCAATATACAACTTTTGGCTGTAAGCCCCAAGTTTTACCAACAGCCCTCTTGCATAAATACAGGGCCGTGGTGGCCTTCTTCACCCTTTCTTCAATGTTGGGTTTCCATTTTAGTTCTTTGTCCAAGATAAGGCCAAGAAATTTGGCCCTATCAGAAAACACAAGTTGACAATCCCCTATCCTAGGAGGGATAATATTTGGAATCGTTCGCTTTCTCGTAAAGAGAACCAGTTCCGTTTTGCCTGGATTAACTCCAACACCGCTGAGATCAGCCCAGCCAGTTAGAATAGTTAGGGCCCGCTCCAGAAGCCCGCTAAGGGCATCCGGAAACTTACCTCTAACAGCGATCGCAACGTCATCAGCATAAGCGATGACTTTGCAGCCAGTTCTCTCTAAGTTCAAAAGCAATTGATTGATCGCCATATTCCAAAGTAAGGGAGAGAGAATACCTCCTTGCGGGGTACCCCTGCATACGTACCTACATACGGACGAAGTTCCCAAAGCACTGTGAATGCGTCTGGAAGTGAGCATCGTATTGATGAGGGTACAAATTGAACCTTCGACGTTCAATTTCGTGAGGGCATCAGTTATTGCACTGGGCCTTATATTGTTGAAGGCTCCTTCAATATCCAGGAAAGCTACCATTGTGTATTCCTTGTGATGAAGGGATGTTTCAATAAAACTAACCAGTGAGTGTAAGGCTGTGTCTACGGATCTCCCTTTCCAATATGCATGTTGAGACATGTCATTCCAGCCTAAACCATTGAAAAGTCGTGTTCTTAAATTCATTGTTCGACTTAAGGGATTCTAATTTTTACAGGAAACCATAATTTTTCTCCTGACACTATTTCACCAAAGTATATCGCAGATAACAGAAAATAATATTACTTTTAACGTAACATGGCTTAATTTCAATCTCTCTATCGGTTACCGTAACTCCTAGTGGAGCATGGTGCGTTGATGACTACCGTGTGTCATCAACGTTACAAAGACAATTGAATTCGGAGTGTGATACGGTTGTCAGCCATACCACTTCCTAGTCGCATTGTTAGTTTTTATTATTCTACGATAAGAATATTTCTTATCATCTTCTTCTGAATAATAAAACTTGCGACGAGTCTTGCCGAGTTTGGAAACTCGTTTCTCTATGAGTGTCTATTTCACAGAGTGACGAACGAACGATCACGGCCACAGAGCACGACAGTAAGTGACGTTAACTTCAGGGATCACTAAACAGATTTGAAACATTGATCAACACAACCGTTAATCAAAACCGCATGCACAAAAATTACTTTCATATTGTGACTCTTCATACCCCTGTAGGGTTGTGCACAAAACTAAAACTTGTTCTAGAAACTGAAACTTGTTCTGGAAAAGAAAATTACCATTAGCGTTAAACATGAGTTTATGCTCTAAATCATCATGTATCGATAAGGTGAACGCATCACCTGTGATTGTGTGCGCTGGTTTTTGCGAGAAACCATATCACAGCAAATGTGTTGGTATTCCCGGACCGGTTGCAGACTGCATACGCAGGGCGGATTCTGGCGTTCATTGGTTCTGCAGCTCTTGTAGAGCGAACTCAATGTCCACGTACGCTTCCAAAATGCTTACGACGAGGAAAGTGCTTGGTGGCGTAACAGCCGATTTCCAGGCAAACTTATCAAAACTTTTGGGAGCGCTCAATGAGGTAACTAAACTTACTTCATCTACAACGGACACCGCCGAGGACAACGACGTATCTTCTGAGCCTGTGGGTGTCACTACACGTCAGCAAAAGGCTCAAAAGAAAAAGGAGGATAAACGGACAAAGCCTCCTCAATCAATCGAGCCCGTCATAGTGGCACCACCGGAACGTCAACTACAACTGCTGATTCCGAATTATCATCAGCAGTCTCAACAACAGTCGCCGCAAATTACACTGGCCCACCAGTTGCCGGTGACTTCCGCGAATGATTTTCATATCATTCAATCGTCGCTACAATTTCCACTGCAGCAGCCGCAAACCAGTTTAATAAGTGGCTTTGAACAAATCCATCAACTATCTGGTGTGTCAAATCCTGCCTCAACCACATCTGGCATATCCACGCAACAATCATCTGTAATATATACAAATGCCTCAACATCAGGTATCCAACAGCAACAACGGATTCCGTCTCCAAACCTTTTGTTACCAAATCCGTTCTCACCAATTCCGCCGCCTAGGACCGATAATGCTTCAGTTAGACAGCTCGGTCTGTTGCGTGTGTGCAGGCCTCCAAAAGAATTGTTCGTTTCGAGGCTAGCCTATGATACTTCGGAAGCCGATATCAAACATTATGTTGTTGATAAATTGGGCTTCGAACCTGCGTTGTTGACTTGCAGAAAACTCACGAAGGACAACATTCCAAATAGAATTGTGTCATCATTTAAGTTGACATTTACGGAAGACATCGATGAGATTTCAAATCGAACATTTTGGCCCGAGGGTATCCTAATAAAGGAATTTACTAAGCGAAATTTTCGTCGTCAACAACCAAACAAGATCCTAAAATAATTAATCTTTCTCTGTACTATCAAAATGTACGAGGGTTAAGGTCTAAACTCCATAACACAAGAATATTATCTTTAGCTTCCAATTTTGATTTTATATGCTTCACCGAAACGTGGTTATGTGATTCCATAAACAGCGCGGAGGTTTTGGAGGACTACAATGTTTTTCGTTGTGACCGTAACTTTGATCTGATGGGTAAATCTCGCGGTGGCGGTTCACTAATTGCTGTTCGTTGCATCTTTAACTGCCAACTTGTAGCTACCACTAACGCTTTTTCTTTTGATTGTGTAACTGTTAAAGTTCAATCGAAGAGTTCTTCGCTTCTACTATCCTGTGTTTACGTACCTCCTACTTCTGTTCTGACTGATTATGAAAACCTATTTTCTCATCTTTCAGACATTGTTAATGTGTTCCACCCTAACTGCAGTGTAATCATTTGCGGGGACTTTAACTTGCCTAATTTAAGTTGGCCTGATTTTCCAGGGCTACCTTTGTCTTCATCTTCTCCTATGTTTTTGTCAGTTTCTTCATTCATGGAGTTTTGTAGTTTACTCCAATTCAGTACTACTAAGAATTTCATGGATCGTAATCTTGACCTTGTTTTTAGCAATCTTCCGCCATCATGCTTGACCTCGTCCAAGGCTTCTGAAGTGATTGTTTCATGTGACCCTTACCATCCAGCACTCTTACAGGATATAAGAATTCATTTTCCTTGCGCTCCCAAATTTAATCCTACTACAAGGTTCAATTTTCATAAAGCCGACTATGAAGGAATTATTGCCAGGTTGTTTGACGTGGATTGGTCGCTAGTACTGGGGAGTTTGAGCTGTGACTCTGCACTGTCTGTATTTTATGATATTCTTTTCAATGTATTATCGGAATGTGTTCCAATGTACACTAAAAAACCTCGCAACGGTCCTGTTTGGATAACAAGATCAATCCAAAGATTGATACAGAGGAAGAACCGAGTGCGTATTCGTTATAAACGGTTCAAACGCTCATCCGATCTTCTCCTTTTTAGAAGACTTCGGTCTGAAACAAAAAAAGCTATTGAAACTTCCAGGACTGCATACATTTACAGCGTTGAAAATAGTATCGAGAACAATAATTGCACACTTTTCTGGTCGTATGTTAAAAATATGCGATCATCTTCTTCGATACCCTCCACTATATCTTTAGATAATCGGTCTGCCAGCTCCACTGAGGAGATTTGTGAACTGTTTTCAACGTATTTTGCTAGTACTTTCCACCGATCTTCTAGTACATTAGCAAACTTTTCCAATCGAGCAAACCAATTCATAACACTTCCTTCCCTACCACTAATTACTCCTGATTCGGTCAGTCAATTAATTATGTCCTTGGGCAATAAATCATCCTGTGGACCTGATGGTCTTTCGAACACTTTTTTGAAGAAAGTTAGGACTGGGATTTCTAGTCCGCTTTCAATAATATTCAATAAAAGCATTCGAGAGTGTATCTTCCCAAGTCAATGGAAGACTTCCTTTATAGTACCAATTCCAAAAACTGGGGACCTTAATATTGCTTCAAACTATAGACCGGTTGCGCTGTTATCGTCTTGCTCAAAATTGTTAGAACGTATTGTGTACAATTATATTGATGACAATTTTGGTCAACTAATATGCTCTTGTCAACATGGTTTCCGTAAGAAAAAATCCACGGCCACAAATCTGACTGAATTTGTCGATTTCGTCGCAAACACTTTTCACAAGCGTCTAGAGGTCCATACAATATATACGGATTTTTCTAAGGCCTTCGATACGGTTAACCATGTTCTGCTACTAAACAAACTTCGTGGACTTAGCTTTCCTCCTTGGCTTATTTCCTGGATGTCATCATACCTCGTCAACAGAACCTCTAAAGTAATTTTTAATAACGTTACTTCTTCTGAATTTTCAGCAACATCGGGAGTACCTCAAGGGTCTATCCTGGGACCTCTCCTTTTTTCATTTTTTATGAATGACCTACCGGCTGTTCTTAGAAACCGATGTCTTTTGTACGCAGATGACTGCAAAATTTTCACCACTGTTTCACGCCTAGAAGACTGCCTTTCGTTGCAGGCCGATCTGGATTTATTATCTTCCTGGTGCACCTCCAATGATATTTTTCTTAATGCATCAAAGTGTTCGGTAATGGTGTACTCATTGAAGATTTCTCCAACATCATATTCATATTCAGTCAACAATCTGGCTTTAAAAAATGTTGACTCGATCACAGACTTAGGAGTTGCCTTTAATTCTAAGCTTCATTTCAACGATCACTATGAAAATATAATAAAAAGGGGCTCGAAGCTCTCAGGCTTTGTTCTTCGTTGTACTAGTGAGTTTCGTTCTGTAAACAGTGCTGTAAGATTATTTGTTTCCCTTGTTCGTAGCGTTTTAGAATACGCTTCAATTGTTTGGTCCCCGACTGCTGGTGGGTCCACTGACACCTTAGAGCGGGTTCAACGAAGATTTACAAAATCATTATTTTTTAAGTTTAATCTTCCTTACCTTCCTTACCCAGAAAGACTTAATTACCTTAAGATTCTTTCCCTAGAGAAGCGAAGAACTTTTCTTGAACAATGTTTTTTATACAAGATTTGCTGTGGATATCTGCATTCTAGTTTGGCAGATAGAATTAATTACAGAATTCCATCATATCACACACGATCAAATGCCATTTTCAATCCTCCATTTACCGATCTTGCCCTCTTTGCAAATTCGCCTTTAATTAGAATGATGAGAACGTATGACTCTATGGAGATTGGACCTCTACCCTCTTCTATTTCAATCTTTAAAAATATTCTTTTGCAAAAACTTTGATTTTGCTGCTTAATTTTAATTTGTAACGTAGTGTTTTTAGTTTTGAAAAATAACAGAAACTTGAATTTTTTCTTGTAGTCTTATGTTAATCTCTATAACTTACTGTTGTAATTGGATATTTTATCTGTTCAGTATTTCCGAAATAAATAAATAATTTGCACCTGAAATATGAGCAAAAAAAAGCCAAATTCGGAAAAAGTGCAGCTTAGCTGAATTTTGGATGTATTATTCTTGTGCTAACAGAGCAAATATGCAAAAACCTCGTTAATTTCGGATTAATTTTGGTTTTTCGATAATACCTCAAAAACTAATAATTTGACAATCAATGTCTCTAAGGATTTTATCAAAAACATTAAATATCCCAAAATTTAAGCCTATGCCAGCTCGGTAGTTTTTCAAAGATACCCCTTTTAAGCAATACGAATAAACTTATACGAAACTGGAAAATTGTATTCCCCATGTGATTTGCAGCGAAAGAGATATACAACACAACACATAAGCCGGATTCTTAACCTTTTAGTTGTCACAGGCATTTAAAGATTTCTTCAATCCATTTCCTTGGATTACTTAAACTTAAAAATATCTATAACTTCACTCAAATATATTGTTTGTAAAAGTCAAAAAATTTTCCTAAAAAATACAATTAACCTTAATAAAATATAATAAGCGATTCAGTTTCTACAGTTTGTGGCATCCTCTGCTAAGGTTAGATACTTTAAATTTGAAAGTTGTGAAATTGGGTGATTTGGCTAAAGTACATATGGAATGTGGGATAGGCCATATCTCAGGAACCGTTCGGCCTGTAGAAATAAATTAGGGGAAATTTAAAGGGTTCAATTTAGTCTTAAAGGTATTTTTTTTTTGTAAACCCAATATTTTTTGAATTATTATTTTAATAAACTACAAAATGCTCGAAAATATTAATGTTTTTTTTTGGGAACCTCTTAGTTAGCACAGGTCTTTCGGGGTTTTAAAATTTTGGTATAAAATACTCTAGCATTGCCAAAATGCAACAACGCTGGATTTTTACCGATGTCAATGTTTAAATTGACTCGCCCGTGTCGTGAATATTTTATGACGCTGAATCCAAGCATTTGTTGTGCAGTGTATATTTCGAAATATTAGTTTTTAGATTTTTTTTCAATGAAGTATACTATTTTAATATTTATGCACTAATTTAGCTCTAGGTATTTTCCGTTTTCGATGTCCATGATGTACAACCAGATTCATCTAAAACCTCACAAAAAGTATTTTTTAAATATTAAAAAAAAATACCTTAATTTAACTTGGCTTTAAATTTCACCCTCTTTTCCAAATAATAATACAAATTCATTGGCTTCGACAACTTCCATTTATAGCAAAGGTTAAGAGAGGGGGCCATCCGTATACCAATTAACTCCACACTATTACAGAATGGACAAAATAAGCGGATGTAATACTGTAAAAAAGCTATACTATCAAGATTTTTCGCCCCCAAAAAATGCTTTCAAAACTTGAAAATTATTTTAATTTAAAATCATAAATTTTTACATTTTTCCCCCCAACTTTCTTGTTACTTCAGCCATACATACTGGCAGGGAAACTTACTTCACACTTTAGCACTCTTCCTTATATTCTTTTTCAAACAAGGATCTTATCTAATATCTATTAAACGGCTTTTCCTTGTCATTAGATTTAGATCGTAAAGACTCGTCAGGGGGGTTGGTCTTGACTATGGCAGCCTTTCGACCGACAACGACAAAAATCACGAGTCGACTCGAAAAAAAAAACAGGACACCGGAATCGAAAGAACATTGTACGAGTATGTAAGAAAGAATATCGATTCATTGTATTCCCATTCCGTTGATTTGCCTGAAAAGATATAACAATTACGCCCATTATTGACGGGGTGAAAGTCTATTAAGTTCAAGAAGAGACAACGTATAGTAGAAGAACACCGGCATACAAAGGGACAGGGGGCAGAGATATCACCAGCACCAGGTGGTAAGTGTAGGGACATGAAATCAGTCCCTTAATGTCACTTCAACTGAAAGCATTTTAGGCCTAATCGATAGCGATTACAACACTATAAACGATGCCTTTCAAACCCATCAAGTTGATAAGCCACGACTGACGTAAAGTAAGAAGGAGAAAAAAAGAGCTGGTTCGTATTATAGGTAAGGGACATTTTCCTTTCTTCTTGTGTAAATGTATGCTCCGATGTGCCTTTGATGGTTTTCCATGTTGAATGGTATCCAGCCGATAAAAAGGTAACCTAAGGTGTGATTTATTTTTGGATGATGGGGAATCGGTTCTGTTGTCATCGGGATGCTAATTTGGTGGCATTATTGGATCATTAGTGCCAATACTCTGTTTGAATTTATTTTAAATTAAAGTCAAAACGAATTGCAATGGTTATAGTTCCGATATGTTTCAGCAACATAAGGGCCCGCCATGCCGGCTCTGACATCATCTACCTATATAATACCTATTTCAAATCCATGAAAATACGAAAATTAAATTCATATTGTTCACCATAACGAATCAGATCGTAATAGCACAATACCCTTCTCGCTCGTCGTCATCTACGATAATTGTAAGAGTTGATTTCAAACTTAAATAAATTCATTGACCATAGTGAATTGCATTAGAACGCATGGATGCCATAGCCGATTTCAAAGAATGCATCCAACATTCGCTGGCATGTTTGGCTGTCCATCATCGACTTTATGTTCAAGTCCGTTGGTTTATCGCGCGAGCCAGAGACCCACCATTGTGGCACGTTCGAATATTGCACTCCGTCGTTGAATACCGACCAAACCGTGTCGTCTTCTACTTGGCGAATTCACGTTTCTGACGTTATAAAACGCAGCTCAGACTCCGGCATCTGCTCGAAATTAAGATGGATACGTTGTCTCGTCTAATTTATCATATAAAGCGCAGTATAGAGCTCGGGCGGAACGAAAATGAAATTTTTGTCCGCTGCGATTTTTTCAATGAAAATGCATGCTTACTGTCGTGGAACATGTCGGAAATGATGGGGAATTCCATAAGCTACAATCCGAATATGGTTCCAAAATTTTTCTCGTCCATTTTATGTATTATTTTTCGATTCCCCCGTCATTTCACCGTGGAAAATATCTAATGACGGGGGAATCGAAAAATAATACATAAAATGGCCGAGAAAAATTTTGGAACCATATTCGGATTGTAGCTTATGGAATTCCCCATCATTACCGACATGTTCCACGACAGTAAGCATGCATTTTCATTGAGAAAATCGCAGCGGACAAAAATTTCATTTTCATTCCGCCCGAGGTCTATTCAGGCCTTAAGATCTGACGGAGCGTCTTTACAGCAAAAAAAAAATGGATAATGTGCTGTTAAATTGGCCAGTGATGACTTTATTTTCATATCCCTGCAATCGCGTATAATATGTTTGTAACGGTGGGATGAGGATCATGTTTGATTGCAGCAATAAGGTGAATAGGTGTGGGTGGAATGATGATTTGACTAGACGGTGGTGTTGTTTCTGACAGTTTTCACTAGAGCTATGTCAATGGAAATTGCTGGTTTATAGATAGCCCTATAGTGATCTTGTGCTATTGAGTCATTCTGATAGAAACCTCGTGTTTCCTATGGTCCGTGATAAAACCAACATCTCAAAAATCAGATACATACGTACTGGGAAAAGCTTCTAGAACACCGGGGTAAAAAACATACGTTTTTCAGAAGAAGTCCTTTGAATTGGGAGTTCCTTATTTTTATTACTAAATAAAGTATGTACACTCATATGGCATTAAATTTAACCTATTGATTAGAAATGAAAAAAAAAATCATTAATTGTGTGTTCTACTGAACATTTCCATACGAGCTCCAGGTCACACCGTCGATTATTCAAAACGAACTGAAACTAATTCCATTTTTTAGGAAATTCGAACAAAAAATACCGATATGAAGAAAAAGCATAACCCAAAGAAAAAAGGTTAAAAACAACATTCTGATACTTAGCCGATAAGCCACCTAATTGAGTCATTCGACCGTTGAAAATCACCATAAGGAATGCAACAAAACTCAAATAAATTATGCATGCACAAACTTTATGTAAAAAAGGCTCTTCGAAAAGATATACGAGTATGCATCCCCAAACAAGATACACACAAGATCAAGATAAACCACTAATTCAGAAAAGAACGCGCGATGCCCTTTTGAACCTCTGTGTATGCGTATCGTACACTCTCGTATGTTTGAGATCTACATATGCCCATCTGTTGTCCAGCCATATCCATACAATCAGGCCAGACCAAAATCTTCTTCGTTTGAGTAGAGAAAAAAATAAGCTCAAACCGAAAAACTATGTGAAAACATAAGCAACATTTATATTGTGTGCATCGGTGAAATAAGATCGAACTGATCATAAATTCCTACGGGATCGAATCGTGTCGTATCTATGGGATATTTATCGATTTGGACCGGCTATTTGTTATCGAAACGTTTTGTATCTGTTAACACGTTTGCTTAGCTTCGATTCTTTTTGGACGATAAACTGATCGAGTTTTTTTTAAGAAACCGATGTGCGACATTATTTTTCGTTTAACCGATTTTTTTTGTGAGATTAGTAAATTGTCACATGGATGATAAGAAACACATTCGATTTTCGTAGATAGTTAAACCCGAAATTGATATTTAAATTTAGGAGAAAATATTTCAATAGATATTAGGTGCTTTAAGTGATAATTATTGCTTTTAAAGGTGCTGATAATGCATTGTGATCAATATGCTGATGATGGGATAAATAAATGAATGTGATCTTCAGTTGATGAAAAACCTTAAATAGATTTATTGTAACTCCAAATAACGGGATATTTTTTTTATTCAGGCATCAGTGATTACTGGGATATTTGTATTGATTTTAAATGATTTTAATTATTTGTCCGTTAACTATTTCCGTACATGTGCGGATAGGAAATATATATAGAGCTTGCAACATTATGTACACTCCAAAATGATATGCAATGTAACCTTGATTCGAAATTGCCTATAAACGGCTGAGTTAACGCACCATGGCCCCACAAGGGGCTATACGGTACTAAGAAGAATTATTTATCCACGATTACTCAAAAAGATTGAGTGGTACGAAAACGAACATATAACTGGAAAAACATGTCGGTATTGTAGGCTCTTCAAACATTGATATAGGTACTTCAAATAATTTAAATAGATTCCTAAAATGTATAAGGAGATGTTATTGAAATCGGATGCACACTCGACGTCAAAAGTTTTGGGCCACTCACAACTTTCGAGATCAATCCCAATTTTCTCAAAAAGTATAAAAGTTACAACTATGAAAGTTATATCTACAGGAAGTGCATTTTATGACAATTAAAATGAGTGGAGACACATTGTGATTTATTAATTTATGAAGCGTTTATTAAATGTTTTACAAATAAGAGACGTTTCCAGTCGTTTTCCGTTCTTGTAATCACCAAGTGAAAAGCTCAAATTTAAGCTGAAAACAAATTTAAAATTTAAAATAAAGTAATTGGTCAGTATTCAGTGTTCCCCTTCCATTGCTCGAATAACTGCTAGCATCCTTGTGTTCGTAGACCTCACGAGGCTGATGATGAAGTCTTGGGAAATTGCATTTCAATCCTCTTCAATTGCGGAACGCGGGCTCGAATCCGACGTTTCAGCTTATCCCATAAGTTTTCTATTGGATTCGAGTCCGAGCTTTTAGCTGGCCAATCCATGGGACGAATGCCGACGTCACCATGAGCAACATGTGGCCGTGCATTATCCTGCATCAACTGGATATTATAATCTGTATAATCTGCGTAAGATATCAGATATCAGGCGAGATGCCGCCCAGACCATTACAAATCCTCCTCCAAAATCAATAGATTCCGCGATGCCACACTGAGAATAACGTTCTCCAGGGCAACGATGTACTCTTTGACGTCGATCACTTTGATATAGACTCACCCTGGTCTCATCAGTGATGAGTACATTACCCCACTCTTCTAACGTCCAATCCCTATGCTCTCGAGCGAATACAAGTCGTGCTCGACGGTGGGCTGCCGTTAATTTTGGACCTGCTGCAGATCTCCTTCGAGTCAGGTTCCGCTCAGGAAGTCTCCTTCTAACGGTAGAATAACTTATAACCACTTGGGGTTCGTCACGCAGCTTTTGTTGGACTTGAACTGCATTGAGGCGGCAATTTCGCAGAGGATTGAGTTGTATATAACGATCACCTGCTGCTGATGTAGCCTTAGGTCTACCCGTAACTGGACGCCGATCGAATGATCTGTCTCTGAGAATCGTCTGTAATATTTTTTGTGCTGAATTCCTAAGACAGAATATTTCAGAACTCTACAAATGATTTCATAGTATATTGTTATGGCCACAATGCATCGAAATGGAGCTATAGTAACATCATTCAAAATTAAGTGTAACAAAGAATTAAAAGTAATTTTGACGTTTCGTAACAGTATGTTAAAAATAAACGTGAATAGGGGACCAGCAGTAAATAACATTGTTGCGCACATTTTGCTGAAAAATTCAGAGTCCTAGCTTTCTGCGTTCAAAAGATACACCCGCTCAAAAATCCGACAAAAATAAATGGCAAAGAAGATCCACGCGCTAACGGGGCCAATTTTGCAAACAACCTTCGGTAGAGGGTATCAGGGAAAGGGAGTTCATGCACATAGATAGAGCATCTTGCGGCGCACATTTTTCTAGTCCTAGCTATCTACGTTCAAAAGTTACAGTTGTTCAAAGGACTAAAAAATTGCGAACTGGGACCAAACGCAAGCTGGGTTGATTAAAAAAAAATGATAGCATTCCTCTATCACGAAACTGATGTAGCGCATATTGTAGCGCACATTTTGCTGAAAATGTTTGAGTCCTAGGGCGACCAATCTAAATGGGGCCCGATTTCCCAAAATAGGAGGATCTGGAGGCCGATATTGAGCATATGGCGGAGCACATTTTGTTTTCAAAGTCCTAGGTGCAAACGTTTAAAAATTACAGCTGTCCAAAGATGCGACCAAAGGACAAAAAAATTGCTAGCGCAAACGGGTCCACTTTGCCTAAATTGCTGTATTATTTAACTAACTTTGGCGCTTCTTACCATTAAGGCAAGATATTCTCGTGTTGCGTCCTGAAAGTCATGATCAATATCCACGCATACTTTCCCGGGAAAGATCAAAGAAAATCGCTGAAATTTATAATCAATTGAATCACATGCACAATCTTACCTTACGGTCATATTCACTGACAGTTTATTGCACCCCAAACACACAAATTGACCTATACATCTTTGGAATCTTCTTCAAAGTGTGAAAATCTTATTATTTTATTACCAACAAACCGATTCTTAACCGAAACCTATAAAACCATAAACTTTTATTCGTTCGTTGCTCAAATATAAAATATACGAGCGTATCTTTTGTTAAACAAATTTATGACACACAATTTTGAACTTATAAAATCAACACCTCGCTGGCGTAACGGGCGCACAAAAACGCAGTTATCAGCTCATAAATTGCAACGTTCACCAAATTTTCACGAAACGCACAATACATACATACATAATTCATTTGCCCTCGCGTTAAAACGGGTTTTTCCTAACCTGTCTTCTATGTCGTTTCTACGTATACGTTTGATCGTGAACAGCCTGCCGAAATAATTCCCGGGATCGGATAACCTTAAACAAAAGAGAATGTATAACGACGAAAACTCGCAACCGATATGACTAGGTCAGAAGGTACAGGTATACCGAATTGAAACATCAAATGTCTGGCGGTTTCACTAATCGCCAATCTCACCTGACAGCATTAAGGTAATTTCTCAATTTTTAAGGACACGTGAAATATATGGGGAACATTTTTATAGTCGATTGTGTAGGGGAGAGGTGTGGTGAAAGGGTAAACATGAAACAAAATTAGGGCATAAATTGAATGTTCAATCTTTTTCCATTTTTGGGCTTTTGAAGAAAATTGCGAATTTTATATTTAAAAGCGGCATTTTGGAATTTTTGTAAATGTGAGTTTTGACATTACATTCCTTCCTTCTCAGGACCGTATATATCCCCATGCGGGGCCATGGTGCGTTCACTCCGCCGTTTATATATATATTTCGAGTCAACGTTTCATTGCATATAATTTCGAAGTGTATATAATGTTGCAAGCACTATATATTTCCTGTCCGCACATGTGCGGAAATTTTGGACCACGACGAGAGTCCATCTCCGGACCTCTAGATTGCTAGCATCGTAGAGTGCGACTTAACCAAGTGAGCCACAGAGCGTGTTGACATTATACATTACATATTCGAAATCATGGTCTCTTTCAACGATTCAACCACATGATGCGCAACCACTGTCACCGGTGACCATGATTTAAGACCATAAGAAAATGTTCAAAAATATTTATCCTTTTTCCATCACCTCCAATTTCCCCTAACAAACGCACGCAACCTCTATTAACTTAGGGTCTTCAATCAACCCGTGATCATGACCATAAATTTATCGTGACCGATTTCGCTGCTCACGATTTCTGATCCCGATAATTACGTAGGTTGTGCCTTTTTAGCCCTAAAAACTTGAGAAAAAACAACAGACGGCATCCTAATAAACATGTTCAGGTGACTTAGCTCCGTAGTTTTGTTGTTGGTCGTCCATCTACCCCTAAAACCTATTTTCGAAATTTTAAACCTCTGTGCAGGTTCTCCTATACCCGAGGGTACGATAAGATCTTGATCTTTTCCAACCTTCGTCTATTCGATTAAGTCGTTGGTCGCTCGTCGCATTGCGTCATCAAATATTCAAGAAAAGGTGCGCGAAACAAGAGCCCAAAGAATGATGTTGATTTTTAAAGACGATACAATCGCGCGAGTATTTAGGTATTTAGTGAAACAACATTAGAAAATTTGAAAAATTTTGGATTTATCAGAATGAGATCGATGTTTTTTTTTTCTGGGGATGATGCCCGGGAATGTGTACGCGTTTAGCAACAAAACAAAGTGAAACATGTCAACAGGACTTGAGTGTGTTATTAATGACATTACAAATGAATTGCATAAATTTATTAGGCGTCCGTTTTGTGATTGTTATCTCTGGAGTGTTTTTGTTTATTTTTGGCCTTTTTTGGAGATTAATTGAGTATGTACAAACATAGATTGATTGGATCTTTTCGAGGAAATTCTTGGAGATCTTCTTAAGTCATATTGACTAAGTATTTGTTTTAAAAGAAAGGCAAGGGTTCTTAATCATAACCTAATTAAATCGATTTATACACAAACTGATTCTCTGTCCACACATAATTTAGGAAACGTTTTATGTTAGCAAATAGCAAGACCATGCTGTCTAGCGAAAATTTGTCTAAACGGGCTGGGACTCTGAAAAGTTCAGCAAAATTTGCGCCGAAATATGGTCCTATTATAGACTCTAAAAAAAAATAGGACAAAAAAATCAGAAAACTCAGAAAAATTATTTAAAATTATAACATTAAAAAAAACGGGAAATTTATAACATTCAGAAATTTTTAAAAATCAGAGTGTTGCGCTCTTCTCGATTTTTTGTTTGTTTGTTCATGAGTCGAATCTTTAAAGAACTGAAAGTTTCCAGTTAGGACTATGAAAATGTCAGCGAAATGTGGACTGTAACACATCAGCTCCTTGATCGTCTGAAAATATTTTTTTTTTGCAAAATTTACACCGTTTGCTCTTGGTCCCGTTGGTCAGAAAAGTAAAAAATCCTGAAAATTGAGAAAAACTTTAAAAAATACCGAAATTTAAAAAGGATTAGAAACATTTCGGAAACTTTGCGGTTTTGCGGTTCTCCCTTTGCGTTTTTTTTCTGTGTTCATGGGTCGCATCTTTGAACGGCCGAAACTTTTGAACGCAGTCAGCTAGGACTCTAGGTAATTTCTCCAAAACGTGCATCGCAAAATGCCCTAAGTCCCGTACAAATATTTTCGTTTCGAAAAATTGATCCCGTTTGCTCTTGCTCTCCCTTGGTCGAACTATTTACAAAATCCAAAAAACTCAGAAAATTTGAAAGTTTATAAAATTTTTAAGAGTTTTAAATTTTTCAGATTTTTTGAATTGTTTTGAATTTCATACCAAGGAACCATGAGCAAACGGGATCAATCTTTCGAAATGAAAATAATAATTTAAAAATTTGATAAATTTTGTAGAAACCTTATAGCAATATCAATTGCATGATGTCTTCTTTAATGCATTCATGCTACTTAATTCGGTAGATTCATCAGACAAATGTTAGCAAATTGTTGCAACCTGAATTACTACCCTTCCGACAAATGTCGAAATAGGAAAAAAATAATTACAAATTTGATGAAACATTCCTTTTTTCAAGTAAAAACACGGCCAATAAAAATACTATAACTACATCCCTAACAAAATCAACAAACAAACCCCGGTAACTTCTTAAGTATCTTCCGGCGAAAGTTAAGGATCGGTTTTTTATTCACTGTTTTCTCCTTTCTGTTTGTTCAAACACAAACTGCTCAATTCTCACTTTCGCGAAATACAAAACATCTCACAGGCTTCTTAACGACTTTTCCATCAAACTCAAACTCTGAGCTCCTAGCTGTTCTGTCCGTACGTCGGTCGGTCGTCAGCCGCTGACGATGACGACACCCTCTTCTCATTGCCACTTTTCACTTTAGGTATAGTATCATGAAATGAAAACAAATCTAAAACTTTTCTACAACAATACGCGAGTAAATTGCAAGCGCATCCTTGCGACTGTCGGTGGCAATCCGTAGACCACGCTGATGATGTTGATAACCCAGGGGATCAATTTCGTGTTTTTTTTTCATATTTCTTTTCTATCCCGTTCGTACAGAACGAGAACCTGACTGCGGCCATTCAAGTCGAAGTGTTCTAATTAACCCCTGCGGGTTTCGAAGCCAGACAGGCAAATTTATTTCACACAGAGCGTACATATCCTTAAGAGTGTTGTTTCGATGCAAGTTTTGCTCGAATGCTGTGTACGTCTTCGGCAACGTGTTACGAAAGACACAACAAGGAAGAGGGATTCAGCCAAAGCAATTTAATTAGGGAAGAAAACTGCAACTTGGCTTCCTAGTTACACGTACACCCTGCAACACAATGCGTGGCTGTAGCCATCATGAAATTCTGCCTAATTTTGTTATCTTATTTTCTCCGGTGCTGTGTACTCTACCTTTGCCATTTATCCTTACCGTTTTGTGCGTTCAATTTTTATTCATGTCCTCTGTGTAATATACGTTAGGGCGCTGCACTTGTCGTCTAAAGGGGACTTTGATTGTTCCTTGGAAAAATACCACACCAGGGGATGACTGCACGAAGAAAATCACATTTTGGGCGTTATTTATGACCCCAAAAAATTGATTAAGGACACGATTCACAATGCAATGAGATTTGGTTCGAGGAGCCGCTCATCTCCCCGGTCGTAAAGGTTTCGATCACAGGGGTCAAGTAAACAGAAAAGGTACTTTATATGCCATCATGGTGAGAGAATGTTTGTGGGGTTCTCGGTCCAGGCCGTCTTGCCGTTGAGCCATATGGCAGTCTCACGAATATAACAAAACATTGCTCCCTTGCATAGTAATTGAACAGGAGGCGGAGGCGGTAATGAGTGTTTTGTGTTCCATTAATACTTGGCTCTGACATTAAACAACCTCCACAACCTTCAATGTTTGTCCTGGTGCAAAATGGGTGGTAGATGGATCTATAAAGAAAACAGCATCCTTATGGGTTCGGGTCGAAAAACAAGGCTCGTCGAGCTGTGCCGGAGAGGGCGGAAGACAATGTCGATTGTTGCAACGAGCTATACCTATATACATACAGTCAAGAGAGATGAGACAAAATATTTGCTGATTTCCTGAATGTGTTAGCTCAGGACTTAAGATGAGAGAGAATTGACTTGCGTTAAGAATTTGATGGGATTAATATTCTGCTAATGGCTGTAATAAAAGAGGTTTTTAATTATGATTAATGACTGACTTATACTATACTATGTTGTGCAATATCACACAAGTCAGAAATGTGCGGGGAGAGCATTAGCATTTTGCTAGGAAACGATCCATTCTGATTAAATTAATTAGCACTAAGATTTTGTGTGCGGTGTGTAAAGTTTATGTTAGCAGAAGAAGTGTGATGTCTTATCGGTGGTGTATTTTAAATGTACACACCTTATCGTTTGATAGGGGCGGAACGCGAGCGTTAAAATAAATGGCATTAACTTGGATTTATACTGTTGCTTTCAAGCATTAACGATCGTTTTAAAACGTAATTTAAAATTAACTTTCGCAACTCTTTCGTCGCAGCCGTTACAGAAACGCTATTTACTAATTTTTGGCTCCTCTTAATGGCATCTTTAAAATATTTAAGGGCCCCGTCATGGGGGAGGGAGTACATGAATTATATTCGGTTGTAAAAGTATTTTTTTTAATTTAATGAAAAATGGATTTTAACTGCCTGTTTTTAGAGATATACGAAAAAAAATACTATAATGACAAAGTTAGGGTATATTCACTCTATGAGCAAAGGGTATAAAAAGTCAAGCCCCTAAAATCCTTTGTTGGTCAATTCTACAGGGCATCCGTTGATAATTATTTCATAATACCGATCCACTTCACCTTACTTTTTATGTCGGTATTGCATATTATACAGCGACTTCGCATTCTGCACATAATTTTCCTGAACTGCCTCAGTGATCGCATATATGATATGTATGAAACCATAGTTCTCGAAGCTATAGAAATCAGTGGCGTGCACTCCATATATGCAAATAAGCAGTGCATACCCTTTCATTTAAAAACATTTTCTTCATACAAGTTCATGAAAATAATTACGTGTTCACTATTAATTCTTTCCTCAATAAATGTACCAGCGCCATCTTTATATAAATAGTGTAGGTTCCACTGACCTCGTTTTTTCGCCGACACTAGAGTATGCTCGATAAGCACCATTTCGCCGTGCTTGTAATCTCCATACGAATTGGAAAATTTCAACTGCAACAATGTTGCAGGTTTATATGGTGAAGAGAAGCACGCCTGCCTTGGCGTTGGCGAACAAAGTTGACGGACGAACGATGACTATAGCACAAGCGGCGAAAAATGTCGTGATAAGATTTGAGCAAAGGGAACCAAAGCGGAAATAAACAGAAGGTCCCAAAATGTGTCGTTCAGTTTTGACAAAATGTTTCCTTTGTTTGTTTTTTAATATTTAAACAATGTTGAAACAGGAATTTATTATTTTTTGAAAGAGAATATATTTTACTAATCAGAAACAAATTATAATGCACATTTTTGTACGGGGTTGGTTGAATAGCTATGTATGCATTTTGTTAGTCACACTGTGTTATGTATACCTATTACAAAAGAAGGTTTGTATGCCTACAGTTTACACATTTGAGAAAATCCATAAGTCTTACAATACAATGCGAATGTTTGTATTTGTTTGATTGATTTAAATAATTTTCAAGCACTGTTTTGTTAACGTTACAAAGTTTTTTTATTATACTTATTTTAGTGCTTTCTAAAATAAATTAGGCGGTTTTTCCTTATTTTTAGCTATCCTGAGATTACTCAATTACTTAGGAAACACTTGATGTATATTGATATATTATAAGAAAAACCATTCTCTAGTTAATAAGTTCCAAGGCCTAATCTAGTACATAATTACTATATTGTAATAGATATTAAGTCAATGTCAACCAGTCAGTTGTCATCTAGCTCCGGTCCAATAAAGACACTCACTCTCAACAAACATAACTGTTTTCATTTCCGTGTCCCGTATAACATCAGTCCATACAGAATACCACATGGCGCAGTCGGTATAAAATCGAAAAATATCTGATAAATCGGTTTTGTGAAGTGAAAGTTAAATATAAAAACGGATAAAATCACGTGAAATTGAAAGTTTCACAAATTAAATTTCGCGTATGGGAGTGAAAAAGATTAAAAAAGTTGAAGATAGACTCCCAAAACCTCGTGGCAGACCGCCAAAACGAGTAAAATACTTAGTGAAATACGTGGAAAGCATGGATTATATCCGAAAAGTTGAGCCGCTCAACACACGGGCAAGTAACATGGCTGAAAGTTGGCGCATTTTTTGGCAAAATTATCAAATATTTGCAACGGCCGCCGAAATTGAGTCAAAAGCAGAAAACGTGAAAGTGGCTATATTTTTAAACGCCATCGGGCCGCAGGCAGTTGAGATGTTTAACACATTCAACTTGACTACAGAAGAGGCTTCAAAGTACGATATAGTGACAAAAGCCTTCGAAAATTATTGCAAACCAAAGAAAAACACAGTTTACGAAAGTTACAAGTTTAATAAACGAAACCAGGCTTTTGGCGAGCCTTTCGACATTTTCTATATGGATTTGATGAAACTGGTCAAAACATGTGAATTCGGGGACCAAGAGCAACGAATGGTGCGAGATAAAATTGTCCTGGGTACCGCCGACAAAAACCTGCAAAAGAAGCTGCTAGAAATCGAAAACCTGAGTCTAGAAAAAGCCGTGGATATAGCACGAGCTGCAGAAGCATCGCATGAACAAATTCGGAATCTGCAACAAGGAGAGTCGAATGTGCAAACGGTAAAAAGTGTTCCAAATAAAAAAATGTACAATGCAAATACTAAATATAATTTTAATTCTAATTTTAGGAACAAAAATAATAATACAATAAATGGAAAGATATTATGTACATATTGCAAGCAGCAACACGAATATCGAAATTGTCCGGCGTTTGGCTTACATTGCAAAATCTGTAACAAGAAAAACCACTTCGCGGTAGCCTGTAAAACAAAAATAAAAGAGGTACGTGAACTCCAAAATATGAATAATAGAATAGTAGAAAATGTTAGTAATGATTTATATATTGACGTTGTTAATAATAATGTTAATTCACGATCTTGGATGGAAAACATAAAAATAGAAAACACATTTATAAAGTTTAAATTAGATACGGGCGCGGACATTAACGTATTACCATACGATATATACAAATTATTTGACAACGCAAAATTAAAACAAAATGAATCAAAAATTAAAGCGTATGGAGGTACTATTTTGGAATGTATTGGGAATATAAAGTTTAGATGTGCAGTCAGAAATGAAATTAAAGAAATTGAATTCGCTGTAATAAAAAATGGAAATATGCCCATATTAGGCTTAACTTCATGTATTGATTTAAATTTGGTAAAAAGATTAGATACGATAACAAATTTTTCGAATAAATCTGAATTCATAGTACAAAATGTTGATATTTTTGAAGGGTTAGGAACATTTGTTTCAAATTTTAATATTGAAGTGAGAAATGGTGTTCAGCCGGTTGCAAAACCAGCACGAAGAATACCACTTGCTATAAAGGATGTAGTAAAAAGTGAACTAAATAGATTAGAAGCTATAGGAATTATCGAGAAGAACGATAGTCCTTCCGAATGGATTTCCAATATTGTGATTGTGGAAAAGCCCGGTAAAAATATACGTATTTGCCTAGACCCAAAGGAACTTAACGATGCGTTGAAGCCCATCAACCATCCGATACCATCCTTCAACGAAATATCGGCAAAACTTGCTAATAAATCAATTTTTTCAGTACTTGATTTAAAAGATGGTTACTTTCAGGTGGAGTTGGATGAGAAATCCAGTAAGCTTTGTACTTTTAGTACCCCATTCGGGCTATATAAATATAAAAGGTTACCATTTGGTATAAGAATTGCCCCAGAGGTATTTCAGAAATATAATGAGAGAAATTTCAGCGATATAGAAGGGGTGTCGATCTATATAGATGACATTTTAATAGCTGCAGATACTGAGGAAAATCATGACAAAATTTTGAAACAAGTTGTAGATAGGGCAAGAAAATTGAAAATCAAGTTCAATAGGGATAAGGTTCAATATAAAGTGAACAAAGTTAAATTTCTAGGACACATATTGTCAAAGGATGGGATAACTTGTGATCCCAGTAGAGTCAAAGCCATCCAGAGTATCAAGCCCCCACAAAATAAAAAGGAGCTACAACAATTACTTGGTATGATAAACTGTGTTAGAAATTTCATACCTCATCTGTCTGAGTTGTCAACTCCTTTGTTAGAACTGTTACGTAAAAATGTTTGCTTTAAATGGGAACAAATTCACACTACTTGTCTAGATAAAATAAAAGACATTATTGCAAGTGCTCCAACTCTTAGTACATTTGATGAGAAACAGCCAATCACTGTCCAGGCAGATGCATCAAAGTATGGATTGGGAGCATGCTTACTACAGAATGGGAAACCTGTACACTTTGTGTCGAGAAGTCTTTCTGACACAGAGAGGCGCTACTCACAAATTGAAAAAGAACTTTTGGCTATAGTGTTTGCCTGCCAAAGGTTCCACTACTATGTTTATGGTCATGTCTTCAGTGTAACGACAGATCATAAGCCACTTTTGGGCGTTTTTAAGAAGGAATTGTGCAAAATTCCTAACGCTCGTTTACAACGAATGTTGTTAAGATTGCGTAAATACAATTTTCAAGTAGAATTCAGCCCTGGCAAGTACATGTACATTGCAGATCTTTTGTCGAGAAATTTTATACAAGAAGAAAGCATACCTGAAATTCCTGACTTAGATTACATGGTTCATACAATCAACGTTAGTGAAAATAAAAAGAAGATGTTCATCACTGAAACGGAAAAGGATGAAACATTAAACCTGTTGAAAAATGTATTGGAAAATGGATGGCCAACCCAAAAAACCAAATTAAATGATAAAATAAAATATTACTGGAAAATGAGAGATTCTCTCATACTTGAGAATGGTTTATTATTCTTAAATGATCGTTTAATTGTGCCTAACACAATGAAACATGAAATTTTGCAACTTTTGCACCAATCACATATGGGCATAGAAAAAACAAAACATAGAGCTAGAGGGTTAGTTTACTGGCCAGGAATAGATCAAGCTATAGAAAATATGATAGCTTCTTGTAATACTTGCCAAAAATTTCGTAGCAACAATATTAAAGAGCCTTTATTATCCCATAACATACCAGATCTACCTTTTAATAAAATTGGTATAGACATAGGTGAAATAGGAAAAGATCTATTTTTAGTAGCAAATGATTATTTTTCAAAATATTTGGAGATTATACCCATTAAAAATAAATCAGCTACTGAATTAATAGCGAAATTAAAATTCTTGTTCGCTACACACGGTCTACCGAAAACAATTGTAGCGGATAATAATCCTTGCAATTCATATGAATTTAGGAAATTCTGTGCAGCTCATGACATTGAAATAGTAACAACTAGTCCTAACTACCCTCAGTCAAATGGATTAGCGGAAAGATCAGTGCAGACAGCAAAAAATTTGATCATCAAAGCTAAAGACGCGAAAGAGGAGCTTTGGTTATCGTTACTTGAATTTCGTAATACTCCAATAAAGGGATATGACAAGTCACCAGCTGAAATACTAATGGGCAGGAAACAACGCACATTATTACCACTTCGAACAGAAGTATTTAAAAAACAAATATTTAGCGATCTCCATAAAAAATTATTAAAAAATAGCTTTCAGAACGAAAATTACTATAATAAAAGAACAAGATTTAGAAAGGAATTCCAAATAGGGGAGGAAATATGGGTCAAATGCGGAAAAATATGGAAGAAAGGTGTAGTTAACGATAAACATTCCACTCCAAGATCGTATGTTGTTAAATTAGAAGATGGTACAATTTTGAGACGAAATTCATATTTTTTACGTTCAACCACAAAAACAAACATAAATGAATCATAAGCAATAAAATAAAAAAAAAAAAAATTATTTATATATACCCGTAATGATCGTAGTGATATTTGGACAGTTGCTGCTGCAATATCATTTAACTTAACCATAGAATCCGTGAATATTTACTGAAATAACAGAAGAAAAAAAAATAAAAATAGATTGTTGGAAATTATCAAAAGAAATTAGATTGTGAAAATTAAAGATATCTATGTACCAAATTGAAATGTATAAAATGTAATTACTGATATACGTTTGATAAAAAAGTGAATGTAAATTTAAAATATCTGAATTTGAATATTAATTATGAATTAATCCCAAAAAAGGGGAAGATGATGTATATTGATATATTATAAGAAAAACCATTCTCTAGTTAATAAGTTCCAAGGCCTAATCTAGTACATAATTACTATATTGTAATAGATATTAAGTCAATGTCAACCAGTCAGTTGTCATCTAGCTCCGGTCCAATAAAGACACTCACTCTCAACAAACATAACTGTTTTCATTTCCGTGTCCCGTATAACATCAGTCCATACAGAATACCACAACACTAACCTTCCTTTTTTTATTTCGACATATCAAAAAGGGTTTATACTCGTATTTATCATCTTTTCTTCGGTTTTAATTTTGCATACCCTTCACAAAATGGCTGTGCACGCCACTGATAGAAATAGCGTTGACCTGTAAAAGTCTGGTGATAAAGATGATCATTGTTATTAAGAGATACCCACAAGATTCACAAAAAAAAAGTATCAAGGTTATTTTGTTTGTAACAAGATTGTCAAATGCAAAATCCCCAAGACCAAAATATTCACACAGAATCTCCCAAAGTATTGGCTTAAACCTTTCTTCTTTTTTGCCTCGTTGTAGTCGGCCGTTCCGGCGGTAATGTCTTAAGCCCTACAGAAGTGGGATTATACAATTACTGTAATAATTCTGATTCCCAATTTCGTGGGTGCGAATTTTAACTAATTGTGACTTATCGTTCCATTCTATACACCAACTGCGGTGCATGTCTGTAGTATTTATGGCATGGCAACTTACCAGCTCTATGGGAACTACGCGGAACTTTGTCTGCTTGGAGGAGAAGAGCCCCAGCGGGAGAAATGTCGAGTTATTCAATTTCGGAAATGTCACATTGGAATCTTTGCACTGAGACTACGCTTCTTTTCCACCTCCTCCTATTAGCAGCCATCGCCTTCAGCTGGTCCCACGATTTACATATAGATTTTCCCTCTGTCTCAACAGACCTCCCGCAGGGGAGTCTGTGTCCTTGTGACACAGAGTACAGACACCGATTTTTGGTGAGTTGACACCACGTACCCGAGCAGCGCATGGTTGATACGCAATGGCGTGGATCTGTACAAAGACCTTTCAGGCGATAACGCTCCCGAGTCTTCTACAGGTGGCTCACGGCATGGCTGACTTTTTCCCTATTCCTTGGGAAAGGCAGTCATACAAGTCGAACACGACGCTGTGTTTCCTCGTAGGGGAGGAATCCGCTATAAGCGATCGTGTAGAGTCTCGGAGCGGCTAGTTAGGGAGAATGGCCTTGGTGGAAAATGCCTACGCGCCTATATCTAACTACACTGAGAAAAAAAATTAGAATGGTTATCTAAAGAAATAGTCGAATTCATCTAAAGTTCGCGTTGATTTTCAGCTTATGATTCTATGTAGTTGAAACAGCTACGAAGATATGGATATTTTTTCTATTCGTCATTAGTTGAAACATCTACTACATTTGCAAATTCAATTAATTTATTTGTAAAGACAGCTATTCATTATCTATAAATTGTTAAATGTTGGATAGCTAAATTGTGTTGAAGAAAAAAGAGCGATTGTTTGTAGTTAAATTTTATATTTGAATAGTACAATCAACAACTTTTGTGGAAGAATTGACTAAACTTTTTCTTCTAATCTTGCGTGGTTAAATGAACGAATTTAGTAGTATTTTCAGCTGCGAAGATTAGAGAAATCAGCTATTTCTTTGGTAAAACTATCTAAATTTAAGTCAACAACTTCACTTTAGATAAAAAGTCTAAACCATTTTTTTCAGTGTAGTTTGTGGATTGATGACCACACGGCCTGAGCGATACGAGTCTGCTTTAAGCAGACGAGGAGTCACAGGCATAACGATTCGTTAGGTCTAACCGAAAGGGGACCAAGGGATGATCACACCTGCTATTGAGAAATCTTTAGCGAATAGTCTACCTCGGGGATGGGCGAGTCCAAGGGACCATTTTGGCGTTGGTCTCGAGGGGGTTGTGGTGTTAGACAAGTCGACCAGCTAGAGTCGCAGCCTGAGGTGAGGTTCCAAAGTGAGGCACCCTTGCGGTAAAACTCCATTCCGACTTTAAGTCGGATAAAACCCGCCACCTGTAAGGGGGGAGGTATGGCCCATGGCTAAGGTACTCCCTACGGCAAGTGAAGTAGATCACACATCACTGTCTCAACAGACCTTCTCCATGTATTTTTGGGTCGTCCCACACGACGGCCTGCATTGGTTCCCTGAGGATTCCAGTCTAGAGCCTGTTTTGCAATGTTTTTTTTTTTGCTCTTTTCGAAGCGTGTGTGACCTATCCACTGCCACTCTCGCCTTTTGATATCTATATCTATCCTATTTTGGCGAGTAATTTTGAGGAGCTCGCCGTTAGTAATTACCTCAGGCCAGCGAATTCGTAGGATGCGTCGCAAGCACTGATTCACGCAAGCTCTTTTCGAAGTGTGTGACCTATCCACTGCCACTTTCGCCTTTTGATATCTATACCTATCCTATTTTGGCAAGTAATTTTGAGGAGCTCGTCGTTAGATATTATCTCAGGCCAGCGAATTCGTAGGATGCGTCGCAAGCACTGATTCACGAAAATTTGCAGTTTGGTTGTTATGTTGTTGGTCACCTTCCACGTGGAACACCCACATAAAAGCACAGATTTTACATTGCTTTCGAAGATCCGGAGTTTGGTATTTCTGGAGATGTTGTGGTTTTGCCAGAGAGGAATCAAACTGAAAAATACTCCTCGGGCTTTATTTATGCGCGACTCTACATCGGCATAAGCCCCACCATCCGCGGTCACTACGCTTCCAAGGTAAATAAAGTTCTCGACTTCTTCTATCGGTTGTCCGGAGATAGAAATGGTGCTTTGCCCTCCTGATGACAAGCTCATGTATTTAGTCTTAGCGGCATTAATTTTTAAAGCCGCACTTCCACTTTCACTGTAGACTATTAGGGCCTGGATAGACCTCGGGCGGAATGAGAATGAAATTTTAGTCCGCTGCGATTTTCTCAATGAAAATGCATACATACTGTCGTGGAATATGTGGTAAATGCTGGGGAATTCCATAAACTAAAATCCGAGAATGGTTTCACAATTTGTCTCTGCCATTTTATGTGTTATTTTTCGATTCCCCGGTCATTAGATAATTTCCACGATTAACTCGTCGTGGACAGTGAATCGGTTTGACGTTTGCAAAACTCACCACGCCCGACGGAGAATATGCTACAGAGTCGACTCATTTTCACGTTGAAAATGCATTCGGACAAGGGGGAAATTATTTTTTTTAGCTTTTTTTTAAGATGATTTAGGACGTAAAACGCCTTTGTAGCAATTTTCGAAGCTAAAATTTTAAATTCACCACGGTTTTTATGCCGGTTCATTACAGTTTCATTTTCATTCTGCTCGAACTCTATCCGGGGTTTTACATATGATTATTCCCGAAGAGTGAAAATAAAACCGAGACCGAGGCTAATTTCGGGCGCGGCCGAAATTTGAATACCCTTCACTCTCCTCGGGCTAAAAGTTTTTTTTGGGCGAACATATGACTTGTGTTCAATCCTTCCCCATTCTTTTCCTTCTGTGGCGTCGATAAAACAATATTTGTGTGTTTTTGTTCAAGTGGGAAAATAAAAATATTTACTCAGAAAACTTTATTGGGGGGGATACGGGAGCATAGAACGATTCCATTCGTTTTAATTTTTTTTTTTTGACAAGGACGCATTAAGTTTTTTTGAAATTGGTGTGGAAAAAATGTTTCTTAGAAGATCTAAAATGGGGGGTTGGGTTTGTATGGTAGCCCCATGACCCCATAGACCGATTCCATTCATTGTTACATATGTCTTATGGCATCAATAGAGATGCACTTTTACGAGTTTTGGTTGAAAGTGATGCACAAATAAAAAAGTTTTTCGTAGAAGAACTCAATTTGGGGGGTTGGGTTTGTATGACAGCCCCATGACCCCATTGTCCGATTCCATTCATTTTTACATATGTTTTGTGACATCAATTGACATGCACTTTTATGAGGGTTGATTGAAAATGGTGCACAAATCAAAAAGTTTTTCTTAGAAAAACTCAATTTGGGGGGTTGGGTTTGTTTGACAGCCCCATGGCCCCACAGTCCGATTCCAACGATTCTTGCATATGTTTTGTGGCATCAATAGAAACACATTTGTTTGAAATTGGGTTGAAATTGGTGCCCAAATGAAAAAGTTTTTCTTAGAAGAACCTAATTTGGGGGGTTAAGTTTGTATGGCAGCCCTATGACCCCATAGTCCGATTTGATCCATTCTTACATATGTTTTGTCTTATCAATAGAAACACATTTGTGTGAAATTTGGTTGAAATTGGTGCACGCATGAAAAAGTTTTTCTTAGAAAAACCAAATTGGGGGGGTTAGGTTTGTATG
Source organism: Microchrysa polita (assembly GCA_949715475.1). Taxonomy (NCBI): domain Eukaryota; kingdom Metazoa; phylum Arthropoda; class Insecta; order Diptera; family Stratiomyidae; genus Microchrysa; species Microchrysa polita. The sequence continues at coordinate 88,266,815 of OX454420.1, read as the reverse complement.
GCAGCCCCATGACCCCACGGTCCGATTTTAGCGATTCGAACATACAAACTGCCTGCAATTAAAAAAAGCATGTGTGCAAAATTTCAGCTCGATAGGTTTTCAACTGGCCGAGTAAAACGCGTAGCAACAGACGGACAGACGGACAGACAGACAGACGGACATCGCCCAATCGACTCAGCTCGTCATGCTGATCATATATGTATACATATTTTATATGGTCGGAGATGCTTCCTTCAATGCGTTACAAACTTCATGACAAAGTTAATATACCCTTTACGCTACGAGTGAAGGGTATAAAAATACAATAAAGGCGTGCCAGAGAGCAGAGAGTTGTAAGTTCAACCCGATAGTTTTGTGTAGGGGAAGTTAGTAAGTAGCCAAAATTGCCTAATTTTATCCAGTTGTCAAGATGGTAGATTCACATTTTCCACTATATACAGGAAAAAGATAAAGATCTTCTAATAGGTTAAACCATGTAACCTTGGGAAAATAATACAAGCTTAACCTAAACATTTTCACCTCTTCTCATTTTTTTATTGCACAACAAATATGAGTAGGTATTGGTATGGGTGCTACATGTCGTTTATTTTGCTAAGACTTACAAACTCCCCAAGAGTATTATAATGGATTAGCGCATAAGCACACAAGATAATCACTCATAATGGGAATCAACTCTTGCTCAGATAAAGCTATTACAATAAAACCCTTCGTGGTGCTGTCATACTTTCTTTTTTCTTGTCTTTTACCATTTTTACCTCGTACAAAATACCATACGGCGCTTAACAATATCCATATGTCTTGACGTCAAGAAGATTTTCTTATATACGATGAAGATATTATTACCTGGCTCTAAAATCTGAGCCAACCTAATAAACGGCAAATGGAGAGGTCTAGCACATTATACGATTCACCTGGACATGACCTGTACACACGGCCGAGAGCATGGTACATGGCAATTCTGAGGTCTTGGCTCTTGACTTTGTTTTTCTACTGTATTACAAGTGATTTTTCTTATGATTAATTTCCGATTATTAATTATCATATAAGATGCATCTGATTAACGTATAGTTGTTTGATGCTTAACATTAACACTGCCCTCACATTGGTGGTGAGTGGTTGGATGCTATCTCTCCGGCAGATATTGAGATATTTCCGTTACGATTAAAACGGAGAACTGTCTTATCTTGTCTATAGTTTAGCGTCTAGCCTCTAGCGACCTTTGGAAACTATAAAATGAATCACTCCAGACGATGCCTCTTCTCAAGTTCAGAGATCTAACTCATATGCTCAGAACTCAAACTGTGAGTTTAAAGGCAGATTTTTATTTTATGTAAAAAGCATAGAGGAACTCGACTTCGGATTGCTATCCTGTTTATATTTACGAGTATATGGTGGAAGGATTAACAATAAATAAATCCAACGACGTTGATTGTATTATAAAAATCTTTTCCATAATAGTCTAGGCACGATAATAGCCGACCAACATGGCGCTTATTAATTTTTGATTTTATTATAATTTTCATAATTGCTTCGCAGGAGCCCCATACCAAAAAAGAGAAACCATAACTATATGGCTGAACAAAATAGGGTAGTGGTAATTGTGAAATTTCACTCCTCCTACCTACCCTTGGCTAGGAAAATTCGCGAATCGAATGAAACAAATTTTGCGTCGTTATTGTTTAACAGATTTTCTTAAGTGCCTGCGGACTTTGAAGGATGACGTTAGGGCAAGAAATGGAAATTTTAAGATATCAAATTACTCCACGACAACGACTCTAGGCCATTCGTTTTAACACATTTCAGGTTAATGTGCTCGTGGTCAAATCGAAAACAGCATGTGCCATTTATGAGTTTTTGGAAGGGCAGTGCGGTTATACGGTTAATTAGAGTTTTGTTAAATTGAATATTGCATTTGGCACAAACTGGGGTGGGGATTGAGTTACTTTAATTCTATATAAGGGGTTTGTATTTAATTTATCTGTAGAAATTCCTATAGAATATAATTTCCCGAAAATGTATCACCTCTTGTTTTTTTTAACAGCGATCTTTTAATTTAATTAGTTAATTTTTTTAATTCAAATCATATTTTGAAATCGTACAGTTCGTTTTAATTGCGTGTATGCTTTTTATTTGAATGTGTGTTTATTTTTCTGAGTGTAGAATCTTTTATGGAAGCAAAATATACATTTTAGACATTTGCATCTTCTACAAAATCTACACTAAGAAAAATGATTTAGATTTTGATCTAAAGCAAAGTATGTAGTTAATTTAAATTCAGATAAAGAAATAAAGAAATCATGCTCTGTGGCTCACTTGGTTGAGTCGTACTCTATGGTGCTAGTAATCTAGAGGTCCGGAGATCGAATCTCGGCGTAGTACAAAATTTCTGTACATGTGCGGATAGGAAATATATAGTGCTTGCAACATTATATGCACTCTGAAATTATATGCAATGTAACGTTGACTCGAATTTGCCTATAAACGGCTGAGTTAACGCACCATGGCCACACATGGGGCTATACGGTAATGAGAAGAAGATATACATACATAACTCCTGTAAGTTCTATTCAATTCACCACTTTTTCGGTAAACAAAATAGATTTATTTATCTATTTTTCTCATATCTAAATACTAAAATCTAAATATCCCAGAAAGGCAACACAAAATTTGCAAAACATAATTATCTCTGTATTCGCCCTAATCGCGCATAATTCATCACAAATGAAAAACCAACAACAAAAAATGATCTATGGCACCGGTTCGTTTCCCACATATCCGTCATCAAGTTAAATGAAATGTAAAAAGGAACGAAAGGATATCCAATCGGTGCTTGAGATCTTCTGTTACCACTCCAGTCATTATCAACACTTGCTCTCTAAATACGTCCTGCCCTATATACGTGCATGGATGGTCCTGCTGTAAGGTTTATATATGTGCTGCACGTTATCAACCTCAATAATCTTACCTTTCATTTTTGTCAAATAGGCAAACAGCATTTGATCGTTTCGAACCATCTTTTCCGGCGACCAATGTGACACGGTTGCCAACGGCAATAGCACACGAAATGAAGAAAAAAAATAATTCTAGCCCATATACCTTAATGACCATATCCGGTTTCAAAAAAGGCAGCACGTCCCGAAAAAGGCCCAAACTTTGTCAGATACAATCTAATTACGTCGGCAATTATGAAATTTCGGATTAAGGAAGAGTCTCGACGACGACGACCGAAATTCGGAGAGAGTTGGAGAAATGTTTATGGTCTGGTGTGGCACCTTATCAGACAATTGCAATCGCTGAAAAGGGTCATCATCAGTTTGGTTGGCCATGTGGAGGAACTGTATTATAGGGTCGTTGCGGGTAAAAGTAGAAAGGATGATAGTATTTGGTCATTGAAATTGAAATATAATTTTGAAAGCTATCAGTTTCGTTTTGAAATTGCTGAGTCAACGGTGGAATGGGATGGAATAAGATGAGAACCTTTCGTTCACAACAAAGGAGAATGTTTCCATAAACAGTTTAGATTTATTCAATATGATAGGCAGCTACTTAATGTGAAATTCCTCGTAAGTCTCATTACCCTGTCCATGTCCATGCTTAATTTTTCCGCACAAAAAGTCTATAATACTAAGAGCTGGCATTTTTACCTACTATAGTACCTAGTAGTATAGTTAAAACTCCTCACTACGCTCGAGAATTAATAAAAATCTAATTCAGAACACTCTATAAAACTAATTATAAAATGTTTTTAGCGCCCTTGGCATGAGGTGAGAATGTGTGCACTGTCTAACGTAAGGACTATGGTTCCGTTGAAAAGTTCTCTGATGTAGCGCATCGTGAATAAAGGACATTTAGACGAAATCTCATTAACCGCCCTCGGTAAGCAGTCCGAATGCCCCATTTACACGCGACTGCCATGGTGGAACTCTTCTATGCTCAGGAGTGCAACATCGCACTATGCAGCCAGCGCAAATGTATGTTGAAAAATCAACAAAATGTTCTCTACTCTATGAAAAGCAGGTTGAACAAAAACTACTATGCGTTCTTGAGGTATTGTAATGTAATGACCTGACGCTGTCGCTATAAATCCTTGTTGTAGTAAACTCACTTCAACTTCGTAGGAAGGACACTAAAGGACATGTTGAGAGTGTATACTCTCTGTTCAGATGCAGGTGAAAGATTCAAACAATGTATATGGGTACAGTATGAACTGAAGCTCACCGATGGTAAGTAGGTTCATTAGGTTAAGAGCGAATCTGCTCTAATAAGCATCCTTTGTTGGGTAAACTCTAAATTATGCGAGCTTATCTGATTAGTTGTTGTATACAGTTGTGAAGTGCATTTATGGATCCTGTTGCATTAATGCGTTTATATATTGCATATTAAGTTGCAAACTGCTAGCTTTCCATTTAATAAGGCAAAAACAAAGCCTTAATGCTTTTAATAAAAAGCCCCATCGGCAATGAAATGCGACCTCCCAATAATTCCGCCATTACTGTTCCTATCGTTGCAGCAACAGTTTGCCATATCGAATTTCAAAGTTCAGTCTGATATGCTGTCAGGATAATTTGAAATGCAACGCTACCAATATTTGTCATTACTCACAGTAGGCTTGCAATTTTCTCGAATTATACCCTGCAAGCTTCAAGGGATTCCTTTCGTTCTAACAATCCATCGACATCCTTGCGTTTATACTAACGCATTCAAGTCGAGCGGATGATGCCACGACGACACTATGTGTAGAGGCTTCTTGTGATTTTCATCAGGTGCATTTCTAATGGAGCATACGTAATCCGTTTGCCACGTTGATGTCGTTGCCAGCTATAGATGTATTTAGAGCATAGCAACAGGGAAAAGTGCATAGCGTTCGAACAATAAGGATACGGTATGATTTTTCGTTCGAGACTCCAGATTAACTGCGCGACGGTATCCATGCATGATTGTCGCTGCAATTGTCGTTTGCTGACGATATACGATAGACGATCTCGTACGTATACAATTGTTTGCTTTAAATGCAATTTACGACAAGATTTATCCTTTTTCGCGTGAATTCTATTCATCGTGCTTTCTCTCGTCACGCGTGCAATCGTGAGCGGAATCTATAACATTTGCGCGAATGCAATTATGGCGACACTTTGAGCAAGTGTTGATGTGGCAATTTTTCACTTGTTAATGAGATGAGCAACCCCGAACGGTATGTACGGGTAAACAAAAAGGATTTGCTACCGAGGGAGTGTTGGGGGTTTAAAACCGATACGGGTATCCGTATGGTGGTTTGCTTAATGGAGAGTGCAGATGGGAGGATGAGCATTTAAACGGGCAGAATAAAACCTTGTAGAGGATTTTAAAATGTTATGAGGCCGTCGGTGGTCGTAGGAGTTAAGACCTCTTTTCAAAATGCTAGAAGTATACAGGGTGCCCCTATACTCATCACAGCCCACAAACGGTGATAGCACTAATTCAAACTCAAATTTGATTTGGCAATTAAGACGGTTTCATACAGTGGCGTAGATAGCTTTTCGTAGAGAAGGGGGATAATTTTGGAAGATTACTTATACTTTTATGGTTATCAAATGTTGAATTTCAGAATAATAGTTTCTGTATTTATTACATGTCAAATTAGCAGTTTTTTGAGAGAATTTTGGTTTAAAATAGATAGCAAACTTTGCCATTAGAAAAAAACTAAGTCATGAAAATATCGCATCGATAAATTTTGACTTTTTAACTACGGTGAGTGAATCCACAGTATTCCAATTTTCGTACAAATTGTCGCTACTGTGATTTGAGTATCAGAGCTGGTATATATTCGGTTAGAACAGTGGTTCCTAAACTTTTCGGAGTCATGCAACACCTAGCATCGCTTTTCTGGCCGGAACACCTCAAACCAGGGATTTACATAAATCATATAGTTATATGTCTAGAAGAGAGAAATTGTTAAGCCGAGAGCTCATTTGGAATGTACATATATGTGGACAAAGTACAGCTTTTGTGTTTTTAAATTGAAATTTTACGATAAATCAGAAATTCGTGAGTAGATATTTCTAAAATGTTCAAATTTGTAGGACACCGTAGCAGCTATGTATTTGCTATAAATTGCGAGTCCCTAGCTATCAGCCAATTGTTTGAAAAGCATATTAAAAATATGTTTAGAACTTAAAATTTGGACTATTAAACATTCGTTTAAAAAAATCGTAGAATTTTTTTTATTAGCGCAATATTAATCCTCTAATTTAGCCATTATTTAAATCCCAAAAACCTCGTCAAATACTGTGGGCATGGTTTATTTTCTGGTACACACTACTTCCTTTTCCATTTCATATAGTAGAAAGTTGTAAAATAAAATCGGTCGACGTCTCTGATGCTGGTCAAGTATTTTACAGTTAAGTTGATTTCCGGTACAGTGTAGCAGACTTCAGAATTTTAAAACATGCAATCATTTTTTCGTATGTTTTGTTTGCCTTTTTGTTGTCAGAAGCTCTTTCTAGATTTTTCCTATTTTTGGATATTTTCGCGAAATCCTTGAGAGATCTTCCCTAGAGTACCGCGGAACTCCGTTTGTTTGTTAATACTACATACTACATATCTTTCAATTTTGGTAATTTCTAAAATTTTTTTTAATAGAAAATTTAGTTAAAAAAATTATTCTGGTTATAGCTTTGAGAGTTCTTCCTATTAAATTCAATAAAATATGTATACGATAAAACCTTTCGTAAAATTTTAACTTAAGAAAAACAGAAAATAGAATATTGATAAACTCAAACAATAAAGGATGCTCAAAAACTGGAAGCAGTTTTGCGTCGTTTTCTCTTTATTTGCATTAGCTTTCCACTCTCCTGAATAAATCTGTATAATCTTTGCATTGTATATTTGCCAATCGGAAGTTGCGCTTCTGTGGAAGAGAACTCCGTGTTACACATTATTTTTAAATTTTTGAACCAAACATTAAGATTTTCCGGTAAAAAATTTTCAATCAGTGCTCACATTTAATTTTTCTAGTAGCACTTCTAGCTAGATTACTACAGTAGAGCTTGCCTGTGCGAAACTCCCGATCAAATGTGAAAAAGTAGGTCAACTGTAATGTAATGTTTCTATTCTATCGGTACGCTTCTTTTCTACAATTAAAATTTGACGAAGTACTAAATTTTTTATTGCAGTTCTGAAAATTGACTAAGGTTTTTATTAAACACTACACACGTTGAAAAATTCCAGAAAACGTACCTAAAGTTATAATAAAAATGTGTAACCGAAGGAGGGGGGCGTGATCCCCTTGACCCCTCCCCCTTATCTACGCCACTGTTTTACATGGAAGAGAACTTCAAGCAAAGTCAATCCCAAAACCTACTTCGCGGAATACTCACAACTCTGAAGGGGATTTTGCTTGGAATGACACTGAGTTTTAAATTTTTTTGGATAAATTTAAAAAAATAGACATTAGAGAGTTTTAGCTTTTCATTCGAAATAGTATGACATATGTAATTTGAAATTCCATATAAAAATTCGTTTCCTTACCGTATACGAAACAGTATATCATAATTTTGCATGTCCCAAGTAGGCATGGGTGTATTTCCGTATAGTTGATGTTGATGAATGCACATTGTCACATTCTAAAATTATTAAATTTTTAGCTGACACAAGTTTAAGCCTAAATGTTTAAAACAAAATTTAGTCAAAAAGATAAAATCAAAAAAATACTTTGGTGAATCTTAATACATCTACAGAATGACAAAAACTTAGATAACTTAAAAAGTCAAGCGCATTTTTAAGCTTGGTAAAATATACATTATAGCTCTTCTGGTTCCGTACCGATATTGAAGAGTGAATAGTGAGGAATTTCACGTTCGATGGCAGACTATATAGAAGGAATTAGTCGGCACGTTATTGAAACTACCGCGAATATCAAATAAATCCTATTTTTTCAAACCTTAAACAACAAATAACCATTATACAAAGATTAATCAACAAAATCAGACAAATCTCGTATTTTATCTCAAATACATATACGAGTATGTTCAATATAATTCTTCTTTCTTAAAAAAAAAACAATTTGGAAAATCAAATCGTCTTATCATCAAAACATACCGCATCTTTTTCCAAACAATTTGACGACACACATCATCACTCGCAAATATTGTCTTGCAAACAACACCGATCACAGAGGACACCACAAATTTCGAAAGTCATTGTGGGAGAGATCGTCTAACACAGTGACAATTACATTGAACATAGAATCTCGATGTAGATACACACAATATAATCTTCTAAAGTGTCCTTTCTATACATAAACGCCAAACATCAAAGATATGCCGCGTGTGACAAAGGACATATACGGTTGCCGATTAAAACTTTCCGAAGATTCAGTCGACACCTACGTCGCACGGTCACACCTGTATACCTCTCTCCAAAATCCGTTGTCGTGAAAAATAAAATCCTGTGTCATAGCAGACTTCGAAGATATCCTTGTGCATATGAAGTTACACACACATCATCGTGCTGACTCTACCTATATGTATAGATGAGTGCCATCCGATTGAATCTTTAAAGAATATATTGAAACGTCAAAATTATATAATACGACATACATCCATACATTGTATATCGATTGTTGTCCTTTGATACGACACATCAGCCAGACATAAAGGAACGCAATAGTCGCCCGGATCAAAGGTTCTATTCATATAATAGAGAGATATTCGACTTTGCTCTCGTTTGGTTGCGCGGTGCTAATGATGCCCCGCAGGATTTTTGCGGTTGCCTTCCGAAATTATTTCGGGGATGTTGCAACAATAGTCGCAAACGTATTGATCCTTTCATTTCGGCGTCGTCTTCGTCGTCTGAACGATTTCGGGCGTCTTCTTTGATGTGCGTGGACAAATAGAGATGTAAGAAATAATGTGGGGGATTCCTTTTATATGATTTTGGTTTTGGTTTAAAAATAAACAAAATTTATAGATTTGTAGCTGCAAGTAATTCTTCGAAAAAAAAAAAATAAAGAAAACAATTTTTTATGGAATAAATTCCCTCTCCATATTCGAATTGCGAGAAGAATGGAACCGCAAATCAATAAAATAAGACGTAAGTTCTGGGCTGAGATTGCTAATTAATTCTTAACCCAATTTTTTTATCCTATTTTTCTCACATTTCTGCCAAAGAATTGTACATTGAGAAAAATATTTTGTTTTGGTGTAGTATCACAAAAAAAATTTCGTTAAATCCCTGTAGAAACTAAACCGAATTGAAGTCGGAAATCAACTGTGATCGCTGATCGTCTTCTTATCTAAACTGAATATAGTAGGTATTCAAGGATCTAAATTTATGATTATACCTATATTAATATTAATTTTAGTGTTTAATATTTCTCTTGGTTATCATTCAGAGTAGTTGGATTAGATTGGATTGGAATTAAAATGAGGGAAAAGATAAATCACGAATTTGACTCTTGAGCAAATAACACTATTTTGGCATTACATTTACAAAAAGCAATTGGCTTCTATTTTGCTCTTATTCGCGACCAGAAGCCGCAGCATTTTGGGTACTCACTATCTGTATGCCAACAACACGAATTTTCTCATAAATAAATGGTCCATCATAAAAGCCGATTTTGAAATGACTTCCAACAAAAAAACCTTTGGCTCTGCTATAAAATTTTACCGATTAAAAAATGCCATTTTCATGATTTCATAGTCGCTTGCCTTTTTTACTGCATTTTATAATAATTAAGTTCTTTTCATCTTTTTATTGTCCATTCATTTGACCCGAAATACCGAGATGACAAAAAAAGCTCCTACAAAAGAACGGATTCTTGAACCCAGAGCACAGGACTCGCAGGGATATCTTCCATAGTTTTTGGTCGTAAAAGGAAGTTTATTAATGTCCAAGACGGATGAATGATTTACAGAGATTCGTGAGTTGCACTATGACTCGCACAAATATGTCGGAAACGGCTATAATTTGCCTCGGCAAAGGTAGCATTCCTTCCGAATGAATGGATGACAATATCTTAAAAATGTATATAGAGAAATTGTAGAGTGCAGCACGAAATGATGAAAAATCATATTCTGTGAAAATGTTATCGACGCGTGGAATAATCTGTTTAACTGTACCAACGAAATATTTTTTAGAAAATCTAACACAATTATTTTGGATTTACATATATGTATCTGACAGTCTGTCAATATGTATGGAAGATGACTGAAGGCTAATGATTGAAATGTGTGAGTCCAACATCATTTAATTGATACATACTTCTTAAAACATTTGATAGCTACTTTTCAAAGGACAAATATACTGATAGGACTATATAGGTATGATATATAAACGAACATCCTTGCGCAGTCATAAACTCAAGCTCGATTTATTAAATGCCCTATTTCTCCAGATTATTCCAATTCAAGTCAAATTGAATTAATTTTCAATATTACTATACAAACTATATGTATGCAAACAAACCTGAACCAATCGAACAATGGCCGAATCAAAATCGATACTATCGTTGCACGTAATTAGTGAATTGTTGAACAGTTAACGATGAGATTTCCATAAATGCTAATTACACACAGTGACTGAATGCTTGTTTCAATATTGCATTTCCAATATTTCAGGTATAGTAATATGTAAATCGCTGCAAGGTACAGTATAGTAGAACCACCCTCGTCAGATTTCCTCTGCTTGTTTTACTGATTTCTGTATCAATGCCCATGATCTAGATTTCATAATAATGTAACATTTATGTATACATAATACATACATTCATTGATTAAAACTATATGCTGAAAATTCGTCATAATTACGTTAAACCTCGAAATTCATGACAATATGGTAACTATCTCAATCGCTGCAGGTACATAATGCATAACTACATTACTATCAGGGTGCAATATTGTTTTGAAGTGACGCGAGTGCGGTTCTTTCTAGATTCCTATCAAGTTTGTAGAATCCAGGGGATCATAATTGCGGTGGAAAGAATGGGACAGTTGACTGACTGTGATAATTATGTTATGACGACTGAAACTGAATTCAACCTTGGAATTATTTAAATTTTCTATTTCCGACTTTGTCACAATGCGATGGGTGCAATTAGCCTAATGACAATGAAATTGAATGCAATTTCTGGGGAAATTCTGATGAGTTACCTATATACCTATAATAAGAGCTTGATTACTGATAAACCGCATCAAAACTAATGTCATACAGAATGAGTATTGATGTTATATTTCACCAGTAGAGAGAAATTGCAGAATTTAGTTGCAAACAAAATATGCGTATAAAAAACTTCATCAAAACAATTAAATTTTGGAGTTTCACATCGACAAACACCTCATAAGTACTAATAACACCATTTCAGCGCTTCAATTATTTCTAAAAAAACACTAGACCACCTCATGTTTTGGATAGAAAAAGAATAGTTCGAAAACCGTTTCTCCGAACGATTAAGAGATTTTAGGATTTGGTGGGGATTTAAACGATTATTCCATAAATTGCCATGACGACTATTGATACATAAGTCTGCACATCCGGGCAACAAAAGCCACAAACCCTCGACGTACATCCCTGTGTAGTAAAAACACAAACTTTTTGCCAATTTCGAAATTTTAATTCCAGTTCTCTTTTTCTGAGAGTAATAAATCATTAAAATTGTTTTCAAGTACGACTTCCTATTCATATAAAACAGCAAAAGAACAGGACAGCTCAATTTAAATAAGCTAAAAGATAAACTAAATCGGTAAAATTAATAAAAAAAAAGTAGGCTAATTTGACGAATGCAAATAGCGAGTACATATTGCAACAATGCTAACAATATTTTTGGGAATGATGAAAAAATGTTGTCCTTTCCTCCCTGAACGACCTTGAGTTTGCAAAGTGTGGTGGAGAAATTGTTTTTTTTTTTATTTCTTACGTTTTTTTGGAGTCCTGAGCACGTCTCCGGAGCTTGTTTTACCGTTTTTTGGCCCCTAACTCTGAAACTAATTATTTGTGCGAAAAACTCTCCATGAATAGCGCATCAATATTTTGGTAGATAGCTCTGGATTCGAGCTCAGCACCCCCCAAAAAAAACACAAGAAACAAACAAAAAATATCCATCCAGGGGCGTACACAGAAAAATATTTCAGGAGGGGTTATGGGAATGAGGTTGGTGGTGCTCATATTATACAGGGTGTCCGGAAACTGCCGCATAAACGCACCGGATTATGATTCCTCAGTTGATTTCCAGCAAAAAAGTTGTACGAACATACCCCCTCACCTTAACCCTTTAGCTGCTACAGGCATTTAAAGATTTTTGAAAAAATCATTTTCTTGCACGACTTAAAGCCTAACATCTCCAAAGCTAGATCAATCGTACAAGCACCTCACCATGGCAGAAGTTGGAGAAAATTGAGATGGAAAAAAAGATTGTTTTTGGGTCAGATCACGCAAATTTGACTTTGAAGCTCTGTAAATACCAAATCTTTTATCCGATTTTAGTCTGCTTAGTTCTATTTTATAGGTAAATTTGCTAGCTGTAATAATCATTTTATTTCCCTATTTTAGCTGATCTAGCTTAGGAGATGTTAGGCTTTAAGTCGTGCAAGAAAATGATTTTTTCAAAAATCTTTAAATGCCTGTGGCAGCTAAAGGGTTAAGCTGAGGGGGTATGTTCCCTACAACTTTTTTGCTGGAAATCAACTGAGAAATCATAATTTGGTGCGTTTATGCGGCAGTTTCCGGACACCCTGTATAACTTGTCAGTGCATCCAAGTTAGAAATTATCTTACCCGAGAGATATATAGGGAAAATCTTTAAAAAAATGTCTCCGAAAGACTCAATTCAAAATTAATTAAAATTCAGTCACCAGGGAGTAGTTTCAGTTATCCTATTTCTGAGGTACACTGCACTTAATCTTTCTCCAGTGATCCAGTGGCGTAGATAGCTTTTCGGAGGGGGGGGGGGGGGGCGGGTATCATTCTGCAAGATTACTTATACTTTTACGGTTATCAAATGTTGAATTTCAGAAAAACAGTTTCTGTATTTATTACTCTTCAAAATAGCAGTTTTTTAGCAAATGTTGGAGCAAAATAGATAGCAAATTTGCCATATGAAAAAAAAATGACTCCTGAAAATATTGCATCGATAAATTATTCTTTTTTATCACGGTGAGTAAATTCACAGTATGCCAGTTTTCGTACAAATTTTCAGAACTGTGATCAAAGCTTTATATTGGGTTATATACGAGTAAGTATGGTTTTTGGTGTTATGATACACCTAGCATCACCGCCACCGGAACACCTCAAAACAAGGATTAAAGTAAATCATATAGGTATTTGTCCAGAAAAGGGAAATTGTGAAGACGAGAGCTCGTTGGGAATGCCCAATATATGTGGATAAAGTACAGCTTTTGTATTTTTAAATCGAAATTTTCCGATAGCTCAGAAATTCGTGAGTAGATATTTCTAAAAATTTTAAACTTGTGGGATACCGTAGCAGCCAAGTATATATAATAAAATAAGAAAACAGGCGCGACAATCCAGCATTGGACTAAGGCCGCAGGATGTGTTAGTGACATCCTATTTCCAAGATCTTATCTGCTTTTTGTTGAGGTAATGAGATCAGCATCACGCTCAGCAGTGTTATTTATCCCCATAAATGGGTACTCGTTTAACATCTGAGTGAGATCATAGTCCGTCACAAGCTCGTGAGTTCGAAAAACACCATGATCCACGAACTCATGACCAGTGTTGCCAACTGGAAATTTAGAAAACGGCTAAATTTAGCCGGAAAACCGGCTATATTTTTTTCAAAAACGGCTAAAAATCCGGCTAAATAAATTTCAGCGAGAAAAACGGTCAAAAAACCGGCTAAATCATACAAAACAGTCACATTACGAAAAAAAATTGTAAAAACTGATTTTAATAAATGCGGAGCGTGTTTGCGTCACGATGGCAGCTGTTAAGAGTAAGATATCCACCCACTATCTAAGGGCTGCTAATTCCAACTGGCGAAATCTGAGGACCTGCGCTTTATCAAGGAAGATGTGGCCCTCCTACGACTGGAAAAGAACTTCTGAGATTCTGACTAAACCGCATAGAGATATCGCCAAGCTTACTGCTGTTATCACGGGGCACTGGCCAATGGGGCTTCACGCAGCCAGGCTGGGCATCACCTACAACGCCCATTGCCGCAGCTGCGGTAATATAAATGAGAAGGAAACCCTGTTTCATTTTCTGTGTGAATGCCCGGTAGGGCTTTTCTAGGTAGCTTGGGGGATGCAGCTAATGTGAAATTAGGGGAACTGCTGTATTTCCTAAATAACACTGGCTGGTTCAAGGCACCTCCCCACTCCTAAATTCATTACCTAACCCTCATCATATACACTAGTTAAGCTTCACGGAGTTTGTGGTTTCAAAACGGCGCTTTATGCGCTAACTGGGCTTTTGGCTAGCCTCTGCCTAAGCCGCCACTTTTACCAACCAACCAACCCGTAAACAATACTTTAGGCAGATTTCTTAGTTTACATATATGCTCCAATCGCTGGCATAACAGTCAACTACTTTGTTCGGAGTTAGAAAGCTCAACTAGTCAAAATTGTTATATACAGGTAGAATTTCTCGGTCACGTCCATAACCACATCAGGTTCGAAGTTGTGGAACATAAAATTCATAAAAGGAACGTCCAATGCGTAACTATGGGCAAGGACAACCGCATTTGTGTATGGATATCTTACCATCATCGCACCTAAACAATGTTATATTTTGATTAAAAGTTAACCATTTTAGGCCCAAGACACATATCCAAATCATCATGACGATAATCCATAATGATGATGAATGATCGAAATTGGAGTGACACATATGCTTTCGTCATTAGAATTCGTCATTTACTCACGACGTTTGTAAATGGTGAAAATGTCCCTCACAATTGCGATATTTTGATGAATATTCAATTCAATAATTTGAGGACACACTTTTCTTAAAGAATTTGAATAGAAATGTGTAAAGATTGATAACAAATTTAATATTTTTGTAAACATTCTTGTTCTTAAATTTTACAACATAAGGCGTCATTATTGAGCAAAGATGGTGCAAATGCGTAATTTGGAACTCGTGCTAATAATGATTAATTTGTGTCATTCGAAAATATGTAGGTATGTCAAGCTTGTTATTTATTTTCGAATTTGAGCCCTCCAATTTTTATTTTATTTTCCTTTGTTCCTTGGCCGGCAAATGGTATAGATTTTTGCTAAATTTGTTGCTACAAACCCAACAACTAAATGTAATGCATCTACGAAAATGTGTAGTTTCTATGAATCGTCAGACGTTGTGCAAGTAGCTTGCCCAGTAAACTACAAAAATTTAAGATTTAAGTGAGTATATATTTCGGGGGCAACTTACCCTCTTCTTCAGCACTTAGCTTTTGTGCTGATGAAGGTGGTAAGTTGCCCTGAAATATATACACACTTAAATTTAATTTTTGTAATTTAATCATGCCCATTACGTTATCTGTAGTAAAGAATTTACACTTTGAAAAGTGGAAAAATGTTCAGGTACCCCATGCTTCGAGAATTGCTCAACAAAGAATATTATCTAAGAAACTGTCTTCCATTTCGCAAATTATTTAGCATATTGGTGGTTAGTAAATAACATACTTAGACTAGGTACTAATATCGTCAGTTTACGTGAAACCCATTACCCTAAATTTATTGAGAAAAGGCAAGTCTCCGCGGCAAGGAGACATAAAAAATGCAAGATTTCCTCTAGGTGGACATAGTAGGTATGTACTTACCCTAATACACGATAATATAAGTGTATGTAGAAATAATTTCACGGTGGTTAATTATTTCATTTGAAAAATTTCATATTGAAAAATTGTTTCTAGTTTCAAAGTAAAAAAAAATCATAAAATAATTTTAGCCGGAAAAACGGCTAAAGAAAATCAATTCCGGCTAAAAATCCGGCCGGCCGGAATTATAAATTTCTTCCGGCTAAACAGCACGGTTTCCGGCTAAATTTAGCCGGAAAACGGCTAAATTGGCAACACTGCTCATGACCCTGTGCACCGAAGGTGCGCGCACTAATAAGTATATGTATATATTTGCTATAAATTTCGAGTTCTAATAGCTAGAACTTCAACTAGAGTAGAACTTAAAATTTGGACTGTTAACCCTTTCGCTCCCAATGATGCCATATGGCATCATGAAATTTAATGATTTTTCATAGAAAATGTAAGAAATAAATTTTAACTTTTTGTGTGATATTAGACTCTCCCAATAGTATAGTACCTAGTTGATTTTTTCCAGCGTGAAATTTTTGGTTTTGGGATGTTATTTTTAATGAAATTTTAGAGAAGGTTTGACGATTGTCGTAAAGCCGAAAAACTGATTTATACATTTCCCCATATTTCCTGATAATAATCATTTTATGCAAATCATTTTAATGGTTTTATTTTGTTAAGAGGTTGTTTTAACCCGGGAACACTAATGTGAGTCATTTTGACGCATATTCCACATATTTCCATTTTTCGTAGAAAGGGCGGTTGGCCCATTGGGTTCCGCTACCCATGTATTCTTTAAGAAATATGTTTTCTAATGAATGTCCGAGTAAGAAAACGTTTCCGATTTTATGGTAAGTAGCTATTTGTGTTTTTCTGTGACGGGGCTAGTACTAAACGAACGTTTCTTGTGAGTCAAAATGACTCACGTTAGTAACAACCGTCTAAATTCTTTAGTTGGCATATTTGGTTTCTTGGTTGTTTCTACAGTTTATTTGGATATAATGCACAAACTCTTAATATAGCTTGTATAAAGTAAGTATTCCGAAGAATTCTGGCACAAGTTTTCATACTCTTCCACTTTAAATACAGCAATTTCCATAGTGAGTCAAAATGACTCATGGTTAGTAACAAGCGCCTGAAATTAGTGTTAGTGTTCCCGGGTTAAGAGAAAATCAAAAGATTGTTCGATTTTTTTTAGGAAAACCCTATAAAGTGGTTTTGCATGAGCATGATGCCATATGGCATCATTGGGCGTGAAAGGCAAATCAGGAAGTCCCCTATTCATATAAATATAAGTTGCTTGCTGTATGGAAGACACCTTTAGTTTTTATGCGAATGAGCCAATTTTTGGTGGGTGGGGTGATTATGAGCTCCAATCGCAACCAACCAAAGTTTAGCACTTTGCTCTAATTTTAAGGGGAGTTATGACATGTCCTTTCGCCAAATTCAAATGGGGGGATAATGGGGGTCGTTGGTCGGAGCGACTCAATGTTTCTCCCAAAATAATATTGAACTTATTGTGAATACTTGTACGAAATTTTACGGCTGAACTAACATTCTTTCAAGAGTTATGGGGCTTTTAAAAAAGGTATAAAATTAAAAAGTTCTAATTTATTTTTAAGCTAGCGCCGAATCATTAAATAGATCCTTCATGTGTTATATATCATTGCAAAGATAATTTTTCGTTCACAGACTATTTTTCTATATCTTTTGTCGTTTTTGAAATACTCACAAAAAACCTAAAAATGACCCCCATTTCCCCCTTTCCCCCTTTCAAGGCTGTGGACCCCCAATCGGTTGGGACTTTTTTTCCCCATAGTCTGGGAGTCGTCACCAACCATTCTGCAAAAAAAATCCGATGTAGGACTTTTGCCGACCAAATATCTCATTTTTCACACGGAAATTGCTAAGTGTCCTTTGAGTCCCAATGATGCCATATGGCATCATGCTCTAATTTGTTAACTATAGCGCTTAAAAAAATTTTTTTCAAGAAAATATCATAAAAGATGCCTACTGAACGACATAATGTTGTTAGAAAAATTCTCCGCTTAAAATCCATAATTTGGGCATGAAAGGGTTAAACATTCGTTTAAAAAAAAACTCGTAGAAAAGTTTTTATTAACACAAATTTAATCCCCTAGTTTATTTACGCCTTAATTTGAATCCCAAAAACCTCATCACAAACACTGTGGACATGCTTTATTTACATACTTCCTCTTCCATTTCATATAGTAGAAAGCTATAAAAGAAAATCGGGCGAGCCTCTGATGCTGCTAAACTATTTTACAGTTAAGTTGATTTCCGGCACAGTGTAGCAGACTAAGCTTCGGAATCTTAAAACTTACCAACATTTTTTCGTATGGATTGTTTACTTTTTGTTTCTCTTCCTGCATTTTTCCTATTTTTGGATATCTTCGCGAAACCCCTGAGAGATCTTCACGGAAGCCTATAGGGTACCACGGAACTCCGTTTGTTTGTTTGTTTGTTTATTTGGTTTCGAATTACTACCTGCATAAGACTATACATATATCATTCAATTCTGGAAATTTCTACATTTTTTATAGAAGATTTAGTTAAAAAAATAAACCTGGTTATAACGTTGAGAGTTCTTCGTATTAAATACAATAAAATTGCAAACAAATAGAGAAAGTCAAGACTTGCTTTACTAGGCTATATACGATAAATTCTTTCGTCAAATTTTAACTTAAAAAAAAAAGAAAAAAACATGTTATAACCTCAAACAATAAAGGATGCTTAAAAATTGGAAGCAGTTTTGCAGCGTTTTTTCTTTATTCGCATTAGCTTTCCACTCTCCTGAAAAAATATATGTATGTACTGTATATTTCTGTATTTCCCCATTGGAAATAGCGCTTCTATGGAACAGCACTCTGGGCTCCACATTATTTTTCAATTTTTGAACCGAACATTAAGATTTTCCGGCAACATATCTCCAATCAGTAGTGCTTACGTTTAATTTTTCTAGCAGCACTTCTTAATTACATACTTCAGTAGGATTGGCCTGTGCTAAACTCCAGATCCAAAGTGAGAAAGTAGATGATCGTGAAGCCCTGCTGTGTTCCTATTCTGTCGATACAACTGAAATTTGAGGAAGTGCCATATTTTCTATTGCAGTTCTGAAAATGGTTTCACGTGTTTATGAAACACTACACACGTTCCCTGCAAACAATCGGTCAGCAGTCCCCTGCCGCGAGGAAAGGGGAAGAAAAATTATCCATTTTTATCCAAAATTTACTTTTGCGTTTTACGTAAAGTAATAACAAAACATGTGTGACCGAGGGGGGGGGGGGGATTGATCCCCCCTTATCTACGCCACTGCAGTGATCAGCGTTCTAAATTACCTAACTTTTCGTCTGTTAAGACTGCAGTGTGTGTTTTACATTAACTCAATTTCTCATCTTAACATCATCACACAATTTCGGAGGCTGTTTGAACAGTTTTAAATTAAATAAATTTCAAACGGAGCTGCGCGCCAATGAAGTTAAAATCAAAATATCTACACAATTTTCGAAATTTGTAAATAAATTTGCCAGAATTTTTAAAAACTAATAACAATATTTTTATCATAATTGATAAAAAAAAAACGGCATACGGAGACCATAACATATTGGTCACCGAATAATCACAGTTTGGTTATCCAAACATCATCTTAATGTCCTCTCATCCCAATAGCTCGCATCCATCCAAACCATACCTACCCCATAAGTCACTCAATTGCTGTTTCAAAAACAAAATTCATCAGAAATGCGCATATGTTTCCCAATTTTAGGGGTCGGCGACGAGTGTTTTCTTTCGTCCGAAAAAGTCAGGAAAACACTGACAAAAAAGTGTTTTCCTTGTCCTTCTGAAATTGAAAAAATACTACAACACACAATATCCCTTCATACACTCGTAGTCCATGCAAGGCGTTTTATTCATATGCATTTTCGTCCACCCTACAAATTTAGCTTCGAGGGTTTGCCACAATTGTGCTTTAAATGTGTCGGATTCTGTTTTCTATGCACCACTATACGCTGCACCCGTACTCGTATTGCTCGTATCTCGTGCAACGGACAAACGGATGTTTCGCGTACGTAAATCTTGTGCAAGTGAAGAAAATCTGAAAACAGATGCCTTTGCCTGCGGTCGACCGAATGATGATGAAAATGAAATGAAGTGCGGCTGAAATGCGATGCGATACGAAAGTACACAGAGGAGACTGTTCTCACTTTCCAAACTGTTCTCATTTATTTCACGCAGCATGCGTTTGTATACGATGCGGGGAGTGAACGTATTCCAGACTCCATGTTGGCTGCGAGCTGGAAATGCGTCACACCTGGACCGGCACAACGAACATGCGCTATCGTTGTGCGACGTATTCCATCGTACAGGTAGAACAATTCCTGGCTTCCACTGGAACTGTGGAAGGCGTTTGTTTACGTTCGTTCGGGTGTCGAGTAAAGTGCGATTCCGATTCTCATCGGATCGGCGATGCTGGAAAACGCGATGGAATACTATGTAGTCGGGTTACCATTTCAAATCATTCATTAACGGATTTAATTAAGACTAACGATCTTTCGCGAATGGCGATCGTTTAAATGTTTTTAGCTTAATCTTATTTTGAAGCAATTTAAGTGATTTGCCATTTGTAAAAGATCCGAACAGAAGCCATAGATTGGATGGTGTTTTGGTGAAAGATATTATGTGTAACCATAAGAAAAAAAAAAAAAAATTGAGGTTTCAAGAAATTCTCCTTAAAACGGATGTCAGGCAGTTCCTTCAAGTTGCTTCATTCAAAGTCCTGGGCTAAAACTAGCTCGGGCCTCAATATGCTCACCCACCACAATAGAAACTACACAAACAAGATTTTATCCTTAGTTTAAATTGCCGATCGTTCTAAAAGAAGTATAAACTTTAAGGCCACATTTTAACAAAATACAATCCAGGCTAATTTTTGTCATCTTTTAACTATAAATGCCACCTGCATGAATTTTTATACCCTTCGCTCATAGAGTGAAAAGGTATATTAACTTTGGCTTGAAGTTTGTAACGTATTGAAGGAAGCAACTCCGACCATATAAAAAGTATACATATATGATCAGCCTGACTTGGGGAGTCGATTGGGCGATGTCCGTCTGTTCGTCTGTTGCGACGCGTTTTACTCGGCTGATTTAAAAGCTATGAAGCTGAAATTTTTGCACAAATGCTTCTTTTTGCTGCAGGCAGTTTGTATGTTTGAATCGGTAAAATCGGACAATGGGGTCATGGGGCTGCCATACAAACCCAACCCCCCAAATTAGGTTCTTCTAAGAAAATTTTTTTTATTTGTGCACCAATTTCAACAAAATTACACACAAACGTGTTTCTCTTTATGACACAAAACATATCTAAGAATTGATCAAATCTGACGATGGGGTCATGGGGTGGCCATACAAACCTAACCCCCCAAAACTTTTGTCAAGACGGAAGAAAAAGAATGAGGAGGGGGATTAAGTACAAGTCATAGGTACGCCCGAAAAAACTTTTAGCCCAAGGAGAGCGAAGGGTATCCAAATTTCGGCCGCGCCCGAAATTAGCCTCAGCCCCCTAGCTTATTTTACTCCTAATCACATTCAAGTAGGTTTCTGTTTGCATTCTTACTGACTTAGACGTTTGCTCGTTTTTATACACAGGGCTTTTGTGTCCCCTTGACTTCAGATTCTACTTGAATGATTTGAAAGAAATGGATCAAGATAACGTAATATGTAATTATATATGTACATAATACATTTTGACATGGAAATTATGAAATCATGAAACACCTAAAAAATCTGCTTAAGAGCTCAATGTCGGAACCTACCGGTATATCAACTTTTTGATGGCAAAATATTTTCTTGCAATTATTATCAATATGAAATTTGGTGGTATAACATGATCACAAAAATTGGTTGATACTCCCGAAAACAAATAATTAGGGATACAAAATTATTGATGCTCCTTACTACACATAATCGTTTTTATTGGATGGAGACGTGTATATTTTGGGTGGAATATACTCCCTTTAGGTATCGACGGCTTAAGTATTAGTAATCACGAAATACGTATATACTTATTAAAATCATCTTTGTCACAAGGAACACCTATATTTTTTTCTTTATATGCAAAAAAACATCACAGGGTCATAATTATATATCATTAAAGTCTCACTAGTCACTACATGGGATTAAATAAAGGGTAGAATTTTAGTTCCACGAGATTGCCAGGATCTGATTACGTTATCGAATAATATATAGTCACATTTCCAAATACCGAGCCGCGCCATGAATCAAATCCGCATTTTTAAGGCTTTCACGCCCATGTCCTTGTCCTTTTCAACATCATGATGTTTACACCAGGTGGAAGCATGTAATTTAAATCTACAACAACATTCAAGATTTTCCGTTGGTTTAAATTGTGGATCGCAAAAATGTGGGCAAGCGCCTATCCTTGCATCCCCTTGACTACCCCCATGGCCATGTACCCGTATGTCCGGTAGGGAGCCCCATTTTGAATTTTCAAGTATTTATATTTACGAGAGTATAAAACGGAAAACGGCTACCTTAAAATTATATTTTGAACCTGAACTAAGACACTTTTGAAACTGAAATCGTTGGGGGCTCTGTACAGAGTATTGTTCTTTTTTTATAAAGAATTCAGGGGCGTACGCGGAAAAATATTTCGGGAGGGGTTTTAGAAACGAGGTTTACCGTTTTTATGAAATTTCGCGCAAGTGTTTTTTTTTTGCCCGTCCAAAATTGATAACTTTTTTTTCGATCTCTTATTATGAAAAAGCACCGAAATACTTAATAGCAAATTAGTTGCCGATATCATTCTCAATTGTAACCTCATGCCAATACCAGAGAGTAGTTTTAATTATCCTACATGTGACTACTAAGCGTCAACCTGAGAATTTTTCGTGGTGCTGGAAACACCTTCGGTCTAGTATTTATCTTTCATATTCTCTGCTCTTTATTTTTAGTTTGTAAAACTGCTGCGATGGTGACCTTCTTTTCCTAACTATTGGATGCTTGGAATCACTTATCTTTATAGTCAGTGGCGCAGGAACGAATATTTTATTGGGGGGGGGGGCAAGATTTTTTTCTCAAATTCATATTAAATTAAGCAGTCACCATATACCGGACCTCTAGTGCTAAAGTGCTAGACTTTAAAATCATGTGAAACGATACCAACAAGTAATTATGAAAAATATTAGAGAACAACAGCAATCAGAAACCACCTAGAATAGTCTTCAATATGAGACTAACCTATAAGTTTCTTTTTGTTACCCATTTTGATCCCATTGTAATTCCAAAGTGTTGAAGATTATAAACATATTCTTTATTTTATATAGTTTTATAAAATTAAAGATCAAACGATTTTCCCAAAATTTGTTTTCCGGTTTCCTCGGGAAACGAATTCTTTCGTAATTTTTGAGGGATCTTCCCTGTTCGATCTCTGTGAACATGGAGAAGGATTGGATGTGTCAGACGTTTTTGTGTCATAGTTGAATGTAGCCACGTATTAACATGCTGTGCTCGATATACTTCGAAAGTGATCAGCAATTTCAGCGCAACATGTAGGTGAAGCTGCCGGCATATTCAACAATATAGAAATCGAGCATAGCAACCCAATCTTACTGTGAGATTCTCTACCATCGGCCCGGTTTTCTGACAAGGAGAATGAAACTTTTCCTCTTTTCGTTGATCAACGCTCAATAGTTTCACTATCGTTGACCTTGTTGTTAATTTGAGGTACTCTTGCTAACGAAGAAGAAATGAAAATGAAATGATCATGTACATACTCGTAGTATAAGTATACATGCACTAGATGCACGTATGCAACTTTCTGCGAACCAGATATTCTGTCATGGAAAAAAATATCCACTAGAACAAGGGTGTCAAACTCAAAACCTGGCCGGGCCAAATATCACTTTTTTCTGCATCATAGAATATTACTTTTCAAAAATGAATATAAATCTCAGTCAGTAACAACCTCGGGACATGGAAAAATTGGGCTACCTAAAATAGGGAAACTGGAAATCTTTTGATTCTTCAAACAATTTTACACTTTTTAGAAAATCTTAAAGCAACAAGATTTTGTAAATTAATCAGTTACCACTCTCTGAGAATTTATTTCGGACAGCTGACCAAAATACTACACTGAAAAAAATGGTTTAGACTTTTTATCTAAAGTGAAGTAGTTGACTTAAGTTTAGATAGTTTTACCAAAGAAATAGCTGATTTCTCTAATCCTCGCAGCTGAAAATACTATTAAATTCGTTCATTTAATCACGCAAGATTAGAAGAAAAAGTTTAGTCAATTCTTCAACAAAAGTTGTTGATTGTACTATTCAAATATAAAATTTAACTACAAACAATCGTTCTTTTTTCTTCAACACAATTTAGCTATCCAACATTTAACATTTTATAGATAATGAATAGCTGTCTTTACAAATTAAGTAATTGAATTTGCAAATATGTATAGTAGATGTTTCAACTAATGACGAATAGAAAAATTATCCATATCTTCGTAGCTGTTTCAACTACATAGAATCATAAGCTGAAAATCAACGCGAACTATTTCTTTAGATAACCATTCTAATTTTTTTTTCTCAGTGTATAGCACAGTAAATATATGTAGGTAGTCCAAAACACCCTTGAGAACCTAAATTGATCGCTAACATAAACAAATTTCGGATATTAAGGTGGCTAAAAACAGTCAAACATTTATTGTTATGTAGTCGAACAAATGCTTCCTATGGAAACGCTCAAAAAGCTGCACCAATTCACCTCAAATAACTGTCAGCAAATTGTTTGTTGAATAGAGAAGAAGATTTCTTAGACTTTAGTTCAACACCAATATTGAATTTTAGCACTTTTGTGCCGATACATTGTCTCTTCGACCTGATCGCAGGCCACACAAAACTACGTGATGCGCCGCATGCGGCCGGCGGGCTGCGAGTTCGACGTATATGCCCTAGAATAATAAATTGAATATGTACACAGTATATGTAGAAAAATATAAAATAAATTATTCTTAATTTTTAATATAGTGCAATATGTAGAACTAATACTAATTGCTCCTTTAGCCAAATTATTGAGGGGGCAGTTGCCCCCCTGTTTCGGCGCCATTGTTTATAGTATTATTACATAAACTAATTTCGGAGGGGGTTTGACCCCCCAAAACCCCTTCCCTAGGATCGCCACTGAGTGTCATAATTTTAACATGCATTGAGTAATAATTGGGCCAAAGAGTTGTAAGCTGTTTGCCGACCAGTGCCCTCTAGTCCAGAGAAATGCGGTTGCTAGCGTCAGGGTGCATTGTTTTCGAATCTACTGCAATGTGTGACTATCAAAACTAAAAGCAGAAGATACACTTTTCTTGTCAATTCATCTTTCTCGATCCTAAGTAAAGTACGGTATACTAAATAATAGACTTCGCCCTTCGAGATGGCTAAACAGTGGCCTTTGAATCGTCCTACTAAGTAATCTGAGTAGTCATTCAATCTAGTCAAAAGCGAAATCGCAGGAGTGTCAGCTAATTAAATTACAAAATAGAGAAATGTTGGTTATTTTTCGAAAGCTCAAATTTATTAAATTTTTTCTAGACGAAGACAACTTTTATTTTCAGATCCATACTAATTGAAATTGTCGGTCGACAACTGTCCAGCCAGACTTGGGGGACTGACATTTTTTTAATTTAATTCTTTTTTCAACGATTACTATTCGTACTGACAGAATTTTTAGATCTACACAATAGTGTACATAACTTTCATTTGCGTCTACAGACATATACCGGTATCTTCATCTTAACACTTAGCAACGTGCAATAACGGATGCTACCCACTATAGTCTTGGCTTGGAAACGACACAACTCCACCGTCCATCGCGCAACGATGGAAAATCACATTTTCGTTTCTACCAGACGGTCAGAACCGCGTACTCTAACGGAAGTGTACAGTTTTCCCCAGCCTATACCGGGAAAATTTTAATTTTCATTTCTCTTATCACCAACGCACGACAACGTACAGCAACGCCGTTAACGGACAAGAATTTCCATTCCACCATCCCGGGCTCAATTCTTCAGTACTTATCGAGTATCGCTCGAAATAGGAGGTGTGTGTGCGAGAGTTGGTCGTACTGTTTGGTTGCTGCATCGCGCATAAAATCGTCGCGAACGAGAACTCTTGAGGGAAAACGCTGTTTGTGTTTTTTTACGATAATCATTTCGTCGATTGAGCAATCTGCATCACACGCGAATTTTGCATCAAGTGTAACGACCTGTTGTCTGTTTTTTGTTTGCGTTATCAGTACCGTGCGTATTTATTTTTTGTGAATTGGATAAAAAAGTTACTTGAACGAAAAATTATAAATTTAGAATTTCCTTGAACAAGTGCTTCGAACATCCCCTAAATTGGTTAGAAAGCAAAAACAAATTCCTTTCTGTGTACAAATAAAAACATCTGGAGATTCAGAAAATGTCGTCCTTGCAATAAGACAGACTCATACATAATATTTAAGTCAGTCACCTCGCGCTTTACAAGGATCTGCTAAAAAATACAATATAAAGGTGTGCGAAAATTCACATAATTTTCATCTTAACGAGACAAGCATTGTGTCAGACGCGCCCCTCATGTATGTATACACATAGAAAATTGTACATCCTGAATCCTGAGAGATCTTAACAAGATTTTCGTCCCCCGGTGAAATATCCTTCGGCGTGTGGCCCCGGCATTTGTGGCTAGCCGAAAAATTATTCGCTCAAGGAAATGATGTGGTTGTGGTCGTCGACAACGTACTGAGAAAATTACACAATCCACAACCCGGATGATAAGATGAGAAATTTACGTACGAAATTTGAAAATATCCTTGTGAAAATTGTGCGGTTAACAGTGCTTGGCGTTCGCCATCGACATCGTCGTTCGTTTAAAGGTTTTGTTCAGTTTTAAGTCCTTAATTTTTTAAAAGAAGAGTGTTTGGGGTTTTTTTTTTTGGTTCCTTGAGTTTTAATAATAATAAATTTGTTGAAAAGTGAAGGTCCTTTCTTTGAGTTTTGAAGTTCTGTTGAACGTCTGATTTGATTTTATTTTTGGGCGCATTGAAGAGATAAACGTGCTCGTGTATAACAGTGTGTGAATAATAAGAAATTTATCGAAGAAGTGTTCAACAAAGTTCGCCCCCGGCAATTTCAAGTGTTTGGTTCCGGTTTTAACGTTCGTCTCTAACTTCATATAAGGAAATTTATGTAAGTACAGGAAACGATATTGCTTTTCACTTGGAAAAATAAAGCATAGGTTGAAGATTTATGTAGATTTCTGAAAACACCATGAAAAATATATAGGGCCCACTTTGGTTATCATTAGCCTGGAGTACCTAGAGAGTAATAGGCAAAAATACATTTGAAAAATTGTGCAACAATACTACGTGGTGATAATCTTTTGTTAAAATTTGTGACATTCATTTTACTTCATGATTAGATGGAAGAATTTTTTTTAAGTGTCGTTGCTTATGTTATCCTTCTAGATTTGGGAGGCAAATCGGGAAGCTTCCAATGAATCAGCAACTGTTATCTGGTTCTCCAATTATGTACTTTCATTTCATTATTTTACACTAGAAGAATAATTTGAACCTCTATCAGGTAGTGCTCTCGAAAAGCAAGTCTTTCATAGTCCCCACTTATACTTAAGAAAACACTTAAGGAAGTCCTTATTAATTTTGCAATTCATAGTTGGTCATTATGGATTTTAAAAATATATTTTAATCTTTTTCAATTGATAATTCGGCTTCTAAATTAAATTATTTTCTTCTATAGGAGGTAAAGCCTTTATAATTGATATTCCTTAAGGGAGGACTATGAAATCCGCCCTATAAACAATTGTCAATTTTAGCTTAAAGCACCTGCATTTGATCTAAATGTTATGGTGTTAAAAATGTGGGTACCCATCCTGACTATGTACCATCTTTTCAATAACAGAAAGACAATTTGGCCCGTTTACGCGGTATTTTTTTT
Organism: Microchrysa polita; assembly: GCA_949715475.1. Classification (NCBI taxonomy): domain Eukaryota; kingdom Metazoa; phylum Arthropoda; class Insecta; order Diptera; family Stratiomyidae; genus Microchrysa; species Microchrysa polita. The sequence goes on along the minus strand of OX454420.1, from coordinate 88,239,053 downwards.
AATTATGCTTAACTTGAGCAATTCGCATGCCATACACTTAGAAAAAAATCGTTGTAAAAATTCAAATATGATTTAGTGCCATATAATATTGATTTTCAATTTAAAATTAATTACATACATACTTCGATTCAATATTGAAAAAAATAAATACATACAATTAACTTGTTTTTAAAATTGGTACATGTCAAATCAAAATTAAAATCTTTTAATTTAAAAATAAAAGTCGAGCTCGCTCTGTATGATATATTTTTAAATGGTTTTCATGTTTAAAATAACTTACTTTAAAATAAAGTTTTGACTATTTAAAATTAAAATGAATTATGCAATATTATCTTTTTTATGAATCGTAATTGATAGGGAGCATTTTAATTGAATGTAACTCAGATTTATTTGAATATATTTGTTCACAATCGTTGTCGTTTTAATTTTAAAATTTTGTTTATGTTTAATTTTTGCTTTGAATTTTTTTCTGAGTGTACTTAAAAAGCAATTTTTTTTTGTAACAATGTCGAAGTAGCACGTTAAGGCATTGGTTCCTTGAAAATATACTATCAAACGGCTTTAATTCATTTTCTTAATTTCAATGTATCTAAATGTATTATCTTTAGCTTCGTTTCAATATACAATTCAACGTATCCGCCTACAAATCTTCCTCTCAATTCACATGAAATTTTCTAGCACACCCGCCAACTCATGAACTCGCACACTTAATTCAAGGATTATACCGCGCGATTTCCTCACGTGCTTTGAGGACAAAACTCCAAGGATCTGTAATAAATGCGGATTACGGCCGGATGAGACAATGCTAGCTTTTTGTCATTACATAGACCAAGTCGAATGGCTTTGTTATACCCTTCACTCGTAGAGTAAAGGGTATATTAACTTTGTCATGAAGTTTGTAACGCATTGAAAGAAGCATCTCCGACCATATAAAATATGTATATATATGATCAGCATGACGAGCTGAGTCGATTGGGCGATGTCCGTCTGTCTGTCTGTCCGTCTGTCCGTCTGTCCGTCTGTTGCTACGCGTTTTACTCGGCCAGTTTAAAAGCTATCGAGCTGAAATTTTGCACACATGTTTCTTTTTATTGCAGGCAGTTTGTATGTTTGAATCGCTAAAATCGGACCGTGGGGTCATGGGGCTGCCATACAAACCTAACCCCCCCAATTTGGTTTTTCTAAGAAAAACTTTTTCATGTGTTTACTAATTTCAACGAAATTTCACACAAATGTGTTTCTATTGATAACACAAACATATGTAAGAATGGATCAAATCGGACCATGGGGTCATGGGGCTGCCATACAAACCTAACCCCCCAAATTAGGTTCTTCTAAGAAAAACTTTTTCATTTGTGCACCAATTTGAACCAAATTTCACACAAATGTGTTTCTATTGATGCCACAAAATATATGTAAGAATAAATGGAATCAGACTTTGGGGTCATGGGGCTGTCATACAAACCCAGCCCCCAAATTGAGTTTTTCTAAGAAAAACTTTTTTATTTGTCCACCAATTTCAATCAAACCTCATAAAAGTGCATTTCATTTGATGCCACAAAACATGTGTAAAAATGAATGGAATCGGACGATGGGGTCATGGGGCTATCATACAAAGCCAACCCCCTAAATTGAGTTCTTCTACGAACAACTTTTTTATTTGTGCACCACTTTCAACCAAAACTCGTAAAAGTGCACTTCAATTGATGCCATAAATAATCGGACTATGGAGTCATGGTGCTACCATACAAGCCCAACCTCCCCATTTTGGATCTTCTAAGAAACATTTTTTCTACACCAATTTAAAAAACCTCAATGCGTCTTTATCAAAACAAAAAAAAAGTAAAACAAATGGAATCGTACTATGGGGCCATGCTCCCGCATCCCCCCAATAAAGTTTTCTGAGATATTTTTTTTTTTTATTTTAGCACTTATTCCAACCAAACCTATAAATATTGTTTTATCGACGCCACAGAATTTGTCAATATCAAATATTATGCGAAAACAGAAGGAAAAGAATGGGGAAGGATTAAATACAAGTCATAGGTTTGCCCCAAAAAACTTTTAGCCCGAGGAGAGTGAAGGGTATTCAAATTTCGGCCGCGCCCGAAATTAGCCTCGGTCTCGTTTTTTTTTTTCTTTGGTTCATGCGACGCTCTTTCACTTTGACGTAAATTGTCTTCGATTGGATTTATCGAAAGGACGACGTCGACGACGACGGGCTTGGGAATTATGTCTAGATTTGGTGTTATAGTGCCGGAATGGTGCCCCAACTGTGCGTTTGGTTTGGTTGTAAACCGCAAGAAAGTCGCGCGTGAATTAGATGTGAAACTAGGAAAGGATCAAAAGGATTAAGGAATTAATGTTCTGTGTTGGATGTCATGGGATTGATGTGTCAGGCTGTGTTATTGTGTAAATTAGATTAAGCGTTTAAGGAGCAGCGAGATTGAATGAATGTCGCTGTTAGGGAAATGAGGAATAAGGAAACATTTTTCAGCAAAACAACAAGCTGGTATAAACAATTGGAGTTTTTTTTACAAACATTGCGAGTGTGCCACTAAAGCAATTACAAAATTCCACCTACATTCTGAGCAATAGGTTTTAGTGAAACGACTGGAAAACAAATTTGAAACATTTTTCATATAAAACCATTGTTGAAAAAATGTGACATAGTTCGCGCTAACTACCTAAATTGTGAAAACTTTAGGAAAATACTATTTTTCCAATAAAAAAAAACGAAAAAATACCGTCGTATAGAATTATACAAAACAAATGGTATAACACTTACCTGTTTAGATTCACCCTGCTAAATTAAAAAAAAACTCAAATTAAACAAATTGCCGATCCACGATAATTTTCGTTTTTCACTTTAATACACCTTTTGCCGTAAATTAAGTTGCTACCTACATTATCCAGCAGTTTCTTCTTTTTTAAACTCATTATGTATATCTGTAAACAATGAAAATGATGGATATTCCATATATACTCATGTTGTCCTGTAATCTATATAATTGCCAGTGTATAAAAAGCAATTAAAACTGGATGTACATAAAATTATATGTTAATGCGAGCATTTTCAGCTAATTAAAACCAAAAAAAAAAGGACGCGACACCGGACTTGATCGAAGTAAATGAAAAAAAAGCAAAAATTAATAATTATGAGAGAGCATTACCAGGAAACTTTTCAATCAATTTAAAAATGATTTAACTTGAAAAGGGTGGAGTAAATATCATAATCACTTTTTTTAATTCAATTTTGATTGAAAAATCTGGGAATTACCTACAAAATTGTTTGGAACCCTGGAAAAAGGCCAGACGAAGAATACATTATCTGTAAAAGCTTTTTTTATTAATATTTTTTAAGTACAATAGTGCAAATGTAAATTAAACTTGAAATATGATATTTCAATATATGTACATACATATTTTTTTCATTTTTTTAATTCAATTAAATAGATATTTATCTACGTCCCTCATTATAATCCGCCCATCATTTAAAAGTGGTAACTTTCTCACTATCCCATATACGGAAATTAATATCTTAATTAATGCTGAATATGAAATTTGTATTAGAAAATTGGGTGCAACTCGTGGAACCTATACACTTTACACTTCTTTCCGCTTTTATGCATGGGTGTAAGTTTCAAAACACAACACCCATGTCACTCCAACAAAATTAAGTCATCAAAATTCCAGACACAATCGGCGGAAAATGAAACAGCTAAGTATAGTAATCTATGGACACATCTCATCTGCCTGCGTATGGTTGTTACTTTTTCCATCGCTCGCGTATATTTATTTGAACTTTGAAGAGACTTTAGTATGCTGTTTTCATGCTTGCACATCACTTTTTCAGTGACAGCCAATTGAAATTATTACACTAAACTGCTGCTGACGATGGAAAATCTTATCTTATACAGATTCGACACGGATACTCATATCAAATGATCACAAGTCACTATACTTTTTCTTGTTTATCTGTTTGTATGATTTTAATATTTACTTTCTCAATTGCTGACCGATGCGGTTAATGTGGCCGAAAGTCAATTATTTTCATTGTGATTTGCATTTTTATGTGTTAATCAGATGATGATAGCACGCCGACAATAGAATTAAGTTAAGAAATATTTGTATTTTGTTTTTCCCATTAGCTTCTTTGGAATTTTATTCTTCAATTAAGACTAACGTTTTTGAATTGCTTGGCAATTTACCTCACACCTTGTGATGGTAAGTTTTTTCGTATTTTTCTTTTAGAGTTAGAGAGGAATCACCTACGAAAATGAAGATGAATGAACAATTAATTTTGCTAATAAATTAGAAGACGAATTTGTTAAGATAATATGTTTTGACCGCACGTTTGAATTGGATAGAAGAGTTAAGGTTAAAGTACGGGTTGTTCACTAGTTCGTCAGCAGACCGGAACGATGCGATGTTGGTGGTCGGATTATGTTGTTTTTAAATAAATAGTCGAACGGAAGTAGTCGACAGAAGTGGCTAAATGTGGACATAGTAAAAAATATATTATGTAGCTTAAAAATAGTGCAAATCGCCCCACGTTCGGAATCTTTAGCATTACATATTCAAATTCCTGGAATTGATGTGGCTTCTTGTTGTTATGTATCTATTTTCTCTATGTCTTGTATTTTCTTACAATACATTTCCTTACATTATTGTTTTCAATAACGTCTGCAATCTTACTAAAATAGTTTAGATATGACTTAAGCGGGTAACTTCACCTCTGCACTTTTTGACAAATATACGTCAAAAGGAGACCTTCGCCCGAATTTCATAAAAAATCTTCCCTTGTGACTAGCAGTCAAAAAGACTTAAGCGAATAACTTTCTCTCATTACATAATAGTGAAAGAAGCTCCACTAAAGATCTCCATAGCATAATAAAATTTACGTCACAATAGCAACGGGTCAGGTCATCTCAGAAGTGGTAGACATCCTCAATTTGAAATGAAACGAATTCGAAATAAAAATATATTTCAAAATATTTATAACCGAAAATGCACCTATTGCATAAAGTGAAATTTTTTTTAAAGAAGACTACCATTATTTGACTACTTACCAAACGAAGTATGTCCATACGTACATTATACATAAAATGCCTCTCACCTATTGCTGCGGCTATCATACAAATTGCCTTATTATTCACAAAATTTTGAACTCGTATTTCACCGTCGCTCCACATTTTTGGTGAATATTTGGGCGCTTAACAATCAGCTTTATGACTTTTAGCAGACAGACGAACAAAATTCATTTCCGTTGCACTACATCAAAAGAAAAAACAACAGCGCTGCACGAATAATACTTCAAGTTCAAATTTCAATATTGTCGCCGCAATCGTCCATTTAGCTACTGCATTGCATGTGCTTTCTTCCGGCAAATCGAATATAATGCTAATTACATGTTGTCGGGACATGGAGACATGCATGCATTGTCTTTACATGAATTCAGTGTTCTTTTCGTGATTTTTTGTTCCCTAACCAGACCTTACCGTGTCCGAATAAGATATCGGAATGCTCATAAATATGTATGTAATTTCCATGTGAGAAAAGGATTAATGATGCGTAACGATTTAAATCGGTGTCTTACTGCAATTGTGGAATGAAAATGATTGTGGTTGATTTCACGCCGAAATGTCTAAAGTTGATGGGAATTTCATTTTGCATTTCTATCAGAGTGACATTTTGATAAGTTTGACTTTATTAAAGAGCCACACAATTCGATAATTTGAGTCAATAATCGAAAACTTGCAATTGTAATTTTCGATACAATGTGAGAGTCATCATCAATGTGGCACGATAGCCCGACGACGTCGGGCCTTGGCCGCCTGAATCGTTGACCTCCAATTGTCGCGGTTACGTGACCTTGTCCTCCAGTTTCGGAAGCCCAGCAGCGTGTGGGCGTCTTCACCTACGGAGTTCTCCCAGCGAGCTCTCGGTCGTCCACGCAACCTCGCTCCGTCAATTCGTTGTGCGTTCATAACTTTCTTTGGCATGCGATTGTCGTCCATCCGTTGTACATGCCCCGCCCATTGCAGACGCTGAAGCTTCACGATTTTCGATACTTCCAGCTCATCGTACAATTGATACCACTCATGGTTGTATCGGATACGCCATTGGTCTCGCTCGCGAACGGCCCCGAAAATTCGCAGAAGGACCTTTCGTTCGAATCGGTCTACCAAAATTTCGGAGGCTTGAGTAAGGGTCCATGTTTCGCAGCCATAACATAGCACGGGTCGGATGATCGTTTTGTACACGCGGAGCTTCGTGTTCCTGTGCGCAAGTTTCGAATTAATTATAGGGAGCACCGAGAAATATGTCTTATTGGCTAGTTGTATCCGTCGCTTAATTTCGTCGGTTTCGTTGGCGTCCTTTGATAAGTTACAACCCAGATAGTTGAAGTTGTCTACATACTCGATATTAAGGTCCCCCGCTGTGATGCTTGAATTTGTGAATGTGAGAGTTGCATATCAAATATTATTTTAGATAATCGCTCTGCGACGATCGCGGGCGACTATCTAGAAATATGGCGGCGCTTATAGGTTTCTCAATGACTGAATTCTCATTGTCAGTAGGTTTGTCGAAAGTTCATTCTTTTGCTTTCGTCCTTATTGTAATATTGTCAGTGCAGCACAGACAGGTGCGGTAGCCACTCCCAGGGCTCGTGTGATTTTTCTTAGTTGCAGCAGCTAACACTGCATTTTTTGTAGATATTCGCTATGCGATCGTCGCAAAGCGATTATCTAAAGTAATATTCAATAAAAGTGCACTTCTATATTTACCTAAATGTTGAGAAAAAAGTGATTAGTGATCATAGTGGAACAAATTGTAAGAACATTTTAGATGCTAGTAGTCGCTATAGCGATCATCGCAGATTGCCGTCGTCGATAATGTTTCTCAAATTTTGACGGGATAAATTGAAGATTCGAATAACTTGATTTTATCCGTGTAAACTATCAAGACATCAGTTTTATCCATTTCATAATTCATAACTCGCGACACCTGAAATAGCATTATCAAGTTTCCATCAGAAAGCAGTCTCAACGGAAGCTCAAACTTTTATTAGTAGCCATTCGCGTTATTCGATTACGTTGCATACTACAGAATTGAACATTTTATTATGTCCATAATTCATTTATATCTAAACTACATAGAATTCTCTTAACATTCCTCGTGCCAGAAAAATTGGCAGATTGGTAACAACAAAGCCACCACAACCGGTGGTATCGGATTCCTTGTGCTCCATTCACTCTACACTTTGTCGTCTTAGTCCACCTCTTTCTAGGATTCAAGTTGTGCTTGACTTGTTTTCATGAACGAACTTCACGGGAGACGATTCTCCGGAGTCCGGACAACAAAAGATAGTACCTACATACAAGTAGATACAGATAGATTCTTAATAGAGACATTATAAGTGCTAGAATGCATGCTATGCTACCGCACCCTCGCGTGTACGTATTGCACAAAAAAGCGCCGATCCAAGTACGTTCTAGCAAACGGATGTTAGATACTACTTCTTCTCGGCTTGGATACAGCAGATAGGAACAAAGTATGTATCCGATTCGATATACGTATGGAAAATAAATGGATTTGTTTAGTAGGTGCGGATTATTATGCTAATTTATCAGTTGATGAACGGGGTGACAAAGCGACGATGATCGCAGCATCAGGAGGACCTACACAGTCGTGCATCTAGCCAATCTAGAGATAGGCGCTTGAAATCTAACACGTGTGCAGACAAAGTTGTATATGGATTGTGTTTGCAGCATCCATTGAGGTGACTGTTGAGATATTAGATTCTTTTTTCTTCGATTGAATGGCGCGAGCTTTGCACGTATAGTCGCGCCGCATGGTTCATGTTGTTTTCCGATTGGAGACAATTCGATTGATTGATTGTGACGGGTAGATTAATGGCGAGTAGCTGTGTGGCTAATTTTAGAGATATGTCGTGTGAGGTTTGTGGCTTTTTATAGAATGCACTGTACACGACAATAGATTGAAACGTTAATGAATGGGACTCTGGTGAATGAAACGAATTGTGAGTCTAAAATTAGTGATTGAGAAATAGGTTTTTTTCTTCGGTGGACCGAAATTCGGTTAGGTCAAATTTCACCTTTTGGGAGTGCGGGTGATTCCAGAGATACATGCTTACTGAGTGAAATCTTCACGTAAGGTTAATTGGAGTTGATGAAGTCGCTGGCACTGTGATGGATAAGACATTAATTAGGCCAGAAGTAATGTGAAAATTTAAACCAATGTTTTTATCGGTAAATTAATTTGAGAGACGTACAGTGAGACATATACATACGTATGGGCATCCTACACTTTTTACCTATACAGTAGACGCTCCGAAATTAGAACCACTTGGTAAATCGGTCGGTTCTAATTTCTGAAATGTTCTAATTTCTGGACCTTTTTTAATTTGTGATTTTAAGTCAAAAAAGAGCAAAGTACAAATGAGTAAGTGTAATTCATTTATTAATTCTTGTATGGAGTTTCAAATTATAGATTACAAAATACAAAATCAAACTAAATTAATTATTAATTCATGTACTGGACTTCAAAATGTCAATTAAAAAATACAAAATCAAATAGAATTCATGTAGTCGGTAATACTTGTTTGCTTCTTTGGTTTATTTAAATTTGATTCAACGATATCATTACGGATAGCTAGCAGATTGGGCATATATTTAACTGAACACAATGGACTGTTCTTGCACCAATTTATTAAAGTATTGGCACTGTCAATGGCTGCAGAATAGGAAACAGCAGCTTCCACGACATTATTATCGTCGCTGCTTTGTGAAGATTCATCGTTATTTTCGTTATCACCATCCGATGCATCGTCATAATTATCGCGATTCCACTGTTCGATTTCGTGTAAGGTGATAATACAGTTTGGAACGATTGATACTAGCAGAGCTTGGTTATTTTGGAGGATTTCAGCTTCGGTAATGTTGCGATTTGGCAAAAATACAGCCAGTGGTAAATCGTCTTCACTGTCATACTGATCATCGTCCCAACGTAACAATTTAGACCATGATTTTCTGATTATATAAGATGGAACTTCGTTCCATGATTGCTTAATAAGCATGATCGCATCACGTATTGAGTGCTTTTTTAAAAAGTGGCTTATGTTCCCCCCTTCAGCAATCAATTGCGAAAGCAAATTGTTTCTGTAGATAAGTTTTGTCAACTTAATTGGAGTTTGGTCCATTGGTTGAACTGCTGCTGTTACATTTGGAGGAAAGAAATATGCAACTATATTGCCGTCTTCAGTCTTAAGTCTTTCGACAGGCGCATGAGCGGAACAATTATCGATTAGTAGTAGGGCTTTCGGCGGTAAATTATTTTCTGTAGAAAATCGAATGACCTGCATAAAATAGAAAATTATTTTAAAAAGCATGAAATCAAACAAAACGTCATTCCCTTACTTCTTTGACAAATATATTGTGAAACCAATGATGGAAAATGCGAGATGTCATCCAAGCATTTTTCGAGAAATCATAATGCAGTGGATTGTTGAACCCGTTGAAACATCTCGGTTTTTTAGCTTTGCCAATGACCAACGGTGTCAATTTATGCGACCCATCCGAATTTGCACCCAGTAAAATTGAAACACGTTCCTTTTGAACTTTGTGTCCGGGTGCACATTTTTCGTTGGCAGCAACATACGTTTTGTTTGGTAAACACCGGAAAAACAGGCCAATTTCATCAACATTATAAAGTTGGCTTTCTAAAAGATTCATCTGGGCAACTTTTGCTCTAAGTCTATTTATGAAAGGGGTAATTTCGCCAACATTAGATGAGAGTATCTCACCACTAACTTTCAAAACTCGTATACCGTGCCGGTTTTTGAATTTTGTAAACCACCCATCACTTGCATTAAATTCACTTGCACTTTTATTAGGATAAACTTCACGAAAAATACTTTTAGCCTTTGTCTTCAGAATTGGCCCAGTTAATGTGCACTTTTTTTGGCGTTGGTTCAGGAACCACTCGTACAAACGATTTTCCATTTCTGTATATTCCGCTTGATGTAATGTCTTATTCCGCGATTCTTGATAAGTTTTCGAAACCGCAGCCAAAATAGCTTCCTTTTTAGATTTAATATAACTAATGGCGGACTTCGAAACTTTGTATTCAAGGGCCAACCGATTCCCGTTAACACCTTCGTCAAGCCTTTTTAAAATCTTAACTTATGTTTCTAAAGACAAGGTATTTTTTGAACGTTTAACCGACATATTTTGTTGCAAACCGAGTCAATGTGTTCACCGCAAATAGATCGAATGCGAATCAAATGCACCAAACTCTCGAACTGTACTAGTATTTTCCTTATTAAAAATTAAATTCTCAGTACATACTTTTTTGCTACGCAAAATTTCGAGGAAAAAGGGACTTTATAGTTCATACTCGTAAAAATAATATTCAACATTCATTACGCTCTGAAATTAGAACTAGTTCAATTTCAGAGCGTAATACGCATAAATGATTTTCAATGCACTACACGCTCTGAAATTAGAACCTGTTGTTCTATAATGCAATGAAATGTACGGTTCTAATTTCTGGAAGATTCTAATTTGTGAGAGTTCTAATTTGTGAGCGTCTACTGTATTCTATTTTCCTATACACTGTAATAACTAATGTTTGGCATAAGCTTTATTTAAAATAAATAACAGGCGCGACAATCCAACATCGAACTAAGGCCGCAGGATGTGTTATTTCCAAGATCTTATCTGCTTTTTGTTTACTGACATTTTTTAGATTCGTAAATTCTAACGGTTCTTTTGCAATTCCATTTGTATCTCAGGCGTTTTGTTTTGTTTTTTCCTAGTAATCTAGAGGTCCGGAGATCGAATCTCGGCGTGGTCCATGAAATATATAGTGCTTGCAACATTATATACACTCCGAAACTATATGCAATGTAACGTTGACTCAAAGTAGCCTATAAACGGCTGAGTGAACGCACCATGCCCAAGGGGTTACGGTACAGAAAATCTTAAACGGAAACGAGGGAAATATTATGCCTTGCAATCGAGAAAGAAAGGAATAGTCATCGCTCTACGTAACTAAATTAAAAAGTTTGGATACTTGATAATGATTATGTTAAAAGCAGGCAAACAATTCAGTTTGAAAACGACAACTAACGATAAAAATGGTCCTAAAAGGAAAAAATAAGAATATTCCAATTATTCACAAGAATCGATATGTTTGTAACGCCACGTTACGTTACCCTGAACTAACCTAGACCGGATTACAAAAAAAAACATGTCTTATATTAGAAAGGGGTTTTTCGATGGTGCGTCCATATGTATGTATAGGAGTAAGTACCCTAGTAATGGGTAAATTGTATTAATTATAGTAAATTAATTAAATTAATTAAAATGACTATTCTTTGTAAGAATAAAACTTTATTTAAAACACAATTTTGATTTGAGTTTTCATTCTTTGAATATTGCGGCAACTCATAGTGCGTCGATACGTATGTATAACCTGTACCACTGTAGCAGCGGTGCTTTCGAATTAAAACTCATCCTACTATCCCCGCGAGAAAATATTCCATAATCTGTTAAATGCACTGAAGTCTTTTTTGATTTTTTGATTATTTATTAATCCGGTTCCCATAATTTGCAATTGGATTAGATACAACGACAACAGTTTAGTCGAAACGCAATAAATTGCTCTTTTCGCTACTTTTCAGCCTTTTTCGGGTCAATGAAAGTAAAGAATTTCGTTCACCTTGGTTTTCAACAATGTCTGAGAAGTGTCTCTAATTACGGGAAAAAAACAACCAAACAGAACGTAAATTGTCTCCTACGTTATCTTTTCTAAATTGTTGAGAATGCAAATGCTATACAGCAAGATTATGAGAAAAATTAGTCGCTTTAAAACGTTTTAGATAAAATTCATAAAATGTGCGCATAGCTTGCCGCGTAGTGTTCACTTGATACTCAAAAGAAAAATGACAATTGATAGAGAAAGCAGGTCATTATGACTTGAGTTCATGGTGCAGTGCAATGCATTTTATGTTGAAAGTCATTATTATTTTTTTTTTCATTTCGACTGCGTATAGAAGTAATTTTCCTGGGCGACGGAAAGATCTAGATCTTGGGCTAGACTTCAGAATTCAGATGACGGACACAATAGGTGGTCCGGTTCCGGTAGTATATGCGTCTGTACTTCTCTATGTCTGACAGGTAATTTTCGTGAGTCTTTATATAGGTGAAATTGTCTATAGTATAATTGTGTGGGAATAGGGAGGTCATCGTTCAACAGTTGATAATCTTGATAGGAATGAGAGCCTTTGAAACTGATGAGGAGTACTTGAATTAGACTTATTTGAATTTAATATCCAAGTAGGATAAAAAAGTTAAAATAACTTTTGGTTTAGATATGATTGTAAATGAACTGATGCCACTGATGCCACTGAAGCTAAAGGGCAAGTTGTACAAAACGGTTGTACGTCCCGCACTCATGTATGGACCATGTATGAAGGTTACGCGAAAGAAATGACATCGACTGAAATGAAAATGTTACGCATGTCAGTTGGTGTAACCAAAAGGGACCACATCAAGAGTAGCTACATCCGAGGCAGCTTGTCCATAGACCAACCAATCACGGAAAAGCTCGAAGACCGACGAATGGATTGGTATTGCCATGTTCAAAGGCGTCCGCCTGAGAACCCCGCAAAGAGAGCGATATCAATGGAAGTTCCACTTGATGGACCCAAGGCCAGAGGCAGACCGAAGAACACCTGGATGTGTCAAATGAAAAAGCAACAACAACGCATTGGTCTCAGCGATGACACGATCCAAGATAGAGCTGCCTGTAGAAATATGCTGAGAAATTATCGCCAAAATGGGCGATGTGCCTACACCGCAGGTCGAGCAACGCGGAACCATGGAGCGGTATAAAGAACGAGGCAAGGAAGAAGAAGATGATTGTAAATGCACTAAGTTCCAAATTACCTAATATCTATACAACACTAAAAAAGGAATCCTCAAAAAAGAAATTTTCATACTGATGTTCCAAAATCTCTTAAAGCAATTTATTAAAAAAGAACGTAATCGACACAGATGTGATCTTAGACTACGGTTAGGATCTTAGGATTTCAATAGTGGGAATTTGATTTCTGTTGATTTTTCATGATTTCCAAATTTTCACACTGTTTGGAAACAATGAATCATTTGAATTTACGGTAACTCTTCACGGAAACTATCTTGCCATCAGCATTTCGACAACAAAAGTCGTTCCTTTTATGCTCTATCACAGATTTTGTTGAAAATGACAGAAATGTGATGTTCAATAATCCTGCACTTGTTTACCAACGATCTAAACAACATTCTTTTTGATTCCATTCCCATTCATTTTCATATATGCGAATTGAAATTCTTCCACTTACAATGGAATTCAACCATCATCGGATCTCAGCTACTTTAAACTCTCTTTCTTATTCATGCTACATCGGGCGTCAGACAATATATGCAATATAAAGGGAAACGGTAAAATGGCTCACTGAACGCAAATAGTATGCACCCAAACAGTGAAAGTCACCTGTCATCACTTCCCTCTACAACAACTCTGTACCACTGCACCTTCCTTGGTTGGTCGTATATAGGAAACAGGACTCTTGCGTAAAATATAGAGAAAAGTTATAGAGAAGTATAGGGAGCATAGCATTCTTTCCATTCGCGTCTATCACTTCAACTCATTTAAAATGTAAATTCCCCCGAAAGGGATGATATTTCAAGAGCTCAACAGCAAAATACTACTACTCGTACTATATAGGATAAAGTGTAAACATAGAAGACGACGACGACTTTGACGAGGACTGGGTCGACAACGATGACAGTCAACCACGACCAAAGGGAATACTATTCCTATGGTCTAAGAGGAAACAGAACTTGAAATTAGCAAGTCTTGCGGAGATGAGCTATGTGCGATCGTCTCAAAGGTCTTCGTCGTCGACGTCGTCGTTTTCAACGCTTCTTTTGTCTACGTCAACAATGACGCGATGCTAGACGCGTTGCGGTGTTCTTGTATCCTGTCAGCGCCGGACGTATACCGGCTATAGAGTTTTCTTGGCGCAACGCACTAAGAAAACTAATTTTCATTCAAAGAACTGCACCTTGAGTCTTGACAATATTTTTTCGCTGGAAATATGTTGAATTTAAGCCTGTCGTGCGGAGAGGAGGGATGAAAGCATAGTCTTGGGGCGATTAGGATCGCATGGTTGGTTGGCTCTTCGTTTCACTACTATCATATTGAGTCTGTGCGGTTTCACTATAAGGTTGTGGTACCTTCATATCCTTTACTATGTTCACATAGGCATTGTCGTCCTGGTGCAAGCATGTTTTCCATTGAAAAATGCATCGTGGCATTTTCTCAAGTCGTTAAAGACGACGGCAACGATGACGGTGATGATGATGATAATGTCGTTGTCGTGAAGAGACCTCGGCCGTGAGTTTTACCATTCTCTGGCTCAGCTTTAATGTAATTAGTTTGGTGACAGGCCAAGTGGAGTAGTTCTCAATTACCCTGCCTCCTGCTTGCTAAGACGTTTTGAAGAATGATGGTTAGCGGCGGATGAAATATGCAGGTATTAATCTCGAGTCGGTGACGACAGTGATGACAGAAGTGATGAGGTGAGAAACGTGCGCGAGAAGAATGTCGGGAGAGCTGTTTGAGTTTGAGCTAATGTAAATTTAAGATGTATTTACGCATTCAGTGTAAAAAGTTTGCATCGGTTGGTGCTTTATGTAAAGAAAGCAAACTTCGCAATTGAGTAATCTTAAGAAAAAAATCTTCCTTATGTTTCGGAAATATACTTGCTTTAAATTACTTTAAAATAAGTGTTTCCACAGTAAATGGAAAGGTAGAAATTAATGCACCAAATGCAAATCTCAATTAAATATGAAAATCCCGCCATAGGAAAATCATCGGGTTTTTCTGCTGTGAGTTATTTTGCAGCGAAACACGGCTCAAGATTTGGTCTTTCTTTAGTGTATTGATTTCGAATCCCCTGCCTTTAATTCAGTACTAAGCAGTGACTCATCACATCACTGCATCGGACATCAATTACTATTATTGTTTACATAGTTTCTTCTATATTTCTCATGAGACTTTCTTGATCCAATATTTACAAATATTGGCGACACCAATCGAACGACAAACAATACCAAATCTATGGCAAACAACTAATTTTCCGTCCCTAATAATGAATTTCCATCATCTTGTGCTGAATTTTAGTCTCATTTTCCACTCGTCCTTCACAATCGGCTCTAATATTCTCCAATATCATCATCATCATCACAATTCTAAGCATTATCGCAAGCTAAATATTTATTTTAAGGACTCGAAACTGTCTCGACTCATCCCCCCGTTCTTTTGAGCGCTTTCCCTATGATTCCTGCGACGGTGACTTTTCCTCCTGATGCCAAATAAATGAAAATCAAAATCAACCCACACTATTCCGTTTATTGTATCGGAAAGTCCTTAAATTTTCGAATTTCACTTTTCCATTGGGAAATAATGTTTGTTCGGCGCTGTCTGAAATTTACTTTCGGCGGATTAATTTTTGGTTCATGATTCGGCGGAAAATCAACACGTATGCCTTTCGTTCGATACAGGGGCAGCATTCAAAGTGCATTCTATGCAATGATCATTGAGAGACATTTCGATCCACACTCGCTCCCCACTTCAGCAGTTATAGTCCTTGAATAAAATGAATGATTGCCATTCATGATGTTTTGTATCCTTTGCTACTTAGCCTCGAGGATTGCAACAAAGAGCAACAGCCGCACATTAACCATGGATGCTTTAACCGTCTTCAGTGAAAGTATATAATATGAAGGCTATGCTGTTGTTTGCCTTTGATTAAAGTGCGATTTTCACCCAGTCTGGCATACTCTGCGTGCTTTTTAGGCTTTCGTCCTGTTTGTCTGAATTTTTCCGTCTGTTTATTTGTTTGTTTGTCGGAGCCAGCATACTTTTGCTGGAACTGTAGGACACGGACACGGGTCGAGCACAATATTCCGGTACGCCATGTATAGGTTTTGCCGAAACAAATAGTCTCTCTGCGAAGGAGACTGGACAGACATATCGCACAGAATATCGGCCATGACGCGCAAACAAACATATTTCAAGGCGATACATATCCCGGCGCGTATCAAGCCGTACGTTTGCACATTCATTCTGCATATCTATACGTTTTGGAGCCTCGACGTTTTGGTACAAAGTAGTGTGAGATTAATTGAAAATTGTTTGCGCAGACAGACATTTAGAGAGAGCGAGACTTTATTTTCAGAGTATGGATAGAAAAAACATCGTACAAATGTGCGTCCGTGTCTCGCTACAATTCACGGCCACTAAAATGGGTACTGCAAACAAATACGAGTATGTACATATGTACGTTTAGAAAACAAATGGCAAATTAAATACACTCAAAACATAAAAATCGCAGTTCGGGAAAAAAATTGCAGTAATCGGCTGCCGTACCCGTTTGTTCGATGACGCGACAGGACTAAAGGGGTTTTCGTCTACCTTTGCTTTACGTTCTGTCTCGAGGTGAGGCTTTTGTATTTCACCGAAAAAAATATTTCAAACGGCTCTGCTGCCAATTCATTGGTGGTTATTTTTCGAACAAAAACTGAAAATTGGAAACATTTTTAACTGAATCGAAAGTCAATTGGAAACGCATACAACGCGGCTAGACCATAAAAGTCAATTAAATTGAGACTATTGTTTGTTTATTACAACACGGATAAATGATTGGGGTGGAAGCGTCTATGCATTTTGGTTGATTGGAATGTAAATGATTCAGATGGATTCCGATTACAAGGTCTTTCCGGTAAAAAAAATGGTGTAACTTTCTTTTGTTTTTTTTTAAGAATTTCGCAATCTAATTTCGTAGAATAATTTTAGGCGCTACGGAATAAAGAAATGACTAAGTTTTCCTAAAACTCGACATAACTTGAACGTTTCACTACAAGTAAATCACGAAGTGATCACCTCAACACAGCTTTATCTTTTTTGGAGACACGTTCATCAAATCCGTTGCTTCATTTCACCTCCGGTAACAAATTTCTTCCACCCTTTGAATGCGAAACAAAACTCTAAACGTTTATGTCAAGTATGTTGTATGGTTTCTTTCCTTCGGAATAAGACCCTGGGTGGAACGTGTGTCAAGGTCGACATACTTTCAAGACATCAACTGACATTTGTCTACTACACACTTCTGTCATTCGCAGCTTTGACAAACTCTACACAGATTCACTTGGCGCTCGAGGCTCTTTTCTGTATCCGCACACAATACCAACGTACAAGTAACCGAGAAAACTCTTTCGTTCTTTACGAAAAATCATGTCCTTTTATTTTCCAACGCAAAACGATGAGTATGCTCGCCGCCCTTTCGCTTAAAATATCGACACACGGTCTATACTCATCGTCCCACACGTACCCCGAGGGAATCAAAGCTCGTGCGTAAAATTCAGGACACTCTCCTCACCCTGGGACGGCCGGTTCTATTTGAATGTATCTACTTCTATATTTCATTCAATTCCATGTTGCTGCTGTATAGAAATAAAATAAATGAAAGAGAATAAAACGTGGTGTCGCCAAAAGGAAGTAACATCTGTCAGCAAAAATATTGTTTCAAGGATATTATGCAAGTTCGTATATGCTCGAAAGAAATTGCAGAGGATCAGGACTCGGTGCACAGTTTACACCCTTATTTTTTCGATATGGTGAATTGAAATCCGATTTGACGGTTCATTTTCGGAAACGAACCAAAACTGCACATACAATAGGGAATGCAGCAACAAAAAAAAACACAAAGGAAATAAATTGGCCAAAATCAAATCTACCATCACCACCATCCAGGATATTCGCGCGCTCCGCTTCGGTATACAGGATTCAATCAGAAATGCTAATGAGATGAAAAGTGATTTAGCAAGTTGATTTTTTGATTGAATTGATAGGGATGGGTATAGTTTAAACCGAACAGGTATCGACTCTCTTCTTATACCATGTCATATACGACCGAGACCAAATACAGGTAATACAAAGTGGCGCAAAATTCATCATCCAATTTAGTTTTTGAATAGCTTTTCTTTGGCAAAAAAATGATTTTGAGTGTTGGAAATCTTTATTTAGACCTCCAGAGTTTTGTGGTGGAAAATATGATATCCATAAAATGGCTAGCCGCCAGTGTTGATACACTTTGTGCCCGTTATATCGCATTTCCATGACAAGAATTACGGTGATAACTGTTCGAATTTCTGTCGAACATCCTCCTAAAGGTGTGCGATTGTCTGTGGCTTGTTGGCATGAAAGTGCGACTTTAAGCAGAAATGAAAGAAGTCTTTGATGGTTAAATCGGGGGATGCCAAATCGTCAAAACGGGAGATTTCGTGACCATAGGAAATGCTTCCTTCACAATATCCATTGGGAAACTCCACGGTCTTGCCTATTGCTTGTCTGTTTGTATTCTGCAACTATTTCTATTCTATCTGTCACAAATAAATATGTTTCATGTATGAATCCATTTGTAAAAATTATTGCTTCTTTTCATAGAGTCATTCATTTTGCGCCACCTGGTATGTATGAAATAACCTCAAAATTTGTTCATAGGAACTTTAAGCTTTTAAAATCAGGCTTTATGAACTCCGCGGAGCAAAAAGAACCAAAGGTTGACGCATTAAAAATAAATTTAAGGATTATTGACTTTCGCGTTACAACGCCAGTTTCCAAGAAATGTGTGTTTTCATGCAATGTATTAAGTTTCGAAGACGCGAGTTTTTATTTTTGGAGCTTTAAGCTACCCAAATTAAAAAGCTGTGGATTTAATAAGTGGATGCAAGCGAATATCAGTCTTTATGACAGAAATTATACCTTTACTCCTAATTTATCTTAAACCAATAAAAAAATCGTAAAAATTCAAGATGAGATGATAAGCTTTGTTTAGGTTTTTTAGTTTTGATTTTGTATCGTCAAGCTCCAGGCTTCTTCTAGCTTTAACACGAATTCCAAAAGCAAAATTGGCTAAAAAAAACCGTATTCGTAACTGCCGGTATTTCTGCAATTTTAAAATATTCAACGACCTTGCCCCGGGGAACACTTCATATACTTGAATCCATTTTAAATAAAAATCTTGCAACGAGTACCCATTTTGTTCTTATCTCTGGTGTAACAACTTTCCAGACATCGACCGGCCATGTCCTTATATAACAAGATTCGCGCTTTTTTCCCTACAATTTACCTCTCAATGTCTCTCTTGTCTTCGGTCACATTCATAACGTATCCTGTTATGTATAGCGTAACACTTAACTTATCCGAAAATTTAAATTCATCTCACGTTCGAATCGTCGTCGTCGTCGTACAAGCTATCAGGACGAGATAGCCCAGCGAAGCGCATGTCTTCTTTTAACGCCACGCTGCCACGGTGTTGAATGAATGGCCAGACCCGGTGCTATTTTGATGACCGTCATAATTTTTAATATGTCCTGACTGGCCGGGATCTATATGCGAGTGGCTGGGCAAACAACAAAAGGACACGAGACGTCGACTATACGATGATGATGATACATTGAATCGCTTTCAAAGCACCCCCCGAAACTCAGTAAATCCATTTCATGACAATCGATCCGGAGAAGCTCCCTGTCTCTCTTTGTATTAGTATTCACCTCTATAGGCCTAGTGTGGCCTAGCATGCGTATGGATACCTAAATCTTCTTCGTCAGTGTGCGTTTCGGTTTTTATGACCATATAGGTACACACTTTACACACGCCGCATGAAATAAAACGGCCGAGTGCGTATGATGCGAATCCTTCCAAATATCCAATTCCGAAACATCGCTCACGTGTGTGCAAAGAAACAATCCACTTTTCATAATTCATAAGCGAGTGCGTTTTTTATATGCGACGACGATGAAATAGGATATGTATTTGAATGTTTAAGGATTCGGCCAAATGTGGCGACTGTTTTGAGTACCCGGTCGGTCGGTTGTTGGAAAAGTTGAGACTTTTCAAATCAGGTTTATGCCATTCGTCAAGTGAATCGTTGTCCGGTTACTATACCGGTGGGAGGGAGATAATACGACTGGATCATGTTTTATGTTTTTAAATCAAAAACACAAATGGCATCGCAGACGAAAATAGAAAAGGGTCAGTTGTGGGTATTTGAGTCGGTGTTTTTACGATTAGACCACATTGGTCCGGGTGTAAAGAGTTGTGTCCGCAGCTGTTCTGCTTCTGGTTTCGGTTGTGTTTCATAAATCTTTGTTTTTGTATAGGTGTACATTTGTGTAGTGATTGTGCGTTTTTCCTTTTCCGAGCAGTTTGCTAAAGGTTGTTGTTGCTACTGAATTTAGAACAAACATGAACTTTCTCTGGTTAACATAATTTGGTTCTTTGGTAGGAATAACGGTAAAAATACCGTTACGTACAAAATAAAATATAGATTACCGTTAGGCTCACACCTGTACGAATCACCCTATCGCAAACAACGGTGAACTTTACAGTTAGCTACTCTTAACCGCTTATTTATGCACCGTTATGTCAGTATTACCTCTCAACTCTCAGCCGTCGTCTAGTTGCTATGCTCAAGTATTTTATGAATTATTTTTCGGTAATAGTTTATGAAACACGTGTGACAATTAAATAGGCAAATTGCCATTGTCGTTTAATCGTCCGTATGGACTTCGCATCGCTTGTTCAATATTATTCTGACATGTACATTATTCCCGTTACTAATTATACTTTCATCAAAAGCACGAAAAAGCTTCAGTCGATCTCACCCTTAACTTCCTTTCGTCGTTAAATATTACTGTCAAACCTAATTGCGTCCATCTCCACTTAACGACAAGACGACTACGACAATATCCGAAAATTCACGCTCAATGGAATGCAGCAAGGTTTTTCGTTTGTCTTCCAGGATATCATCTTCATACCTATGTATGTATATCTTTAGGCCTAACGGTCCAATGCTTTCCTTCTCTCTTCGAAACTGACAGGAATTAACGATTGTGCTAATCTACAAGACAAGAGAGACAAACAAAAGGCAAGATGTCGTCATTCTTCCAAGAGTAATCGAGAGACAATCGGGAAGATACGTACGTATGTTCTGAGTCAAGCGATTGTCCTATCAAGGATATACTCAAACATACACAAAGTCGTTTGCTAACGAGCCCTAAGTCAATTAGTGCGAACATAGAGCATTCAGGTAAATAAACAATCAATGTACATCGGTAGATCGGTTCTCTCTACCCGAAGAGACAGAGAGACGCATAGGACAGATGTCCTGTTTATCTATTGATTCAGGCATGAAAGATGTAGGTCGAAGGATGCGACATAGACATATCCCTGTCGTTCGTAAGACAACAATTGTCATTGAGAAATGATAACGACCGTTAGGATGATGATGGAGATGTGATCGTGTTTCAGAAATTGAATTAACTTAACTGCTGCTTTGACAGGACATTTGAATCTGAAAACGGTCCTCTTTAAAAATATTATTCAAGTAATCAATTTTTCTTGTTGTATATGTCTCAGTCACTCGTCGTCACCCACGCCACATGGTGAGACGTGTCATCATTGATGTCAACATCAACTCTTGTTCAATTGGAATTCGATTGATATCTTGACTTGATTGGCCTCGTCTTCGCTGTGGTGTGGTGGCCTCGGTTCGTGATGGCAACGGTCGCGTTGCGTTGTCCTCATTCACATCAAAGCCATCTTTCATGGCACTCATCGATGAGACATGAGAGACGAGATGAAGGTCCTTTCGGAATGTCTTCCATGCAATGTCGAATTGGCTTTTACTCTGTCACCAGCACCATTAACATTGGAGCAATTTCTTTATTTGCAGCCGACCAACCGAACGGACGCTTATAAGTAGTGAAGGATCCAGGACTTGAGCGTGGATGCGTCGTCTTGGCCTATATATTATTATACTGTTTTTGTGTTAGTCCTGGCCGATGTTGTCGATGATGTCGTCGTCGTCATCGACCATTGAATTATTGATGTAAATAAATTAACTGAAGACCCAATCTCCCGAATCCAATATACTACGCCATAAGAGAACGACTTCAGGGATCTTCCGTCTGGACTCTTAACACGGTTTTCTTATGTCTAAATTGCAATTGGAGTGGGAGAAAAAGAGACGCGCAGTGGTTGTTGAGAGTAAAACAGTCGATTGAATGAAAACTGTTCATGACGTCTGGCATCTGGTTTTATGGTGGCAGCGGTGGTGATGATGGTTTGTTGGCATTCAACGTTGACAATTGACAAGTATTGAAGCATCGAATCAAAGTCTTATTTAATTTTACAATTGAATGAATGTATGCTTTTGGAGATTTTTTTTTATCAGGGGAATGTTTTTTTCTGTAGGTATTTGTAAATTTTAAAGGGAGAGTTTTAGTGCCCTCATAAATCAAAAACATGAAAATGCGAAATTTTTGCGAAATTCCCTTTAAACACGTAAAAATGTGATTTTTTTAACATTTAAATTTTAAAGCATAAAAATGCGATTTTTTTTGTAAATTTCAGTTTAACAACATAAAGATTTTAAATCTAAGCAATGTTTATACTTCAAAGCGCCTCCGCAATCAATCACTTGTTTTGAAATATTATTATTCAAATTAGAAATGCGCAACTCGGTTGAGTGTCCTGCTGATTTCGGCAATCGCGACGTAATTTTATTAGCTAAGGATGGTATGGATTCTGTTAGAAACTGCAACCACAAAAACCTCCAGCTGCAGCCTGCAAATCAACCAGGTATCTGACGTTTCATAATCTGAGGCTTAGAAAAAAGTCCCAATATAATCCATCCCCGAACCTTAGGGACTAATTAACCAAATGTGTATTCACTTCATTCATCCGACAGCCATCTGACACATAGCCCAGAGGAGAAATCATTCAACCGAATAGCATGGATTTCATACACCTATGACATAATCTGCTTTCGAATCATCGATAATCCGTGCTCATTTTCATGTACACCTGTTGGGCCGTCAACAACGCGTGTATTAAACACAACTGGGAAAAAAATCGAACAAGGACATCGAACCGTGTGTATGTCCTTTTTTCTAGGAACAATTCAGAAGTTGTTGGTATACGTATAGACATTCATTACATTTGGCCGTATGGGTCATGGGCTGACCCACTGAAAAGCGTCTCTGCTTTGTATAGGTATAGTTCCGCTTCGACCTGACCATGTGGTCATTTATGCAAAACACTCCCACTCGGTGTCGACAACAGTGCGAAATCATCCCATTTTCCGCATGAATATACACTTTCATTGGTTTTTTTCAATAGGAATACGTGATGTGTTGTAAGCCACTGAGCTCGTTGGCAGTCCTTTTGCCTTGAATGTCCGGGCTGGTGTAACAATATGTAGCCCTGTTTTATATTTAGTGGATTTTTGTTGTAGGAATTACAAAAAAAAAGGAGTTTGTGAGTGAGGCAGAAGGAGCATATACTACGTACTCTTTTAGCCACAACGACACAGCTGGATATGCAATTCAACAGACGTTTCTGATAATAATTGGGTCATAATTGGCGTACCATAACGACTCTTTTCGAGTACACGTACAAGCGTGTCGAACATTATACATTTTCATTGCGCCGACTGATAAACATGCTTTCCTTTGTTGTTTGTTCTGAATATTGTTGCAGAAATTTTCAACATGACCCAAATGGGGATGGCGGTGGTCGACATCGTCCCAACGCCAACCCCACTGCCCATTTTGATCGATTTATGTTTAAAGTATTGTTATACACTATTTAAATGCGACCTCTCGTTTTTTCTGCTATATCAATTTATTTAATTAGCCTTGTTAATTTATCGTGACTCAACTAAATTTTATATATTGTCTCTCAATTTGCAGGTCATCGTGCGGCAAATATTTCAACATCATCAATTTATCGTTGTATCGTCATCATTAATGAGCTATCCTGCGGTCGTGCGAGCTCGCGGAAAATGCATCCCTACGCGAACATTTTGCAACTAACACGCTCGCTATCATAACAACCCCTATCATCCGCATAGAATCAATAAATATATCGCAAAAACCACGACGCATAATGTTGTCAGCAAGTGAATTGACGCCGTGCGAATTTCGATACAATCGAGAAACATATCCGCGGTGATAAAAGCACGACTAATTATCATTTTTAGAAGTGAGGGAAAGTCACCCGGTTTTCTGTTTTTTTTTTTGTTGTTGTTGATGTTTTTACTCTTCCGTCTTCAGTCGTGCGATTTAAAATATATTTTATATATGTTTTCAAAGTTGATTGAGTCAATTCGAGTCGTCATTGATTCGATTCACTCACACTCAGAGTCAAAGGAAGAGATAGAACGAAACCGTGGATCGTTCGAAATCTAGTCGTCTTAATAGTCGAATTTAAAATTCTCATGTGGGAAATGTTTGACGACGACTTTCACTGTGATGAATGCGGTGGTCCTGGACCGCCGCCAAAATTTATGATACCGCCGCCACCGCGACCACCGTTTATGAATGAGCTTACAAAATGTTCGGCGGAAGATGCACTACTAGTGGATTACGATATGTGCGAAGCGATACCGGTAAGTCGTGATTTTATATTTTAAGATTATTAGAATTTCATTTTAGAGAAAATATGGTAAATTGAAAGTTGAATGAAAATTGAATGTAAATTGGGGCTATGACTGTAAGATGTACTCTTCCGCATTACCATCACAACTGAAAACATAATACGGAGACTAATTTCAGCGCAACAATTCTTTTGGGTTTTCCATCTCCACTTATGGAAGCAACGCCTAGAGACAAAAAGTTCCTTTGGAAGCGCGTGAACACATTCATAGTTTTGCTGTACCTAAGCCAATACTTTAATTTTAATAAATGCACATGAAAAAAAACTCCTCTGGTTATATTTTTAATTTTTTCTTCGAATTCAATGATCCTATAAAATTGCAAAGTTGCATTTACGTATTCAAAACCAAAAATACTTGAAAACGGATTTTTTTTCTTTGAATTTATTGATGTTAAAAACATCGAACATTACATACTCACACTTTATTAGAGTATTTCCCAATCCGAATCTTGCTTGCCCACTCAATTCTTTAGAATTCAAACGGACGAAACTAACAAAATTCAGTTTCTCTCAATTTCCAATCACCACCACCTCGCATCTCAGTAAACTTTGTGTCTGTGCGCCACATAAAAATAAACGGACTGTCTACAATTTCAAATCAAAGTCAAGGAGACCATTATCCTTGCAACGGTTCATGCATTTCGGTCGTCCTATACATACATAAGTTTTAAGTGAGAGTCATTGGACTCTTGGATGGCCGTTTTTTTTTGTTCACACCATTTCGTGAGTGCTATAGTGCTAAGAGAAAAGTGAGAGATAATGAAGTTGGAAAAACTTTTCCTTTTTTTTCTCCCTTCTCACTGCTTATCGCTTAGTCGTTTCTGACGAGACGATTAAATTATTATAAATGTAGTTTGAAATGACACGTTAACGATTATCGTTGACATTAATTTACTTAAAAGAGTGTGCAACAATTAATCAGAATCAAATTGAAAAGTTGCGAGGGAGGAGCTCGAGGAACAGGAGACTATGAGAAAGAAAGTGATCAAAAATTTCCAATGCGAAGAGGATTCGTTTATGGAGTTAGTTTGTGGCTTTCTGTGTCCACTAGCCACAAACATGCGCAGAGAGTTATAATTCTTCGATTCAAAGTCCTGGGTCCTGTCAGTGCTCACTTTAATTTATTATTTCTAATGATATGAACTCGGTAGAAAGGACTTTATTTTTAACTGCGCACATGAGGACATGTAATTAATTTATCAAAAAACACGGTCAATTTTTCAAAATTTTCAGCATCAACCTTTAAATTTTTCGAAATTTTCCAAAAAAAGATTTTTTTTTCATGGGTTTTTTAGACAAATTTAAAAAGTTTAAGTCGGTTGTGTAAATTTACTTGAAATCTGAATTAACAAATTTTTTTTAAATACTCGATCCGTTCGTCACAAAATTTCTCCAAATCCCAGTTTTTCTCACACATGAACAATTTTTTTTTCTACAAATTTGTGCAATGTGTTGAAGTGATAGGACATGGCGTTGCACTAGACAAATATGTACTTACTTTTTTCAACTGACAATCAACTTGATTGCGATAAGCTCGAAAATGCGTCCGTCTAATCGTAAATGCAGCTCAAAACATCGATTTACTGGCTTTTCAGAGTACATCTTATCACATTCACGCAGAGAGATTATAATGAATGTCCACAACTATATCATCGGTGTATCCAACATTTTTATTTATTTGTTCTTTGTCTCTAGACGGAACCTTGCCTAGTATTTGATGGATGTTTGTCGGCGACTTATGCACGAGGCATAATACTGAATTTATGACTAAGGGCACGTCCAAATATGTTTTATAGCATACTATATTCTGAATAGTATAATGTTTACACGGCAGCCGAATTTTTCGATTTTTTCCCGGAGAAACTCATTTCCGGGGATTTGTTTGACTGAATGATAAGAGGACTTCTGGTGGAGCCAAATTTGTTAAGATCATCTATCAATAAAATTTAGAGTTTTCGGTGATAAGGGTGAAAGTAAAAGTGCGATGACCCTACACGGTTAATGTGTAGAGACCATAAGGTGCAGTAGTTGCTACTTTATGTTTGAGGTCCCACGGGGAGGTAGACAGTTAACGGTGATCGATAAGTCTTTTTCAAAATTGGATTAATTTAGTTAGGTGTATTTGGTGTTGCTTGTTTAGTAAATATGGCTTGGAAAATGCAGTTGTGTAAATATAAATACTATGTACGTAGTTGTTGTTCGATTTCACAAAATTGTAGAGAGACATTTTTTAATTTGGATAGACTCTTCTGAAATTAATATTCGTTTTCTGACTGCGTAAAACAACATTTACGTTTAAAAGCAGCCGGCAATAGAGTACGATATCCTCGATTATTATGCGAAGCAATAATAGCATCAACTTCTTATCAATAGCGATAAAATTCTCTCGCACTATCAGCTGCTTTGTGCCGTTATCCTTGATAACTTTTCTTCTTCTATTGTTAACCTTTTGGTCACCTCTCTTATCGAAAGAATGTATTGTACTTCCAACTTTCTACTAATATCAAAAATTCGCCAAAAATAATGCCGCCAATCTCTTTTAAAACGCGGCGGAAACACCTTTGCATGAAAGGAAACAAAAGTCTTTCATTTTTTCATTGTTTATTATATTTTTATCTATGACTTTTTCTTTTTATTCGAACACGATTCACTGTTTTGTGGAAGGACCTACACAGTGTTGATTTATCATTCGACGCCGGGGTTTATTATAAAAGCACAAGGATACCGAGTTTTTGACACCACCTCACTCAAGAGAACAATTCGAATCCTTTTTTTTTATTCCTTCTTTTTTTCGTCCCACTCAGCTGGGTAAAATAATATACATATAGGTATGAAAAAATAAAGAAAAAAATCAGCCATAGGAATAAAAAAGAGCTGAGACTCTCAACGAAAGGGAAAGGTTTTTGGGGAGACTATAAATTCTGTGTTGTACACAAAAAGTGAGAAGACACATTAAAAATCCAGCGCACAAGGACTATAGCGCGACAAAACAATGTTACGGAAGGAACTCTTAGCGAGGAACTTGAAGCGCGAAGTTTATAGGTGCGCTAGTAATGATTAAGGACGACCTGAAAAGACGTTAAACGGGGGGAACTCGTTATTGTAACGATTTTATTTTTTCTGTCGGTTTAGTTCAAAAGTTAAGAGGGTGCGTTCTATGAATGGAATTGTGCGGAATTCTCTTTTATTTGCATGACGTATTGTTTGGGTTTAATAAAATTTACCTGTATAGTTTCGGGATCCATTGTCTGGATACGCAGATTTAAGCCAATGGCAGGAGATGCTATTAAGCTTTAACAAATTGGTTGACTTTAAGGAAATTTTGCTTTTGTAAAAAACTGAATAAGAATACTTTTAAATTGTCTATACAGGGTGTCTCACGACTCATGGTACATACAATACTGGATGACAGCACAACTCATTTGGGTAGAATTAATGTTCCAGATGACCCCTCTATCTTTAACCGTTATCAAGTTTTAGCATTTTTTGTAAATAGGGTCAAAACGCTCGACTTGCCGAGCAAAATCACTATTTGCCACACTCCCAAATATTAAATCGGAGATTTGACTTCATTTTCTGAAACTGCATAAAATTCTACATAAAATAACTTTTTTCCCACAATAGGCATTCTACTCGAGTTGCGAAAAAATAAGGTCATATTAAAGATTTTTCATTTTGTTGAAATATCGGAGAATTTTATTTGGTTTTCGAGAAAACACCTACCTGTTAGTTTTACATAATGTGCCGATAGTTAGTGGGAAAAACCGCGTTGAGTATGTTGTGATAATTAAAAAAAAAATGTTTTGACTAAAACTATGGTTTGGAACAATTCATTAGGAAAAGCAAGATCACTATTTTCGAAAAAGTACCGTTAGTAATTTTAAATTTACTGAAAACTTGAAAAATAATTACTCACAAAAACATGTAATGTCCTTTAGTCCTTTAGGTTTTGTTTGAAAAAATAGACTAGTTTTTATAATACTGGTAATTTTCTGAATCAATGCTATATGGTAAAACTAACGGTAAATGCATAGCTCGATAAACATCTAAATTATTGTATCTTCTTGTGAGTCCTTAAAGTATCTCGCACAATAAGATATAGCGTACCACATGCTCGCTTCTCCTATTAGCTCTCAGTCATCATCCATTTTAAATAAACACCGTTCTGCATTTAACAAGAAAGGATTAGCCTCGTCCCGCCAGGTTTGCTTCATCGTTATTGCAAATTACTGACATTTAATGCCACCGCCATTCTACAGCATCGTCGTCCTCGACTTTTGGCCCATCAACTGGCGTCGAAAACAACATGCGGTCGTATCCCTTTCGTTCTCTCTTTCCTAGCATTGTAGACAAGTTTCAATTACACAACAACACCGTTTTGACTCAACTCTCAAAATATGTACATAAAGCCAAACTGACTCTGGCAGAGCTATATGTATGTTTTGCTATTGCAAAAATGTTTTTCTCTCCAAACTAATTTCATAAACATTTATTCCGACCATAGAAGAGTGCGTTGTGTCGTGCAACGTTTTATGAGAAAGTGAGCTCGTAGCGTACCGAGAGAGCAAGGGAATGGGAAGACACTGGAAGAGATACCGTAGAAAAACTTTACGGTATGGCTTTTGTTGTATTATATACTTTAGAAGAGTACGGAGTGTCGCGTCTCGTGGTCTCATGTTATGTTTGCCTCGCGCCGAAAGACTCGACGAAAACAACATTATCCTAAATACTTTGCCATCTGTTTAGCATTAAAAATTGTTAGTCCTTATTTGCTTTAATCTTATTATGAGACAGAATGTATTCTGTATTGTGTGTTGCGAATGTTTTGTGGAGAAAAAAGAGAGGAATTTTACCTAATTCGTAATAGCCTAGGCATTAGCTAAGTGGAAGTAATGGTACCATTGAAGGGCATACACCAAAAGACAAAGTCGATTGCTCTGAGGCCCAGACTTAAACGTACCATAAGTCACCCTTCAATTGAGGTGTCCTTAGAATGTACACTGAAAAAATCATTTGCTAAAAACAAGAAAAAATACAATTACAAAACAGCCAAGGAATAATTTTTCCTGATTTAAGGAACAAGAAAATAGATCTTAAATCAGTAAAACTTTTCATGGAACAAGAAAATATACATCTTAAATCAGGAAAAATTATTCCTTGGCTGTTTTTGATTGTATTTTTTCTGGTTTTTAGCAAATGATTTCTTCCAGTGTAGCCTGAGTATTCATAAACCGCATTTGACTCAAACTAAGGAAGGGATTAAGGTGACCTTAGAAAAAGGAAGGTTTCCAGGGGCATGACATGGGCCCAAGTCTGGTACGAAACTAGACTTCGCATAAGGAGACCTTAAGTAAACGAAGGTTTCAAGGAACGCTTACAAATATAGGCCTGAGCTTTTCAGAAGAAAGCACTTAAACACGCAGATCTTCATTTGGGTGCAACATGTCCGCTCGGATGGATGATGAATGTTGAATCTGTTTTGACTCTTTTTTTAGTGAATCGTTCACCGAAATGTATGCAATTGCAAATCAACTAAATGTGGAAGTGACGAAGAAGGTAAGGGTCCTGAAATCCTGTGTAATCCACCCTAAATGCTGACAAGTTTCTCTGATCCTTCCATACATCAATAAATCACACATTACTCGTAAAACTAAACGCTCTATGCTATCAGATAACCCCAAACAATATTGCATTATGGTTTGCCAACCCATTTCTCTAATTATGTGCTTCCGCATCCGGATCATATTTCTTATACGACTAGCTAGCTTTTGCTGTATCTCATTACCTAATCTTGTGGAAATATAGGAGTCAGATGAAGAAGAAAAAAAATAACAAAAAGCCGCATAGCGCCGAGTCTGTCGCGTGGCGTGCCCGTTTTTTTATGGTTCGCTTGCTTGGATATTTCATTCTTTCTCTCTCTCGTGGTTTCTTCAATTGCATATTTCTGTTCAGTTCATTTCTGTATGATGCCCTATCATATTCTCCGCTTCGTATAGAATAATCATAAAAGATTGAAATGAAAACGCTCACATCCGCAGTAGAGCATCCAGATCCTTACACCATAGTACTAAGTTCGTACACGAGAGCAATATACAACATTTCCGAAAGACAACAATAATAATCGACATGGAGATGATTCCTATATAAGCTTATCCTTTCTATCTTTAGAGATAGAAAAAAAATAAAATCAAGAGACAGATAAAAACAAACAGAAGTAGGAAAAGTCAGGGAAGGAAATAGATACTTTGCTCGAGAATCAAATTACATGATGAGACCATCAACATCATCATCATCATCGACGTCGTCATCGTCGACCGTATGGAGTCATTCGAGAGAAAGAGCTCCATATAATTCGAACAAACTTCTTGCCAATTTTCATTTAGGATTTTGGCCCAGCACATTGTGCAGATTCCTGGAAATCGGAATATAGCAAGAACGGGTAAGCATTTCTTCTGTGTGCGCTCTATATTTTTACAGACAGATCTGAATTTTTGGGAGAGAATCCTTGCCGGTTTGACTTGGAGTGGATCACCCTATAACATCTTTATCAGGATTCGACTGTTATTTTCTTCGGTTTTTTTTTGTAAGCTCCTCTCAGGAAAAATTCAAAGGATGCGTAGTGAATCCTTACCCCATCGCAACGATACAACAGACGCTTGATTGGATGAAGGCTTCACACCGTGGAGTAGGAGTCGACAATGTCCTTGAATTGAATCGTGATTTCGTTTCAATTTGACTACCAATCCAAGGATGCGTGTGTAGGCGCCAGCGACAACAAAGTAGGATACAATCGTACATCGTGCTGACTGTTGAAATGTATGGCATTGAAATTGAAAACAATATTTTCTATGGTAGCACATTTTGCTCAGGGTTACTAGAAGTCACAGACATTCCCGACGCGGTCGAAGCACTGTGTGATGTAATCGATCCATAGAGGAGACTTCTATGTCATCGCACAGTTAGTAACATTGTTTGGCACGATAATTTTAATTGGTAATTTAATATTTCTATATGCTTGGCCGATACAATTACAAATGAATTCAGGTATGTAGCTCGTATTTCTGTTCTTGTGCGGTATGCATTCCACACCAACAGTTGTTGAAATCTTTGGTATGCATGGCTGTATCAAGTGGTGTAGATTTGCAATGTTCAACAAATAATTTTGTAGACTATGCCGGTTTAATTGCAACTCGAAATCCGTTGGCAATGGTTGGGACTGAAGGGGATTATATAACTAGAGCATCTACATTTGGCTTTATTACTTTGATTGCTACGCATCATCTGTGTCGATGTCTTTGGTACTGGGAGAAAGCCCCTAGCTTCAGCTTCATTTCACTTCATGAAGCTTGCTTCCAGTACCCAAGCCAATAACAGGCTTATTGAACTAAATAGAAACAAATAATAAAATCCCTAAAACGAAATCCAAACGAAAAGCCACAAACATTGGATTCTCTTTATACTCGAAAATGTATATATTTCAGGGTAACCATTACGTTTCACTTTTTAAACTCACTCCTCTGACCCCATCCGCCGATCGTTTCGTTCGGGTGTCCTGAATAGCATTCAGCCATATCTATGAATTGTAAATAAAACTTGTTACCGAAAATCTTCGTCTCTCTTTACTCGAGCCAATTCCGATTTCGGCTCCTTTCGCCGGTAATCCTCTAACAAAGTTTTAAGCTGTAACATAAACGCTCTAGAAGGACACAAGTATTATATTGACCAGAAAAAAGGGAGCCGTAGTCCTTGTCGTATTCTCCAACTCCTATGTATACATCTCTTGGAATCATACGTGGACATGTACATATTAGAATCAACCGGACGATCAGAACAGGAACGGCTTTGGTATGATGACGACAACCGAAACTGCCACTAACCAAAAGGACTATAAATCGGTAAATAAAACCATAACCGTAACAAAATCCCGAAAAGAACTCTTACCAAAGAAAACACACAAGTCTCTGAATGACATTAAATGCTATATATAGGCGTACAAGAAGGACGACAGAAGGGTTGTGGTTGGGGGATGAGGATCGCCCTCATCTCGGCACAACCCCATAAAGTAAGTATGGTCGGTATAGCCCTAGCCTAGAGTCATGATGGCCCCGTGTGATGGTAGCAAAAGATATAACAAATAAAAAAAGAAACTTTTCTCCTGTCCAGCTACTGCTTTCTTTTTTTTTTTTGCTTTATTGTGTGTATACTCGTCGTATGTCCTTTAACTTTGTTGTGTATTTAACGAATGGTTTAGTTCACAAGGCATACAAAGCGAAAACTTCATCTCTTCTCGACAAGCATTCATTCCACTTAAGACGAACTCGTTGTCTATGTGCTGTCGTTCAATCACTCAACCGACCGGACCGGACCAGGCCGGGGCTGGCCGACCGGCTTGTCTCTGTATGTGTCCATCCGGCAGCACTATAGTGCAAGCAGCCCGTCAGGACAAATAAAAAAGAAAGAACGAAACGGATGGACGGTAGAGTGTTCGTGTCTGGTTCAAAACTCAACGAGCACAACAAGACGAGATTTTAAGGACAAGGACACGCCAGAGAGGCGGGCGAGGGGAAATAAAAAGAACTTCAGAATAGCCTGACAGTTAGACATGATTTCCTGCCTCTCAAAACGGGCATTCATCTACTACACATATACACAGGATGAATGTATGTTCAGCTCATATATGATGTAACGGGGCGCTATTGAACATAAAAATATCCTGGAGCGAAACGGATTTTGTGTGACATGAGACGAGAGTTGGGTCCGTACATATATGTAGAGCTTTTATACCATTCACTTGTCATCCGCTCGATACACTTACGTATACGAAGTTCAGCATGTTTTCAGCATGAAACCGACGACGACAATGTATGAATATACCGTTATATCCTATGTATGTCCTTTGATGTGTCCTATAGCGTGTACGGCTATGCCAACAATCGCTTGAATTGATGATGAACATTTTTGTATGTTTGGGCGGCTTTGATGAAACTCTCATATCAGCATGGAAAAAC
Source organism: Microchrysa polita (assembly GCA_949715475.1). Classification (NCBI taxonomy): domain Eukaryota; kingdom Metazoa; phylum Arthropoda; class Insecta; order Diptera; family Stratiomyidae; genus Microchrysa; species Microchrysa polita. The sequence continues at coordinate 88,205,406 of OX454420.1, read as the reverse complement.
AACAGAAAGGCAGTGCCGACAAATCCATGAGTTTGTTTGGTTATCAATATAAAGACTTGATGTTCAGCAAAATAGGCTGAGAAATGTTCTTTTGCCGTGTATTCAGTTATCAAGTCAAATTTCCTAAGATGTCCCCAGCGGCTGTTGATTTTCTAGTTTTTAAAAGGGTATAGTGCTTTGTTGGAGTTTATTGGGGATCGGAAGTATCTAGCGATAAGAGCAGTTAAACGAAATTCCTATTCGCTAAATTATCAAATTAAAAGCCCATAATTGAAATCTCCAAAGAATTTTCCAAATAAAAAATTTTGAAATCCGTAATTCAATCCAACATTGTAAAAATCCACTTCTGAGAAATTTCAATAAAAAAAAAGAATCCCCAAAATGAATTCCTCATGATGAAAACTCCAAAATTAAAAATCCTCAATTCAACCCTTAAAACAATAAAAATTCTGTGATATTTGAAATTATGGGATTTTGGTAGTTTGCATTAAATCTATAAAACCCACGGAAAGGGCTTTCATCTGAAAAAATTCAAACAACTAATCTTGCTTGCCTAATTTGTTTTTTTTATTTGCCAAATTTTGCAACTTCTATAGGTATAAAGAGCACCTTTCGCTTAAATCAAAGAGACTAACTTGCAACCAGAAAAAAAATAAGGCTTTCAATATGTTTTCATTCGGTTTACTAAAATTCTCTAACTTTTGCCATTGTAACAATTTCCTCCCTGCTAAACGCTAGAAAGCCATACGTATCCTTTCAAGCGGACAACACAGCAGCAGCACCCCGGAAAGGATTCACTTACAATGTCTGTTGTCAACACAACCAGGACGAGTCGCGACGAGAACATCACGAACAACCATTTTCGAACATTGAACCGTGTCGAATCGCACAAGAATTTGATGTGGTTTTTTATCAAAGTTTAGATCACCAATCCCCTTCCCCTCACATTCAGTTTCTTTCTATTTTTCTTTATTTTTCCTGAAACCCCCCCAGCGGGCATTGCATGGTTCCAATATCGTTGACGCTGATAGCAGTATAGTGGCGCTCCCCCATTGTGTATGTGCGGCGATATCCAGCTGATAAGTGGATTTTTCGATAAGAAAGAAGGAAAGGCGGTATGATTTTTTAGAAGTTTTTTCTTGTTCTCGATGAATCCATATCCCGCAATAACGGAGCAAGCGACGAAGACGACAACGCACAGGGTACTTCTGCACTTTGCCGAAATGGCTTGCCTCCATCGAAAATGAAATGATGCTGAAAAATTTGATGGTTACTTTAACTTTAAATGCTGCTTTACAGTTTTTTTCGTACTTCTTCTTTGATTTTTTTAGGGCGGTAGAGAAAGTGAAAATATACAATGGTTGACATAAGGGATATGTGTGTAGAAGGGGGCAGACAAACTTTAAGTTTTCGTTTGACAATGCGACGTAAGAGATAGAGGCCTTTTAGTAAAATTCAAGAAGAGCACTTAGAAACGGTAAAATGTTTCGAATATGACATGAATCAGATTTGGCATTTAGTGCTGAGTTTAATCGGTAGGAGGAGTGCTACGTTTGCCCGTTTACATTTATATCGATTTTTGGGACCAAACCCCGATGGGTTTCCCAAAAGGTAACAGAGGGATACCTATACATAATCCTGGAAAACGAAATCACGCCCAGTCATAAACCCAGTTTACATTACATTATTCCTTCCATTTAAAAATCCCGCGTCATCAAAATTCCGCCCATTAAAAACCCAGCCGTTTTATAATGGAAAGTGAAATAATCCCGTCAAATCCAATTGCTGCTGTAGCTTTGGTTTAGGAAAATGAGGTGAGAACATCCCCACTTTGGTAGATTTTTGTCTCCTGTTCTGCACGTGGTTTTAACACTAATTAATTTACACAGAAATTAAAGATTTCATCTAGGAAGCCATATGCTTCAACGAACGATTACAATTACGAGTATTTCGAAAACTAGGCAGTAACATGTATGAAACTTCACTGACGCCAAATAGCAGGCTAACTCCCTTGGGACATTGCACTTGCATAACCTGACATTTCATTAAATTTAGTAAAAAAATAAAAGTCCTTTCAACCAACTCTTCAAATTATCTACAATGCCCAGTGCGTGTGTTTTCTTTTGTCCTAGTTTTCCTATCCAAAATTGAATTATACCTCAGTTTGCCATTCGGCTGACCTCTTACACTAAATTCCCTTAGAAACTATTGTCCCAATGTTTTACCATAAAATACAAAAACTATAGCTAACCGTTGACATGCAAAACTTTTATTCTACAAAATCGTGCTCTGATTCTTCTCGTCCGGAATCAACAATTTCATATGTGTGCTCATTTAGTGCGGAAAGTACCATACCGAAATCTCGAGTATGGTTTTATGGTCTTGCATCAAGTGGACTCTCTCCCCACTAATGCACCCACTCTCTGGAGGACTGAGCTTCACTTGCAGAACAACACGTCGCAGAAAAGTTTTTTGTCGTCGGGACGGGCCCGGTTCGGCCCGTATTGTTATGTTCCTGACCGCAAAAGCTCTTGCAGGACATGTTAGCGTAATGTTCGTTCTTCATGTCGAATTTTGTGCTAATTTTCAGTTTGTGTATAGTTTCATAACAACGATCCATCAGCAATTTCATAGCACTGCATATATAGGGCCCGGGTCTTTAATTGAGAAGTGGAAGGTATTCCATTTTTTCCATTCCTGTTCAGCTCAGAAAATCTGACGAGACTATAATGGCTGAAATTTTCTTTTATTTATTTTTTCCTCCCAACTTTCACCATCATCTGTAAAGAGCGTTTTTTCGTCACCCTTTACTAGGGCTCTCCGTTTATTGTTCAGGTGATGCACAACAGCCATCACCAAGCATATACATATAGCCATCAGCAGCAGCAACAGCAGCATTTTATTGCTACATAACGCCCGGCTGTAGCCGCGGAACCATCTCGTAAAATATTTTTTTGCACTAGTACCCTCATCGCGTGCTTTGTACTATTTACAGAGAGGAGGAAGTTTTCAACTCTTTAGTCACACCAAAAAAAAGTGAATGCCCCGAGACAAGAAGATGTATATCCAGCACGGTTCCGCAGATTCCAAAGGACACAGATAAATAAAATTACATAAAAAACGTAACCGTCAAGGACTTAAATGAAAATGGTGTGTCCTTTGGAACACAGTCAAGTACAAAAGCGCGGCATAGTGAGCGCGGAAGTTTGCTTGTTAGTCCTTCAAGTATTTAGTATGGTTTATTATTTTTTTTTGTAACCTCTCCCCTATTTGAGTTTGTTATTTCTTTTTGTTTTAACCTACTCTTGACGTCTAGTCGTGTGATAGTGCAACGTATAGTTGTGCATCCGACTGGAAATACGATGGGGCGCAAAAAAAATCCCAGTAGATGCACTTGGTGATCCTTTGAAAAATTCCCGGAAAAAACATAATGTAATGAAAATATGACAGGCAAGGATAATGACGGTGGCCACTCGTTAGATGATTTGAGTGGAATAATAATTTTCAGCAACATTACCAATTTTTATGAAATGTTTCAAAATTACATTGACTATTTTCCGCGAGAATCGCCTCTCATGCCCTTTCCAAAAATAAACTCACGAGCTTATTCCATTGAAGCAAACCGCGTTCCTCAAATAACTGCGAAAAAAATATCGGTCGGTTTAATTTTCGTTCCATGTAATGGATATAAAGCCAAACATTTATTTTATGTGTATACCTTGTTCATCCTATTTCATGTTCTGTTTTTTTTTCGGCCCGGACGATTTTTAAACAAAGGAACCACATTACACGATACCTATGCAAATTTTAGGGATTAACCACACAAAGAAGTTCGGGATTATATATGTATATACGAACCCGCCGCACTGCGTACCCAACAACCTATTCCGAAGCGAGCAAGTGTAAACGGTGAAAATCTACTCGAGGTTCGCCTACAACGTTACTCTTAAAATTTAGTTTCATGATAATGGATTTGGGGTTTTCATTTGAATTCAGTCCTTAATGAAAACTTGTTTCCATGTTGTTGTTTTTTGTCGACATCGACAATCTTCCCACAGGAAAAAATAAAATAAAATTGAAAAACATTCACATCTACATGCATACTTGGTTTTCCAGCATATTTTGGCGAAAAGTTTCACTTATTAATGTTCATGCTCTCTGCAATGAGGTACTTCAACGCTCGGACCACGCCATATCGCACAGAAGTTTGTGCATGCAAGCGAAGTCAACACACATACATTCTCTCCTCTATGTATACATATATGTAAATTGCACACATGAAATCCCCGTATCTGCAATTTGGCTAAAATAATTTTCGTCAGTTTTTGAGGCCAAAAACACTCTCCGAAGGATATTAGAGGAGAGCTTGAGAGCCGTTTTTTTGCCCTTCTTCCGCAGGAGAATGTATAGGTACTCCGAAAAAAAACCACACTGGAACGATAAACAGTCGTCGACGACGAGTCCCTTTTTTACGGTTGAGTCTTTAAGTCTTTTGCCGAGAACCAGTCATAGCTGGCTAAATATGGAATCTGCTTTGCTCCTGGGGAGGAGTAAGTATAAGAATGCATTTTGAGGTTAAGTTTTTGGGAAAAAGGGCAGAATACTGACGTTGATGACGAGCGTGGCGTATATACGCCCGACCTCATGTTGCATCAACTTGACTGACCCAAAATATGCTGCTTGCATATCTGCTTTGCAGTTGTGGTTGCATCTTTATGTTACGAGTTATGCCATTGATGGTAGAAGTCGGTTTTGGTTCTACTTTGATGTTGTTTCAGCCGTAAAGTGAGGATTAGGTGCTTTTTAAGGGATGTAATTTTGTTGTATGGAGTATGTACAGTAAATTGGGTAAGTGGAAGAGTTTTGTGCTAAGTTGTTTTTGTTCAGGGATCTGGAATTTGAATAAAGAGTAGGGATGTCTGGGAAACTGCCTTTAACTCTTAAGTATTTATAAGTAATGCAGACGCGTGGAGGGACTTTTTTTAAATAACGTCCATCACCCAGAACCGCGCGTAAAGTCAATAATTAAATGCCTCGAATGGCCGCCGTAACGTCTAAGAAGACTATAGCAATAATGGTTTGATTTTAGTCTGATAATATCGTACATGATGACTTAAATCTTTCTTGAATTTCTATCAGTGACATTTTGCCCATTATGAAGGGTAATCCCAATTTTTGAAACTCTTTCACCAAATGGATAGGTCCTCAAATCACAGCTTTCTGTCTCGATTCAATACCACTTCAGCTTCAATTGACCATACTTCTGTAAAAATAAGTTAAACCCAAACAACTTCGAACAAAAGCCCTGCTCCTCACAATCCACGGAATTCTCATCTGAACGCAATCAGGTAAATATGTTGGAACATGGAAAAGCACTTGCCGACTCTTAAACGGCCATCAAAAATTCTAAAATTGTCCTTATGTATATACCAAAGTATTGTGTCCCTTTAATAAACTCCGGTACGAGAAAGTGCTCCATTCACAGTGACCCTTGTCCATCCGGCATCCCCTAAAGTGTATGAGACATACTTCCGCTCTACTATACCTTCTCGAACGACGAAAAATCAAAAAAGACTACAACAACAACGCAAATATAAACCTTTCAAGCAGACGAAAAGTGTCAACACAATAGACCCCACCGAGAGCGGACAGGACATCTCTTCGACTGAATTGAAAATCTTCTTCACATATCACCAGAACCATGCGACACTCACATGTGTTGTCTGTTCGTTGCTATTGTAGCCGAGTGTGAGCGGTCGTATAGTCCGAAAAAAAAAAAGAAATGAACCAGATTGCAAGGACATGTATGTATGGAGGCTCAAGTGGGATCGACCAAATGTCCTTGCCGGCGTTTTTGCCGCTCACAATAATAGTGGACACATACGACAGCTATACAATAGGCACTTTCGGTCCTGCTATTTGCGTATATCTTCGATTTCTGGTTAGTTTTACTAAACCTTAATCGAAGTGAGTTGTTGGTAGAGGGAGGTTTAGCGATGGTAGGAGAGCGAATCAGACAGAAGACTAGACTAAAGCACATCTATAAAGGAAGGTGTTATGGCGTATCTTTCAAATCTATTAAGCATGTGATATTTCAATGACCCACAAGGAAAATGACCCTCGACGTCTCTCGGTGACCTTAACTCTCAGCCGCCAAGCTATACCGTTTGGACAAACTAGCATACTCTGTGCTATATGTGTTTGGATTAAAGAAGAGCGAGTGAGAGTAGTTATCATGCTTTCAGCAATCCGGTACAAACTGGCGGCCATATAAGCATATACATTTGCCGAATGCGGCAAGCAGGCCCTATTCACATAGGGACAAACAATCCTTGATCTAGAATAAGTGTCTTAGAGTTATTTGCCATAGAGATTAGACTATCCATAAAACAGGGAGTAATGTGATTCTATGTATACGCCTATATCTCTGTAGAATAGCCGTAGGATTAGGTTCTTACAGTGTTCTAGTTTGTTGTTCGTTCGTGCAGGTGCACAGGATGGATTTTCGGAAAGCTCTCTTGATATAAACTAAACGACTGTGTACGACTAGTCGACGTAGATTTGTACCGTGTCTCCAGCGATTAGATTGAGGTATTGATTCCGGAAAACTTACACGCACCCAAGGTTGAGAGGAAAACAGTTTCAGTTTCATTGAATGCGTGATTTTGTAAACGAGCGACTGGCAATGTTTTACCGTTAGTTAGTAGAGTTAGTCCTTATCGAAGCAAATAATATTTTTTGTCTCTTTTTTTATTGCAGATACTCGACGCAAGCTATCACAGTAGTCCATCGTTACAAACATCAGCAATGATTGCAGTATTCTCGTTACTTTTAGTATTGGTCGTATTGATTTCATCGCTTTTTGTATGGAAGTAAGTATTTTTATGCATTAATCATTTTTAGTAAGACATTAGACATTAGACATTAGACATTAAACGTAGATGTAAAAAGCTCTCGTTACTCAAAAATTAGATTTGAGACAGAATATGAAATCCTTAAGTTTTCCCTGTGCATCGCGATACTTTCTCTCGAAATTTGTACATTTTGGGCCGGATTCAGACGGCACTATTCGTTAGATACCGTCATTCGATCATGAGCTTTTTAAGTGACAATACATTAAAATGCTTTAATACATTGCGTAGAGCTAATAATTTATTTGTAAATTCAGTGAAAGCTCCCAGTTAAATCTCGAATCGAATGATCTTTTATAAATGATGTTTTGAAACTGACTTATAATATCTAGGGCCGCTTTCCCGTGCACACTATTTTCTGAAAGCTTTTATATTATATTGAATTTAATTTTTGTTTATTTTGGATAGTTATGCCATATTTTTTTTTGGTTACACCGCCATCTGAATCTGAAAAAAATCATTGCGAAATTTCATAGAAAAAAAAAGGAAAAACATTCAATTCAATGTAATGTAAAAGCTTTCAGCAAATAGTATGCATCTTGTCTGTACGATAAGATTAACCAGCCGACAGGTACCTACTAGATAAAAGTTATGAGAAAGCGGCCCCTAATGTGCTAATTTATTTGACACATGAGCGAGAATATACATAATTCTCTTTTTTGCCTTTTTCTTTCAACATTTACAATTTAAATGAATTCCCGAAATAAATATCCGTTTTACAACGCTCTCGTATACTGTTCCCATGAAAAATATAACAAATTGCCGCTCCACACCATGAAAATGACAAACATCTTGGCACAAAATATCTTATTCGCGCAATTCTAAAGATATTTTTCATTCGAAGACGCATACACAACTCTCCTCGATTTTATTTTATAGATGCATTAAATAAGTTCATATAGGATAGGGATAGGCGCAATCAAGCAGCCGGTAAAGGCATTTTAATGGATGGCGAATGGGCTGTCCTGTTCGTCTTTTTTTCGGTATGCGCGGTGTTTTTTGCACTGATGGGTGATGAGGATGATGAAGAGACGCTATTAACCCTTTTAGTGTGTCACGTCAATGTCGCGGATTATTTAGGAATGTTTAAGGGAATATTTCTTTTTATCAGACGTAGCGATAAGGGTTTATGCGAAACTACTTTCTAAACTTTGTCAGTTGTCCAGACATAACAAACTCATCACGATGTGTTAAACTTTCTCGGCGATCGAGAGAACGTCTTATCAGAAACAGAGAATCGTCAGAGATCGTGATATCAGAACCAGAGAATAGGGCATGCCAGGCCATTTTTAATTGGCGTAGCCATCTAATAGTTGATTTCCTGGAGTGCGCACAAGATTGTCACCGCAGCCTAATGCGGTGACAATCTTTTGCGAATTTTTAATGGTGAATTTCCTAAACTGTTTGGTAACGCGTTAACGTCTTTAAGAAGATTTAAGCTAAAAATTAAATTAAATCAATTCGTCATTCGCAGTTGGCAGAAAATTCTAACCGCAGACTTAGCTTATATGAAACATTGATTTCCTAAAAAATATAGTCAACAGCAGAATAACCGATCTTCCGAGGACTCAATTCAATTTCTCAAACTCTATACCATCACCCTTTCCGCACTACGACACTTTACTCACACCCACTTGTATACATCACTCATATCCATATCCCAACTTTTATCTAATCCTGCTGCCCAGCAACACAATTTACATACCTAGACATTCTGGTGCATACACCATATCCATCCTGTGTTGTACAGTTTCTATTGAATTTCACTATCAATTTCCCATATTGTAAGTCATCCCCGATGTGAAAGAAAAAATACCGGCGTGTCCGGAAATTCAGCATGTTATGCACCATTTTCTGCTTGTTTCACCTATGGTCCTATAAACATTTTCCCTCTCTGTACTTGTACTTCAATGCAGAATTCGCTGTACAAGAGTGGATTGAGAGTACCGTAACGTGCATTTGCACGATAGTATGGAAAACTAATCCAGACAACATATCGCTTAGGGATTTTTACATACATATACATATGACATGACTATGACATGAACATGTTTCAACTCGGGTGAAAAAAGTGCTAAACCAGAAAAAAACTAGAGGAAAAACTGCATAGAAAACTCGTAGCAAAAAACATGTTTCCCTCGTAACATTCAATGTTTTCTATTATATGAAGCATCGAGAAACAATTTCTCTCTATTGCGCCAGGATATCATAAAAACAGAAATAAAAAAAACAGCAAACCCTCTCACTTCAGAACTTATGATGAAAATTTGAATTGAACTGGAAATAGTGATGAATACTACTTTATATGGCCAAGTTCTGAACAACTATAGGTGGAAGGACTATCCTGTATCCAATCCGAATAACTAAATTCATAGTGTACAGAGACAAGGAAAAAATTGAACAAAATAAAATAAAAAAAAAAAACCAAACGGATAACACTAAGTGACCTGCAGACGGAAAAATATCCTTACAAATGGTCCAATGCATTTTCTATATGATGAGGTGAGTTCTATATGGCAACAAAGTTTATTGGTCATATGGGAAATTTAGGTCAATGCATAGCACGGCAAGTACATATTGGGATATTAATCAATAAATTCTACTGAAAGCAAAATTGAAAAAAGGTTACTTTCATCTCTAGTAGATACGAATGAGTTTTGTGAAGTTTGTTTTTGTGACCTGAATTAACCGTGTTTGTTACAAAAACATGATGTTGTTGAAAACATATTTCTGCAGGCTTTTCTTTTTGAAACTCTATGGAAATACCAGTCTAAAGTGTCCATCAAAAACATGAAATATCGTTACAATGCCCTTTCATGATGGTATCTATTGTTTTCAAATATATAAAGCACCGTTGCTTGACTATTTTCTGATAGAAAAGAACTGAAATATTACTTCATTTTTATAGATAATGTAAAAAGTACCGTTATTTTTTTGTAAATGAATTTTTAATTTGTTAATTGTTAATTTCTATTGATATACACTAAACTTTACAGAAAAATTTGAAATTAATTTAAAAACTAACAGCTAGATTTCACTGAGAATGCCTAAAAGTACCGTTATACAAAATACTTCACAAACATTAAGTACATACTGCAAATTGTTGTCTCATGATAGAAATGAAAAAAAACATTTTCTTTGAAATTGCATGTACTTAGGATTATCATTTTTTTAGAAAAATGCAAAATGCACCGTTATGTTATTCGTAAATGCGAAAATGTGACTACTTAAAAATTAGTAGGCTGAGATTCGATGTCAGGTATCTGTATTTCTAATAAGCTCCATCTTCATCATCGCGCGCATAGAATAAAATTATCCTTCTGGAAAATATAACTGACAGCATAAAAAGGCCCATTAAAAGTTATCTCCAACGTCTACATCGTTCTGTGAAATTTTCATTCTAATAAACGATTTTGAGACGCTCAACCCTCCAAATGGAAGCGTGTCAAAACTGACTTGACTAGATAAACCCTTCAGATGAACTCTTCTCATTCCATGACCCTTTCAGACAAATTCCTACTCAAATATTTTGACGCATACATTTCACTTCAGAATCGCAATCCGGCCATCCAATCTGTTTTTTTTTTTCGCCTAAAATAAAATGAATAAATTTTACATTACACAAAACTTTCTGTTTTTTTTTTTATTTGCTGTCCTGACGACACGAAACAGTATAACAATTTCCATTATTGCCTCTGTCCATCTTTCTTTTATGTTGGCATAGCTGTCGTCCTCGTCTCTATGAAATACGCCTGTCACAGGCAGCTTCGGCGTGTAACAAATTCACTCTGCAATCCAAGAATATTGTTATTTCATTTTCTAAAATGTATACAATCTCTCATCTGGCTAAATGAGTACTTTTTCTTGTTCATTTCCGACACTGAAATGATCTCGGCGCGCACTCTGCGTTGTTCTGCCACATTAAATCAATTATGCACAAGAATTTTCATGGTGTTATTTATTGTCTGTGTGCGTTGATGTTCTTGGAGTTGATTGAAATGACCCTGCTCTTCCTAGGGGCGAAATGTCCTTTCCGATTCGTTGCTACGACACGCGACGCTTTGGATAGACGAGAAGCAACCATTTCATTTGAAAAGTTATTGACCAATCTAGAATTTATCATTATCCCCATGGTTAGCCGCGCGCGCTCAAGTGGGGGTGAAGTGAATGTAATAGATATTATTTGAAACATGATCCTGACAATTCAATGTCCTTGATTGTTGACTTATTTTTTCTTGTAAGGGTCGATTTGTACAAAAAAATCGAAGGAAAAACGTAAAACAAAACCCTCTAGAAGGTCAGAAAGGAGGCTATTTTACGAAAAAGAGAAAAGCAGTTGTCGCAATCCTCTAAGTACAGAAGTGCGCGTTGCTGTCGGTTTCGGGAAAAGAATTTATATGGTTTGACTTTTGTACACCAGCTGTCCAAAGGACGATTTGAGTGAGTCTTTTAATGCGAATTCCATTTGTGATTGGCATTTCTAATTCGGTACGGTTTATAGTGCTTGCTTATATGCTTGTGGTGTGGTGTCATTCCTTTCTCAGGGTTTCAGATCCGGCAATATCTATACGAGAGAGTCTATGGTCGTTGTCATCGTGTTTGTGTATGGGGAATCAGAGAAATGTCCGACGGGAATTTCGTCTATTTCACTATTTCGTTTGGTGTTTCGATGTACCCCTGTATATGTGCCGACATGTGCGAAATCCCAACGGGGAATATGTAAAATTTCTGAGCGGTCAAAAATCAAATTAGAAATTGGAAAGTGAGTTGAATTTGATTTCAATAGACTTCGTGTGCGAACAACATGACAGTTAGTCATTTGTTTTTCTTCAAATAATTGTGGTTGTATACTGTTATCCTATTCTAATGGGAGTTAATAAAATAACTTTTAATTCAATTTATTGATACAAAAATTGTTATGTTCAAGAAACACTCTTTAACACGGAGATCGATTCTATTGTTACTCCTGACTTCTAGTTGTGGATGCTTCGATGCTAAGACTAGAATGTTGAATGCTGTTGATTCGTTGTCTGGCTCGCCTCTTATATTGTGCGAACTTGCTGAATGCGGATGCCGTATTGCATGCTGTTGATCTTTGTACTCGGACTGTAGGGTGAGTTCTAGTTGGACGTTGCATGAGGTCGCTATAGGTCGGTGAAAATTGATGGTTTGTATTGGGAGCGTTGATACATTATTATTTATTGTTACGGTTAGGTGTCCACAGTCCGCGACATACCTTTTCCAACGCTGCCTGCCGATACATAATGTGGAAACAATGACAAGCGTTGACACGCTCATGATGTTTACTTCTAGTCGTAAAACCAACTTGGTTTTCTTTAAAATACAAAAAATACGAAACATACTCAGCTAACCGAAATTACTTTTCCTTCAAAATGATCATAATACACAAACATTATATCCTTATTAAAAACGTTGCTCGAAAATGCTGCCTGTGCGATTTAATTTTTTAAAAATCGTTTCTCATTTCTTTTCTTTTGAAATTCCCAAACCAATAAGAAAAAGAAGAAACATTCTCTTGTCTCATTTGCGGTTGATTTAATGACTTGAACTAGCTTAAACAAGCGTGTTGAAAGTCGTTTTAAATCAGAAGATGAACGGCGTGGCATGGCGTGTTTGTATCAACATAGCGATTATAAGAATTAAAAAATGTAACTGCGTGTTGACAGCTTTCAATGATTGATTAGATGAATACTGGCCATGCCCTCCCCGAACTAAAAAAAAAAAACAAATAGATGCCGCCGCTTTGACACTGTTGTAAAAATCTATTTTTTCTTCCAGCAACGCAATCCCATTGGAAAATGTCTCCCCGCTGATTTCACACGAAATCCCAATGATTGGCTTTAGAGAGAAAGAAAATAGCGCCGTTTGGGTTTCAGTTTCTTTTCTGTGTTGGGATGATGCCAATCCGTCATTTATGCCCACTGAATGACACTCCCAAATTACTCGGTGCGGAATGTTTAAAACAAAATATCAAACCAGATATAAAAGCATAATGTAAGATACTTAAAGTGCAAAGGCACGGAGCGCAGTGGATTCCGCGTCAAATAAAACGGCTTTGGATAAAAGGGGCAAAAAATACTATAGCCGGAAAAAGGGGGCGTTCTTTTCAGTCATTTGTTACGGACAATATAAATGGTTAACATCTAAATTAGTTGCGAGCGCGGTTTCGGAGAATCCCATAACTATGTTTATCCATAAGTCCACATCCATATACACACCAAATGAGCGAACGAGCCATCCGCTGCCGGCCGTGATGATGAGCCAAGAAAATTACCACACGCGAAAAAAAGATGACAGAAAACACGAAATATATTGGCCTGAAGATGCAATACGTAATAATCTTTGGCGCGAAGAAGAACATCAAGAACTCAACCGACAACTGTGTTCGATTCCTTCGCATATGTTATCTCGTCGTATGAAGAGTATCTGTCGTTAAAAGTCACCAGCAGAATGACTGACGATCTTGTCACGCCTTCTCTTCATGGATTGCGATCGCGAAAAAATTTATTTAATTTCCTTTTTTTTCGTTGTTTTTGGATCTGTGGGATTGGTTGTTTCTGGATGGTGGATGGATGGATGTGTGTATAAAGTGATGGGCTAATTTTGAAAATTGCGAACAGTGTGTGTTGAAATAATAGGCAACAACTTCGTGGGATAATTGGAGCTGGCTTTGGGCTGGGCATCTCCATCATATTTCTTTGTTAGTAATAAAACGAAAAAACTTCCAATCTGCTTATAGAAATCCTTTCGAATCATTGCTCGTCTGATTCTGGAATCTAAATAGCTTCACTTCAATTTCACTGAAGTCTAAAGTCAAAATCTCATTGGCCATTACTTCAGTCGGCCTACTACACACTCATCAATTCCTTATCCTCTTTCATCAATACCAAATGAAACTTATTACTTATTTATCATTATACACCCCCAAAAGAAGAACCCAATTGCACAAACGCCATAGGCATTTGGCCACCCAAAGGAGGAAATCATCCCCATTTCGCCCTTTCACATCTACGATATAGCCCACGGAAAAAATGCATCAAATTTCAACTGATAAAATATACAGATTCTCGAAACTCTCTACAAGGATATAGGATTGAAGCCACATGGTATATGGTCTGTCTTCACCATCAGGTGAACACTGTACACCCGCCTCCGAGATGATCTCATGAAAATTTCAATGCATTCGGAAGACGAAAGATTGTATGCTATCTTCCGTTTTTTTTGTCAGTGCATGGATAAGATATCATTTGAAATCGTCTAAGCTCAGCTACGAGTATATCGTCAGTGAGATGTTACTTCCTATAACGTTTGTCGTCTTCATGGGATTTTTTTGAAAAAAAAAAAACTTGTAAGAGCATCGCACGTATAAATTGAAGACGCTCAAATTAAATATTAAAAAATCATTTTTATTTATTTTTTATATATATTCCAATTTTTCGTCATGCGAAAAAAGGCGCAGCAAGCAAAAGCAGCGACTATATCGGCAGGATCTGCATACAAACATTTAGAGAATCATCATCCGCGAAAATACTTTGGACGATCTGCATAAAAAATATACTTACATATTTATGTATCGCATCAAATGAAATGCCGACTATACCTATTTAATAGACTGCCATTTTTGCAATATTCATAGGATTTCCTTTGAAAAATTCATTTGGACGAAAGGATACGCGAATCTTTTGCCTATAGTCGGTTGGCGGATGTCTGTCCTCCATCATAATCATCATCATGCACATAATATCGCACCTCAAAGTTCCTTGGCGCGTCTGTATTCGGTGAGGTGCCAGGTGGAAATACGACTCGACTCACCATACCCCAAAAAAAATTGTTTCCGGAAAATGTATTTTACATATTTGATGACAGCACAGGCCGCAACGAATGTCAACACCATATCATCCCTGATTTTGGAAAAGACTAACTATATCGCATCCAGCCGCTCAATCTCGTTGCTTTCGACTTTTTCTTACAATTTTTCATGAAATTATAATGAAATTATTTTCAAAGGATACGACCTAAGGCTGGATGTGACTGACTATATGACGGTTGCATGACAAAAAAGGAAAAGCGGTAACGAAATGTTCCGGTGTAACATAAGAAGCGAGTGAGCACGCTCTGCTCCCGCGTAACGGAACAAGAAAAATTCCAAAATGAAATTTTCCGTCATTTTCCGGTAATTTAAAGTGAAGTCATTCGTTGTAAGTATTACTATACGTCTAGTACTAGAGTGGGGAGAGAGAAGGAGATGTTGTTGCAGATTACGACAGAAAAGAGAAGAAGAGAGACTTAAGACATCCTGCAAGACGATACACAGACACAGTCTTGTTGTGAGTCTGATGTTTCCGGACAGCCCGACACGTGTGGCGGTATTCTAGGTTATGTAGAGAGGGCGAGAAACAGTATTGAAATGACACAACTGAAGAAACGTTGACGCCGCCACACGTCTGAAACTTTTTCCGGATGATACATATCGTTTTCATCCTGCAGGATTCCTGGAAGGATATAATGCGATATGCAGAGTACAAGTATAGTATGTGCATTATATTGTGGAAATGTAAAAATGAGAAAAATAATAATAAAGCGAGAAAGGTAATTCGGTTAAATTAAATAATTTCAATATCCGACATTAATGATAATCGCTTTGTATGCTTGCTCTGCATTTCCTAGGAAAGTTCTTGCGAAATGGGGATTTAATGGTATCCACTCGACAAAAATTATTTATTTGGTTTTTTGAAACATTTCGTACTAAAAATATTTTTTGAAAGTCATGATACATTTTACAAAAATTCTGAATAACGCCGTAGGCTTTAAATGTAATTTAATTTCAGAAATAAGAGTTTTAGCAGGTCATAAAAACCGTTGTGGTTTAGGACTTATTTGATGTTTTTACCGTTTGTACAACTTAATACAACTCTCTATTATTTATTTTAAAAGCGCTAGTTTATACCTTGATGCCGTTATATATTTTGGACTGATATTCTATTTAGGTAGTCGGCGTTAATTTCCTAAAGTTTGATTTCATGCTTTTTTTACAAAAAAGAACTGTTTTATAATGGTGCTCCAAAAAATACCGTTTTATTATTAGATATTTTTGTTTGTATTTTTTTACCATTCGCAATTTCTTTTTAAAAAATTTCATTCATCTGAGACTAAGCTTTGAAAAGGATTTTTTTTCTGTATAGAAAAAAAAATATTAATTAAAATTAAATATTGAATTAACCATAGAGAACCACACCCTTATATTTGAAACGAAAAACCAGGAATTTATTTGAAACAAATTAGAAAAAGAGTCAGTTTCAAGACTCTCCCCATTATTCCTAAAATAATCAACAAGAATATTTTTCTTCTTTTCCCTTCAAATATCTCAACGGGAGCTACTATAACCATATTCCGCTATTGAGGACTTCCGCTTCAAGTATTCTTAAAACTCAACTCAGTAGCAATTTCCGAAAACTATTTCCTATGTAGCAAATTACCTTAAAACTTTTCGACGAACTGTCTAAACCGCATACTCTCTTGAAAAACTTTTAACTCTTCTTTCTCATATTCCCTCAACTCATTCCCAATTAATCAGAAAGCAAATCCTTCGTTCCGCATTTCGCTCTATTCATCACTTGTTCGTCTCAATTACCGTCAAAGCACTTAAAGCGAGCGAACGTGAGAGAGACAGAGAGAGAGCGGTAGCGCAACTTAAACTAATTACGTTCAATTTTTCGCCAACAAGTACTTAAGACTGTACTTGGAATATTCTTGGGGATCCCTTGGTGGTGGTAGCGTGAAATATCAAATGTTGCCGGGTAAAAATCAAAAGCAACTTTTCCTCTCATTTGCCGGAAACGTGCAATCTTATGATGGACCTGTCAGATGATGATGATGGGCTACACACCCTCCATACGGTGCAGTGCCGTGCAGTTCTATCCTCATCCCTTGGTGAAATTCGCGGAAATATGAGAAATATCCCTTCGTTCACTTATGTATAGATTTAGGATCGAATTAACCGTTACTTAAGTGTAGTGTTTAAGATTTCAAATCAAAATATAGTATTTCGAGTACAGACATAGGGGTTGAACTTGTGTTTTTTTTTTTTTTGAAAAGAGGAAGAGGAATTATAGTGGTTGGCATTGACGTTATGATGGTGGTGTTTAAGGTGATGTCAAATCAATATGCAATCTTCCGGCATTGCTAGGAGCTCTGTAAAAGGTCTAGTCTAGGTGTTTGTGTAAGACTGCAGCCGTTGCAATAGATGAGTTTGGTGATGTGGCCAATACATAGAGAAGGTTACAATGAAATGTGACGATGAAATTCGATATTATTTTATTAAGTGAAATAAGAACGACTCCCCTATCTAAAATGTGTTAAAATCCCTTGATTTCGCCGAGTCTCAGGAGCTCCATATATTCGCATAAAATTTACATTAAAATTTTTACCAATTTTCATCCAAGCATAATGACATTAAGTCCTACGAAAGTCCTTATAAAAATATGCATTTTAGACTCAGAAAATCATATTCGTTCCTAGGCAAGAAAAAGCCTATTAAAAAGGACCCTTTTAAATCATCCCCCATTCCCATTACACCTGTCAGCTTGTTTTAAACAAATCCACCGTAGTTTTTATATGAGTGTTTGATAAATAAACTTACGTACGGATTTTTCTGTTTTTATTGTTCGGTTCTTAATCCCGAAGGTTCAAATCCAAAAAAAAAATATATTCCAGACAGCATCGTTGGTATGAATCTGTTTACTTTGGGGTGTTGTATTTACTTCGTAGGTATACGTACACTCATATACAATAATGGGTGCTGTAACCTCTTCAGAGGATATACACGCATAGCTCCCTCGGGTTGCAACCATCCGCCACTTCTTTGTAAGATGACACATCCATAAATTTTCAAGAGATTTTCTGTTATGATTTTTCCCTACGAAAATCGTTTTGGCCCGTTTTGGCTGTTTTGTCGTGTGTCTTCTCTGATGGCATTGAGCGTGCTGGCAGACAATGACGTGATGTGGCAACCCATTACGCGGCTTAGAGCCGTAAAGTCTTTAAAACCGTTCAAGTGCTTTGTGCGGTTGTGTACAGTTCAGAGCACAGTACATTGACAGCTCACAGCGGCTAACAGTTAAATCTTTGCCGTTTTTCGTTAACGATGCATACTCTTTCAACACTTGTACAGGGATCTTTGGGATGTTTAGAGGAGGCGGATCAGACGAACTAGAAGTGGAGGATTCTTGTGTTCTGTATGGTCCTGTTAAGCTTGATTCCCGATGTGAAAATCAAATTGGAAATTTTTCTAAGAACAATGTTCTCGCGGAGTTGATTGGGATGATGAGCGATGTAGAAGAAAAGCGATGTCTGCGACAAAAACACTACGCAGCGAAAGCTGTGACTGAAGATGACAGCGAGTGAGCGACGACGTTGTTGAGGACAAAACACTGCTATGATAATGATGACGACAACAATGATGATGATAATGTCAAGACTATGTGTATACAATTCGGATTTTCGGCTTCCACCATCGTCTTTGGGAACTTTAGTAGTATGTATACCAAGTAAGATGACGTTTAAGTTGAAGTGGGTGTGGCGAGATGCCAACTTCTTGATTCATAGTATACACAAGTATCAACATCAAATTTCATTGGTGGAGTGTTGGCGAGATTTCTAGTTGTTTCTTGGTTATTTTTTTTTGCGGAAATGTAAGGCCAAATAAAAGTCTGTATATGGATATATAAATAGAAATAATAATCGGATGCAGTGTTATTGTTGAAATTCCTATAGTGGGCGCAATCAGGTTACAAAAAAAACATAAAATATATGTTTTCCCAAAAACTTCAAAACGAGGTTCTTCCCAAAGGCAATACGAATCAAAGCCCACTCGTAAAAAATCCACCCGCATAACATCTGACCGAAATCCGCCTGTTAACCAGACTCCATATCCGGTCATTTTTTTATTCAAAATAATTAAATCAGTACAATTTCCAGCAGTTAAAGTGGTAAATTTTGAAATTTGATTTTTAACCCAGATTATTATATCAAGCAGGGACGTAGGCAGGAATTTATTTCGGGAGGGGTCCAAATTTCGATTTCAGAAATCTAATTTTAAATCATTTTTTTTTGTGTTGCTAGTGAAGAACTGTTTTACTATGTTTTGGATGATACAGAAAAAATACATCACTAAAAAAATTGTTGATATTCATGCCTTTTTATTCTATGTATACCGATTGATTTCATCCGCTCCAATTACATAGGGGATTTAAGCAGTTTCTGAATATCTAAAAAAAAAATTAAAACAAAAGTGGATCAACGTATATGATCCCTGAGGAATGCCTGATGTTGGTGGAAATTGATTTGAATTAGGTAAAGTTATGGTTTCAATCACGGAACGGTATTGTCTGGTTATTCTGTTAATGAAGTGAAAGGTTTTTAGTCAACTACAGTAAAAGGTTAGATTTAAATTTATGAATCGGTTTGGTAAAGTGGGACCAATTTTTGAGAGACTTTAAGGTGTAATTTTAATATAAGATTTGTAGTAGTAGATTTACCTCTGAAAAACCAAAATTATTAGTGGTCGAACTAGAGGTGGAAAGCATGTAACCCTGGTCATCCTCCATGTCAAATAATTGAAGGATTGACGAGGGAATGCTAATTCGTAGATAATTTTCAGTCTCAGCTTTGTCACCATTTTTAAGTATTGGCACGAGGCAAGACATAGCTTAAATTCTAGTGTTGAGAATAGAGTGATTGGTTAATAATAATAATATAATAAGCAATGAAAGTGGATACCTTATTTTTTTCTGCGCAAATTTCTCTGAACAAATCTGAGAAAAATCATCTGGGCTGGTGTCATTAAAGAAGTCAAATCGATTTATATATATTTTTTAGAACCTTATGGTGTTTTTTAAATTATTCAGAGGGGAAAAAATTGGAGACTTGAAAACTAAACAAATTGGAGGAAAATTATATCAACAAAAAATTAACATACATAACGTTTTCATTTCATAGTTGGTTAGAAAGAACAGCGGTCGATCAAACACCTTGAGTGATAAAATATGAAGCTGTTCTTGAAAACCAATACTTTCAGAAAAATCGGATTTAATGTAGGTTTTCTCGGTTTTGCCCTCCGGGCATTGTAGAAATGTAACAAAATTTATCACTAACAAAGGAACAACTTTAGCATATCTAAAATAAATTAACTGTGAGAGAACTGAGAGAAGAGATTACTTTCCAAAATGAGGTAATTTATTGATAGAGCCAATTAGGACAAGAAAATCTAATGTTAACTGCGCGGTGACTCAAATAAACTCATTCCTAATTTCTAACACACGTTGACTTCTTTGCAGCTATCGTGATTCATAGCCAATATATCTTAGGAAACGTATTTCCAGCTAACCGAACGTTTTGGCATGTTTATTATAAAAGTTTTTATGTTATCATCACTAAAATTTCAAAGCCCATTGAAAACATTTCGGGAGGGGTCCGGACCCCATGGACCCCTCCCCTGGCTACGTCCCTGATATCAACTTATTTTCTTTTGAATCTGTTCTACTTCTCAGGCTTCAGAGTTGTCTAAGAGTTTCAAAAAAGTTCCAAAAGTAAATTCTTCTTTAATTGGATTATCTTGATTTACAAAATTCTGTTCTACATTCTTAAGAATTTTTTTCAAATTGTTCTTCGAAAACCTTAAGTACTCCTCTGTTGAAAATTTGCATTTCGTATACTACCGCCAATTATCCTCGAGGACACCAAATTATAATATGTCAAATCCAAGAAATCCGATTCGCAAAAAAATCAAGAAGAAGACATATCATATGACTCGGCGAAAGTAAGAGTTTTTCCTCGAATATATTTCAGTACTGGAAGCATATTAAATATTTGACAGCGCTCCGTTGTCATTCGTTTTTCAAATTGGCTTTTGTCCTGATTCTGCCGTCGACGATGCGGCATAATATGGTTTTTATTTTCGCGCAAATGTGCCTATATCATTTATTTTTGCAGGCCGCTTTTGAATTTATCTCATCTAAAGGCTTTATTTCATTTGCCTTCTTTTTCTTTGTGGGTTCGACATATACCCATAAAATTCTAGGAAAATATTGAGCCGCCTCTATACGTACAATATATATGTCATGTCGGTTGACTCTATTCGCCTAAAATGGTTGTGTCAGATTCACACACATACACATACGCACACATAACCCACAAAGAATCCTATTAAATGTTAAAGAAGAATGAAATGTCGGAAATTGGGAAGTACATCCTACGAAATACCACAAAAAAGTTTAAAGTTCAATATGCTTTCTTTGTCCCATGTGGTCCATATGATGCTTACAGCGGGTGGAAGTGACGGCGGCGGTATGGCATATTTGCAAAAAGGATTTCCGCGCGTGTGTATACTCGTACAATATCGTTAACTCTTCTTATATAGAAATATTTTCCGATTAATTCTTGGAATAAGATATAACTCAAATGTTTCCAGAGATATTTCTACACTAAAAGTGGCTCATGGAAATTCGATCAGGAATATTTAAAGTTTGTTACAAGTGGAGGAAGTGTGCAGCAAATCTGTGGAGCTTTTGATTTTACTTTGTGGAGTTATTTGGAGTGGGGTGAATTGGGTTTGGAATGAAAATTAATTTTCGGGTAGGTCCTAAACGGGATTTTGATTTCGCAGCTTAGATTTCAAACATGAAGGCTACCTCAGTTGTCTCCGTAAAAATTAGTTTGAAATGCAAAGCAAAATTCTTTAACACTTTACTTAAGCCTCCATATATCCCTATGGTAATACCCTTTAATGGTCATCTCTGGTACACCTAACGGTATTCGAGAGATACATAACGGTATTCAAAATGCACGAAACGATATTTATTTTATTGTTAATTGAAATTTTGCAATGATGGAGTATTCTGTTCATGATTAATTCTTTAATCACATTTTGATTCCATTTAAATTTAATGTATTTTTACATTTGAAATTTACATTGATGTTTGTCACATATTTTATCTTAAATATTATACTGTTTTGACTTTTGTCGCTAAATAGTTTCTTTCCTTTTTTTGCAGGTGAGTATCTGATTTTTTAAATCGCATTTTCATCAGTAAGTATGACAAGTCACTCGTTAAAGTCAGAACGGAGTTGTTAGACCTTGGACCATTGCTTTTCGGCGAATGATAAACAAGTTATCCATAAGAGCACTACTAATACTCTAAACCTCCTATATTATCTCTCATCCACTTCATTTTTTAAATCATAGCAACATAATGCATAAAATTCAATTAATAACATGATACACGGGGTAAGACTCCTTGAATGGACACTTGCAACCGTTCAGCTCATGGATAATGACATGAAATTCCGCCAAGTGGTCGAGGGAGTTTCCTGGCAACTCCCTCCGGATAAATCTTAGAAAAATAATGAGCGTGTTGTTGTGCATCTTTCGTCACAAATTCCAAGTGATATGTGTAACATAATATCCGGACATTGAAGTTACTGTCATCATCATGGTTACTAAGAATATCTTATGAGTGATATACGGATTGTCAGCGTATATAATTGGCGGAATGTGTGTTCGGATGAGGGACCTATTTATTTTAAGCACATGATTTCAGGAGAATTGAATATAATCCTAAGAAAAATGCTTTCAAAATTTTTGTTTTGTCGTTTTTGTTGCTCGAGAGCGGATTAAGTTGAGTTTCTCTTACTCGAGAGCGGATTAAGTTGAGGAGCTGTGCCTGTTTATTTGATGAATGATGGGCACTCATAGCTTTTCCTAATACCACTCAATCAATTAATAAAGGAAAGAGTATGGAAGAATTATAAACCTCAAGTCCGCAGATCTCCTGAAACAATAAAAAACTAACGTTTGTTAATTCGCACAATTTTCACACAAAACAAAAACCAAAAATTATTCAAAACAATCGTCGTTGAGCCGGTTGGGAAAACAACTTATTAAGGTCTACTTTCAATTTCCATATCATATCATTAGAAACACTTACGGAAAAAAAAAATTAAATGAACTTCTAAAGTCTCTAAAACATCCCCAAAACTTTTGTTATCGATTGCTAAATAATAGAACCCATAAATTACGTTTTTTCTTCTTTTTACCTGAAAGTTGAATGTTCTAAACTAAAAAAAAACAAAGTTTTCTGTGAAGAATTTCAAATTTTTCCTGGAAGCTTAAATAGGACATGAACTCTCCCGTGTCTGTTTGCAAGAAAATCAAAGACAAGATTTACGTGAAAATATATAAGGATGGGGAATACAAGGGAAAAAAAGCCCCAAACTGCCATCATAACATCATCATCATCATGGTCGTCGGCATCGAAAACAAGACGGAAAAAAGAAATCTGGTCGCACCGCACAGTGCCATGAAGCAAGTATGAAAACTTTCCCGGTTGTCAGTTAACCGTGTCGTAGAATCCGCGTATCCGTCAGTATAATGCGTTTGACAATCCGTATAGTTCCTTGTATAGTACGAATATTCACTTTTTTCTTCGTAAGATTTTTTTGTTGTTTTCCTTTTCATTCGTTTATCCAAGCCGTTGGATTACATAGCTAATATCACTGTCTTGAGTCGCGTTTCTTGCCAATGTCTGTTACTCGTGAGTATTCATCGTCACTCGCGGGGATTTTCCTGGATTCCTTATATGCAAGAACAAAATCAGCGGCGCAAACACAAAAAATTCACACACACAGGATGCTAGAATAGAAAGTATATTCGGCTCTGAATATTATTCGCCTGTCAACATGCTGTTCTGGGCAAGAAAGAAGAGAAAAAATTTTCCGCATTTTCCGGTAAAGTTTTGAAAATCAATGAAAAGCGAGCGGTGAGCGGGAAAGAGTCCTTCACACAGTTTTCTATAAAAACGCAACAAAAATACAAAGTAAATTAATATACAGAGGCAATAAATAAAATGGAAACACGCGAATTACTCCCATGAAATGGGAACTTTCAGAGGTTTGTGAATTTTATTCAGAGAAGAAAATTGAACAACAAAATTCATCCTTCATGATTTGGCTAAGAATAATTTTGAAAGAAATGCGAAAAATACTGGCTTTGTCACGTGGTTTTTCCTATTCATTTTAGATGGTAGGCAATTAAAAGGACATTCATCAAGAAGAACTAATTGATATAAATGAGAAAGATATAAATTTTAATCTGTCATCCTTCCAAAACCGATTCGTGGATGAATGTAAAAGAAATCAGGAAAAGAATCAATATGTTTTTTTTAAATTTTCCTATTATTTCTAGACCGTAGGACAACTTCAAATTGCTTTGATCCAATGGTACATATTGTTGGGATAAATAGCAATACCTTCCCAGTGTTTAACCTCTACGACTTCCACTTGCAGTAGACTCTAAAATTCTTGTTTAAAGTCTAGGTAAAGTACCGAAGGGCGAACTACTTCATTCCTTTCAAAACAATAAATACAATATAGCAAAAAAAAAAAATTTATAATACCCAGAAAATATCGGAGAATATGTTCAACCAAATTTCATGTTTAATAAATTCCTATATTGTTCATGTTAGCTCATATGTGCCCGGAAAATTCTTTTATCTTTTTGTAAATATGTATTTAATTTCAAGGGATAGGGAGAGAGAGCTGTAAGTTAACACCGGACACCCTATATTCCTAAAATATAAGATATTTGACCCCAACACCCCAACATGTGCCACCTTTTTCTCATCAATGCAATTTCAAACACGAGCGGCTGAGCAAGCAGAAAATAGACTTCCGCTGTTCTGCTGACGACGGCGCTACAACAATTCAATGCGAGGTGTAATTTTAAGCGAAATATGTAAATTAGTTCAGTAGTTATTTTACCGGCCAATAAATTGTATTTTTTTTTTATAAAATCAACTTGTGGTGATTTAATTGGCGCCCGAGCAGGGACCGCGAGTCAAAAGTAAAAAGAATCGTCTGAATAGCGCGCACCGTGAAAGGCTCGATTCTTCGCGATCCGTTCAAAGAAGTACGAAAGGTTCTAGACTTAGTCCGAAAGTACGTACGGTTACGCAATCTCTTGATTCGCGGGTTTAATTCCATCCATCCAAGGAATCGTCTGAATAGCGCACGCTGTGAAAGGCTCGGTTCCTCGCTATCCGTTCAAGAAGTACGAAAGGTACGAAATTTAGTCCGAAAGTACGTGTACGGTTACGCAACCTCTCG
The DNA here is from genome assembly GCA_949715475.1 of Microchrysa polita. Lineage (NCBI taxonomy): Eukaryota > Metazoa > Arthropoda > Insecta > Diptera > Stratiomyidae > Microchrysa > Microchrysa polita. The sequence continues at coordinate 88,180,315 of OX454420.1, read as the reverse complement.
ATTCGCGAGTTTTATCCATCCCAAGAGGAAAGTGGCCCCCCAGTAGTCACTATTCAAGTGAAGGAAAAGGAGTCGAACAACATCGACAGCCGCCTCGAGGATGAATTCAATTATAGTTTTAATAATAGTGTAAGTGAAAAGTGCCAAACCGAAAATTTTTGTGTAATTTTGTTGATCGAAATTTAGAATTTTGCGCTAAAGAAATTTTTGTAAATGTTGATCGGAATCTTTTGTTTTGAAAAGTGAAATTTGTAGAACGATAATAGTTAAAGATCATTCTGATTTAAATTGCATTTAATACCACTGAGTAAGTAAACTTTTTCTTATTTGCGATATGGCTCGACAGGAAAACCTCCTCCGTCCGCCGCGACTTCTCGCTGGTGAAAATCCCCCAAATCCTGTTGTTCCTAATCCTGTTGCACCAAATCCTGCTGCGGCCCTTGACGCTAATATGTTAGCCCAAGCTCAAATAGAATCTATAGTAACGAGAACACTGCAAAGAGAATGTCCTCGCCTAGTACAGCAGATGCTAAATCCGGGAATAGACCTCCATGAAGGAGGAGATCAAGGTATTAATGCAGATCAAATGGGTAACCTCTCGGAAATGGATCGCATTCCTGATGTTATAAAAGGGTTGAGGGAGTTCCAGGGACAACCAGGAGAGTTTAGTTCTTGGAGAAAAAGTGTAGAAAGAGTGTTAAGGCTGTATGACCACCTGAGAGGCTCTCCAAAATACTATGGTATTTTGAATCTAATCCGCAATAAAATCGTGGGTCAGGCAGATGCTGCTTTAGAATCTTATAACACCCCGCTAAATTGGGACCAAATCCGTCGCTGTTTGACTCTTCATTACTCTGACAAAAGGGATATTAACACCCTTGAATACCAGATGAGCTCTCTTGTACAGGGCACAAACAGCATTCAAGGTTTCTATCAGGAGGTATACCACCATCTATCCCTTATATTAGATAAAATTTCGTGTATGGATATGGGCCAAGAGGCAACAAATATTATGGTACAAACGTTTAGAGATAAGGCCTTAGATACTTTTATTCGTGGCCTAAACGGCGATTTGCCCCATCTCCTGACCATGAGAGAACCCGTTGATCTTCCACAGGCGTTACGATTATGTCTAAAACAAGTAAATATAAATTACAGGATAAATTACGCTCAGAGCAGTAATAACACTGTTCGGCGAATTCATAGTAATATTGCCCCACCTGTTCCACCTAGACAAAGGAATATCCAACAAACACCGATCCCAGCTCCCCGAAACTTCCGCCCACCAACACCTATTCCTGCTCCTAGACAAATTTTTCCATCAAACATGGTGTCTCAACCCGCATTTTTCCCAAGACCAATCTATAATCCAAACCACAATATCCCAACCAATTATCCCAACCAATTTAATCAAACTCCTCGTTTTTACCCTTATCTCACACCACAAGCACCACATGGTCAATTACCACCAAAGCCGCTAAATAGACCAGAGCCTATGGAAGTGGATAGATCGATCCATTCAATGAATATTAATTATCAAAATCGGCCTCAACCTAGGCAACAACATTCCCAAAAGAGAGATAGTAATCAACCAATCTACCACCCTGCTAAATTACAGCGCATGCATTTCACACAAGGAAATCATGATGACTGTGAATCCTCAAAGTATCAGGAAGCAATGAAATCTGAAGACCAACAGCATGACCAGACTTTAATCGATTACATTCAGTCTTCAGAACCCGGTCACGAGTATTATACGGAATGGGAACCTGAGATACAGGAATATATTGATCCTAGCGAAGCAACCGACTTCCAGGATGTTCATTTTTTAGATTAACGAGCTCTTCGCTCCCATATTTCGAATATAGGACGAAGAGCGGAAGTATAATGAAAATTTTAATAGATACAGGTTCAAATAAAAATTACATCCAACCAAGCTGTGTGAAATCTTGCTATCCTAATGAGAAGCCTTTCTGTGCCAAATCCGTTGGTGGAAATATTGAGGTGACTCACCACTCTTGGATTAATCTGTTCGGCCCATCTACACCAAGTATGAAATTTTTCATCCTCCCTTCCTTAAAATCGTTCCATGGAATACTGGGAAATGACACCCTAAAACAATTACGAGCGATTATAAACACGGCTGGAGAATATTTCACTATCCTTGACTCCTTACGAATCCCATTAAAGCAGCACACATCTGAATCTGTCAACAACATAGGAGAGAGAACAGAATTCCTTTCAAAGAAACCTTCAAATTCAAATTCAATGACGGCCAGCTCCCCTAACGACAACAGCTCCTCTTATAATTATATCCCTTCTGTAGAAGCTCCCATCAACAGTTTCCAAACGCAAATCATTCTTAACCTTGGCGAACAAGGTACTTATCAGCTGGAGCGACCTTTTCCAAATTATTGGAAACACACTTTTTTCGAACCTCAATATACCCGCAAGAAAATTATTGGCATCCTTAAAAGATATTTGAATCCCACTGTCATCAATGGCTTGAAAACCAACGAGGCCACTATGGGATTGATTCAAGAAATTTACCCCCTTTATTTTCGCAATTACAAAATTCGCTATACCCAAAAAGAAGTTCAAAATGTTAGAGATGAATCTTCCCAAAACGAGATAATAATAAAAACTCACGCTAGAGCCCATAGAAACGCAAAGGAGAACGTTCAACAGATTCTAAATGAATTCTATTTTCCCAAAATGAGTGCTAAAACTAAGGACATAGTAAAACAATGCACTGTCTGTTTAGAAAATAAATATGATAGGAAACCCTTTGAAATCTTTTATAGTAGAAACGTTTCAACCAGCCCGGAACAATTAGAAAAGTCCAGGAAGGTGAAGGACTATGTCGAGGTTCTTAAAATAAAACAAGAAAAATATCTAAATTTCCACAACAAAAATAGAGAACAATTAAAAGAATATCAAATAGGACAGGTAATTTATGTTAGAAGAAACAAACGTTTAGGATCAAAATTAACAGCAAGATACAAAAAAGAAATAGTAAAGGAAAATAAACCAACAGTAGTTTTAACAGAATCTGGACGAACAATTCATAAAAGTGACATACGTAATTTCAGGGGACTCTCTTCCATCGTCCAGGCAGAAGTTCAAATTTCCGAATATAACACATCTCAACTCATCGCTATAAAAATAGGAGAAGCACAAATTCAGCAAGGGAACCTAAAACTCGTACATATCTTCCAAATTGAACAATATTCTACATTCATTGCCGAAATATCATCCGTTATCCACGACCACATCCCATCCAGCAATCCTTTTTATCCACTACTATCCCACGAACTATCGCAAATAGAGAATTTAATAAATAACCTAGAATTGAAAGTAAATAAGAAGGAAAAACGATCCCTTGACTTTATTGGAACTGCCTGGAAATGGGTAGCAGGCACTCCGGATCACAATGACCTTATGCTACTCGAAGGTAAAGTAAACGATATTCTAGAAAATAACAACAAACAGTATGTAATCAATCAGGAATACAACAACCGATTAAATCAAATTACAAATATAACCAATGAAATAATGAATATGATAAAAAAAGATAAAGTTTTCGAAAGTACACTTGCTCTATGTACTCAGTACAAAATTCGATTAGTAAAGGAAGAACTTATAAATATTGTTCAATCTATACAACTAGCTAAAAGTAATATTGTAAATTCAAATGTATTGTCAGTTAAAGAAGTAGAGTTAATAACGTCCAAATACAATAAAGATAACACTCTTTATTCTAATGTCGAAGAATTCTTAGAGTTTGCCGATACAAAAATTATAAGAAATTTGACACACATATTTTATATTATTAATATTCCGACAACATATGAAATTAACTATTCAAAATTACTAATAAAACCTATAAAAAGAAATGGCACTATAAACAGTATTGATTATACGTACATCTTAAAAGAAAAGAAAAATTATTTTGGCATAATAGGAAAATGTAAAGCATTTAATAATCTTACAATTTGTAAAAATAATGAAGTCATAGACATCAGTGATTCAGAATGTATTCCACACCTGCTTCAAGGCACATTAGCACGATGCAATAAAACGAACAGCCACCACGTACCATCGGTCGAAGAGCTATCATCAGGATCTATTCTGCTAAACGACTTCAGGGGGAAACTAATTGTCAACGACAACGACACGATACACCAACTGAAAGGAACTTACATCGTAACCTTTAACAACGAGACAATTACCATCAATGATCAAAAATTCACCGCATTTGAATCAACGAGGGTCCAACTCTTACCACCTATTCTACAGCCCGAATCTGAGGAAGACAAATTAGCCCAAATATTATCTTTGGAAATGATGCGTGAGCTGCACATAAACAATACAAGGGAAATAAATCTTATCCGAACTGAAAAGAACGTCACGAAATGGATAAATTTTGGACTCTTCGCTATCTTATTCTTACTTTTATGCTGCACCAAACTCATGAAGCTTTATAGCTCCTCAAGGACGAAAAGTATCATCGAGCCTAACTTACCTGTAATAGCCACGCTAATTGAGAGTCAAACGTCACCGGCCAGCCCACAATTTTCAAACATGAAACAAGGATATGGGAGCATTTACAACATCCCATTCTTTTAGTTGGATGAGGACATCCAACCTAAGAGGGGAAGAGTTAACACCGGACACCCTATATTCCTAAAATATAAGATATTTGACCCCAACACCCCAACATGTGCCACCTTTTTCTCATCAATGCAATTTCAAACACGAGCGGCTGAGCAAGCAGAAAATAGACTTCCGCTGTTCTGCTGACGACGGCGCTACAACAATTCAATGCGAGGTGTAATTTTAAGCGAAATATGTAAATTAGTTCAGTAGTTATTTTACCGGCCAATAAATTGTATTTTTTTTTTATAAAATCAACTTGTGGTGATTTAATTTGTATATACTATGGAACTGGATCCCATATGTGCAATATATGAATGTATACATATTCGTGTATATAGTATTTATGTGCCCTTTGAAGTTGAAACATTCTTTCATAATTTCCACATTTTACATTTCTTTTTGATTTTTATTGGCCTTTTAAGGTACGATAAAAAGAAGTACTTTTCAAATAAGATTAAAATAAAAATGCAATTAAGAAGTTATTTGATTTTCCACTAGGCAATTATAGCCTATTGGATAAAAAGACTCAATCCTTCTGTACATGTCAGACTTCATGTACATAAGCGATCTGCGTTATTTGATTTAAATTATTGCCTAGTTGACAATAAATTATAGGCTATTGGATGTGAAACTGAACACTCCTGTACAAATCGTTGCTACATATAACAGCATCAAGCTTTTTTAAAGCTCCTGCACGCATAAGGCGATCTGCGTTATTTGATTTTCCACCAGGCAATTTTACGCTATTGGATAAAACTTGGAGACTTTTGTACATATATTTAGCACTTTGGAAAGCTTTAAGCTTTTCTAAAACTCTAGCACACAAAAGGCAATCTGCGTCTGAGCCCAAGGGAGGATAATGTATCGCGTTAGATCGTCGCGATATCGCCCTATACTTTAATTTACCTTCCATGCAAAAGCAGTTCGCGTTCTGTGCGTTGGGGCTTTAGATAAATTGGAAGCTTTCATAAGTGCAAAAGATTGCAAAAAGCTCTCCAGGTTTGTCAGTCAGTGCATTCAGCGAGCACATATTGGAAAGAGCTACTGGAAAGTGTTCTCTCCCCGCGTCCCACTCACCCGCTAATCGGTCCACATGCGATGTATCGAAAATTTCCCCTATTTAGCGTTGAATTGGAATGCTACATTTAGATGTGTAGCTGCTACTTGGACTGCTCGATCAACTGTCACGCACAGCTGCTCGATCATCAATACTGGAAATTGTTTATTCACAGTTCGGCAGAAAAATGTCATTTCTAAGCCAAGTTTTAGTGAACGTTATAATATTGTGCGATGAGAGTACGTATTTTTTTTTTGAATTTTTGATTGCCGCAATGTCTGCGGATGTATCAGCTGGTTAGAGAGAACTGACGTTTCATGTAGCAAGTCCATTCAGCGAACACAAACTTAGCAGTTTTCCAATTTCTTGTGGTGGGGATATGTAGCACATCACAATATGTGCTCGCTGTGCGTTTTTCTGGTTCGTTTGCTTCCCATCGACTTCCTTAGTTTAGAGAAGCGATGCAGTTGCGTTTTGATAATAAAAGCAAGTAAATGCATGAAAAATAAGTAATATATTTTTATTAAATCAATTCTTGTGTCTTACTTAAAATCAGCTTCAGTTGCAATAATATAAAATAAGACCCTCATAATAAACTCCTCCACTTGTTTTTCTATATACAGACTTCGTGCCAACTCCAGTATCCTCACATACTCCCACTTATCGCACGGATTACCTAATCAACACGAAATCACATTTAGATCCTATTTACACTCTGCTGAATTTCCAAAGCTCGCATCGTATAATTTCCTCTATAACACACACGAGAAAAAACACAATCCTTTCCCATTGTTCCAATTGAAATTAAAGAGAAATCCAATAGTAGTAGAAAAGTGCACATTGTATTTTCTTATCAAATCAAATGCATTCGTATGGCGAACAACCATATCGTACCGTACCATATATCCTGTGCCGTGCAAGCACGAACAATCTCCGTGCCAGGATCATATACGAAATGCGAAGAGGAACTTCGGGAATCCAACAGCATCATTTTCGCTGCTCATATAAGACAAACGGCAGTTTCTCCCCGTTTCCAGTTGTGTTGGCGGCGTCCGACGTCCGGAACATAAAAAACAATAGCGACTAGGAAAAGGACGTGAAAACCCCAACATCGCACTACGTTTCTCTCGACGAAATGATAAAAGATCCGTTACGTTGATTTAAACGATTTCAAATCCGGTGCACGTTTTACGTTCTTCCTTTTTTTTTTGGTTTCATCAAATCGATTACCGTCTATAATCCGTTTTAATCCTCTCAACAAACAAACATAGACACACATACACACACTCACTATCATGCAATTACAGCGTACACGGTATGCGATTTAAAATTGGGGGAGAGCTCTCGTATAGAATTGCATCATGAGGACTTATTCGGTACTATAGCGGAGTTGAGAAGTCAGCCGCGCCGCCAAAGCCGTTAACCATGGTTACGGCGGGCGCTCTCTTGACTTTGTGTTCGGTTTTTTGACGGTGACGATTCAGGAAGAAGAAGAAAAAGAAGGATTCTATATGGGCATAATCACTCAGGTTGAGTGTGTTTGCTTAGTGTCTGTCTAAAAAAAGCTGTTTTTTGTGATTACATTTACCAAGTATACACAGAAAGTACTTGATAGGGAGTGTGCACTTAAAAAGTGCACCCAAAATAAGAACGCTCACCGATGAAAGAATTTGGAAACCCTCTCTTCGTTTCGGGCGTATGCAAGAAGGATGCTTCCATGAATTTTGTACACCAAGTTGTAACGGGGGATGGTATCCTGAATCACGACCCGATGGGGTTGATACGATAATGATACACCACAGTTCGTTAACGAATGCGGGGGAGTGAAGCATAGGGTAGCTGCATTCGCGGCAACGACAACAAGCGTATAATATATCCTTTGCCCCAAAGAAAAGAAGCCAGATCATTGCTTTGTTATCAACTTATTTGCATAATTAAGGACATGACAACCGGCATCATTTATTTTCCTTAATTTTCACTTTACATTCAATCTTATAGTGAAGTAAGTGAAAGGGCATGCGGACTCAGGATTATATTGGGTAAATTGAATCGTTGCAGAGAAGCTGCTATGCGCGGTCTAGAGAAGTGGGTGATGTAAATGTTTTTTTTTTTGGGAAAGGATTTAAATTAAGAGAGTGTAAAAATGCTTTGGAGAAAAGTTTATGGGTGTGATAACGTTGAGAGCAATGATGTGCAGTGTTGACATTTGACATTTTTATTTATTTGTAAACATTTTAAGGTGTTCAATTAAATTGTTTAACATTAATAAAATTGTACATACAAATGTAACGATACTCGGTTTTGAAATTCCGAAAGTACATTATCCCGAAACTGAAAATTTCCTAAACAAAAGTAGTTACTTAGGATATGGCACTATGAAAATGTTCAGTCACTAATTTAAGTATCATCTGTTTTCAATTTTGTTATTTTGGGGGATTTTGTGATGATAACTCCTCTTTTTGAGATGTTAAATTGGGATTTTGATGGAGATTTTTTTTAAGAAGCTATCAAAAACAAGAATTTGCCATACAAAAATTAAGCCTTCCGATCATCACTTCGTTTAACTATTTTCAGCAACTAGAAGAAATTAAAAACCGGTTAGTCGTCTGTGCACTACTTTTTAATAAAATCTGTTTGCCTTAATGGTATCATTAACTCAACACACCTCTTCATTCAAGTATTTGAATAAAAATCAAAGACAATCATCTTCAGTATGATGATCACTCGACATCCATCTTGAACGACGCGATTTTTTGAGTGCAATTTCGAGTGTTGTTGAAAGCTCAAGTGGTCGATGATCACCCAAGATGATTTTCATCATAATAACATTTAAAATTTATTTATGGTTACAAAAAGTAACAAGTGGTGCATCAATGTTTTTGGAGGTGTGATTTTATCTTAAAATCAAAATTATCATTGAGATGAGGATTCTTAAAATTAAACGCAGTTCGTCAAGAGCGTGCATGTTGTGCGTTCTTCATCGCGGTCAAGAGGGGTCAGACAATTTTTTTTTTTATAAAAAATCTCGACCCTTTTTTGGTACCTCCGCCGATGCCACTGGGCATAATTAGTGATAATATTTTGTATAGTTTGAAATTAACAGAAAATCGAGTGGAGCTGAATTTACGAATCAAAAAAAAATTCCGAAAAAGTCTTGGTTCGAAGAAATTTACTGCTGTCTTCAATGGCTTATCAAACAAAAACTAGATAATTTAATAACTCCTCCAGTTTCAGTTTAATAGATTACTTTATTTTCAGGTTGACAGCCCTGGCAGCGACATTAATTTTTCATATTCAGCCGCAGGCCTTCAAATCTAAATGTGTTCATCATAAATCACGAAAAATCTGTTAAATTTTTAGAAAAATGGCGCATGTTATATTCAAAAATTCCAAATGATTATTCATATAAAAGTTATTGTCAGATCAAAGCTAAATATAAAATGAACCAGTACATAGTTCCGAACACTGGCGCAGTCAACCTTTAATATCTGCGGCATTACAAAATCCATAAATAAACATCACACAATGATCTGACTAAATTATAATTACGTCAATTTTCGAACCCCAAAAATTTTTACAACATATATCTTCGCTTTAATTTACAATCAGTGATTAAATTCAAATTAAAACCATGTCCTGATGCGATCATTTTTAATAGCGCTGATATGTTGGGATGAATACTTTAGAAATGGTTACGGTTTAGTTGAAATTTACGATTTAATTTTTGATTTATTTCAAACGCATGAAATACTAAAATGATAGTGTGTGGTGTGTGTGTATGATGGAAAATTTTGATTGTCATAAAATGTGCATACACACTAAAATCTATTCTAATAAATTCCGTGCGCAAGATATTAAAACATAACAAAATTTTCCCGCACCGTATACGACGACATCCTTTAGAATCTCTGGCTGCTTATAAGGTAAAAGACCCTATTTTCGTCATGTTAAGGAGATTTCTGCGGTTTCCAAATAACAAGGGAAACAAATTGGGTTATTTTTACAAACTATGGTCATGAAAATAAAGTTTGGAAAGTTTACTATGAAATTATAAAATCTAAAAACCGCAATTGTTTTATGATATACAGTTTTTTAGAAAAATATAAAATTACTTCAGACTCCCTAATTTCGTCATAAAAAATGGTCGTGTTCCTAACTTCGTCATGGCGGGCACCTAATTTCGGCAATGAAAAACAACTGTTTCTTTTTAAAGGTAATATCAATTTATTAACGAGACCGAGGCTAATTTCAGGCGCGGCCGAAATTTGAATACCCTTCACTCTCCTCGGGCTAAAAAAAATGTTCGGGCGAACCTATGACTTGTGTTTAATCCTTCCCCATTCTTTTCCTTCCGTTTTCGCATAAGTTCTGTGGCGTCGATAATACAATATTTGTGTGAGGTTTGGTTTGAATAAGTGGGAAAATAAAAAAAAAATCGCAGAAAAAAATCTCAGAAAACTTTATTGGGGGGATGCGGGAGCATGGCCCCATAGTACGATTCTATTTGTTTTACTTTTTTTGTTTTGTTTTGATAAAGACGCATTGGTGTAGAAAAAATTTTTCTTAAAAGATCCAAAATGGGGGGTTGGGTTTGTATGGTAGCCCCATGATCCCATTAATTTTTACATATGTTTTGTGGCATCAATTGAAATGCACTTTTATGAGGTTTGGTTGAAATTAGTGCTCAAATAAAAAAGTGTTTCCTGGAAAAACTCTGGGGGCTGGGTTTGCATGGCAGCCCCTTGACCCCACAGTCCGATTCCATCCATTCTTACATATGTTTTGTGGCAACAATATTATAAACACATTTGTGTAGTTTGGTTGAAATTGGTGTGCACAAACAAAAAAGTTTTTCTTAGGAAAACCAAACTGGGGGGTTGCGTTTGTATGGCAGCCCCATGACCCCACGGTCCGATTTTAGCGATTCAAACATACAAACTGCCTGCAATAAAAAGAAGCCTTTGTGCAAAATTTCAGCTCGATAGCTTTTAAACTGGCCGAGTAAAGATTTTGTTATAATTTTTTTTTTAATAATTATTGAGTCCAAGTTCTATTTACAAAGATGACGAGTTAAGGAATACTTTGAATTATCTCAATTTCGTCATAGTGACGAACTAAAGTTGTACTGTGCCGAATCTCGTCACCATTGATACTATTATTTGAAAGTATATTTTTATATTTTATTTGTAAGAGTACTTTAATGTTATTGTTACTGAATGCTTCACTTAATTATTATTCGTTAGTATTACATATTAAACTTAATATAAAGATTTTCTTGAGCATCTACGGTGAGTCTGTTTAAAAAAAAAACTGATACGAATTATGGCCAAACCTATCGAAAATTGGTTGAAATAACAGTGACGAAATTAAGTTTTAGGTTTATTTGTACTTTTACGGAGATTTTAACACCAAAATATGACTAATTTTTAAATGATGACAAAAGAAATATTGCATTAAAAATTTTTTATTCAAGACCTAATTTCGTCATCATGACGAAATTACGCTCATGCCAATTATCACTATGTTTTAACTTCGTCATCCTTTTTTTTTAAACTTATCACAATGGAATGCAAATTTTTATTCGATAAATAGAATAACAAAAGCATATTTCGTTCAAAACACACAAATAAAAGAATAATTCACTTACTATTTCACGAACAGCACTTGAGAACAACACATTAGTCCACTAGTCGAAACAACAACTGACACTGCTCAATTCACGCATTTCAGTTCTGACGACACTCTGTGTTCTTCTTAATTTACGAATGTAGTGCAATAATGTTAACAAATAGGTGATATCGATTGCATATTACCTCTATATTCAGAAAATAATAGAGGTTTTTAGTAGGTGCATTATATGTTCCTATTTTATTTGAAAATATCAAATGTGACGAAATAAGGTGCCCTGACGAAATATGGTTCATTTACCTTAGTCTATATAAAGCGCATATTATCACCGAAATTCAGGTGGAAAACACTTTATAAAATCATAAATTCCAAGATGAGAGTGAATATCTGGAATATATTATAAATATATATTTTCAGAATAAAGTTGAGAAATTTCCGAAAATTTTACACTGCATCCGTATAATATTTTCAGCTTAATATATACGTGCACGTAAAACGGCGACGAGGATATGAGAACTCAAGACGCAAGGCGGTAACATGTTAGCGAAATCGTCCTCCTTTTCGTTTATATATTGTGTCCTTGCGTCAAATGGTGAGAGCTGCTCTTTTATGAATGGAATTTTCGCTGTTCCAAGCAGGATGAAGCAACCTCTCGGCAATAGAAGCTTGCGATACCTCTGCATGCATGCTTCTATGATTATGAGAATTTTCCGGTAACATTCCTTACTTGAGTTAGACTACGTCGTCGGTGTATGTGTATTTAATACAAACATTTCGGTGGAAAATTTCTTGTTCCATGAAAATAGCGGGAGAAAGATATAAAAAAATATTGTTGTAGAATTTGGAAATGCAACGTTTCCTCGTTTCAAGAGCTGAGACCATACGTATGCACTTGACATGTACCTACATACTTTATGAAACAATTCGTTTAGGTGAGTATAGCCATTAGAAGGCGTAGTTTGTTAGAAAGGAATCTTTAATTTTTCTTATAAAATTAAAGAAAAATTTAGATCCAAATTTTTAAATTTTCTAAAAACAGGGTTATTATTTAAATTGTTGTAAATTTTTCTGTAAACATGGTCTATTTTTCAATTGTTTTGAGATTAAAAAAAATAAACGTTTACGTTACCATTTTTTGATTTGTTTGTTAATAAACTCAAGAGGTCGATGGTGCGACATTTTGCGACAGACACTTTGATGAAAATTTCTGAAGGTACAGCCGTTCAAAGATGCGATCCAATTTTTCAAATGGCAGAGCCTATTTTTCAATGTTTCCAAATTTTTATCAGAAACAATTCAAAATGAAATTGTTGTTGTAACGCAAAAACTTTTTGAGTTTGTGCAGGGCGAATCACGGGTCGTTCTATATACTAAGAGCTGGCTACCATAGATTAGTGATATCTACCCGTATACGATACGAAGCCTCAGCCTGCAGACTTCTAGTTGTAACACTGGCGATATACAGATCGAATTGACTCACGCGATTATCGTTATCGGCCTAGAGCATTACTCGTATATCCATACATTTTGTATAATGACGTGTTCCTATTACCGGCTATAGCTTGTAACAACGCAACCCTGTACAATTATATGCACTAAATATTCAGTACAGGTTAATATTCCGTCAGCCGACCCACGCGATGATCGCCAAGCGATTATTGTTCTTTCCTAAGTTGGGTAACATTCTTAACAAATATTTTTAGGCAGTTATGTTCCCAATATTGACTAATGCTTGAACGTCTAGCTCAGACGTGTCAAACTCGCGGCCCGCGGGCCACATGCGGCCCGCCTTGCAGTTCTGTGCGGCCCGCGGCCATGTCGAAGCAGCACAATGTGTATCAATACAAAAATGTTGAAATTGGCAAGGTGAACAAATTAAGCCGTTGAACTCAAGTCTACAAAAATTACTAAAACTCGTCAGTGGCTTAAGCAAAATTATTTAATTTTTTTTCTCCAAATACTACCAACAATTTGAGGTCGGTTATTTGATTTTATAAGACAGCTCATCTTTTTCGTACAGGAAAATACAAGTCTCTTCATGAAACTGTTCTGTCCCGAAATGCAGTTAATAAAAAATTGGTTGGCTTTACCGTACATGAATTGAGATTTATTTGGAAAATTGGCAAAGCTCTAAGAACTACAGAAATTTTGGAATTGTTAACTAAATCACCTGATTTTTAGACCTATACTTATCAAGCTGTATTGGTGCATGAGTTTGTACCGTATAACAAACAAATTATTGTCTCTTTTAGCCACCATTCTGCTTAAATTAATTTAATCTGACTATTTTGTTATTTTGGGTGACCTGGATGACGGGTGCTAATATTTTTTAATCATCTGTCCCAAATTTGACGCAAATCATGTTATTCACAAAAAGTGGTTACTTGAAGCTCAATCATATTTTCACGTTTTCTCTTTCTTGTATTAATTGCTTAATGGTCTTGAAGTACATTTTCCAAATGTAGAAATATGCTGAGATATTACCGCCAAAACGGGCGATGTGCCTACACCATGGAGCGGTATAAAGAACGAGGCAAGGAAGAAGAAGAATATATTAGGGCTTGCTTGCCATAATTAATTATGGTTTTCTTCCGAACTTCTTTCGAAATATGTACACCAGGAGGTTGTTGCAAAGCTTTACAAAATGGCAAAAATTGTATTTTCGTCGATTAATTCGCTGCTACAAAATCCATTTGATGAACACCGCTGAGAATATTTTAGGTCGAGAAAAAAATAAAAAAATCTCAGAATTTCGTCATGAGGAAAATTTATATTGATATTACTGGAGCGACCAAAATCCGTTAATTTTATTTTAAAAAACATTTAGTCTTTAAATATTTTTTTTAAATAAAATTTACGGATTTTGGTCGCTCCAGTAATATCAATATCAATTTTGCTCATGACGAAATTCAGGATGCGGAAATCATGAAATTTAAATAATACTTCCTAAAATTCAGGGCACGAGCTGGATCCCGACTGCGCTAAAGTGATCCAGACTTTCTGTCATATTTTAAAAGTAATATTCTGTGACCAACTTTCGTAATATTTTATATAAAAGTTTTTGAAATTTTCCTCCTGATGCGGCCCACCTAAACCTGAGGAGAGTCTTATTTGGCCCGGCCCTGGTTTTGAGTTTGACACCCCTGCTAGCTAAACCAAGTACTGACTCTACTATACCTATTGCAAATTACGAAAATGCGAGAAACATCCCATAACAAGCATCAAAATCAATTGACATTTCACACTCTATGACTTTTCGCCGACAAACAAACAAAACATTCAACTAATTAGTCCGAACAATAAAAAAAAAACATTTCTGCTCTCGAAGGCTTCTTGCATAGTCAATTAGTCTTTATTCAGTTTGATTTTTATTTCTTAGCCGCACTCTCTTTCTCTCTCTTTTCTTTCTCTGCTAATCCCTTGCCATTCCATATAATTGATGTTTACCTTTATGAGAAATTCAATTGCCTTGAGGATCTGTTTTCTTGATTTTATTATTTTTTTCCTCGACGACCCTCGGTTTATAAAAAAACCTCTCTCTATTGACGATTACCATTCTTCGAGACTACTCGAAAAAGTACACTTGAACTTTTCTCTTCAATTTACCGTTATAACTGTATGGGCCTCGTTCTTGTACATTGTTGAAACCTCGCCGCATGTACTGTTTGTTGTACAGGACTACAAATACATCAAATACAACATAACGCGCGGCACAAGTGCTTTCTCCACTTTTTAGCGTTTTCCTTTCAGTTTTTCCGATTTTTTTTGCGTTTCAGCCTCCGAAGCATTTATGGAAAATATGTAAATATTCGTCAAATGGGAATTTTTTTTTGTATGTACATATTTGTTTCCCTTTTTCTGTATGTATTTGCAAAAAAGCCAAGTCAAAGTAAATGGTTCAAGTGTAATTGATGATGAAGTGCGGTGGTTTTTTTCGTATCATGCTTTCGACTTAGTTGCCGCGCTACCTATAAAGCCTACAAAACATACACTTGTCATACAGCAAGGACAACACTGACAGTGCTTTTTATATTACTCGTCAGCTCAGCATATGGATGCCGATGAATTAGGGAGTCGTATACAAAAGTTTTGTTTTTATATTGAAGCACAAGCACGCTGGTGAAAGTGCACGGAGAAATTGAATGAGACCCAGCGCTTAGGTTTTATACCTTCCTGGGACGCTTGATAAATTAACGCTTTCACTTGGAAAAGTCGTATAACGATGACTGACTGACTCCTACAGGCGCAATACATGGCAAAAAAGGAACACCACATCAACGGGACGATTAAAAAAAAAAAACGAGAAAAACTTTTGCCCTTGTACTTTGCGTCTTTCACCTTGTGTCGTCAAGCGTGTGTATAAAATGTACATTAGTATACCACACCGCACCGTATTCGAGCCATTAAAGTTGCCTGCGAAAAGGGCCTTCCACTTAGCTGTATATAAAAGAAGCGGCTCAAATAATTGGCAAGCTTTTACTAGCTCATGTAATTAATAGCACAAGTACTTACTGTATAGTACCACCCGCATACTATACCGTTACAAGGCTTCCTTAATGGAACACATAATAGTATACACAACATAGAAAAGCTAATGGTATTATTGTCCTTTGATGTATAATATTAGGATAGTATTTGTGTGTGTGTATGTGTGCCATCCAGCAAGGATATGGTGAAAAATAACCATCGTACATCTCATATATATATTTGTTAGGCGGGTCGATTCGGTCAAGCATTGCGTAAAATATCCTTAAAGGATATGGAGTGTAATATGCTTATGTGAGCTTCGAGTGAAGCAGGTTGCTATAGAGAGATGGTCGTTTTGGGGGTTTATTTAATTTAATTGCATACGGTTAATTGAGGTCAAAGTCAAGTGTTGGCCTGGGCAGGTCAGTCAGGAAATGTTGGATAGGGAAATTGGTGCTAAACTCATACAAATTTATTGAGGCAGATATGACGAACGGACGGACGCATAAGAACTGTGTCACATATTTTGCTTTGATATTTCTCTGTAGCGCTCTATTTCTCTATTGGATGGTGCTTACACCGCATCGCAGCGACAATCATTATGATTAGGGATTAGAGATATCGATGGCACAATCAGGCAAGTCATGACTATTCCAATATTTTTGATTTTTTTATAAATTGTAACAATTTAATTCGAGGCTCCCTTCAGCTGTTCTACAGACCAAATGTTTTTTCTCACATTTTGAACTCTACATTCCTTTTTAAGATGGCAACCAATTAAATTTTTCTATAAATCTCTAAAGTTATGCCTCGACTTTTTCGAATGTTTCACATACTTAAAGCCACGTTTTCTCCTATTCCCGACTATCTTTTGTTACAAACTGATTTCCGCCAATCTCACGAGCACATCCCAGATAAAGGCTTCAGAAAAGGATTCCACGTTTTCTACATTTCATTGCCCCAGACATGTCTTCTTGAATTCTACTTTCTTTCCCACACAATCTCACCCGGAGGCTAGTTGAGAGAGAGAGAGAGAGAGAGAACAAAGGAAATACATATTTTATGTTTTTTAGTGTGTTCTGCAGAACTCTCTCTTTTTTCTCTTTTTTTTTACTCCCGTATGCACATTGGCATATTTTATCGGTATGGTGAAAAAAGTATTAAATACATGATCCTCTCATTCATGAATCTTCTGGCTGACACGACAAACTGATAGGAGATAAAAGGCTCTTTACTTTCTATGTATGTATTTAATTTCGGTTGCGTTTAGTAAATCCATAAAGTTGTGTTTTCGATCGAATCTTAGAGAAGATGTTGAGACAGAGAGATTATTCTTTTATATTTTTACAGTATACGTCGTTGGTCCTTGTGACCGGAATTTAAAAACGTATGGCGATGTCTGTTTGCAAGAGAAACAATTTTCAAAGAACAGTTCATAGCTCATGATTATAGGAGCTCTGGGCTCACTCAAGAAATTCCCAAAGAAATAAACTTTTTCAAAGAGCTTGTATTTCGGATATTGATCCGCCTTTAATTCACAAAACAACAGAACTATTCACGGAAAATAGTATTGCATTTTAATGGATCATAATAATTCATACTAACATTAAAAAATTGTTTATGCAGTTGACAAGTGAATTCTTATGAAATGTAATAATATTGAAATTGTGTCATTCTAAACACGCACATGTGGTCTTAAATAAACCAAGAATCATAATGTGCTCCGTAAACATCATTAAACGAATATCGTAACGATTTATGCTTTTCTGATGGATACTCTGTGTTTACATATCATTAAAGCACTTGTGTAAGGTGCGACACACTTTTTGTTATTGATACGATAAATTTATTGTTCTTATAGGTGATTTCAGCGAAGTGAGGGAAAATTGTGCTGACTGTTGCTTTGGTTACGGTATAAGACACTTGAGATGTTGTCAGGTTTTGTAAAATCTTTTCTCTGAAATGTCTTTATTTTTCAGAACATCAGGTTCTTCGAAATGTTTACTCACGTTTGTATACTTACTTACATCTCCTAGGGAGGATTTTACGAATGAGTATCAGACAATAAGTTACTCGTACAAAAATATGTTAGCGCTATAGAAAATTCAGGCATTGAATACGCTAAGACCTATTAAATAGTGACCGAACATCTAGTTTACCCAGGTTTTGGTGTATTTTACGTAGGTATAATACCAATTTCGCTAAAATTGTCAAATCTGACAATTAGATTTGTCAAATTTGACAGTTATTATAGTCAATTTTGACTAAATGACGTGATAAATGTCAAAAATTAACAGGAAAAACTTTGCGCGATTTCAATTTTTCGGTCTAAAATATTTGAAAAGTACACTTATATGTCAGGGCCCAACATTCGAAGCATTCTAAGGTTCTAGAAAAATTGATAGCTAGCGCCGATAAAAGAATTTTTACGGAAATAGAACGTACATTTTTTGTAAAAATACAAATAAAATACATATTACAATTAGAGATCTACCATCTTGTGATTCCCAGAATTACTAGACTAGAATTAATTAATACATACATACGTTCTATATTGTTCCCGACGATCAATTTGTGGTTCATGACATATGCACAAGGCAAACTTCTTCTTCTTCTTGTAGCGGTGCAGAAAGGTGTGTAGCCTCTGTGCATCTATGTGGGTACGATTTATGGTTCGTCAATGTTTGTGTCCGTGAGGTCTAAGGACAAAAACATAGCTGCTGCGATAGGGTTTTCCCACAGTGATATATATTGGCACAAACTTCATGCGGGGATACACGACTCTCCTCATCACTGCGTATGCGTAGTATGTTTTATCGAACCGAGCTAAATGAAAACGAAAAAAAAGTTTTGCTCACACATTAATTTCATTAAAACTTTTTCTTGTACATATTCCGCAATCCGGAAAAAATGATTAGTCCACATCCATCCAACGACAATCATCACCAAGTCTTATGCGCGTCTATTATACCGATTTTACTCAAGAGTCAAGACTACCGCCCTTCTTTCACATTGAATATCCCACGCATCTCCAAACATTTGTGCCTGACAGAAACTTCTATTCGTTTCGACGCGAAGTTAATTAAATCAATTCTCGAAACGATAACTACTTTGGCAATGAGTTGCCTAGCAAAGCTCTAGAGCAGCAACAGAAATAGGCGAATACCATATTATCATCACTGTAGGAAATATAGGCACAAGCTAAAATTCAATGTTCGTCGTTTCGTTTGAGCTATCATCTGTTTGCGTGCTTTCCTAGGCTATATAGCCTCTGGAATATATCCGTGTTCATCCCCTCCCATCCATCCACTATACGGTGTTGTTGTCAAAGTTGCTTTTGCCGCTGGCACTGCGCTGTCAGAATAATTTCATTTATGAATTTAGCTTGTCTCCTATGGTCGTGGCGTAAATATCTATTCTAAGAATGTCGGTATTTATATGAATGCGAGGGAGAGCGCTTCGGGGACCGAGTCATAGTCAAAGTAGGTGCTCATCACCTCCGACAACGCCTTTTGTATATATGCGAGTGTGCCAACAAAGTCATCATGGTGGCGACAATGATGAGTTAACCAAATTATAAGTCACTTCCCTTTTACAAGGATATGAGCATATTTACGTCTCTGTTAAAATTATGACTATTAACCAGGCAAGAGGAATACTCTTCAAGTGTTGTGTCAAGTATGCCGAAGGGCTTTTGCGAAAATAGCTTTTTATATGTCGACACCCCGCGGTGACTGTTGGCATTGTCCTGGAAATTTTATATTGTACGCGAGACACCCTAGTCTGAATTTTTGAGAAAGATAAAACATTCTGTCTCATCTTTTAGGCCGCGACAACCAACCGTCCTGTGCTGTGGTGTCAAGTCAAAATAATCTCCACTCTCATGGAATCTTAACCTTAAATTACCATCAAGCACTTCATTCAAAACCCTACTAATGTCATCACCTCGCCCAAACCCCCTCCACACTGGCATCCTTTTCGGGGGCCAAAAATCTAACGAGATTTCCATTTTGGAACCAGCTTTCCGCAGGGATATTTAATGTGTGTGAATGTGTGCGTGTCGGTGCTGCTGGCGTTGAATGAAAATGGGTCGTCGTTGTTGATATTGTTGTTGGCGGCGACATAAGCGCTGAATGGAATGGAATCTCTTGACTACTGAAAGCACGTATCCCGGAATCTGCTTGCAAGGATGTGAATTTTTGGTGCGGTGGTGTCAGCCATTCTTTATGGATTAATTTATGACAATGTGGGTCTCGTCGCCACGTCGCGTTGCTTTGCTCAAGGACTTGGATCATTTCACTTTTCAACCCGCACATGTTTGTGAACATAGGTGCGCCTTGTGTGAACGAGTCCTTGTTAGTGCAGTGCATGTTTTTTTTCCGGATAACAAAGAAAACGAATGCTGAGAGATGATAAAAATAGTTTTTTTTATTGTATCAAATAAAAGTTTTCGAACGAAAAAACCTGACCAATTTCGTTTTCTTTGTCCGAATCTATTCGCCCGTCCTCCCCCGCATATAATCTCGTTAGGCCTCTGAACAAATCTCAAGGCTTTGTCTAAAATCAGTCACGTACTTTTCTCTACGTTTTTGGTTAAAAGCGAATCGCACTGGTAAACGTGCGAGCCAGGTTTTCCTATGGCGCGATAAAACATTTAATCGGTAAAAAAAGTTTCAGACTTACGCCGGCTCGAGGACAATGTCAAACGAGTTGCGAACTTAGCAGAGGACAAAACTTAAGATTCTAGAGAGAGAGGAAAAAAAAGACAGAAAACTTTTCGGTTGGCTTTGATTATCGTTGGACTGCTTAACGTTTTTCTGATTGCTGCGCTATACTATACTTCTTCGACTTCGTTGCAAACTATGCGTATAGTTTTCGCAAATAATACAAGTTCATTCGGCATACACGTGACTTTGTGCTAGGGAAGCTTGCTGATTTTTTTCGCTCGATTTTCTTTTGCCGAGACTTTTTCTTGACTTAACTATAAGTCTCTCTCTCTCCGCACAGTATGTAAAGATCATGATTGGCCTCAAGCGATAAGATTTCGAAAGTTGTTTTTTCGTCTAAATAGAATGAATAAGAATGCACAGACGGAGAAAGCGGAAGATTTGTAATTCAGTTAATGTAAGAAAGAAAGCGTGTCCTTGCAATTGGCAAGAGAGAAGGTTTTAAATAATTCAAGATACTGTCTGGAAGATTTTTTCAGTATTCTTTTCTTACTGAGAAGGATAGTTTGCTTATCGGAAATTGAATGGAAAAAATTAAGTGTGTGATAAGGAGAGAAAAAAGTAAATTGATTACATTTTTTACAATCGATTGAAGAGGAGAGATTTCATTTTGGTAGATCGGTTAATTTGAGATTGAGTTAAATTACTAAAAATTTAAATTACGAGCAGGCGTATTTTCGTTTTTAATATGTGAAAGGTGAAAAAAATCGTATCCATATTATCAAAATTATAACTCTAACGTATAATTCGAAAACTTCAAACTCCAAAAAATCAGATTCTGAAATCTATAAATTAATTTTCGGCACATATTTGCATGTTTAATGTAGAAAACTTTAAAATATGCTGGCATTTCTTCACAAGGATAAAATGGAAGGTTTTGTGTTTGTGGATTTATTTTGGATTGGAGAATTTCTAGCTTCAAAGATTTTGAAATTTTTTGTTCTGATATTTTTACTTTTTTGAATACAGATTTACCCGTTACATATATTTTGAAAAAAAATAATTAAGCAAACATCAATTTGACGAATTTTAAATTGTGTACCTTACACGTATGTTTAAAATATTTCGTGAATTCAGCTTGAAATTTGAAACATTCGCTTGTATCATTCAATAAGCCCCGAAGCTATGAAATGAATCTGACGGAATCCTTACTGTTGAAATATTCTGAATCACAAAGATATCTTAACGATGTAACCCTTTCTTTTCAGAAATATTTTCATGTATAAACAAACACAGATTTTAATGATGCTCATGCAAGTGTATGGCTTTCGTTTGTCATATCTTCTGCTCCGCTTTGTGGACCATATAATCATTGAATATTTAAATATCTTTTTTTTAGTGTAAATATTAGAAACGCACGAGTGCTGTTGACATGTTAGAGCAAAATGTTTTGGTATCTGAATATTGTAAAGATAAACAAAAAGTAAATGTTTCATCGTGTTGAACTCCATGCCATATAGTATGGCATTGTCTTTTGTATGCGTTGGTACTCGTATTTATTCGGCTTAAATATTATTAGGTCTGTGTTGTTGCATGAATGAGCTATAAAAGAGACAAATATTTGCAAAATATTTATTTGATTTGGGCTTGTCGGGTAGTGAACGTGTGGAAGCATGGAAAGGTGACGAAGTTGAATATGAGTCAATGGGGTGAGCGAATCTTTCAGTCGATTTTCTTGCCCATTTTAAACTATGTACCTTCTTACCAGTTTCTGTTAAATAAGCCGATAACTGCTAAAAACTGCCCTCCTCGAACATGACTGACTAAATGAAAATGTAGTTTTCTTAGCCCTTTGTTATTCTTTTGAAGTTCCTTCTCCTTATTTTGTGCTGTAGCCTGTAGGTATTCAAACAAATAGTCAAAATCACACTTTTCAGTCATCAGTCACAGTAATTTTACATACAAATTTACAGATTGTCAGTCAATCAAGTAATTGACAATTTGTCATCTTGTATAAGGAAAATGACTGAAACTGATAACTGAAAAGTGCGGATCGACCTTAAGAGTTGATGTTGAGTGTTTCAGTTGCCTGGCAATTTTCCAAGTATTATGCGTCTCATCCTAGCCCGAAATAAAAATATTATTAAACGTCATCTGTTCACCCAATTTTCTCTCTAGCTAGACTAAACGTCAGTCAATCTGTCGACAAGAAATGCAAATTAAATATCATCTTCCATATCAAGCGTAGACGAACACACAGAAAAAAATAGTCAGGACAAAACTAGGACATAAAATGAAACTCCCTTACGTAAGCCGGGCGAGGCGACGACAGCGCGCGGCAGCACAAGGATATAAGAAGAGGACACCATGCTAAGATAATTTACAACTACTCTACATCAATTTCACTGGGGATAAATTGCAACATTAATTTTAGAATCTCATCTCATCGAAACAGCTCGTCGTCCTCATCGTAACTCGTCTCATCGTCAAGGAGTTTTGTATATATGCCTTCTTGAAAACCCTCCGGAAGAGATCGGGCGGTATCATCACTATCCTAATCCTTTCTTGTCCCCCATGTTGGCAGCAATAACAAGTCGTCGTCTCTTGGCAAAAGGATTATTGCCCGGGCAAAGTGTGTGCACTCGTTACGATAAACTCCAACTATCCCGCACCCGAAGAGTCAGTCGGATTTCTTGAATGAAGGACTAGGAAAATGTCGACAACGCAATATCCTGCGACGAAGATACACATGCCAACAGCCGAACGAACAACATTGTTGCCGATTCTCTATACCGATGACGACTGGTTGTAACATATTGTTGGCTCATTAGTTGCCGTTTTAGTTTGTCAAATGGTCTAATACCATTCCTGCTCTGCCTGCAGGACTGGGGTAGATATTATCGACAGTATGATGATGCCGATGATTCCTGCCACGAGATCCGACCTGAGCTTTATTTGCTATCTATCTCCGGACCCGGGTGGTAACCTGGACGAATAAAGGAGCTCTTTGGAGTCATTAGACCATATAAATCATTGCATCGTTTACGTTGAGAGAATTTTGCGATCGGCAGGTATCCGAAAGCGATTTATCTTTTCTCGGTCCGTATTTCGTGCCGCACCGTACAACGAAGGAGTAAATTGTTGTGTGGCGTCAAAGATGTTGATTTCGGGGTGTTACCATTGGTCCAGCCAAAATAAATTGCCCGTCGACCCTTTAACACGTGTGTTTGTTTGTCGAATTACTGTCACTCTCGTCCTCCAGTTTCGGGGGGAAATTTGACTCATCAATCTGTTGCCACGTAGGTAGCGTACATTTTTGGCCGCCATACGATTTCTATCTCTCGTTGTCGGGATAGTTGTGAGCCTATATCAACTCCCGCCGTTGACACTCTCTAGAGCTCTAGCCGTCTACTATACTACTTGGACAAATCAACTCCTGAATGCTTCAAGATAAATGACTCGGAATGCCGTTGGAATGAGTTTCTCGCCTAGTTAATACATATATCCCGGAGCACACACACCAACCCTTAATCTTCGCCACATGGATATCATCTCTCCCCCAAAAACATTTTCGGAAATCCTATAGATGCAGACATCCTCAACGGACCAATTTCTTGACAGATGTAGTTATTTAGAAAATGTATATGTACGTTTAATCGACATGGACGTAACTCTTGCCATACACATCAGGACGAAAGTTGGTTCACAGTGGGGTCGTCGACAGGAAGTTGGTTGTATCATCTCTGGCCTTCGGGTGTTAACATAAAAACTCAAAGAAAAAAATTGAAAGATTACGTGCAACCATAAATCATATATGGTCGTGCCAAAGTAGTTATTGCCCCCGGAATGGGACTTGTCCGTATAAGTATGAAAGAGTTCGTCTAGTCTAGGAAATAGGACGCAAAGCTGTTTTTGTATATTATGTACGTGTGTCTGAAAATGAAACCCATTTTACGAAATATGATTTCCACTTAAGGCTCGCTCAATTTCCATCCACCCAATCGATTTCAGTTATCGTTGAGCGAATATTTTGTGTTCGCGGGACTTTTTTCTTTTGCTAGGTGATCGATTTGCCGTGTTCAAAAAGCACGAGCCCAAAGAGTGGTTTCATTCAAACGTTTTCAGTATTGTCGTCGTCTGTTGGCCTAGTTATTATATGGTTCTCGTCGACCGGTTATGATGACTTTAAAGTCCTCCTAAAAAGGAATTTTGTGTTTGACGAATTTTACGTTTATTACTCTGCGTAGGAGTTCGGGATCCGAAATGTGATGGGACACTTATTGTTGGCTTGATGAAAACGCTGTTTTTTTTTGGGAATAACCTTGTGTCGAGTGTAGCCACACCAAAACATCTGTTCATATGCTTCATTTTGTGGTTCTATTGAGATTGGAAATTGGAGTTTGAATTGTTGAATGTGGATGGAGGATTGTTTTAGTGGATGGGATTGTTCGAGGTTTAGGTTGACATAATGTGTTAGTTTTTTTGGAAACAATGCTTGAAGTAAAGTCAGATGATTTAGTCTCAAACCCAACCCTCAAGTAAAGTTTTTTTTATGGGTATTTATGGACCTATTAAAATAATAAGTACCTAACGAAAGCACCGTTACCGAATTTCGTTTATAAAATCTTTAGTAATTTAATGCTAAAAACCCTTTGCATAACCCTTAATCTTATATTTTATTTATCTGTATATACATATACGATTTCTCCATTATTTGCACCGTTACGACTCCCTGGGAGTCTAAGGAAAATTGTGCGTTACGAGACACACATGCGAGAGATTAAAAAAATATTATATTCAAAATAGCATAAAATATATTTAAACCATTGTGGGAATTATTAGGATAATCCTATTTCAACGTCAAAAAATATGGGAATCAGTCTTGGTAAAATTTGGTTTTTCGTGTTTTTGGGGTACTTAGGAATTATCTGATTTGAATTTTCTTTTAATTCTCTTCATTTGTAGATTTTTTCTTTGTTTTAAAGCTTCGTATATAAAAACCATACAATAAGCACATCGTCTAACAACATACCGAATATTCGTCTTGATCATCAGAAACAACAAATTATCATATTAAATTATAAAATATAAATTGAAACATTAAATATCCAATAATAATTCGGTCTCCCTTATCTATTTTACATAAGCTCCAGTTCCATAAGCGCCGTCCTTCAAGACAAAATTAGCAACCGTATCTACCTTCGTATTCTATCCCAACTTAAGTCCAATCGACTTGGCAACCTAACCCACCCTCCAAAATCTCTTCGCACGACAAGAGCTAATTAACTTTTTGCATTATGCCATTTGATTTCATTAGCGTTTTGGCAAAATAATGAGAATTTCCTCGTCTCATACTTTTAGCCCTTAGCTCTGTCTCTCATTAAAAACAAGAACCGGCAGAAAAAAATCGCCAATACAGACGACATTGCCATATTTTCGTTTGGCTCATAACAAGAAGTAGACGATTTCAGGAAAGCTGATACACGTCGTCGTCCTTACGGTACCATGACAGCCATGAATTGGCCTGCGGAAATAAGTATATCTACACGAGAAGCATAAGAGACGTTCAAATCAGGATCAATTTCAATGTCGGACTAATTAACAGACTTGAGACAATATTGAAACGTCGTTTGTCGTCCTTGTTGATGTTGACTTTTTCCCTATCGTCCCATCGCACAACATTCCAAAAGGGAGAGGGCAAATAATAATTGATGACAATGAGACTATTATAGGACGAATATCGGCTCACAACAAAAAAGAGAGACTCCCAAAATAGGGATCGCCAATTTCGCTGCCTCTGATTAGCCAAAACCAAAAAAAAAACGAATATTGAAAAGGACACGAGACAAAAATACGTCTTTGACTTAATTTCTTTTCGTGACTTGTGTCTTTTGTCTGCGCTGCGCTGTATTGTTTGTGACAATTCACGATATCCCCGGATGTTCTTATTCTTATGTTGGTGGCGATTTTCGAGGAATTTCTCAACGATGATGACGATGGGTTAAGTAATTTATTGTGTTTTCGGGGATGGGTTGGCCGGCCAGTAGATTGATTTCTTCAGAAGTTTCGAGAAATTTGGGGAACGGAGGAGTTGATGACAAAAAAAAAAAACTGAGCCAACTAATTTTTGGTATGAAAGTCAGCGTCTTTGAAAGGGAGTGAACAGAAGCTGCTTAAGGATATTCAGAGCTAATATGGACGAAAATATACAAAAGGGAAATTGAACGACAGAGAGGGACGTTCGTGATGGCTTTCCACTTTGACGATGAAAATAGCACGCTTTTATCAATAATGACATTTGTCTACTAATTAGCTAGTATCCATTGAGAAATTTTGTTTAATTAGGCGATAATGACAATGCAAGGGAATAGAGCGACGCACGAGCTGAGACAGAAACGACGAAGAACGCTCCTTTTAATTTTAGGACAAAATTAAGTGGTCTGTTGTTTTTCACATTATAGAGTAAAGGAAAATAAATTACAGCAACGATGATAAGTAGGTTTTAGTTGTTTCTTCGGAAATGTAATTTTATAACAAAATCCGATTTGACTTGGCATGCATTTGATGTTCGAATTGTAGCTGTATTGCGAGTCAACTAGAAGAACTGAATTTATTTTGAATAAGTATTAAGTCGGAGAGCAGTCGAGAGCTTTTTTGTTTAATTTACCGTTATGACTTGTTCCTTTTTTGATTTCGTTTTCAGAATATTCACCGTTAATTGTGTGTCTTTGTTACAATGCCCTGCTTCTTTCCCTACTGTTATCAGTGTAGCTTGTCTTGTGCTAATAATAATTTTCAGAGCTTTGGGGATTGTGCAATTCGCGATTTATGGGTTTGGGATTAGATTATGGGGTTTTTAAATCGCTTCCCAATATATTTACTAACCAATTCGCTATATTTTCTACTAATTTATTTTTTCTGTCTATTTTCAGGTAAGTTTCAGTTCTTTAATCAAATCGATAATTTTGTACACAATTCAGGTAATTTATTTAAAATAAATACCTAATCGGGAAACATCGACAGTTATTACTGACTACAGAAACCTCTTCGGGTATTAGCCGACATTCTTCTACAACGCCACAGTTCGTTTTCTTGGATAATTAGTCAGCACTTCAACAAGCTTTAGTAAATTATCGTTTACAAACCAAATCTCTCATATCTGCAACCTCGAATCGATAAATTTTATGCTGCTTTTATTCTTTAAACGCTGAATTTCCTTAACATCGCAGCAGAAGAAAAACAACCGAACAAATCAAACGAAAATAATTGTTTCGATAAAATTTTCCTTAAACGTTCCCTGTCAGCAGAACACGTATAAACCGCATCCAGAATATTAATGAGATACAAACCATCATCGTCGACGCTTGTTTTTTTGCCGTATTTTTTTTTACGTACATAAGTACCTTTAGGTCCTGCAACGTCCTATGTATACCAGGACTCAAAACAAAATCTTGCCTTCGACAAGCAATCTCCTCACTCGTTGAATTCACCGGTCGATGGAAAATCGACCTGGGCTCTGAATAATTTATAAAACTTTTAAGGCATAAACTCGCTCGGCATTGATTTTCGGCTTGCCGGCAATTGTTTTAATTTCCTCTTTCTTGAATTCGTCTTGTCTCTCTCGATACTTTTTTTTAGCCTCTCTCGATACAACTTGGAACACAAAAGAAAACGTGTTGTTTCCAGGTTTCTCCGTTTTGTATTTCGGTCGGAACGATCAAGATCCTTTAACAACAATTCTCATCGTTTGGCGACACAAAACGCTCTCCCGCTTTATGTAAATTTAATGATATCTCAGAAATTCCATAAATAAAAACAAATCACAGAATTCCTAACCGGGGTGCAGAGCTAGAGAGAAACTTTCATTAAATAAATAGACGAAGAACAGGAACGTTTTTTTTTTTGTTTTTCCTCTTTCATTTTCCCGAAGATTTCACCTGCCTTGCCGAAAAAGAAAATGATGAGTTGTTTTTCCTATTATTTGTAATTTGGTCGTTTCTTTTGTGCCTCACGTGCTACGATAGGGGCGGTTCGGGCGGTGATTCACTCTTCATTCTTCCAGTATTTTCATGGTCAAAGCCGGTCGCTTTAAGCTTCTCATTTTGTATCCTTTGTGAAGAACGCGCCGTCGAGCTGCTGCTATCCGCTTTCTGAGACTTATTCGGTTCTTCTTTTGCTTGTTGTCTAAAATCCCACTTTATGACGTGCTTTATTATAATTTAAGGAACCAGCATCTTGTTCTCGCCATTTTCCTTGTCGACATTTTACGCTACCTTGTGTCGGAATGAGATATAATAGGATGAAGGATATTGTCCGGGGAATCCGGAAGGTGGGGCGCGACTAGTTATAGCGACGATGGATGGTCGTGTAGATGTACACGTCTTGGCGTCCAGCGTGGAATATAATATTGAGCGACCTTTAAGAGAGACACTGAATTAGCTCAAATTAAAACAAGGACAGCAAAAACATTGAGACGCGCTATACCGCGCTGAACACGGAACAATTTCACAGAAGACCAAGAAAATCGTCTTTCAGTTTCATTATTCAAACTTCTGACCGGGTCCCTTGGACGTCTCTCGTCACGCCCGGAATCTTCAATAACAACGGCCACAAATTCAACCTGAAAGGATACTCGGGTAGCATAAATGGGGGAAGGCGAAAAGTCACAATTGCGTTAATGTTGTGAGACAGACGACGAAGCCTTGGCTTCGGCAGAAATTTCCCTGAAGAATTGTCTTGCAAATATGTATATAAGACATAAATATACTTTTCGCGCACTAATTTAGATGAAACAATGAATGGGATTTTCACAGTGTTTTTCTTTCGTTTTCGCGGACGCGTCCTTTTCATTATTTTCTTGACGTAAAGTTTTCTTGTTTGAAATTCATAAACGGCTGGCACTAGCACACCTTCGTCGTAGGGATGGTGTTGCTGGATAATGGTGGCCCAAGAGGAAGCATTTCATCGATTTGAAAGAAACACGCGAATGACCGAAAGGTGCTAATTATGGGATGAGAAAGAGAAAGAGAAAATCACGGTCTTTTCGTAAATCAGTCTTAGGAAAATATTAAGTGCAGGTGCTGGTAGTGGTGGCGGCTGGTGCGGATGCAAGCGAAATAGAGGCCAACGATTAGGTTGAATAATTGTTGGGATTTAAGAGAACTTACGGTAAATGACTGAAGATTTGCGTGGGAGGAGATTACAATTCGAGGCAGTTGATATTTAAGGGATACTTAAAGTTGGAACTGGAGAACTGAAAATAAATTATCGTCGATTCCATAGACGCTTTGTTGAAATTTGTTGTTGATTTTTATGTCCAACATTTAGACTGCGTCTTTCATTCTTCTTCTCAGTACCGTATAGCCCCATGTGGGGCCTTGGTGCGTTAACTCAGCCGTTTATAGGCAATTTCGAGTCATCGTTACATTGCATATCATTTCGGAGTGTATATAATGTCGCAAGCACTATATATTTCCTTTCCGCACATGTACGGAAATTTTGGACCACGCCGAGATTCGATCTCCGGACCTCTAGATTACTCGCATCGTAAAGTGCGACTCAACCAAGTGAGCCACAGAGCGGGTCTTTCATTACAGTAAAATATAAAAGCGATTACAGTATAGCCAGATCCTCTCTCCGAAGTGACCCTTCAATAGCTGATATCTCTCCGATCAATTTTCGGTTTTCTCGATTAGTCAGAAAGCTTGCCGCTCTGAGCTTCCATAACTGTATATAAAACGGTACTATTAGTATTTAAGGCTGGCCATGTTTTTTCATAATAAAATGTTTTCACTCACATTACCAAACAACCTAAAGAGACCATACAAATTTCACTTGTCACATACAAAACTTCCCGTCATTCTACTGTGTCACAATGTACATGAGCTCATCCTTGGAAATTCGTCAGACGGAAAAGTAGCAGCAGGTGTTATTTTGCACAAACCCGATCTTTCTTTTTCAACTCCTTATGCAATCCACACAAGAACTTTAGTTGAAATAATTTCAAACAAACCGTAGCATAAAACAAAAAGGACCGCAAAAATTCATACGAGTCCCGGAAAATTCTCATCATTCTTCGTGTCATGCAACTTTCACGCTTAAGAGAGGAAAAATCAACCGACTGTGTTACACCATACACATCCAGGAAAAACCGCACATGTCGTTATCTATTTTAAGAGTTCTTTTGCACTCTTGTTGCATAGTTTCGTGGCCAAGAAATTGTGACGTGCAACACAGAAAAAGAATACCGCAACGTCTCATGCAGATACTCGAAAAGGATTCTCGTAGGAGCTTTTCCAATCCGACTTCACAGCACACGGCACATCTGTGTGCACTCTTTTCAAACAAACAGCATAGATGAAGTTTCACCTTTTTTTGTTTTGTATTTTTTTCTATCGTCTGTATAAATGCCATAGAGTGTTTTGTCCTAGTTCCGTATTCGTACAATATTTTGTCCTTCTTGTCGTCATCATCGATCGGAGCACGACTATATACCCAACTTTCTGGAGAGAGAGATATGGAGTCTCCAGCTCGGCAGAAGAGGGCCAGACTTGTGAAAATATAGAAACTTGTTGTTCAACTCCCTATGAGATGATTGCGACAAGTGGTGGAACAACTGCTGTCGGCAAAAAGATACACGCACAATGTGTTGTATTCTAGAGAATTGTTAGATTGCTAGCTAAAAACCCTCCCACCCATAGCCGCCCCATATTTCTCTAATCATCCTGGGAATATTATGACGACAATGTCGACGAACAAACATCGTTTCGACGTTCGGCTATAGAGAAACTCTTAAGCACCATAAGGAATATACTAAACTAAACATTGTGTGTATCTGCACATTCCACGTTTCACTTATGCCAAAAACCATTTTAATTGAAATATCCTGACAGGAATTTGCAATTTAATGTTTTCCAAAGTTAATGATTTGTGTCATGATGATTAATGATACGCCGCGCCGGAGAGAGTGAGTGGGGAAAATGTGGTGCGTCGCGCGCCTTCGAAGCAAAAATATTGAAGGAGTCTCTGTTTAACGTACAGACAAATTTTCGACAGATGGTTTGGAGTAAACGACTTGTTGGCTAAATATTGTAATTTATGAAGTATATTGAGGTAAGTGGATGCAAAGAGGCGTGAAAAATTGTTAGGAAAAATGAAGATGATATACACATAGGCAATTAAATGGATGATGGCGAGGATTTAGATTAGTGAAATTGCGTTTAGGAAATTCCCCGCGTTTGACTTTATAGCGCAGGACTCTTAAAACATTTTTTTATCCTCTGAAAATAAAATGTTTATTTTATAAACTTGATCACCTTACCTGTCAGTTATCTTAGTAGGTAATAAAACTCTTTTATAGAAATTACCGTTACTTTAACCAACAAAACTGCAAACATAAAAGAGCCCTGCGAAACCCCCAAAAAAAAACATATTTTAAATCCATCCGGTGATTCTGAATTGCGGGAACTCTACTTTTCGGAATTGTTTCGCAAAAACGTACATTTAGAATTAGTATTTAGAGATTTTGTTTTGTTATTCATACATAAAACCAACCCCTGCAAAATCCCCAAAACATAAATCCCCAAAATATATTTGAGATACACATCATAATCCCTAAATTCAATTTCGGTGATTCTGAATTGAGAAATGCGCAAAAACTCAAATACCCAAAATAAATTAAAAATTTATTTAATTAAAACCAAACATAAAACCAACCACTGCGTAGGCCACAAATAAATCGCTAAAATAAATTTGGGATACCCATCGCAGTCCCCCAATATAAATGTATGTGACCTTGAATAGGAGAAAATGTTTCTTATCTCCATAATCCAGAGAAAAAAAATTGGTGATTCTGACCTTGATTTTAGCGAATTATCTTTGTTCAAGCTGCCTCCGTTCAGAAGACACTGTCGTTCATAGATGCGACCCAACAACAAAAAAAAACGATCAACTTTCCAAAAATTTGTCCAAAAACAGGATCAATTTCAATTGTCGATAATTGTCCATGTACGGAGGGTCAAGGTGCCGATGTAGAGCATGTTGCGCGCATTTTGCTGACAATTTCAGAACCATGTGGAGACTTTGTAATTGCGGATTTTGAGTTTTCCCAAAAGTGTGTGGTACGGCCTTTTTTAATGTTTTCTGCTACCATGTACATGTATAGGCACCCATTCTGGCCGTATCGTATCAACCAATTTATCCAAGGCAGCTCCAGTATTTCCTGACTTGGGCTAACTACAAAATATATTTGAATTCAAATTAAAATACTCAATGATTGCTTTTTTAAACACTCTACCAGACAGGATAATAATTTTTGAAAACTCTCCGCACTACATTTTCATCGTTTTAAATCTCTTTCCATCTGTCTGCATCTCTACGAAACCACTCAACATTTTCCTAATTCCTATAGAAGATAATGAAAATGCCACTTGTACAATTAAATGCTTCTGAATGTTCTCTCGTCGTTCGAAATGTAATTGAATGTCGGAATAATCGTCGGAATATCCCAGGACTATAAAGCGTATAATATTCTTAAGTTATAGTGTATAATGTGCGCGTATGTACCCCGTACCCCAATCGACTAATAAGTGCATCGATAAGATGCACATAAATGCAATTGATTCCGTGTAATATGGTATCGGGAGAATGTTCCGTGCGACTATACGAGGAAATTAACTATTGGAAAATTTACGAGCAATTAAATTAAATGTGTTGGACATGAGGTCTGAGAGCTATATGGCTGTTGTCGGGATCCTCAAAGCAGATGCGTACTTGTTGTTGTTGGATCTCTTGGGAATGAAAGATCTTGGTTTGAAAGGATTCAGCGAAACATATGTTTTATCTCCTGGGGTATATGTTAAATTTTTATCGATACAGGGCTGGAAGTCTTTTTTCTAGCAAGAGGCAAGGGTTGATGATAAGGTTAATGCATTTGTCTCGTGACTTTTAAAATAGAGTTCTAATTGAGTAATTGAAGAGACTGTAAATTCTTGTATTTTTTTAGGAAGAAATTTTATCAATCGAACAAGTGATACTGTAAGCGATAATCCATTCAAAAACAAGCTCCCTAAAAGCAAGAGTCCAAAAACATAAACTCCAAAATGGAATCCACAAGGCTCTTCATATTTTCCATAACAAAATTCTTCATTTCAATGAATGCTAATCGATTACTGAAAATTAATTTTTCTTGGATGGGCGTGTATATATACATTAAAGTCCCAACTATTATAAAGAAAAGGACTTTATACTTATATTTTGCAGATTATGATTTTGGGATTTCTTCTTAATTTTGGAATTGGGATTGGAAATGTTATCTCTATGCCTGCCAATCAGAGCTTCAAGCTCTCTTTATAAACAGATGGTATAGCTAAGGATTAAAATCGAACCACTTGGAAACATTTATCCAAACTGTATAAATTCCTTGCCATTCCGCATTCTTCTAACTGACGAGAAAACAATTCCAATAAAAACGTCAAAAATCATCTGCATTGCGTATAAAAAGCGTCTCCGCATTGTAGTCCTGCATTTTTATTACCAACCTCTTCGAATAGAACTCTCCATGGCTCCGATGTTCGTTGTGACTGATTTACAGAAAAATGTAAATTTCAATTGGGTGGCATCAATGAGTTTCTTTTTTTTTTGGTTTTCAATTCTCACAAAGACACGACTAAAGTATGTACTGCATGCTCTTCTTCTTGATAGGCAATGACCAATTTTTTATGGCTTTTGATTGTTCAATAGAGACAAACACGGCTCCCACAAATCATACATCTTGTTCGTATCAATACGTCTCGTTGTCTAATTTTCCTCATCATTTTTCGGCATTTTTATGACTATCAGCTCAAAGTCTTTTTATTTGATTTCTTGTCGTTGTGGTCGTCATCAACAAGGACCGCGTGCAGAAGAGCGAGGATAATGGTTGTAATTTAATGGCTCAATGATACGCTCGTATAGGCGGTGGTGATTGTATGGCGTCGCGAGACATAAATCTTGTCGATAAGAAGAGCTTTGAGTGATGGGATGGTTGAATGAGGAGTGACACGATGTGGTGAAGAAAACATGTGTTCTGATGCATTTGCCCCCTTCGTTGATGTTTGAAAGGGTTTTGAGAGACTATATTTAGAATGCATTTTCGGCTGTAAAGTTTCTTAAACTTTAACTGAATTTGTTATTTGGATTTCTTTTTTCTTCAACTACTATAATATTTCCAACCACTTACAAGTTTTTCATCATCGCAGCAACAGAGATTTTTGAAACTTTGTTAACCTTCCCATCATTCTAGGAAAACTGTGTGCAGCAGCTTAAGTCTCGACCACGATTATAACAATTAAAATTGATTCCAATATTAATCCCTCTGCATATTTTTTGCCTTCGTTTCGAATCCAGCGAATTTCGTTCTCATCATATCATTTGCTCATTTTCGTTAATTGTTTATGTATTATTTAAAATACCCGCCAGTTATATTCAATGATTACTTTTCATCATCCACATAGTATATTCGTGGAAATCCTTTTTGCATTTATTTATTAATTTAATAGTATCTGTCTGTATCGGCCCAAACTACCGAATTCGACACTTTGATTGCATCTTTCTCGACCAAGCACTGCAAAATGTTTTCAACTGAAAAAAAAGGAAAACTTTCCTGCAAAGGATTGCCATCCTACTTTGTGCTCTTTAATTTTTTATTGTTCAGTCCTCGACAATCAACCACTATTTACCAATAAATTAACAACGAGATACTATGTGTGCTTAATGAGAAATTTTGCAAGAAGCTTTTGTATAATTTCGACCGCATATCGGTCGTAATGACGACTTGTTCGAATTTTAATTTGGCTCCCCCGTGAGCGGAAATGTACGTACGATAAACAGACTGATAAATAAATATTCGAAAATAAAAAAATCATTAACAAATATAAATATTTTAATCATCATAATTAATACGCGATGATGAGGATAATGTCCTTGTCGTTTGTTAATCATACAGTTCGGTGAATAAATTAAAAATAAAAATATTTCAGGAACTGTTCAATTGATTTATTATTGTAAAAAATAAAAATAAATAACAGGCGCGACAATCCAACATTGGACTAAGGCCGCAGGATGTGTTAGTGACATCCTATTTCCAAGATCTTATCTGCTTTTTGTTGAGGTAATGAGATCAGCATCACGCTCAGCAGTGTTATTTATCCCCATAAATGGGTACTCGTTTAACATCTGAGTGAGATCATAGTCCGTCACAAGCTCGTGAGTTCGAAAAAAACCCATGATCCACGGTGAGATTCGAACTCATGACCCTGTGCACCGAAGGTGCGCGCACTAACCGCTAGACCAGCCAGACTACGATTATTATTGTACGTTGAGGGAAAAAAGATGTATTCTGATTTTTATGACAGGAAATGAACAATAAATTATGGAAATTTCCGTATAATAATAAATTTACAACGTAATGAAAATCATCTTTTCTATAATCTTATTATTTTTTTA
The DNA here is from genome assembly GCA_949715475.1 of Microchrysa polita. Classification (NCBI taxonomy): domain Eukaryota; kingdom Metazoa; phylum Arthropoda; class Insecta; order Diptera; family Stratiomyidae; genus Microchrysa; species Microchrysa polita. Next base: position 88,144,354 of record OX454420.1, on the reverse strand, counting down.
GTTTTATTATTAGTTGTTGGAATAATTTGCCAGTTTATAACTGAAATTGGCCATATATTTTTCTCTGATTGCTGTAAACCTCAATGAGGCAACTATTATGACGGCTTTTGCAGATGCGTTTTTAGGGTTTTTTAGAATTTTTTCAAAAAACCCTTATAAAATCGATTTTGTCCGTCCGTCTGTTCACTAAATAACTCGCGAACGGCTGAACCGATTGTCATGAAATTCGGTATGAATGTGTAGAATGGTTACAGTCTTTGGCAAAAATACATTAGAAGTTGGTAGGAAGAAGATAACAGGGTGTCCCGAACGTTTGAAAAAAGTCGACTTTTTTAGTTTTTATCGGAGATTAACGTATGGGTATTTAAATCAAAGATCTAGACGAGTACATTTCATATCAGTTACAATTTTCCAGTTTCAAGTAACGGTAAAAAAGTTATTGGCGTTTAAAGTTAAACTTCCTTTTCGAGCTCCGTTTTTCTAAACCGTTATAGGGATCGATATGAAACTTTGCACAAAGATTGGTCAGTATGGCCTTATATACGTTAAATATTAAGACTGTTGACTTTTGCTAAGGAAAAGTAAATAACAGTAAATTTGTAAAATTCAAATTTGTTCGTGTGTAGCCCCTCTTAGGTTTCCAAATATGAAAATTCTGCTAAGGGTTTTTAGAAAATTACACAGGAAATATGTCTACGAATTTTCATTCGAATAACTGTATCCAAACCGAAAATATAGCCAAGTAAGTATTTAGTAAGGGCCTTTTACAATACAAGGGAAGCCTCTTAAGCATTTCTTCAATATATATCTTTTAACTTGATGAAACAATGTACATGAAATTTGGTGGAAATGCATAGTGTTTGCCACAAATATTTTTGAAGTTAGTAGGACCAAGTTAACAGGGTGTCCCGGAAAAGCTGCAAAAGTATACTTGTTCAATACTCATAGGAAAGCTTGCGTGGGCTCTAATGTCAGGGGACACAATGGAATCATTTCATATAAGTTGTTTTTTCTTGATTTAAAAAACAGTAACAGTAGATTTACAGCTAATAATTCAGTTCATATATAATGCCAAGCCTTCCTTACGTTTGCCCGAGTTTGTTTTTGCTCAAAGGCCATCAGAAATCTGAAATCTAAAAAATCCTGTAGATTTGCCTTGGAGTACTTTTATACAGACTGGGTAAATAGTAAATCTATTTTTGGATTGGTCTAATTAAAGGTGGAACGCGTTTATTTAGACCAATCCAAAAATATATTTACAGGAAGCATTTCATTAATGTTGTGCACAATTCTTATCTATTGCTCATAAAATATATGTACAAAAAATATTCACTATGCATCAAAATTCTAAAAAACCCTCGTATTGCGGGCGCAGCCCTCTGTACGCCGGTATTTTTTCTATATTGTTGTCACTTTGTTTCTATTCAGTCTACACAAGTAGGAAGAAACTCGAATAAAAAAATATTAGAAGGATTCAAGCCTATGCTTCGGTAATAGTAGCACGACGAAAGAATTTATAACCTAACTGAAACCATTCATATTTCCTGCACGCTTCTTGAAGCTCATTATCTTTCCACTCAACGGTACTTATTATTTTAAAATAGAGAAGCAAAATAAACACAATGGTCTTTCCGATTCTCGCACTCAAAATTATATCCTTTTACTGGTTGCATTTCAAATCATCAATTTTAAATCACAGACGAAACAGAATCACTTTGTTAGCTGTGTCGGTGTAAAGCGCCCTTGGCTAAAACACGTCGTCGTCGTGTTTGTTGAAACATCCTTCAAATCTCTTCACTATACTTGTCTATCTCGTCAAGCTGAAAACTCCATACACTATTTTCTCTTTATTTCCTGTTTTGAATATCTTGATCATCCCCAACTCTCAATTCTGTGTAGATTCGCGGGAAGCTTCTCCGGGCCACGGTCGCCGACCGAGGCAAATGTCTAAACAAACGATATAGTGGCCCTGGCCTTCTCTAGTGTCTGGGAAAAAAAATGTCCTTTGGCACTTTCCGGACATCCACACTTGCCTTCGCTCTATAGTTGTTTGTATATTGAGGTTGTTTTTAAAGATTCAGCATGGTTTTTATGTTTGTTCGCGCCGAACACACAATCAGAATAAAAACGGTAGAAAACGACCGACCATCTCATCTCAGTCTATACGAAAGGACCTTGCATTATTTAAATTCACTAAAAGCAAAAGATCAACACTATACTACAACGAGTTGGTATAAGGTAAAAACGGATAAATGAAAACAAAGTCTCGACTCTCGGTGCGAGTATGCAGCGATGAAAGACTACAGGACGAATTGGAGTTGGCAGTCGCGGGGCCCAAGGTGGGGTGATGAGAATGGACGAAATGAAACGAAAAGTTTTATTTAATCCCACTTTGGTGTTGAATAATTTACAAGAGGTATACAGAGTACGCGACTTTGGTTTAAGGGATGATATAGAGTTGAAGAGGGCTTATAGCCATGGGCATGAGAGTCAGTCATGTGGCCATAATCTTGTTAGGACGAAGGATGAGTAGCGGAAATAGTTGACGAATATGAAAGCAGTGCAATCTTGTTATCAGAGAATTTGATGATTTCAAGAAAAAAATTGAGTGGGATTTAGGATGAAATTTGACTATAGGTTAGTTAAGTGAAGTGTAATTTCGTTCCACATTTTCAAAAAGCGAAAACCGCTTGAACGAAACACAAACATTATTTTCTTACATCTTATTTGTTCAAAGAAGAAAATCTTAATTTGACCGTAAAGATATGCAGGGTCTATATCTTAATTTGTCGAAATTATTTTTTTCAATTTCAGAGTCTTCGTTCAGAAACCATAACAACATTTTCGATCGACACTTCAGTGCTCTTTAATCAATATATACTCACCATAACTCTCATAGATATAGATTTCGATCTTTCTGACGCATAGTACAGTGCTAACCTTTAATATGTTGTTGCAAGTTCAATTCAACTTATGTATTTGCAACTTTAATTTCATCCTACGTTTTCCTGTGAAAATGAAAAAAAGCTCTCTCAACATTTTTGACTTCCACTTTGTCTCAAATTTTTCATTTTATGTCTAAAATCAGGTTTGTATTATTCCACTATGGTTCAAATCGCATTCAACTGGAATTCAACGACAATTATGGGTCGCATTTTCTAGACACTAAACAGCACGTAGCTTCCAACAGCATCGTATAATTTTGCAAGAGTTTTAATTTGACACTTAAGCCGAACCGAAGGGTTAGATAACTCTGAAGTCTCCATATACTCAACCAAAAAAATATCAGGCTAAATGCAGAAATTTTCTCTGAGAATTAAAAAAATCAGTCGTTATATTTTGCTTTCTTGAATATTATGCTACTTGTGCTCTTCAAACCTGAGTTATTCGTAGTCTTTTTAATAATTCTCGACTGTCCGCGGAAAAAAATATGCTCACTGTACCTAGTGCGCAATCTTGAATCCTCTTCAAGTGGATTGTCCTGACAGCAACAGCACTTTTCAGACTCTCCAATTTATTTTTTTGCTTTTTTTCTACCAAATCTTCTCTCTATTTCCAATTAAAACGCCCAGTCTCCAATGTGGTGTTAAAAATGAAATGACTTCATCAGCCGGTGAGTAGCGACCTATTCGCCTTTCGTTATGCCGTATTTCAATCTATGTCATACCTGGCATACGGGGGAAATTTTGCCACTTCACTTCGCGAGAACACTCGAGTCACAACCTCGTCTGTAAGAGTTTTGTCCTACTTTTCACTTTGTCATACTATCAGCTCCAACGCCTAATTGACTTTCGCTGTGCGCGGCATAGCAGAGAGGCTTATGCTTGAATCTTGTGGCATGCTATGTAAATAGCATCTAAGTCATCGACGTTTGCCAAGGATAATTTACTTATTATGCCAATTTAAATCAGGTATATGGCACAAAAGCCATTTGTCGCCGTCGTCGTCTTTCTCTGTGTTCATCTCTAGTTTCACGTACAGCTCAGCCTCAAGTGTTTGTGTAATTTCGAATGGCTGTCAAAATATCGATAATAGCTTAGCGCACATGCATCCATCATACATCCTTGGCAAAACCAGGACAAGAGAGATGGAGAGAAAGCATCCGGATGAATGACAACAACAAGGCGATGTGTAGGTTCCAATTAAACTCACCTTAGTCGGGTGTATAGTTGAAATCAATAAGTTGGCATATATCGCTTCCGCTCACGTTTCCTTTCTTCGTGCAGCGTAAGGCACTCGGATCTTTGTTTTAGCCCCCCATTCGTGACAACCACCTTTCCGTCGTCCTCTTCAATGATTTGAGTATATATGTATGTATGACGACAATGATTATGATGATAATAACTTAAGGACTCCTTATATAGGAATTTAATTTGATCCTTGGAAGAATTGGGTGTGTCGGGTGTGTGGTATTATATGGAAAGAAAATGTTTTCAGAAAGCACACCCGGAGGGTGAGCGAAAAACCGAAAACATCCAAACACAATGAGCTCGATTAAATTCATATAATAATGCCAAAAGATGTGAGAAAGAGACGGAGGAGGAGAATATAGACGGATTGGAATTTCATATGTGCTTATAGAGTGTGGGTTAATTGGAAGGTTGTTCAATGAATGGCGTAAAAGAGGTGTTGCGTGTCGCGATGAGCTTTTAAGGATTCTTGGATCAGCGGATGATTTAATTAAAGAGAGAATATGTATGTCTTTTAAGAAGCTCACGCGTGTTTGGGATTTTATATTATGTGCGAAACGTTGAAATGAGAAGTAAAATTAATTAAATTGTAATTCTGGCAATTAAAATGTAAAAGAACTACGGATTAGGCAGAATAACTCTTATTTGAAAATCACGATTCTCAATTACGTTGATCCAATTTTCAGAAAATATCCCATTTCACCCCTTACCCCGCCCCATCGTCTTAAATCGAATTTATCGACACGACACTTTCGAAAAAGTGCTAAGAACAGATAAGTGTATATCGCTTCAGCAGATAAGACAAAGATAGTCCTCCAGCTCTGCCAAAATGTTCACATGTCCAGACAACGTTTGTATGTACCATGGTTTTGAATTACAACTCAGTCGTGAGCCTTCCTCTTCACTGAATACACACTCTTCGCTCAAGCGAAACAAAATCCTGAACCGAATCCGGATACACTACTGACTGCTGCGCCAAGCTAAGCTTCGCACACTCCGAAATGTGTTTCGTTATGTCGAACAAAAATGGATAAAAATACGAATTTATCATGATTCAGCAGAATAGAATTCTATACAGAAGCAAACAAAAGTCGGCGTCCATATAGAGTGTGAGAGTCTAGAATTCAATTGGCCCAATTCAAATAGAACAAACGAAATATCCACTTGAAATTGTCACTCTTGTGTATCTCAACAATATAGCCGAACGTGGAGCTTGGATAAGCAAGAGCTAACGAACATAACAACTCAAGGGGTGGACTATACACATACTGAACGAAAGGACAACAACGACAAGGAGAATGCCGTTGTGTCTTGAGAAGAGCATTCGAGATTCCAAGATATGTATTTTTATCGCTCAAAGGTCTATAGAGTCCGTCGGTGGAGAGAAGACTATTTTTCCTTCAGTGCAAGTCACTTCACTCGCCGTGTTTGGATTTAAGCTATACCCAATTCACCCCTTCACCACACTCAATCTTCTTCCACACTCCACCCAATCGTTGTTATTCGATAAAATACACTCTGTTTAAAAGTTATGTTTTTCCGTATAAGGATACAATATGCCGACGATCAACGGGACACGTCTGCTTCGTTCAAGAGACACATACAAACAAATGAGAAGAGATAATACGGGAAAACAACGAACCAAAGAAAGTGAAGTACGCACGATATTTGCGTTTCCATAAGGATTTCTTTTGTTTTATTTTATTTCTCTTCGTATATCTGCATGAAATTCGTTCTAACGACAAACGACACGACTATCCAAAGAAAATTCTTTAGAAAAATGCAAAATAGAAACAACAACAGGACGACAATTCGAAAGAAAAAATACATAAAGTGCGAGAGACATTTGAACACACGAAAGGAAACACTTTTTTCCTATCTTAGCTTCTTGCACATGATTGAATAGATTTTCGATGGCAACGAATCGTACGATATACGATTCTGTATTACAATGTAAATATTCTGTTTCCGTATACATAGCTCTGGCTTTGCAACATCCACGCCATGTTTCGTTCAGTTGCTGCGAGTATGTATCCTTTTTCATATAGCAGCAGCAATATCGCCGGGAATCCGCGCGTATGTACACCATAGTGAGAGGAGCATTATCATCCTGAATTTATAGGAAATAAACCAAAATCAGAGAAGCACACGAATATAATGCCATTGAACAACGTGCGAAAAGAAATCCCTGTGAATTGTGGTAGCGGATTAAATGGAGATTCAAAAGGATCTACTGGAGGGATATAGAAACAATTTTTTTTCTGTGTGCTCTTCCCTCATTTTTTCCGATCTGCAAAGTTCCAAATCGAACAAAATACAATGATGATGATGGTGATAATGGGAAGAAGAATGGAATAAAAGTGTGGGCAGTTCCAGTTAGTGTGTAGCAAGAGCGAGCCGTTGCTTTGATGTGACCTGGATTGAGACTGAATGGGGATCTGGACAATGACTTAATTCAAGGATTTAGAATAGAAATATTCTTGAGCTATGGCGCTATGGGAGTAAAAAGAGAAAATAGTTTATTAAATATATTTAACTATGAATAAGGCAGTAACTCTTATTGATTCATTGTTATGATTACGAAGAGGGCTTAGCTCTAGAAAACAAAGTTGTTGCAAACATAAACAAATATGGTTGGCTCTGATTCCCATATTGGCGTAATAAATTTGCTACCAAATGACTCGACGACTCGGAAAAACTAAATCTTTAAAAAAAAAACTAGAGAAAAGTTCCGCTGAAAAAATGAAAAATTTGGAAAATTAAGGAAATAAAACGTTGAAAAATTTAATTTAATTTTCAGTTTTCAATTTGCAATTTTCTATATTCAATTTTGAAGGTTATTCAATGGACAGGACATTGGTCCTCACTATAATTTGGGAAAGGACATTTCTATTTGACTATACCCTGAAAATCTAGCAAAGTCGTCCACGGGAAGAGTCCGGAGTCGCAACATTGAATTTAATGTTATTCCAGTTACTGGTCTAAATGATACTTTCGGATTATTTGCTATGACCATCAGATGATTCGTACCAAATTTAAAAAAAAATTTCAACACGTTGAGCGGCATTAGTAGCAAGTCTTTCTAAGACTGTAGACTGCATTCTCAAATCATGTTTTTTTGGCGGGCGAGATCTCTTCTATTTTTTTTTTTCATAATAGGTTAGTAGCTCAGAATTCACAATTCCCTAGACAAAATCCCCGAATCGGAATCCTCAAGCACAAAATCCGATAATATAAACTCAACAAAAATAAAGCAACTGGAGTTTCTCATAAATTCGATTTTAAATTCGAAGGCAGAACGTTTTTTTTTCATTTGGGGATTGGGTGGTACGCGTTCGCATCTGTTCGTAACGAAACGTTAATAATTTACAGAATCCACATTATCTAACCAATAAAAACAAAACGAAATTTTTCTTTTTACCCTTCAAAAGGGTTTAGTCTTTCAATCACTTTTCAATTTGCAATAAAAATCTCAATTCCATCAGGTTTAGCAGCTTATCTTCTCGAACTTCCTTCGGAACATACGACTGGACAGCGGTCACATTTTAGTTCAGACAAATAGTTACTACCGGAAATTTATGTCTTCCCTCGATCCATAATAATTCTAACTCTACACTACACATAAAAATTTGATTGGAATGAATGCAGCCATTTTTCTTCAACCCAAATTGTGTTCCTCAAGATAAATATCCTCCGGAGGATCATTAACCATGAGACAAATTATTTCAACCTGTCCGCCTCTGTCATACCTTTTCTCCGGATTGAATTGCGGAAATTGAATTATATATCACTGCACCAATATTATGTAGACATGTAACGAGTAGGTTCAACGAGATATCAAATTCGCTCCCTTTTTTGGTATTCTGAAAAAAAAAAAACAAAATCGGGGGGATAACATACAAAAAAGACCAATGTTCTGTCATTTATCCCGTCACACATAGATTTGTCATCATCCCACCGTTGTATGTCGTTGTCAGACATTCGCGGCACTATGTGCAGACCCTGCTACAGTTTACGACCTTTCGAATCTGATCGGATTCGAATCAGGGATATGTAATCTGAATGTGTCCAAACAATTTGTGTAACATGAATGGAGACGAGATCGCCCAAGAAGTGTATGTACGATTAGGAGGCGAATCAGAGGCTTATTGTACGTAAGAGCTCTCTGATTTCTGTACATGTATAGCACTCCAAAAAAGAAAAATGCTACGAAGAATGCAACCGGAGGAGCTACTATCGCCAACGACTTAACCATTCAGCTCGAGTATAGCGATCCGTGTTCGTACGACGCCAATGATTTTTGAATAACATGACATGCGCGTGTGTGTATGGGAAGAGGAATCAAGTAACTTAAGACAATTTGTTGCATGTTATGTCACATGTCAAAGATACTGAGCGTACTGTGTTGAATTTGACACGATAATAACGATGTGGTGTGTGATCAAGATCATTTTCAGATGCATTGAATGACAACAGAATCGAGAGCGCATTTTGGGAATGTACATAACACCCAAAGTGAAATGAGAGATGATGGTCATTTTTATAGGGATGTCAGAAGGTTTTTTTTATTCTAGGCTAGAGGGGATTTTAATTAATTTTTCTGGACAATCGAAACCTGAGGTTTCGGCCCGTGGCCCATGATACCTAAATTACGGCTTCAGCAGATTACGCATTTCGAATTCGATAAGGTTCTTACGTCCGTTATACGTTCGGAAAATAAATTAGTTGAAGCCGTGAAATTAAATCAAAATCGATTGAGATTTTTGCTGAATTCTATCTTTGAAGTTGGCCAGTTGCGCTATGTCTCATAAGCGCGCTAAAGATCAGTCGAGTAAATGGTAGAATAGAGTGGAATTAGTATATATTCTAATGTGAATAGAATATTATTCCACTCTACTCGTGTAAATCTGACTCTACCGACTAGAAAGCGGCCGTGAATGGTCGGTGGAGTGGAAATTGCTCTTAACCGACTCTTTCAGCGGGTACATCGAACCAGTGAAGAGAAAAAATATAATTATCTACTATTTGAGCTAATCAAATGGATAAGCAACCTAAAAGATGTTAGTTTCAAAAAAAAAACTTCGTTCCCATTTCGCTAAATTTCGATCTAAAAAAAACAATTCCATGCACTCATTCAGAATATATACCCGAAATCCCGAAATTCCTATAGAAATCCTAGACGAATCCTGAAATACTCAGCTCAACCAGACAATCTGCAACGTATCGTTGACTCCGGCTGTCAATTATCCGTCTAACCGAAAAATCAATGTTTGTCTAAGCCAAACATATATTTAGCAAACAGCTAAAACATACATTTTCCCTCTCCTTTATGCCTTACTATAGTACAAGTGCGAAGGGATGAGTTGATTTCGACAGTCCAATCACTCGTTGACAGTTTCTAAGTTAATATTACAACTCATAGACGACAAACTATTATGGTGTGGTGCACTATACTCGCACATAAGCACAAAGTCGCCGCCACAACGACATCCGTAAAAGGACCTCGAAACGATAATATACACACACAACACATAAGCGAGCCAGTGCGGAAGCAATTCTCTTGCTTCCTTTCCATAGTGAGAAACCAAAAACTTCACCATTCATCGTCCTGCACGTTTAACCGTCACACATGTTTGAATCCTTGAAAGCGTATCGAAGTCCTTTATCGTGTCAGACATGGGAGTGCGAAAACATCACGCGGAACATATACGAATAAGGCGTTTGGCAGCAGATCCTGTTAGAATAGTGTATATATGGATGCTGAAAAACAGCTTTTGCCAGGAGGAATTTTGCTGACTCTGTCCCGTTATATATGGGTAAATGTACATTGTACACAAAGGCAATACAGTTGGTGAGTGAGTTTCCGAGACTAGACTAGAGCGAATTATGCACACTTGCACTCACTAGCCTAGTTTTCTCCGAGCTGAAACCGCAAATAAACGGAACTAGAAATTTTATGAAAATTGTCGGTATGCAAATTTCGAAGAATATGTCTTGCCAAAATATACATCGCGAAATAATAGATGGATCTGCGGGAAGAGTGAGCGTGTGTGAGTGGAGAAGATAATCACACGCGGATATGAGTTTTATATGTATGAGGGGGGATGGATGTATATCAGTGGTGTAGATGGCATTTAGGTGGAGGAGGGGATTATTAATCAATAATTGTCATCATAGAAAAAATAGAATAAATTAAAAAATGAAAGGTCCTCTAAATATAATTCGGCAGACTAGCAAAATGATCAATTTCGAAATCCCGATGGGGTTGGCCGATTTTTTTTTAACGAAATGTAAACATTAAATTTCGTTAATTGAGTAAACCAAAAAACGGTTCCCCTTTATCTACGCCACTGATGTATATAGATTAGTTGTGACTTGGGCTTGTAATTGATGTTGCTTGCGGATGTCTTATATACATTTTGATCCCGACTGGCGTGCCAGTGCAGCAGGTTTGCAACACACTAACCAATGATTTACGATCAGAATCAATCACTATAAATGATATCAAACTAAAGTTTAGGGATGTTCCATAACTAGCTGCAAGTACGCAATACCTTAAAATAACTTACGCCTTTTTTAGTGATAGGATCAATGCATTCCTCAAAACATAACTTAATTTCCCCCATCCAAATCACTTGTCATTTTCACTCTTTGTATGTAATGTGTAATTCACGCCTTCCGTTTTCCGCGTGACATCATTCGAACCCTTATCGCGTGCACAATCGTTTCTGTTCCCTTCTTTAGAACACAATTATTTAATTCAATTTCACGATGAAAGGGCACTAAATTTTCGTCCATTTCGGTATAAGTGCATTACAACACCATACTCCGGCAGCATCAGCATCCTTCTTGTCGTCATCATCTTCATATCCTTTTCCGACCGAATGATTTTTAATATAAGAACAATTGCATCTTGATTTTCAACATAAAGTTCGTGATTAATTCAATTACCCGAAAGAAAGACTCGCTATGACTGCGTCTCTGAGTCCGGAAAGGCACTTAGTACATTTTAACACTTGGCATAATACTCGTACTATACTGGTGCCTTGTGACTGAAATTTGGGGAAATGCAAAAGGAATTTTCCCTGGGTAAAAGAGGATGCTTCTCTTTTGGCCCGAATATTAGAATGGGGATTCTTCTGAAAGCTATACGAGATGTTTTGCATCCATGTCTGTCCGTTTTATGAATCATTGGTTCCGTGTGTCTGTATAGTGTCGTACGCTTGATATACCTTTTGTGTGTTGAAAGAATGTGGCAACAAGATGTTCTGCTACTAAAAGTTTTAGTCAGTCTTAAATTTAATTAAAATGAAAAATAATTTAGCATTAGTCTTGGCAACGGTCGGTCGGTCGGACGACGATGAATGGTTGAATGGACGACAATCCTGACTAATGACGATTTTTTTTCCTTTTCCATTTGGTGTTATGTGAGTTGAAATTGAAGGAATGAGGGAAAAGAAGATTCATAAATTATAAGTAGGACGGGACGTGGTGACAAGAAAAAATATTTAGCGCATCTCTTAACAGACTTAGTTAAATTTAAAATTTGCAAACGTAAAAATTAAAAAAAAAAACTAAAATTAAAAAACATAAAATAAAAAAAATCTTGAAAATCTCTTCAAAAACATTATGAAAAAAACACAAATTTAAACATGGTCATTTCTTAATTTTTTTAATTTTTTTTTCACAAACGGCCAATTTTTCCTTAAGAAGTAGTGTAAATTTTTGGTGCAAAATAAGATCTGCTTGGTTAGTCGTTTTATTTAGCGTTAACGTATGAATGTCTGTTAAGTTTTATAACCGAAATTTCCAAAATTAAAATCCCCAATCTTAAATACAAAATTTCTAGAAGAAAACCAAAAAAAAAAATCAGAACTGTTGACACACTCAAAATATTAAAGAAAGGATAACTTTTCTATTTTAAAGTTCCGGGCAACAAAACAAATTCCTTCCTGTCCCACTCTAAAAACATAAATATTCAAAAATAAGTTATCCTTCCATAATCAGCTTGGGCGAAAATTCAATTTTTCCTCTTATTTTTCTCTTTCTTTTGCTTTAATTATATTCCACACAAAAGCAATATCTTCCATTTTCGTGCCTTTTGTGTTACCATTTAATAGCATTAAGCCGCTCGCGAGCGCTTTTCTAAGGATAGTCATGTATACATCATAGGTCCTTTCCCTTTCAAGCTCCGTGAATATTCCATCTTGCATTGAATTCAATTCATTTTTTCTTTCTTCTTCTTGGTCTTTGCGTTTCGGTTTCCGTACATATAGTCGTAACAGCCTCTGTGTGTTGTGAGATCAGTATTCCATTAGAGCTTATTACAAGCTACTCGGAACTCTATTAGGATACTCTCTCTCTCTCGTTCTTTTTCTGCATGTTTGAAAAGAAGAGTCCTTAGGCTTTATCGTATATTATATAGCTTGAACGTTGACGACGACAACGATGGTCGTCTATCATCCATATACGAAATGTTACGGATGAAATTTGGTAGAGTCAGAAAGAGCCCATACAACCGCCGGAATAGTCCTAGTCGTCGTTTCGGCTCTTTTATGTTGAAGAGCATTATGAACGTTTACCCACAGTAGGCTCTCGCAACAAATCGTTGAAAGGCAACGAAAAAAAAAATCCTGCACGAAAACGAAAAAAGGACGCTCGAAAAAAGGACAAGGTATATCAAATCAAATCCCTTTTTCTCACCTTTTTTCGGGTTTGTATATGTTCAACGAGCGCCCTCTGCAGAGGTTTATATTCAAATTTAGGGTGAAAAAACGTAGAAGAATTAGAGATTACATAATGGAGTCTCATTTGAAGAAGGGTAAAACAGCACTATCCCTAGATTAAACTCGAAGAAGCAAATCCACTCAATTCATGACCTCTTTGCTTCACCATATAGCCTAGCTAGATAACGATAACCCGGCAAATTCTACTATCACACTATCTGTTCTCTTATACTTATTACTTCGCCTCGGGGCTTTGTCGAAACTTCCTTGCAATCCTGAATCCAGTCGGTTCTGGCATAGGGGCGGCTAGAGCTGTCGTGATAAATGAACTCCATGCATCAGATAACTTATCCAGCCAGCGTAATATAGGCCTTTGCTGCTGAACTTTCCATATAGTGTATATAGTGTGTAGTCGATTTCAGATCTCTCGTTTACCATCTGGACAACCACATTTCGACAGAAAAAAAAGAATTACGGACAGATAGGTAAGAGATAGGTCCGGTTAGGCGGTTAGCCGCCATCCTGGAAAAACTTTTTCGATGATATCTCCATATCGACCTAAAAGTCGACTAAGATTGAAATCGGATTCAGTGCCGTCCATACTCTAGTTCTTTTTCACCTTTTCGACAGATGGATTTTAAAGTTGATTTCAATCGTGTTCGGAAAATCAACCCAGTGGAGGATATACATACGTATATGCACGGGAAATAGAGACCAACTCTTGAACAGACTATATCACCAGGTCAACCGGTTATATATAGGATGAGAAGAATGATGGTATCCTTTTTTTTCGACCGGAAGACCGAATCGATCAATATTTTCCGTAAATAGACCAGCAGTCGGTTCCTTTTTTCTTTCAGGCGTTTTTTTTCGTTGATAGATTCTTTCGTGTATGTAAATATATTTTCGGGTCCCTTTGATTTTCATTCGATGGGAAAATTTGTTGAGTGACTTTTTAACACTTCTTTTCTATTTTTTTTTCCTTTCAGACACAAACGAAAAGTTCAGAATTTCTTGCCTTGTAAAACGCCGACACGTGGCGGTCATTTGAGCGGAGCCGTGACGGGTGGACATTCAGTGACCTATGAAGATCCGGATGCACATTTGGGACATAGGCCGTTGGTGATGCGGCATCATCATAATGTGGAGGTGAGTTGAGACAAACAAATTTTTTTTTGTAGGAATGGTAAGAATGTATTCTATATTTACCGTTAACCCCAGTGGAGAATAGATTTTGAACTTGGCTGGACACAGAGTCGAAAATCGAAATAAGTCGAAAATGTAGGCAATCTGTACTCTATTTGTCTAATTGCCACAAAATATTTTTGAATCATATTTGATTTTTTCTATATTTCCTTGATTGTAATACTTTCTCTAGAAAATGTTATATCTTTCTTTTTTTTTCAATTTAAAAGAAAGATTTACTCGTTGAAGATAAGCAGTGCTAATTGCGAATAGTTAAAAAGAGGCAAATGCTTGCGTCTAAGCTTTAAGCTTCCTTAAAGTTAAAACTCAAGTCTCGTTTAAACAAATTGCAAAAGATTTTAACCGCTGCCTTACATTCGCAAGGAGTTAACAATTCTCTTTATGATCATGGTATATTATACGAAATTCGGAGTAAATGAAATAGTATGGGATTGCAATGTTCTGCCTCTAGAGTTCTCAGTGCTGCCATATCATTTACAATTGTCAAATGAGAAATGAAACTCACAAACACTCTAACTTGATTTTCTGGTTGCTTTTTTGCGTCCCAAAATTGGGACAAAAACAAATACATAGTAGGACCGCGTCATATGCTTCTCATGGAGTTAGGACAATGAAACAAAAGCGAATTTCAATATGGATCATAATCGCTGCTGCTTTTTATTTCCCCATTTTGGGACAAAAAAGAATTCAAATAGAAAAAGTTCGTGGGTTTTCTCAGTTACCTAATTACCAGCTTGCGATGCGCTTAACTTCATCTCCTTAATTAAAATGTTCTTTTTTATACAATTTTGTTTTCTGTGTTAAGGGCCCGGTACCCAATGTTCGATTATTATCAAGCAATTCTTCTACCTCGAACTCTGAGCCTTAATCATTACCCTTTAAATAGAAAAGGTTCCGTATCCGTACTTATCCACTTTCACACACATAACCGGATCAGCAACACTCCTATATTCATTGATTAGCTTACCTCAAAGATCGACAAGTCCTTGTTCAACCTCTTACCCGCATAACTCCTTTCACAATAACCTCATCAATATTGTTTAGACAATGTAGCAGACACACGAATCAAACCATTCTCATGCACGTTGTCATCAATAT
Organism: Microchrysa polita; assembly: GCA_949715475.1. Taxonomy (NCBI): domain Eukaryota; kingdom Metazoa; phylum Arthropoda; class Insecta; order Diptera; family Stratiomyidae; genus Microchrysa; species Microchrysa polita. Next base: position 88,129,134 of record OX454420.1, on the reverse strand, counting down.
ATCCTTTGCTGATTTTATATCCTAACCTCTGGTATACGCATTTGAAACCGTATCCTTACGACCAGAACAATATCATCGCCTCTCGTACGTATACCAGTATGTTCAATAATTAACCTGTAATCCAATTTTAGACCATACCTCATACTCTCCTCTCAGCCAAACCTATCGGAGCGTATACCCATATATGTACGTATATCCGGTTGGGATATTTGTCTCCGCCACAACAAGGATATGAGAATGTTTTGTCTAGCCGAAGAAGATCCATGGAAACAGGACAAGTGTTGAACTCGATTTGGGGGGGGGGGGGGGTTCATCTCAGTCATTGAACGAATTGGAATACTATTTTCAATGAGTTTTACATATACACATCGTTTTGGATGGATGTGTGTTCTAGGGTTAAGATGACACTTCTGAACTACATCATTTCTCTGTCTCCTCTTCTCATTGTCTTGATTTTCTCTTTGCCCCCACTTCATAAGTCACAATTGAATGACATTCCGAAAGGGATAAACTTGACGTGATGGATGGAGCAAACGAGCTAATTGTTGTTTGAAGCATGTTGTATATTTACACATATATCGATTGTGCGGCTGATATTCGAAATGCCTTGCAGGGTATCTCCTCCTCTTCTCATCATATATCCCTCGATAGTTTGGTAACCACAAGAGAGTTGTATCATGTTGTGGACAAGGAAATTTGAGAGCATTGTTTTAGACATTTGTATTGACTTTTGCCATTTGCCCATTTATGGTGTTGTGGTGACGTTCAAACATACATATATGAGAGGCGAGAGAGTAGGTTTTTGATTGGATCGATTTGTTATCCAGACAAAACGAGACATAGGGCAATGTGAATTTATTAAGGAGTCTGGATTTGAATTTGTAAAAATTTGAAAGGGGGTTTACATCTTTTCTATCATCAGAGATTGCAAGATATCTTCTTACAGTCGGCGTCTTGATTTTCAAAAAAATACTTTACAATGCAACATTCTTTTGAGCAGATGTAATCAATTCAATTTATTGGATTTGATAATAAATCGTTGACACTGTCACTGCATTCTTTGACAAGATAATTTTCAAAGAACTTCAAGAGACTAAACGCCCCCTTCATCTACTTTAATTCATCAACAAAATATGACAAATGAAAATTGTGCATATGTCTGATTACTTTCACAATCCAATCCATAATAACCCAACTGTCAATTGCTGATTTGACATTCTCGACACTTTATGCTAAACTCTTTTTTTCATCATCACTTATAGTCGAATCGGTTTGCTACAATTCACCACAATCATATAAAATCTTATCTCTTGCATTCATAATATTCAAATAAAATTACATCAAAGCCACCCGAGAGTGGCTTGTAAAATTCATGTCCTCTTCCGAGGACTCAACACAAAAAAAACTCGCTACCACGACGAACACTCCGTGCTACCAGAATGCATTTTCTGCAATAATACATACATCAGCCATATAGCGAATGCTTCCCCCACTATACAAAACCCGCAGGCTATTGCATATTATTACGCCACTACATTTCCATATGAAATTATCCTTCAAGTCCTTAACCATTTCGTATTATGTTCAAATACTCGTACTCATTGCATGTTGTGGTTTGCGGATGCGAGTCCCCATGTACGCGGACTAGCGCAAGGATATAGAAAAGCCTAATCACATACTCGTCACAATCTGGTCATGACACAAGGATATGGTGTTACGGTGTGGTGTACCAGCACCTTTTCGTTGACTATTCTGCCATCGTCATACCCCCACCGAGTCGCGATTTTTATCTTTACTCACTCGACACTATGTTCACGCAGCGAATGAGCGGAGCGCAAAAATGCATTCGCGTTAAGACGCAGATAGATGGGTGACAAGAACACGATATATAGGGTAGTCCTTGAATGCAGCCACATATCTAAAGACTCTGGCCTTTTTGTGGTAACACTGCGAGGCTCCTTTCATCGTTTTCTATTATGGGTGTATAGAGAATCTCCCGGCATATTTTTTCTGCTGTTTCATAAGTAAGTATAGGCTTTGATGGTATATGGTTGCCTAACCGCGCCAAGGACTCATACTCCTACTCGCGTCGCATAGTGCATATAAGAGAGATAATGAATGTCGGGTGTTCACTTCACATGCAAATTATGTAGGAGCGCTCCGCGTAGAGTCGTCATACAACAAGCGCTTTGGATTTCACTGGAGAGTGAATGTGACGTGGAAGGACATCTAAAGACAGGAAGCATAAATGCATATATACATAATCTCGCATAAATGTAGAGAGAGAGAAGGGTTATGATTGCGCGCTATGCAGAAAGGACTCGTATATATGAATGAGTTTTAAACTGAACAACCGAGTGACTGTAATTGAAGATGAATAATAAAGCGCTAGATGAAATTAGATGCTTTCAAGTGACATGTCCTTTTATTAATAGACGAATATGAATTGATGTTGAATTGTTAATGGATTTTGTGTTGTATTCGCTGAAAATGAATGAATTTGAATGAAGGATTGCTATCAAAGGAAATTTGATTGTAACGATGTGCTCATATAGTCCTTGAATTTCAAAGTATACTGTTATCCTTCTTCGTATGATTTTTTTCCAAGCTGTATTTTTTAAGGTCATGATTAATTGACTCACTTGTGTTGTGCTGCGGTTAGGATCTCGCGGATGCCGAATTGCTTAAAATTGTGTTTAAGCTTTTAAGAAGCTTTTGAACTAAAACGCAATTTCAAGCAGTTTAAAATTTAATTGTGTGTTCGAGTTTCACCGAGAGTGGACTCAGTTTATGATCTCTTTCAAACTCACGACCCATGTGACGGGTATAAATAATAAATTCTAAAGAGCTTGCTGTTGATCTCAATATCTCTTCAAAAAGCAGTTAAGATCTTGTAAATTGGATGTCACTACAATATCTGCGGCCTTGATCCAATTTTGAACTCTGATCCAAATCCAAAATCTTCCCTGCTCTTCGACGTGCTTAACCCATTAACGACGAGACCCTAAAATCTTACCGATTGAGCTGAAATTTTCCACGTCGGCTAAAAATGGCTAAAAACACATTTTGTAGAAAAAAATTTTTCCCCCGGAAGCCGGGTTCAGGCTCTCGGCACTGTTACATATATGTAACATCAGGCACTCGAGGTACTCGAGGGTGTTACATATATGTAACATCAGGCATGATACGGGGAAAGTGTGTTCAAGGTATATTCTTAATTTTTATTCAAAAAGAAAACTTTTTAGTAAATTTTTTTTTAATAAAGCGAAAAATATATGAAAGCCGATATTTTACATGAAGTTTGAAATGTAGATAAGGCAACATAACGTAGAAATAATACGAAATGTGTGCGAAAAATGAACAGCCTTACAAAAATATTACGTCAAATATTGTATTATTTTATTTTATTATATATGTGTTTTTGCATGTGGGGTTGTTGTTGTTTTATTGAGAAGTTTCTTGAGCACCCACAGAACTAATAGATTTTACAGTTTGTGAATAGGAAAAAAGTTTATAGAAGTACAGTAGTTAACAATACAGATTTTGAGGATTATGGAAGATTTGCCAGTGAATTATAAAATTATTGTTTCAATTTTTTTGTCAATTTGTCCATCCGCCCAATTTGTCTAAAAAGGACTAAATATAGAGCCTATAATTCCTCCTTGTCTATAATTTGGTCTACATTAGAAACCATTTCTTCTTTCGTAGCTCAAAATATATCCTTTTAAATATTATATTAGCAAAATTGAATAGAATAAATAATCCTTGGCCTCCTGAAAATAAAGCCTTGACTCCTTGCTTCGGATACCCTTGAATCCGGCTATCATTTTAATCCACATAGGACAACTATTGTATCCATATTCCGGATTTCTAGAGCAATTCTAATTCCGACTCTCTATATTTTTGGTATGTTTTGCCAAATATGGCCGCTCAATTTGCCAGTCAAAAAGACACAAGTGTCTAGAAAATCATGTGACATGACTAATTTTAAGGAAAACCCTTAATAATAGATTTTTTTTTTATTAAATTTTAACATTTATGAAGACTATTTATGCTATTTTCCTAGATAAAAATGTCTTGTTAAAATCCGGAAATTTTCGTTAATCCGGATTTTTTGGGAGTCCGGACTTCTTTTTTTTTATAATTAATCCGGATTACTGCGTTAAGAGTATAAAAAATCCATAAAATAAAAAAAAAACACTAAAAAAGTGCATACTCATATACCTCTTATACGAGGAGTGCATTTTCCCCATATCAGGACGGATGTTACATATATGTAACAGTGTTATAAAAGTACTTATAAAACGTAAACTAAAGACAATATTTTTTTCATTTATTTATTGTATTGTTTCAAAAAGACCATGTAATAACATACCATTAATTTTTTCCCAATTTTTTTCATACAATTAAATATAAAAATAAAATTCCTCTACTACTTTTGCCATCATGACGATTTTCGTCAACATCGAAAAAACCATCAGAAAGAAACCTCTATAACTTCCACAATAGTAAATCAAATTGAGCTAATTTGTTTTCTACGTATTGCTAATATTGTCCAGTACAGGATAAAACACTTTTTAGTGCCGAATTGATATCCTATTCCTTTAGCAGCCGTTTGAAATGAAGGATGTCTTACTGTTACATATATGTAACATCAGGCATTAATGGGTTAAATGTTATTAAAGCTCAGCCGCACATGCCTACTAATGCACTTTAGATTATATTCACTTTAGTCCTCCTGACACATATTTCGCTGCTTCACTCTCATCCATGTTCTCGTTAATAAATTATGCAATTATGCTTCAGTATCCTTGAAGCAACTTCTAGTGTCGCTTCAAAGCAAGTACACATCTTGCTTACTACTCCCTTTCATCACATTGTTTCGTAAAACTCACTTCAACTACAAAAGCCGCACGCCATTAAAAATACACCGACAAACACACCCCATACACAGGACATACTTTGAGTTATCAGTTTTATCTTCTTCTTATTCACAGACACACATTTTTCTCTTCTTTTATTTAAAAATCTTTGATTTTTCACACTTCTCAAGTGCAATAATTATTCTCACTCGCCAAAAAAAATATACGAGTGCGTTGTGAAGAGGTTTTCTTTTAAATGCACTGGTTTTTCAGAAAATTTATTATTTTACACTCTCACGCTTGGCTGAAGGTTTACAGCGAAGGATATACGCTTTTGTAGATTATAATGATGATATGCGTTTCGGTATCGTGTCATCTTGTTTTATTTCAAGTGCTCATTGTATCCCCTCCTTTTTTTGAGAGCTTTTGAGGTGTTGATGCGATCATTATCATGCTTTGCGAACACATCCTGAAGGCGATTGTTTAAAGGATGTTGGAGCTGCACCAGATAGGGAATAAGAAATGGGTCAGATGGTCTTTGAATATAAAGAAGTGGAGTCTTACGTGGGTACAGGTTAGAAGTGCCTTTACACCATCAAAAGGACATTGAACAAAAGGAACTTTTAGTATCGGACAAAATTCAGAAAACCTAAAGAGAAAACATGAAAACCTAGTGATGGATGTTGAAAGTGTTTTGACCAGTATTTTAAACGTGTTGTTATCATAATTTAAAAAAAATCCATCCTACACCATCGCATTTATACTGAAAACTCTTCTCTCATAGGTAGGTATGCATCTCGCGCAACATGCCCTCCGGCACTATTTCACCAGACTGCAATTGATCTCATATAATGTCTCTAATCATCTGTCAGACCTCTGCACAACATTTATTAGCATTTCGCCCATCCGCTCACGCTCCAATGGATGACGGCTCCTAAAATAGGGTTAATCTTGAGATGATAATCGGATCATATACACACATTCTGTACGTCACCGTATAATGTCGCTTTTTCATTATTATAAAGATTTGAATGTGTCAAAGCAGCTGTAATCCCTTCAATTAAACGCGTTACGGATATCACAGATCGCTTTGAATTATCTCGTATCCGTCATACTACGCGAGATCATGCAACATACATATTTATATAGGTTTATGTAGCCTTGTTTGGTTCGTTTGATTTGATTTTTTTAGTTTTTTTCCAATGTAAGCTGGTGCCTACAGTGTCGCACTTATGTAGTCTCGAGTACTCGTATCTGAGTATCAATGCGCACAGATTGCATTGAATCGTTTTTGAATGTTTGATCTCGCTTAAGTCTTTCATTCCCACGCACAACACGATGTAGATGATGTTATTATCGATGACAAGAAAAAAATTTGGGTACAAAACAAAATCGTCGTAACAGACTTTTGAAACGAAGGTTCGGTGGTCTTGCAAGGAATTTTAGAAGGAATAAAACTAATTTTCTTTTTGCTTACTAAGTTTCATATTATGGAACTCTCTTTAATGTGTAGAAATGATGAGACCCATTAGACCCAAAACAGCTATAAGCTAGAGCTTTATTATCTTCATAGATGAACCACGCGTTATCTATTTGACAAATTGGGCAGTCTAGGATATGCTATCGAGATTAAACGGAAAACCTCAAATTAATTATTGTGATTATTGAAGATTAAGCTACATTTCCGAAAAAGCTCGAGCTTTTTCTATATATTTGAACAAGACCCCGATCTAGTTTTCAATATTTCGTAGATCTCACTGTCATCTCGGCATCCACTTGTAAACGTACCGATGAAGACTCACAAGTCATAAGCTCGAGTTTTTGCAACTTCTTAGTTAATACATGCGTTATCTAATTGACAAATTGTGATAAAAAGAAAACACTCCAATGAAATGGTTTGATTATTGACGATTAAGCTGGATGTTTTCATTTACACTCCCAGAATAAGCTCGAGCTTTTTCCATCCACTTAGAAAAAAGCCAATCGAATTTACGATATTTTTTATATCTAACTGTCCTCTCGACATCCACTTGTTAACATTCCCATCAAATCATCATACATATATACATATACGAGTATATGTTGTGTTACCTCTACGATCTGACACATCGTTTGTGTAACCAAAATCCTTGTCAGAAACTGACAGAACATTTATTGACGAATAATAGCATACAATAATATTTCCCAAAATACACAAAAAAAAAATCATTTGATATCCATGTTAAATTGTGAAGGACACGAGACGTGAGGCGGCGGCAGCAGCAGCAGTCTCGGCATAATGTAACCCGATATTATTACAATCCCTTTTTTTCAAACCGATTTTTATACTCGTTATGAGTTATCTATACACAAAACAAGTGCACATACGCACATTTGTAATCCCATTTCGGATCAAAATATTCACACTGGAGTATGTCTGTAACAGGAATGGATATCTTTCAAGATATACCACTCACATTTAGGTTGAATTTGAGAATAATTCTTGTTCGAAGAGATTTTCTGAATTGTTGTGTTTAAGGGTTTTTTTGTCCTCTTCTTCTTCTTCTTCTTTTTACCCCAATCACATTCACCACATCATTCGTGAGATTTGGTATTTATCGTTTTTTTCCGTCGAATAGTTGTTTTTGGTATTTTTTGTGAAGCACACTGGTTTGACTGACTGGTGTATGGTATGGTGTGTTGGATCATATTATTACACATCCATATGAGATTCATGAGGCTTATATGGGCTTCGATTGTCATAAACATTTGAATAAGAGTGTTCACAGATGACGACAGTGAATCTCGGGAATAACGATAACGACAATGGCGACATATTGTCTCATGTGACATGTGTTTTGACAGCGTTCCATCCAAATATTATGACAAGTTCTCTTGTTTAACCGAGTAAAGGTACAATCACAAGGATACCTGCTTTGTGAAACATCGACAAAGAGTCGAAATTGAAGATACCCAAAGATATCAAGAGAGACGACATGTTCGATGTCATGTCTGGGATTCTGGAATCGATTTTCAACAGGAGCGCAGCGGTGAATAAATCGAAACGGGAACATGTCTTGAGGTTTCCTTCCTGTGTCGTCGATCGTATAGTCGTCTACTTTATTCACTTGTGTCCCTCCGTTGCATGCATTCGTACACTGATATTCGCAATGTTTGACAAGGATATTGTTTAATTCAGCATGTTATCTGACATTTTCAAATACGTCTTGCGGCATCATATTTCTACCAGGCCCCCGCGGGACGTAGGACCGACCGGATATGAGGTTTTTTGGTTCCTCTGTGACTTTCCTCTTCTCTTCTTCTATAGAAGGTATCCTGACAATAGTTTCCTAATTCCCATTTCTATGCATTCGTAGAAGTTGGTAGCATATAGTTTACCTCGGATACAATACCAATACTTGAGAAGTGACATTGCCAGGAATTGATATTTCTTTGTCGATTGTGCCAGGACTATAGGATAGTATATGTATGGCAAAGAAGCAGTAGCTATGGCATCCTTGCTCTTTTGTAATGCGAATTTTTTGGTGTATAGTGTGTGTGAAATAAAATATATATGGAAATTGGATTAGATGGCACTTGGAGGACGACGGGAAGCAAATAACCTAGTGACGCAAAAAAAAAGGATGAATGGGAACTCTATGCACCCGTGTAAGGAGTGTCGGATGAAACTAGTGCATTTGACAAAAATGGATTTTAACATTTGGAATTATCGTAAGAATGGAATAATAATGAAAGTATAGAAACTTGGCAATAAGGCGGGTTACTGTTAGTAGATGATGTTCCCAGGAGAACGATGAATTTAATGGATTTCCGTTAATCATTGTATTTTTAAAGTTCTTGTTAAAATTGACAGACAATTGTTTTTTATGCCCTGTAGCGCAGCATCAGATAACAGTGTCCATTCATTTTGTTTATCAATTGCAATAGGATGATTTATTAAAATAATGAATTGAAGATAATAACATAATTTATAAAAATTTATAAAATGCCATTATCCTCTATGTCTTTGAAATTCAATAGAAAATTTCGTTTACCTATCGTACACGAAACAGAGTTAAAGAGTCGCCATTTATTTAGTTTTTTTTAAGTTCTTATTCAGTTATATTGAACATTCGCTAATAATCTTTCTTCCTTACTCCCATTTCAGATGCTCCCGCCAAAATCCATCCACTATCCAAGTGGCTATCCAATGACACGAACACCTCCGCTTTTTGTATGCTCCTCACCCGGACCGGATCCATACCGATCCAACGATAACGTATACGAAGAATTGGGACCGGGTCGTGATTCGGACGGTGAATATGATCCGCCTCTTCATTCGGACGATGATTTTGCTGAGGACGAATTAAGTTTGCCGGGCGAACGTTCTTTCCACAAGGTCACAGCCGATGGAGCGACGGGCGGTTTAGTCGGAGGTGGGAGTGGCGTTGCCACCATCTACCACGAGCGTATGAACACGCCAAATAATAATAGTCTGAACCCCGGTCACGAACGCAATTCAGTCATCTCGTCATCCACGTCGTCTTCGAATACGGGTGGAAGCAGTGATCATCGAGGTGTCCTCGCCGGTTTGGTGCGTCCCTTCGCCGCATCCGTTGGTCGAAGGCGACCGTTCAATAGTAGCACTAGCAGCAATAAAACTAGTTCGAGTCGGAAGCATGGAAATAGTATGAGCCTAAGTACGACGACGACAACAGACGATTTGAATACATCGTCTGAACATACGACGGGCTCGGATATTGTTCCTAGCGTCTATGACGATCGAAATTTAATGTCCTTAACGTTTAACAATCATCATCATCATCCGCATAATCATCACGCGTACTATGCCAACAATAGTCTAGTTAATAGTAGTAATAACAACAACAACGTCGCGACAAACAGCAGCAGTAATAGTAACAATAACAACAACGCTCTGACCAGCAATCGACTGCACTATTATGCCAAATCATCACCCGGTCTGGCATGTCTGGACAGCGAGGTGGAGCGACGAAATCGTATCAACAAACAAATGCATCACGCCCCGCCGCCGGCCGTTTCGACCATTTTCCGAGAGCGAGGTAACTACAATAGCCTTTCACGAGCGCCACAATATCCGCAGCCCTACTACACCCACCACAGTCTAATAAACAATCATCATCAAACGCCTGGACATCCGAATCATGCACTACAGCATAGGTCGCGGACGAATCCCAGAAGTTTGGATCGAAGACGAATTGCCGTACCTATTGACCACGAGCCCAGCTACGGCTATGCTGAGCCTGTGTTTCACGAGGCCTTAATCTACGATGCATGCCTCGCTCATCCCAACAATGTGCCGGCCTCATATCGAACTCAGCACCAGCCACCACCACCTGCATATCCTAGCATAATGCCCGACTATACAACATCGTATCGAACGTTGGCAAATGGACTGCCGTCACACTATCATCATCCACAACCACCGCCACAATTGCCACCTCCGAATAATCAGGATCTGTTGCAACCTCAAATTTATTCAAGAGACTCGAGCTTTGGTTCCGATTCGGGCTACAGTCATCAAACATCGTCGACAACGGGGGCAACGGGTTGTGCGGGTAGCGGTCGTCCTGCCGAGCTGGGATCTGGGGGCGGAAATGCCGGTCTGAATCGAACTGATAGTGGTAGTTTTAGCAATAGTAATAGTTGCGGTCGTCCGACTAGCGGGGGCTCGAAAATTGGTTTAAGTTTTGCATGGAATCGACGAGGAGTTAAAGATAACATAGCAACAACAACAACACCACCACCATCGTCCTTGTCAAGCACTAGTAATACAAGCGGTCTGCTATCAGCAACCTCTGCGTCAACACCAGCCAACAAAGTGGCGCTGGCTGATACAGAATCCCCGGTGGCAGGACAACAACCGGAATCGACAATTTCTACGAAAGCGTCGAGCTGCAGTAACGCCACTACGTTTGCTTCGGGCAATAATAACAACAGTAGCAATAGTATCAGTAGTTCCACCACAGTCAGCAATATTAACAATAATAATGCTACGACTAGTGGTACAACAAATATGATAAGCAGTAGTTGTCCGAGTAGTGTGCCAAATAAAAGTTTTGAAGATTCTTGAAAGTATCTGATGGGAATGTGGGAGCCGAGCTGATACTAGGTTGTAGTGTGGAAAAAATGTAGGCCCGTTCAGCCCTTCTCTCAACATAGAGCATAACTCATTCGATTGAAAGCAGCAAACGCGCCCGTCGAAAGCGCTTTACACTAATTTCAAAAATGCACACGTTAGCCAATTTCGAAATGAAAGCCCTTAATCAAGATTCGAGTGGTTAACATTCCTGAGCTGCATCGACCAAGTTTTTGAATTTAAAAAAAAAATTTTATTCCTCTCCAGATTTTATTTCCTCATAGCCAGAGCTAGTTTCAGCTCTTGGTCCTTTGATCCGTCTATCTGCGATGCATGTCCTTCCGCACCGCGCACTACTATACACTTTCATATGCACTGCAGTTTTCTGCACGGTCCAGTACGACCAACTTGAAATAATGCCACTTTGACCAATGCACATTATTTTCACTCTTACCACACAAAGGCGTGCAGAGTAGACTTTTGGTCCGTATAGGACTACTCGGGACTATGACCGGAAAGGATAGCCAAACTTTTGTTGGTTTCGTGAAGAATGTTGCAAGTTAGTTTGTGCAATACGAACGAGACTGGGAAAAGTTTTTCTGTTTGTTGGTGAGTTTTTTTTTCGTCCTACAAGTTTTCAAGTTTTGGACCATAGTCAAAGTGATAATGTGTAAATGATAGTTGCCGACTTATTGTTATCTATTATGTGTATGTTTCGGGCCTGTGTCGACAAAAGATAATTTATGTGAAGTGTTAAAATGCTTTTCGGATCATTGAATTTTCAAGAATGTTTCTAATCTAGTCAGAGAGAAAAGTTACCTTTCGAATGGCCTCTTATTTTTATTTATATTAGAATATGTACAGCTGTCGCTGGTCGAAACATATCAGTTGAAATTACATTTTATGGTAAATGGATTTAAGAGAATGCAGAAACGCTCTTGTTGGCCAGGAAGTTAAAGATTTGCCTATCCCCAAATATTGAGGCACTTCACGATGAGTTTGAAAGATCATTTCTTAAAGACTATTACCGTAAATAGTCCCTTCTGAGATGTGTGCTCCATTTTCTGACATAAACCCCCATGAAATTTGAAATGTTGTGTCGTTTTTCAGATTAGGGATTTATTGTGCACTCGAAATTATTTTTTTATAACAGCAGCGTTCATATGAGCAAACAAAGAATAGTTCCACTGCTCTCAATTAATTCTTGAGACTATCTATCGGCTCGTTATCCTCTAAAGCACCAATTCAGACTGGCTTCCACCTTACATCCTCATCATCCATAAGATACAAAAAAGAAATAAAACCAAAACAACCCCTCTATATCAAAGAGACTTCTTATACTAAAAAAAATATAATCGTAAGACAAATCTTTCGATGTAAAAATCTAAAAAAATCTCACCCGTTGTAAATATACGAGTAGTAAATCGAAAGATTTATTTTCCAATACGCATAACGTTAAGATAATCACTAGTCTAATAACTTATTCTAACAAGCAACATCACGGTAAAATTACACATCAACCGTACTGTAAATAGACGTAAAAAACGATTTATTTTAATTCAAAAAATGTATGAATACAAAACAAAAACAATCTACTCCCCTCAAAAAGCAGCATACAACTATGTATCTTGACTTGTAATCTATGCAGTAACTGTAAGAATAGAATATACATTAAACAAAATGCAAAAAAATGAAAATAACTAATTATTATCAGAATTTGTGATTTATTTTATAATTAAACTTAAAACGACTTAGTAACAGTAAGTTGTAATTATAAAAAAAAACTATTATTAATTAATTAATTGAATTAACGTAAACAAAATTGTTTAGTATATTAAGCTTTGTAAATTATTTAAATCATTAGATAACAAAAAAAAAAACTACCAACAAGTTGAAAAAAATAATATAATGGAAAAATTCAAATTGAAATTTTCTCACTAAAACGGCTGTTAATGTAAAATATTAGTAATTAGGTTTATGTGTCTATTTTCCATCTCTATATTTTTTGTATGTATGCACATACCGTATATTTTGCTTGACTTTTATCAGGACTTGAATTTGCATTGTTGTGTATCATTGAGTTTCGAATATAAATAGGTATTTGGTTTTTCATGTATTGGATTTAGGGTGAATTTATTAAAAAATTATTCCAACTGATAGTTTACTTGTATTTTAAGTCAATTTGACATTATTCACCAGCAAACACTATACCTATAAAAACATTCTGTCCAAAATATGCATTGAAAAAACAATTTTTTTTATTTTAAAACTAAAAAAGAACATAATTGACTCTAAATTAAAAATACATTTTGCATAACAACTAGAGACAAACAAACAAAAAATCAGCTTCCATCCATTAAACTTTTCTAACATTATAAAAGCAAATTACATGAATCACATGAAATGAAATTCTATGATACAAATTGTTACAAATAACAAAAACAAAAAGTCTATGAAATAAATCCCCTACCATACATGTAAATATTAAAAATACCGAAAATTAAATTACAATAAAAAACATAAACAAAGTTTATAGTAACTAATCCAAAAAAAAAGAAAAAAAAAACCCTTTCAAATACCCCGTAATAAAGAGAAGAAAAAAATCATAAGAAGTCCTGTAAATTGATAATCATCAAAAATTTTGAACTGAAATAAAAACAATAATTCAATAAAAAAAGCGTATAATTAAAAATACCGAAAAAAAAGTCAGCAAAAAATAACACACCCCAGCATAGACATATAGGTTGTACATGATCATAGTATTAATACAATAATGATAAGATAATATTCATTATAGAGTCCGAATGAATTGAAATACACAAAAAAATCGACAGAAAAATATGAAAACACTCAAATGAAATGTTTTTATGTTCATATCCCTCTGAAAATCTGTAGGCTATCTGTTTCTTTTTTATGAAAAGTATTTCCAATTTTTTCACTGTTTATTTGTTATGTAATGTGTATTAAATTTTATTAATGTATGAAATTGTATTAATTTATCAAATTTGTATATTATTATTATAAATGTGAATGATGAAAGAAAGTGAGAGCGAGAGAGAAAAAAAACTTAAAATATGAATAAAAAGAGCACAAAATGTATCCTAAAAAATTGAATTGAAAATTTTGTGTTTCATTTTTTGGTCACTGCTTTACAGGGAAAAAAAGAAATGAATTTGAATTCGGACAAATTGCATTTCAAGAAATCATCTCCTTTTGAGGCTGGTCTGGACTTTTTTTTCAAAGGGCTTCGAGCTACAATCAGGAATGTAAATTGCTATCAGTGATAGGAACTCTATGATGCATGTAATCTAAAGCTGTGTTTCTCAAACGCAGTTTTGAATGTCTGCCTGATCCTCCTGATAAAACACGTGAAGTTCTGACCTTGATTGATTCAAATCATTGGTTTGAAACGTACCGCGGAGAAAAGTAGCGATGCTCGGTTTTCAGCGAATTTAAAAAATTGCCGACCTAAGATGTAGAAAACTAAGTGCTCGGGGTTTAAATTAAAAAAAAAAAACTTGCTTTTACAGTGGACCCCAATTACCAATTCTAATAGCGAAAATTTCGTATAATGAACAAAATTTTGTGGTAGAAAAAGTTTCGCTTAGTGAACTAAATTTCGGATAACGAACAAAGAAAACCGTAAAAATTTAAAACATTTTTAGACAAATCTGCATTTTAAAAAAATTACGTGATTTTATCAATAAATACATATTATAGCGTGTAGTTATTTCACCAGGAGGGAAAATTGCCTGTTACACTGATAAAGGTTTCACTTAACAAACGTTTCGGATAACGAACATGATCCCAGAATGAATTGTGTTGGTTAACCGAAAACTCAAGGAGCTCGTTTTATTCTGCCTATGTATATTCGTCTCTATCCAGGGCGCTCAATAACCACCTCACATCAAAATTTTCCAATCGATTGGTTCCAGGTCCGAGGTCAACGTCGCAAAGATGTTGTGAAATTCTCTGATGCGCGACAGACAGAGAGAGGTCTGAGCGCAGAGTAGGGCGAGGTACAGGATCTGGATCAGGATTTTACCAATTGCCATCTATTGGTTCACCCCTCGCTGTGGTCGCATCTCGCCTTATCCACTGCCTACCACCGCTGGTCGCAAGGATGTTGGCGAATTATGAAAAGCGCAAGAGACAGAGTGAGTTCTGAACCAAGCCAAGGGCAAGCCACAGGATCTGAGTAAATGTATGGACGAGTCAGTGATCTAAATTTAACGAATTGCCTTACATTGGCTCACCGCTCGGTGCACATGGACTTCGTCTTATTTTATCTCGTAACAGCACTGCGTCGCAAAAATGTTGGCGAATTCTTTAATGCGCGACAGACAGTGCGAGGTCGACGAGCCAGAGGTCTAAATCTGATCTAAACCTGGTTGCAATATTTCTGGAGCGGAGTATGCATTTCTCCATGGTTGATGCTATGCCGGTTCCCTGGGGTCTTAACGCCGTTTTAAATTGACTCTAAGGAACTGTGGAAAAAAAACTTTATCTAACACCCATGCCAAGTCATTTTTAGAGTGTGATACATAGGAATCGAATAGAATACAGTGGCTGATTTTTCAATCAATAGTCATAGGGAGAATAAATTAAAATCTCATCATTTGACGGTTGTAACTTCTGAACCTTGGCAGCTACAGCTTGGAAATATTCAACAAATATGTTTGCCAAATTTCAAAATTTCACTCAAGAATTTCCAAGTTATGGACATTTTTCGATTAGGAAACAGAGAAGTGCAATTTATGCAGCAGAAGCTTCCGAAAGTGGATAGGAGGACCGTAAAATTTGGACGAAATATGAGCGCCAAGTAGCTCTACTCTATTGCAAATTTTTCAGAGAGATCGGGAAGGGCTTCCGGTTGTCGAAAATGAAAGATTGGCAAACATAAAAGTGCGATTATCTCGCTAAAAATCGATCGCACAGGGTATAGGGGTCAAACTTTACACACTAAAGGCAGACATGATTGTTTACAGGCCTCATCGAGGAGGTTATTATGTCTTGAATTAGGTTTCATTGTGTGGGGGAAGAATGCTGTACATTTCTCAATGCTGTACGGCAACGGCAGGTCAAAATGTTGTACTGGACAGCAAAATGCTGTACGTCTGGTCAGCTTAGGTTACTGGCTTTATTTTATTAGAGAAGAAGTGTCGTTTATCGCAATAATGTCCCGTTATCTCACCAATTTAAAAGTTCGCTAGCGAACGGTCTATGTTTTGAACACTTGAGTAAAAACAATTTTTTCGATAATTTGCTAGGAATATTGTATTATGGTCTGCGGTTCGACGAAAACGATGACAAAACCGAACTGAATCTTTTCTATTATAATCTACCTCGGGCTTGAAGTTGAGTATAGGACACCCTGTATAAATGTACATTAAACCTTCTTTTATATATTCACCATTAAAATCAACCCATCGCCTTTATATAGCATAGCCAATTTAATTATACATTCCGTCCCGACTACATTTAAAATTTAATAATATCGCAACGATGATGAACAAAGTCATCTCGACAAAATTCAATTTAAAATCATTTCAAGGCATATAACCTCATTATGGTGCCACACCATCCTGCAATTTGATCCCTTTTTCTCCAAAATATCCACCTTTAAAATTCCACTTACTGTAGGTACAATGCGATGAAATTGAAAAAAAAAAAACAAAAAACAATTTTATCCTGTAATTTCAATATGTCGCCTTTAAGGAAACATTTTTATCGACGTGAATCAAACGTGCACACGATTCCTTTCAGCGTATATGTGTGGGGAGGAAATGTCATCTATTAAAAATCGAATGACATATAAAATTACCTATAACGTTTGATAAAGGTCGGAAAATAGCATCCTCTCCTTTCACAGTTGAGCGGAGGTATAGACGACTCCGAACATGCTCGTAATAAAAACAGTAGTTCGTCAGAGCAAAACAAATTTCAACTCTAAAATAGCATGACTGAAGAAGACTTTCTTTTACGAGTGAGATTCGAACGAAAGATATCCTTTGGCAGATTTCCGAGAGGGTGCGGTGTGTTGATCTTTTTATTTTCTGCCTTCATTCCGACTATTGTTGTTGCCGTTACAGAGGTTTCGCCCTCTTGAAGCCTCTTAGTGGGCTGTTCTTGAAAATAATTTTCAAACATTCTCCAAAATCCACTTCCCGCAATTTAGCCTAGATATAGCCTACGTATAAAGCTTCCATCTATCCATTCAACCGTTTTCTTACATCCGTTCCATTGATATGCCGCCAAAGTCTGCTCGTACGACTGAGGACACGATATCCTGCTCAATTTTGCTGATTTGAGTGTTGATACGTGTTTTTTGAAGGATGAAAGAGTCCTAACGAGTTCTTATCGAAGAAATTTCACCACTGATTTCGGGGTGTTTTTAAGAGAAAAGGGGGTAGGTACAGCAGGATGGAGCCGTATAGGCGCATACAGTCGGATATAGTTGAATGAAGACAGTAGATATGAATTAATAAATAGTCCTATCTGAATTTAAGTGATAGCGTCTCATCAGTGCAATTTCCCACATAATTCTCAAATGACTAATTGGATTCCCAAAAATAGTTTGCGAAACAACCCTTTCCATTTCCATTTAAACCAATTCCATTTTTTTCAAAAGTGTGTATCATTTACCATTCGACACAGTGAGATCCTCTCGGGAGCTCGTCGGATAAATAGGAAAAGCCCGATCTAAGTATCTGTCTTTGTACTTCAATTACCGGCTACGTGATGTGAGTGAAATCCTGTGGGAATTTAAGTGCATCGAAGGATACATACACATAACGGATTCACGTATATTCAAGACGAAAGCCACCGGGCATAGAATACACCAAGAATCTATGGGGACATACGACGATTGTAGCGAAACAACCCTGGATACTGGGACAATATTGGCATTGACGCTTCGTGGGTCACCCATCGCATTCGGCATTTTAAGCGTACACACATACTTTGTTTCTATATCACAGTCGGGATTCGTTCATGTACATTTGGATTGTCGCCACCCTCGACAATGATGGTTTGCCACACCGTACGTGGTACGTATATAAGCTCGTTCGTTCGAAGCCATAATACACAACATTCCAGATTTTGATATAAGAACTCCAGGATCCATGGATGTATGTATCGGGGTGTCTTAAGAACGAACAAACAGTCGTGTATAGACGACAGGACCCCGGGGAGTCAAAGTCTTTGCTCGGTAGATTGGAAATATTTTTGATAATGGGTTTCAGTTTTAGATGGATTTCTCTTGTCGTTCTTGGGGGTTTTTTCGATTATCTATCTGTGGGAGGTGTCTGGGATTGTTTTTCAGGAGGGTTGAATATTTTTTGTAAGAGATAGGACTTGTTGAGACGACTCTATATTTAAATTTGGAAGAATGGGCAAAAATTCGTGAAATTTGTAATTCATTGGAAATATAAATATGTAACTGCCAGGAGCAAAAGGTTTTCTTGGACTACTAAAACCGATATATCTCTAAAATTACACTACAAGGTACAAGGCTGTATCGTTGGCTCATAGTTACGATTAATATTCTTCTTACATAATTTTATATGGCGATTGACCCGCTAGAAAATCTCTGGTGGCGAATGGCCAAGCTATCGGATTTTTGGTTTGTGTCAGTACTATTGTTGATCGCTTTCACCCAAAAGTATGCAATTTCATTATTTTTGATGTATTTCTAGCGGCAATAGCTGATAGTTTCCGCTACCTTTCGTATGTACCATCGTGGCGCTAACATCGAATATCGAACTTCATCATGAAAATTTTAACCCTTCTGTCGGCACCTACTACAATATGCATATTCTATACCCAATAGGTCTGGCTGGACCTATTGAGAAAAAAATTTTATTTTTTATAAAAAGTTAAATTTTTATCGGTATAATCATTCTACCTATTCTTTACAGCCATTTAAAAACAATAAAAGCATTAAAATCTTTTTTGTAGATATACTAGAAGCGTTTTTAAGAAGACATATTTTGAGGTGGTATTTGTACAAACATGTTTCTCCCTTTTTTTCTTCTATTTTTGCTTCTCTTTTTTCATTGCGTATCCGTACAGAAAGTTTGATCAAATTTTCCAAGTCCAATATCTTTAAGGAAATATTTGGCACTCTGTTGGTAGATTTTATCGCGATATTAGTCTCCAGATTTGGGAAAATAGATAGAAAGAAATAGGGAATTTTCAACCGCAAAAATCATTTCATTCTAAATTTTTCGTAAATATCTCAATTAAATCTATTAAGAAACATCATCGTAAGTCAATAATACTTAGTTCATACTATTACAAAGGAAATAAAACTCTTTTGATTTTCCTAGAATAAAATCTCAGTTGATTAGGTGATTTTATAAGACGGGATAAAATTAGGCGTACCCAATTTGCGAACTTCACGGCTTTTTAAAGCAAAATCTCAGAAAATTTTATTGTTTATCGTACAAATATAATTTTAATGACTTAATTACATTATAAATAGGAGATTTTTAAGAGAATTTAATATTTTCACTTTTTACCTCAAGACGAAAATGGGGGGAGAAACTGTAGGTCTGGCCAGACCTATTGGGTATCAAAAAGCACTATAAATTGAAAATCATCGAAAACATACTCAAACACTTAACCGATTTTTTCAAATTTTTGCAAAATGCTTCTAAACATATTATTCTAGGATATCATGAAATATGAAGTCGCTGCGATTTCATCTTCTATACTTTTATGACCAAAATATAGTGCCAAAGGTCTGGCCAGACCTTCGTGCCGACAGAAGGGTTAAATATCCAGTCCAGGTTCTTGCACACTCACTATACTATTTTTTACTTTTTCAAATCGAAAATTGTAATTCCTAATGCAGAAAGTAAGAGGGTAATTAAATTGTTCTTATTTAAGCATATGTAGTCTGGCTGGTGTAGTGGTTAGTGCACAAACCTTCAGATGCACAGACCTCGTCTCCCTTTAGGAGAACGATTCTGAACCGGTGGTCCGCGGACCACTAGTGGTCCCTGGAACCGTCAGAAGTTGTCAGTGAAACCTTTGCTCTGGTTTCCGTATTTTCATGACAAGATAATGATAAAAGCGTCCAACAATGGACTAAGGCCGCAGATGTGCTAGTGATATCCATTTGTCAATATCTTAATTGCTTTTCTGTTGAGGTGCAAAGGTCCACAAGATCAAAAGCACGCTCAGTAGGCTTTAATCCTGGTTACTCGTTTAACGTCTGAGTGAAATCATAGTCCATCATATGGATCGTGACTTCGAAAAACATCATAAACTAATTCGTTCACGGTGAGACTCGAACCCACGACCCTGTGCACTGATTTATTGGTGTGACTACACGAGGCTCATTTTTGCTCGCTATACTATGTTTGAAGTCACAGTCACTCATCCAGAAACTAATGAGCCCTTTAAATTTCAAGTTACCCATTTGACTTACATGCCCCGTGAAAACAACTCGTTTTATCGCAGCCAGCATTTAACACGACGACGGTGAGTCTGGAACTCATAGCCCTGTGCACCGAAGGTGATATTCTGGTTTTATTTACCTTAGGATGCTGTGACTAGCCACACCGTGTATTACCATGAGCCAAGAATTTACAAGGATGATACTCACCGACATGAAATAAAGTGACCGTTCTTACCTTAGCATATTATGAAACCTCTACAGCGGCGCCGAATAACGCCCAGGTCTCGGTGGAAATTCCTTTTCCCCGCGTTTCTCTTCGCAAACCATTAACATACGTCCTGGTCGTGATTGGTTTTTCGATAACTGTCAGATAGATGAACGTCAATATAATCACGAAAAATAATGCGAGAAAGCTTTCCGAATTAACTCAAGGACTTAGCTCAAGTCAGACTGTAATTTGCTTAATTTAAATTTTCAAATTTAATTTAGTGGTCCGTGAAAATAATAATATTGCGAAATTGTCCTTTGCGTACCAAAGGTTAAGAACCACTGGTTTAGGGGGACATGCCCTCTTTTTTCCAAAAATTTTCTATGGCGAATCTTATTTTTGTTTCTGATCCGTTGCATTATCAACTGTTTGTACAAATTTTGTGTTAAAATAAAAGCCTTAAGAAACTGTTTGTAAAAAAACAACAAAACAAAAAACTACCAAATGATTCGATATTGTTTTTACCAAGATTTCAATATTTACCGGCAGAAACATGAGGGAGATCGCAGATCGGTAAAGATTTGAATTTTGGAAGTGATATTGTGGGAAAGTGTAGATACACTGAAAAAAACACTTGCTAAAAACAAGAAAAAATTAGAATAAAAACGGCCAAGGAAGATTTTTTCCTGATTTAAGATGTATTTTCATGTTCCAAGAAAATTCTTTGCTTTAAATAAATAAATAAGCATTATTTCAAGCAAAAACTTTTCTTGGAACAAGAAAATACATATTAAATCAGAAAAACTTTTCTTGGAGCAAGAAAATACTTCTTAAATCAGGAAAAATTAAATGGCTGTTTTTTATTATATTTTTTCTTGTTTTTAGCAGGATTTTGTTCAGTGTAACGGTAATTTGGGTTTTACATCTATTCCTTTAAAAAAAAGTGGTATGCTTGGTGTACGTGAATTAAAAGCAAGCAGGCATCAAATGTACAGATTTTTTTAAGATTTGCATGATATTTTGGAGACAAAATTTTGCTAATGTTAAAGGTTTAATAGCCACTAGTATAGTACAATTGGCTCAAAAAAGACCCATACCCAAACACTCAAAACAAAAAGAGATTTTTGATGCCAAGTATACACAGTAAAAAATTACACTTAATTGGGTCATGGGCATATTCAACAATTTGGCATGAAAATTTTTTTTTTATGTTTGGGTTCGCAGCTATCTGTACTATGCTACACTTATATTCCCAGTTTTTAGCCGTTACATATAGAGCCTGGGAAATTTTTGAAGTTTAATTCTATTTGCACAAAAGAACATGTTGTTGAACTTATACCTTATAACATTGCACTCAACTCTCGGAAGAAGAATTTCTTCTTTTCTTATGAGAACGGAGAGCGAGCAGAAGAATCCTCAAATCCTCATTTCATTCCTGCATACCTCAACAATTCCATAAATTAAAACCCTTACCATTATATCCAGTTTCCACCACCTATGCACCAACAATATTTAACGTATCACACAAAAATCACATTGACCGAAAGAAAAGTTCAAAATTTTACGTGTCACCAATGTGCGGCTTCATCTAAAGAGTTTTTATTTGCTGGTTCGTTTGTAATTTCTAGATCTGCAATTCGACCAAACTCTGTTTGATAGCTCAGAATGCAAAAACGAGAATTTCGTTGGAATCTGGTAAGACAATATACATAGTATAGTACAATTGGTTCAAAATAGCCCCAATCCCAAACATCCAAACAAAAAATAAATTTTTGATGCCAAATTGTTGAATACACTGCCTAATATACGCAGTAAAAAGTTACACGAATTTGCGCCATGGGTTAAGGGGGAGGGTGTGGCAAAGGGGTAAAAATTCCGTTTTTTTGCAAATATCTGGAAAGCTATGAGTCTGACCTTAAAATGTCCTGGGCATGAAACAAACTACATAAAATTACCTTTGTAATGATATATAAAAGTCTTGACATTTTCTCATTTTTTTATTTTCTAGACCCAAAAGTATTATCGTGAATTTACATTTTTTGAATTTTACATTTTGCACTGTAACTCTTGATGAAATAGACTAAGGATCATAAAATCTTGTCCATATATTGCTAACAAAATTTATTTGATTTGTATTAAAAATTTAAGTGCTCCGCTCATTGACGCCCCCCTCACTCCTCCTAACATTTTTCAGAAAGGCATGCCTGTAGCTTCTTTTCAAATTAAGCCAGGCAATTTAAATTTGGTGGGGTGCCTAGTCTAAGCCCCATTATGCTTATTACCAAAAATTATTACCATCCGATGAAAACTAAGGGTACCCCTCATACAATGTGCAAAATGTAAAACTCAAAAAATGTAAATTCACTATAATACTTTTGGGTGTAGGGTATAATTTTCTGAGAATATCTAGACTGTTACATATCATTACAAAGGTAATTGTATGTAGTTTGATTCGTCCTGAGGACATTTTAAGGTCAGACTCATGGTTTTCCAGATATTTGCAACAAAATTTTCACCCTTTTGCCACTCCCTCCCCCTTAACCCATGGCGCAAATTGGTGTAACTTTTTTCTGTGTATATTGGACAGTGTAATCAACAATTTGGCATCAAACATTTCTTTTTCTTTTGGATGTTTGGGTTTTGAGCTACCTGCACTATACTAATATCCATAATCAAATTTTATAGACAATTTCAAATACATACACGGTATACATATGCTCATTTTATTCGAAAGGATTTGCATGGGTTGTTTTGGCAAGGTATCAAACTGGGTTAGTAGTCTTTTACCTTATTATTTCTTCGGGAAACTTTCTTCTTTAAAACATATTGCACTTAAAGTCCTTCCTTAAATCTTAAGCATCGAATATATTGAACATTTCATCTTAGGTTGGATACAAAACTTCCCCATACATGGTGGACATTCTTACATATAAATTCAGTCAGAGTCATGTCATTTCATATCCTGCCCAACCATTTTCCACACCTATTCCATAGCAGCAACGACAGAGCATTATTGTAGAAAATTCCGCCGATTTTTGAAGTCGTGTCACGTTCGCCCGGGAAGTGTATCCTCTAATGTTAGAGCGGTTTGATGATTGGGGGATAGAATGCAGGTATCCTTTTTCTACCTGTAGTATTTGTATCTAAATGCCGTATCATCATGCCAGCGTCCTTACAACAGCTACTATATGTATATGACGGCCAACTTATTTCGTCCATCACGAATAGACGAAACGTCTTTAAGACGTGCTCAGGTTTTTCGAAGGGTGTCGGGCAAAATGAATTGTGAGCTGCCGTTGCTATAGTGCGAATAGACGAGACATCCTAGACTAGGTACATACATATATACTGGGTAACAGGACCATGGTGCTCTCTATATCTTGTTGACAATTTCGCTTTGGCTTTTGTCTGGCGCATTTACTATCTATGA
Source organism: Microchrysa polita (assembly GCA_949715475.1). NCBI lineage: Eukaryota > Metazoa > Arthropoda > Insecta > Diptera > Stratiomyidae > Microchrysa > Microchrysa polita. The sequence goes on along the minus strand of OX454420.1, from coordinate 88,105,131 downwards.
CGGTCATATATTTTGGTGGTTCAGGATGTGAGTTGTGTTGTCTAGCAGTATGTGTCGGGAATTTTCTATTGTGGTGAATCTTACTCCTTTGACTTTAATAATACATATATATATTTTTATTGGGTTATGGACAGGTATATAAAAAATGCACATTGTTACCCATAAAATTTATCTGTTTGAAACCGCAAGTTTTTTAAATTTTTTTGAGAACCTTAAATCTAAAATGAAATTAACTTTCCACAATAGTGTGAAAGCAAAAGCTCTTTATGCTTAAAAGTGTGAATTATTGGAAGTCAGCAGTCATATCCTCTATACACTTTCACCACCGCTGCAGGCCGCAGACACATACAAAGTATCTCCACCAGGATATGGAATATTCAAAAGAAACATTTAGTTTTCGCAGAGCAGCCTTCTAGCACGACAATACGGATGTGAATCTGACCCGGGAGCTATGTTTCCGTCCGTAGGTACTGGACGGCACGGTATGTGGCAGGAGCATTTAAAGAAACGGCCTTTTGTCGGGCGACGAGAGCTAACTAACATAACATACCATAAATTCAGTCGGTCGACATTTATTTGCAACGGGGACCTACCAACTACATTGGCTAAGTGTTACATTTAGCCGCCATACTTCACCGTTAACGTCATAGGACGACACTTGATGGGAATACGGGGAACGCGAGCGGTTGATATAAGGCAGCGACGAAGCGCCGCGCCGACCATAGAGAGCATCTCTCGGTGCATGCCTACGGCTTACTCGTAATGGCCATTATGACACTCTGAGGGGAGACTTTAAGTAACTTTCTACGGGACAGACGAACAAAATTATTGCCTCGAGAAACGGTAGAGAGCGTCATGGCGAGGACAATGCTTTTAAGGATATGTACACTTGCCAGGATAGTGTGTATGTGAAGATGGAATTATGCTGGAGAATGTTGTTTAAGATTTCTTTTTCATCTGTATGGCCTTTTGTTGTAAGCAAGAATGTATCCAGACGGAAAACTAATAGAGCGTAAGCTAGACAATTCCATGTGCTTTAATATGCTTCAACTTTTCTGAGATTATAGGAAGTTTTTGTTGCTTTAAGTCTGGTTTTGCCTCTAGTAAAAAAAAAATGTAAAACAATATTTGCAGGGGAGTATCGCACTAAGAAATTAAAACAAAATAAACTACAAACTAGCATTTAAGGCTTTCACAAACAATTTTAAATATCTAAGACTGGAGTTTTAATTCATTAATTTATGAGTGTATTTTTGCTTAGTTATGAATATAGAAGAGTTAAGCATTTAAAAGGCACTCAACTGGAAATTTTTAAATTTGAAAATTATATAAAATTGATTTGTGATTTAAAGTGTTTTTCAAATTTAAATAATTTTGTAAATTTAATTACTATCCGCAGTCGATATTAAATCTTTATACAATGAAATTTTTTTTTAATTTAAATAATTTTAAATAATCTATTGATTCTATTTTAGCCGGTAATGAATATTCAACTGCTACATTTTAAGGACGGAAAATTGGAAATTCGCCATTGATTTGTTTTTACTAATATTGTTATTTAGTGTTTTTAAAATGTAAATAAATTAAAGTTTTAATTACTTTCCGTAGTCGATATTGAATTCTGCATTTGTTGTTTCGCTTCATGTTTTCATAATATTCATCACCAAATCGAGATCCTGGCGTTCCAATGCATCTCCAGTAACCCAATTGTATTTTATACCGAAAATACGGCTTCTTCAATCTGAACGCACACAATATTTGGGAAGTTTTGACTATAGGTGGAAAATTATGAGAAAAAAAGGTTTAAAAAAAAAATAAGGCACAATTTGCAAGCCGTTCATCTTTTACTAACGGAATGACGCTAATTTGAGCTGTTGAACAGTTATTTCATCCTTAAAAATCGTTAATTTTGTTAAATGTGCATACAAGTTAATTTGTGCTGAAAAGAGTGAACTGGTCTAATGAAAATAGTAACTGTAAAATGATGTATTGTATAGAATCTGTTGAAAAAAAAAAAAAAACAAAAATGTTCTTCTCTATGTCAATACTTTTTATTAATACATTATCCTAAGCTGATAATCCCTTATTGATGAGTTTATTTGAGTCACCGCGCAGTTAACATTAGATTTTCTTGCCCTAATTGGCTCTATCATTAAATTACCTCGTTTTGGAAAGTAAACTCTTCTCTCAGTTCTCTCACAGTTAATTTCTTTTAGATATGCTAAAGTTGTTCCTTTGTCATTGATAAATTTTGTTAAATTTCTACAATGCCCGGAGGACAAAACCGAGAAAATCTACATTGAATCCGATTTTGCTAAAAGTATTATAGTTTTCAAGAACAGCTTCATGTTTTATCACTCAAGGTGTTTGATCGACCGCTGTTCTTTCTAACCAACTGAAATGAAAACGTTATGTATGTTAATTTTTCGCTGATATACATACATTATTTTCCTCCAATTTGTTTAGTTCCCAAGTCTCCAAGTTTTTCACCCTCTGATTAATTTAAAAAAGACCAAGATTCTAAAAAAAATATATAAATTAATTTGACATCTTTAATGACACCAGCCCAGATGATTTTTTGTCCGATTTGTTTAAAGAAATTTGCCAATCTAACCAATCACTCTATTCTCAACACTGGAATTCAAGCTATGTCTTGCCTCGTGCCAACACTTAAAAATGGCGACTAAGCTGAGACTGAAAACTATCTACGAAATAGCATTCCCTCATTCCCTCGTCAATCCTTCAATTATTTGACCTGGAGGATGACCAGGGTTACATCCTTTACACCTCTAGTTCGACCACTAATAATTTTGGTTTTTCAGAGGTAAATCTACTACTACAAATCTTATATTAAAATTACACCTTAAAGCCTCTCAAAAATTGGTCCCACTTTACCAAACCGAGTCATAAATTTAAATCTAACCTTTTACTATAGTTAAACTAAAAAACTGTCACTTCGGTGGCCCCTCATTAACAGAATAACCAGACAATACCGTTCCGTGATTGTAACCATAACTTTAACTAACTCAAATCAATTTCCAACCAATATCAGGCATTCCTCAGGGATCTTATACACTGATCCACTTTTGTTTTTAAATTCGATTAGATATTCAGAAACTACTTAAATCCCCTAAGTAATTGGAGCGGATGAAATCAATCGGTATACATCGAATAAAAAGGCATGAATGTCAACAAATTTTTTTAGTGATGTATTTTTTCTGTATCATCAAAAACACAGTAAAACAGTTCTTCACTAGCAAAACAAAAAAAAATGATTTAAAATTAAATTTCTGAAATCGAAATTTGGACCCCTCCCGAAACAAATTCCTGGCTACGTCCCTGGTACAGGCGCGAAGCTGGTCAGAGAGGGACAATAAACAAGACCGAGGCTAATTTTGGGCGCGGCCGAAATTTGAATACCCGCCACACTTGAATGGAACTTAAGGTTCTTTTGTGTTAATAATTTCTACCACAACCATATCACGTGTTCCGATTCCATCTGTTCCTGGATATATTTTGAGGCTTTACTAGGAACACTCTAGAGTGAAGTTTGGTTAAGATTGGTTCGAAAAGAAAAAAGTTTTTCTCTCTAGAACCTAATTTTTGGTCGTTAGATGGTATGAAAGCCCTATGACGTAGTGTTCTGATACCATCTGTTCCTATGTATGTTTTGAGGCTTTACTAGGAACACACTTGGGTGAAGTTTAGTTAAGATTCGTTTAAAAAAAAATGTTTTTCTTCGAAGAACCTAATTGTTGGTGGTTAGTATGCATGACAACCCTGTGACGTAGCGTTCCGATTCCATCCGTTCCTGGATTCGTTTTGGGGCTTTACTAGGAACACACTTGGATGAAGCCCAATAGCTTCAAAACTGAGGGACTAGTTTGTATTGAAACAGACGGACGGACAGACAGACAGACGGACATCGCTCAATCGATTTCTCGCGTCACACTGATCAATAATTATACACTTTTCATAGTCGGAGTTAATATATCCAAAATATATATTTTTTCATGACAAAGTTAATATACCCTTTCACACGGTGACGGGTATAAAAATCATTTGTGTTGATTTCGAAAAGTGTATGTCTCCTCGTGTACGAGTACAAAAATTACTTTGGCTGTATTTTTTTTTTTAATTAACGGAGTCGTGTTTTATTATGGTTCGCAAAATATTTTATGCTTTTGGATAGCGAAACTTCATATTAAAAGGACAGTAATACTCAGTTGATGGTAAAAAATTTCTAAAAAAAAACCCTAAAAACGCAGTTATAATATAGTTGTGTTTTTTTCCTCATTGCGTGTAGTTTTGGGGAAAATTACACTTACCGAGATAATTTTCACACGTGTCACTACACAGGATAGAGTTTAGGAAACTGAAATGCAGATGCAGATGGCTAAAAGTACTTGAATTTTGTTTTTCAATGTTGGTGTGCCTGTGAAAAATAAAAATTCCGAACAAATGTGCCAATGTTTCTTATGGTGTTCTTGATGATAAAATCCACCAAATCTGAAAACTAAGTCGACGAGACAAAGATGCAAAACAACTGTCAGATGACAGCTGTTTGAGCAAACGTCTGGTCTTAACCGGAAAGTTGCCACCAATGTTTTTTTTTTAATCAGAGAAGTCTGGTTGATGATGTGATGTGGTCAGTGCGCACACCTTCAGTGCATGGCGTCGTGGGTTCGAGTCTCACTGTGACCTAATTAAGCTTATGGTGTTTTTTGAACTCACGACCCATGTGACCGACTATGATCTCACTCAGATGTTAAACGATTGAGGTTTGTGTTCGTAGAGACGACTCATGGGATCATCGCTCAGCGATCGAAGTGAAACCACCGGTTTTGAGCATTACATGGGTATATTTTTTATACAGACATGTACCTTTAGTCCATAATCGATACTAGCAAAGTATTGGATGCAAAACTACGGTCGCTGAGCGATGATCCCATGAGTCGTCTCTACGAACACAAACCTTTACCCATTTATGGGGATTAATAACACTGCTGAGCGTGCTGTTGACCTCAACACCTCAACAAAAAAGTAGTTAAGATATTGGAAATTTGATGTTACTAACAAATCTGCGGCCTTAGTCCAATGCTGGACTGTCGCGCCTGTTGTTTAGAGTTGACCGCGGTGTGCAAAAAAAAACGTACTTATAATAATAAAGAAATGGCAATCAGGCCTTGCAATGGATGACTTTGCACACTCCCAGAAGAGTAAAAGCCAATAAAACTTGAATCACAACTGACTGACTTGATTTTTGTATACTTCTGACCTGAGATTCTTTGGCATCCTATCTCCTGTCCTTGCAACACCAATCCTTCTTCACCGAAAAAAGGGAATTGCCGAGATTTTCGCATTCGAACGAGTCAATAAAAGATACGAGCATAGCATAGCATAGTTTTATTTTTCTCTCCGTCGAAAGGTTAAATACACAATTTCGCCCAACACAATTTCAACTTTCTACCATTTCTGACAAAAATGATACGGCAAACCGTTCGGACGATTTAAAGTTTTGAAGTTTCCAACTTTCTTTTCTATCCGTTTTGTGGTAGTTGGACCAACTGCAGTGTATTCTTCCGGCCTGTAACGTAAAGTCAAGTCAGTCAGTCAGAGTCTGAGAGCCAAATTAAAGTATGTGACCCAATTCCGGAGAATTTCCATATTACATGTGTGTGTGTGTTTACCGGATACGTGTATTGTTTGCCAAGTAAAGTCATGTTGAGTATTTTCGGGGTAAAGTTTCAGTAAATAAATTAAGACATGTTGGCCGGTATATTTGCATTTCTTTGAAGTCGTTCTCTTCAAGACAAAGTTTAAATTTGCCGAAGCCAAGATGGTTGGACGAAAAGTTACCAGGAAAGTAATTAAATATTGTGGACAGGCGGCCGTTGCGATACTTGTGAGTACGACAATAGTTTAGTGAACATGTTTCGGATTGTTTCGCAACACTATCAAAAAGTTTATTAATCCATGCAGTAGTAAAGGAGTTTTGAAGATAAGGAATATGGTAACTAGTTTGATGACATTCTCTTATCTTACGCAATTCCTTCGATTTTTTAATTAATCGACATTGACTAAATGGTAATAATAACACAGGGGAACAGCATTTTGTTTATTTAGATTTGATATTCATTTCTAGCTAATTTTTGGTCGTAGAATCCGGAAATGCTAACCGTTTTTCTCCTATACGTCCAGTTTTTGAGATACAGGGGGCTCAAATTTTGGCCCCCATACAAACCTTCCCTTCATTGAAATCAAAACAAACGAAACTCGCTAAAAATTTTTTATTTGTAAATATTGAGTTTATATCTTAACAACATTACCTAAGAATTAAAAAAAAAATTATGGCAAAAATTTTCGTTTGTAGCTTTTTCTGGAGTGTTCAATTTCCGGAGAGTCCCGTTTTATGCCCCATCAATAGTCCGCCATCATATTCGCATCCCATCTGCCTTGATATCGACTTTCCACAATTTTGAAATCTTGATGAAATCGCTCTCCTTGCTCATTACTCACAGCTTCAAGATTTTCCGGAAATTCATCTAAATGACTGTGTAAAAAGTGAACTTTGATGCTCATGTTGCAGCTAAGCCTTTGAAAACTGTCCAATAGTTGCTCGACTACTATCGCATAATTCGATGCACTTATATTGCCTAGAAAGTTGTTGACTATATTCTCAAATGCCAGCCATGCTGTCTTTTCATTTTCTTTCATTGATTCCATAAAATTTGTATCGCTGAGAAGCTGCCGAATTTGTGGACCGTCAAATACTCCAGCCTTTATTTTCTCGTATGATAGCGCAGGAAGGGCCGACAGCATATATTTAAAATAATTTCCTTCTGTTGGTAAGGCTTTTACAAATTGTTTCGCCAGGCCTAGTTTTATATGCAAGAGCGGGAAAATGTTTTTTATCGATCCACAAGCGGTTCATGAGCAATATTTTGATCACCAGCCTTCAGATCAGATCTCGATGGCAAATTCCTTTGTATCCAATGTTTATCACGAGTTCTGCTACCCCACACACACAAAAAGCACGGATATTTTCTATATCCACGTTGCAAACCGAGAAGGAAGAACCATCTTGAGGTCTACACATATGATATGCCTGGTGGACAAAGGGGCCTATTTTTTGCCCTTTGACTTAGAAATGTATAACTGCCACATATATAGCAAACTGACTCCGGTTGTTGAGACACTTTCGACAAGGGATAGTAGAGGCTTCCATTACACAAGTTAAGAGCACAAAAATAGGGTTATATACTCGAACGGAGGCTTTTAAATAAATTTTTTTGATTAAAAAAGACTTAAAAATTGCCGAAGAATTTCACAACTTTTAACAAAAAATCCAGGTCGCGACAAATTACTTTCATTTATTTATTTAATTTTATTGTATACAAGTACTAGAAGGTCCTGGACAAGGATGCAACCCCGTAGCTTTTAAAAAAAGTTGTTTTTTAAGGGGGCCTATTGTAATTTTCCGTAAAATTCAAAAAACCCCGTTATCTCAAAAACCTGACGTATAGAAGAAAAACGGACTGCATTTTTGGAATCAGCGAGGCCGTTTTACTATGAATTAGGTGCAAGATTAAAAAAAACAGAAAAAAGTGTTAAAATTGTTCTCCTGTGTAATCAAACCTTGTGTTTTTTTTGTGAGAACAATTTTTACACACTAACACTGTATTATGTAAATATGTATACATATTCAACTTGTTACCATATTTTCAAATCTGAACGCATGACCTAAAAAAGCAGTCAATTCACCGGATTGAGAGATCCATTCACATCAAATATAATTTATGTAATGTAATCCGAAAAATTCATTTCACCCGCAAAGTCATCACTTAATTTCAAAATATGTTTGTACCAACTCGTAATATTCACCGACACAAAAAAATAATAATTACTTGCGACAAACGCAAAAAGAGCCCTTACGCATCCGGAAACTCCTTAAAAGCCCCAAAATGAAAAGCCTTTTCAAATGAAATCCTTTTTCACCTTAATTTCGCCTCTGCTCCCGGCTGTTTTTCTTTTCGCGCTTTTTCTCACACAAAAAAAAAAACGCCATAAAAGCATCCCCAAAAGTCATTTTCATTCCGCATGTAATGTGTACGATGCAGACTTCTGAGTATTTACGCACGACATTCGAGCGCATTCGGTGTTTGTGAAACGTTCTTTTTTTCATTTTCATCTATGTAGATTGAAAGTCACACCAAAAGAAAAGGTCCTGACTTCACTTCGGGATTATTTTCGCATCCTTTGTGGGCATTTGTATACACACACGCAGAAAGGAAAAAAAAAAGAAGACAGAAGGAAACTCGCGTCATAAAAAAGCGTATGTATGCCGATTGTCAAGTCAAAGCCAAGTCATAGGACAAAACGACTCCTTGGAACTCACTCATCGGGAATAAACGTCACTCTGTATTCGTCTCCTTTTCAGATGTTTCCTTCAATCCATCCATCTATACTATACTATATTCAACGTGCCGTGTCGTAATATGGATGCCCAGTCGCGCCGCAGGACGTACATCGTACAAGTTATACCAAGAGTGCTAAAAATGTGGCGAATATGTTTCGTTCGTATAGTATGGTATGAGTATGTGCGGATGAATAGAGTGCAGAAAAAAAGGTCAGTGCTTCATTCAAAGGATAAAAGTTACGACTTTCGTGATGAATTATTCATTTTCCGGTGGCTTATGGTATAGTGTGGTATTGTATGCGGGTTTTCAGGATGCGAAATAAAATCTCCTAAGTACTCTAAACGGTTTATATGTATGTACAATCGACGAAAGCCAGAGGTTGTCATTGCGGCAATAATTCGGAAGTGGGAATTTTTTGAGCCTTTTTAGCAGTGTGAAGCAAACATTTCTTTTAAGAGTGTGCTTATACATTCTGGGATTACGTACAGAATTAATTCCGCTTTTGGCTGTCCTTGTAATTTCCAACTTCCGATTTGTTCATAGTATTTTTTAAAATTAATAAATTGATTAAATTTGTCTTCTATGTAAACATCGTCGGATTCACGCCAGACTCACAAAACACAATTTTACCGATTTCGACATATTAGGTTCATGAAGACTAAAAGTTACTTTACCTCCTTGATCAAGAAAATGCGAAATTGTTAAAACACACCAAGCTATGTAGCTTATCTACATGTTTTATTTTTTTTGCGAAACGCAGGCCAGACTAACATAATTACATCATCCATACAACGAAATATAGGGTGCGTTATTTCACACCATAGAACTTTAAGTTGAAATAAAGTATACTTCTACCAGATCGATATCTATTCGTTCCAATAACTCAATCGTTGAAAAACAAGCAGAGTGTCTAGTGGTTTTCAACCAGATACACATCCCTTACACAGAGAAATGACTAGTCAATTACAAGAAAAACATTTGTTAATAAAAAAAAAATCTTCATTAATTTCTGGTCATAGGTTTATTTTTGTTGAAACTGCAAAACGATTTTGTTTTTTTATGCAGAAAATGTTTTGAGAAATTACAAATTGTTACATAGAACGTGATAAAGCAAATGCAAAGGTCATCAGCAAAAGCAGCAATCGGTAAACTCTTAAATTTTTGTAAAAGGAGCGAATTCACAAAAATGAGAAAGGGAAGTGGACCTAGGACAGAGCCTTGTGGAACACCCATATTTGTCTACCTAGCCTTGCTGAAAGCATCTCCAATTTTAACTCGTTGAGACCTTGCTTTTGGGTATGTCGAGCACCAATCAAGCACAAAACCTCTGAATCCAGCTTTATACATTTTATCCAATAAAATCGAATAGCTCACGGTGTCAAATGGATCAAATCGGACCATGGGGTCATGGGGCTGCCATACAAACCCAACCCCCCAAATTAGGTTCTTCTAAGAAAAACTTTTTTATAAGTGCACCAAAATCAATCAAATTTCACGCAAATGTATGTATTTCTACTGATGACACAAAACATATGTCAGATTCGATTAAATCGGACCATGGGGCATGGGGCTGCCATACAAACCCAACCCCCATTTTGGTTCTTCCAAGAAACATTTTTTCACACCAATTTCACAAAACCCCGAAAAAAACTTTTAGCCCGAGGGGAAGGAAGAATATCCAAATTTGTTTTTTTTTTTTTTTAGTTTCAAATTTCGGCGAATTACTCGAACTATCCTCAATGAATTTAACTGATTAATATATTTCTGTTTCGTATAAAAAGAAGGTTTTTTTTTTACTTTCAGGAAAAATCTCTAATCTCTCTAAATCCTAGAGGTTTGGATAATCTAAATTCAATTCGTCAAATTTTCATAGTGCCAATTTAGACTGGACTCTACTATACTGTCAAGTCGTGGAAAAATATTACGACCTGTGAACACAATTCGAGATTTCATATCAACCTATATTTTGCATCCATAAGTGTGAATCACCTTTAAAACGAACACATCGATCCATGAGAAAACTTTACCAGCTCACACACCTTTTATTTTCACCACATTTGAAAAATAGGTCAATTAACTTTTCGACACATTTTACTCTTCGTGACTTCGTCGCGACAGACTTTGACTTTCCGCGGGCACATAAGCAGACACAAAGTTATATCGAACGCCAAACAGCAAATTGAAATTCGCCATATAATAAACGACAATGTCGAGCGTCAGAGAGTCCTGGTAGAAAATCAATAGAACGGAACGATTTCAAAATTATAGATGCTTCGATGGAATGTCTTTTGAATAAATTGCCTACACAAGGAAAAGACGCGAAAAGCTTATTGGGAAATGAGGGAAATCAATCTTGGTCGATTGGAAGGTGTGATATGCAATTCGTTTGAAGAAAAGAAGACAAACGTTTTTTAAAGTCCTTTGAAAAAATGGTGGAATAAACAGATTTTGTTTCCGAGGGAAATAAGGGAATACTAATGATATGATCGTATATGCAATCAAGGATATTAACTTTCAAACATCCATCCTTGCAAAACTTTTTAGAAAAATAGAAAAAAATGTAACGATTTTCTTTAAGGGGATAAATTTCAAAAATTGTCATATCAATGCTATCATCACCAGTGTTCTCTTCACCTGGTAAGTCAACATGTTCTGAAATTCCCATAGTTTTGTCTGCCTACAGCTCCACACGTAAGCCAAAAGGAAAAGTGGTTCCTTCCCTATGCGTTTCCGCGGACATTCACCACCCATTATTACTTTTTTTTATGCTCTGTCTGCAATCCATTCCTGCTTGCGTGTAATTTCTAGCGATTCTAGGCCTCTTGACAACGACAATGACCAGCCGATATCCTTGTACACAGAGAGACGACTCGTCGTCGTGTAGCACTCCAAAATTGTACACACGAGTCCAGGACAGACCAGGGACAGACCGACAAAATCGCTATTGCAAACATTTGTCTATGTCATTGGACTATTACGTTTCCTTTTGGCAGGCGTTCTGTGATTGATTGATGGATAAATTGCTTAATGGCGCTGATCTGATGCAGTAATGGAGAACTGATGTAATCTGATTACGAAGACTTTCATTGCAATGTGGACAAATATTGAATCAATTATAGTAGGTATATTGTACGTTCGAAGTAAATCTGACAAAACCGAATGGCTATTTTGTTGGCTGCCTTATAAAGCCGATCGGGAATAAGGGAATTCATGTCACAGAAGTGGGGGCTGTAATGGTTTCTTGGGTTTGGGGAACCAGTGGCGCGATTCAATACAATAAATAAGGGAAAATTGATTGAATGTGGCGGATAATTCATAATGCACGAAAAATACAATAAGTTTAAGGCTATAAATTCGTAAAAAAGGATGTGTTTAAGACGTATCCAATATTCAATTATGTATATGTGAAATACAAGGGTGAATGAAATGAAATTCTTGTTATTCCGTGCGCATTCGGCCAAAGTCCAAATTTTCGCAGTTCCTCGCACTAATTTTTAGTTTTCTAGCTGCTACTGTACATACTTTATAAGTTTGGAAAATTTTCGACTTTCCGGGTTATCAAAAAATTTGAATTTCAAAAACACATTAATGCCATTGGCTCGACTGTAACATGCGATTGCTAATGGAGCTGAACTTGAAATTTAGAGGAAATGTAGGGGCCAAGTCATTCTAAACGCTTTCAGAAAGAAAGGCTAAAAGATTTTCGAATGATCGAAAACGTCTGATTTTTAATATTGATCGCAGAGGGGTAAAACTTATTTTTTTTTTTATGGTTCTAGCTTCTGAACGCTGATAGCTAGTGTTTTTTAATGTTGGTATTTATTTTTTTTTTATTTGATATGTTCCGTATGCACCTTTCGAGCCAATCCCAATTAGTTTTGGGGCTCAGCAAAACTAAATATTCCATACCGGAACCAACTTGCACAAGTACAAACTTCCCTTACTACAATATCTCTAAAACATCAACAAACCCCGTCCCATAACCATTAGAACAATGTGCCGAATCATATTCACGATAATTAACGAATGAGTCGGGTAAATTAGTTCAATTAACTGGACATGATATGGTCGAAATGGATTGTCTTTCATCTATTAAATTCGTTAAGGTCTATCTATATCATGTGTGGTGCGGCATGTATTCTGACGTATTATGTACATATATGCGTGTTCATGTAGTGTCCTTGTTGCTTGGTATTGACAGGCGAAAATGAGTTTTGATGTAATGTTGACTGTTGGATTGAAGGACATCATATCGCACAAACGGTCATCACATTTTCCATCCCATCGACACAATTTACTCGATGATTGATGCGAATTGATAGAGAATTATATGTTGCGCTATGCGGACGATCAATTTCGATAGAGTTAATTATGTTGAAATTGTTTTTTAAGGGTGTTAATTGAATAAGAAGGAACATCAGACTGAAGAAATTTTGTTGTGTGGTTACTTTTTATTCCTTTCGGCAGTTAACGTCAAATGATACATGCACCAGAAGTAATGACGGTTCTTTGCACTATTTTAATTCGCTCTAATTTAAAGCAGGGTGGCGATCATGTCCTATTTTTTAGAGCATTGGAAGTACCATTTTTTTTGGAATTCCAGAGAATTTCAAATAAAACATCATGCAATTAGGAAAACTTCCGTGAAAGAATAAAATTTTATTACATAAAAACTTAAAAGTAAAAAATAATAATAAAACTAGAAAAGATTGAAAACTGTAAACACCCACACAATAGCAACAGGAATCATTACTTTGACAGCAGCATCAGTAACTGCAGAGGAACAACTATGGAAAACAAAAAAAAAACACTCATTTGTTAAAGTTTCTTAAATATTTAAGAATATGACAACTTACACTTCTTCATCTTGCACCGTCCTGTGCAATTGCGATGGACTCAACACAGCTCGAATATATTCTTCCACTGTCTGGTTAATGGTGCCGCTAAGTTGTCGATTTCTTGACAAAAGCCAAGCACTCTCCTTGGAAAGGCTACTATTGACCTGCTCACATCGCCACACCAGTGCAAAATTCTGGTAGTCAGTTGTCAAGATACGATATTCTGCTTTTGTGTCTAAGAATAAAAATTAAATTAGTATTAAAATTTGAAGGACAAAAAGAGGAATGGCTTACTCAACACCGGATGCGATAAATTGAAGGTGCCCATCGAGGGAACTTGAAATTCGGCGACTAGATTGATTTTTTCTTCAGCTTTCAAGTTCCCATCTTTGTCCTTTCGACGTAGTGTATTTTCGACTTTAGCGGTTTTTTCGTTTACTTCGAAACTCATTGTGATGCATTCACCTCCGGCCACGAGAGGATGATCGTAACGAGCCAGTTCGAACCATTTGCCACCAAACTAGAATGTTTGGAAGAAAATTAATGATTTTTATGTTTCTATTTAATTCCTTTTGAAAACCCATAACAATGGGGCATATTTGTACATAAAAAAAAACCCATTCCGGATTATAATTGAGTTTACTTTAAAAGTGTGTAACAATCTACTGGTCAAAACTCTATAGGGCCCACCAGAAACTCGGGATTTGCGGGCAGTTACTATTCACGCAATTGGCTTAGAACACCGTTAGATTTGCCAGAACCTTGTTGACGTTAACGAAGGTATGCGATAAAGGCGTGCTTAAATGAGCTTTTTATAACACAATATGCATAAAATAGGTTGCCACTTTTTAATATTTCGATTTTAACTTAGTTTTGATGTAAGCTCGTTTGTTAAGGTTGTTTTTGTATCTTAAACGAATAACTGTATCACTTAACTGTGATGTGCCAGAAATCCGGTACCGCATTTTGACTATGATCCTTTTGTCAGAATAAAATTTTTAAAAACCCGCATTTAATAAACTGTCGTTCACCGTACACTCTAGCCCGTGGATTTGATGTTTAAAACTTGTTTAGGTAGGTGGAAATCAAATTGACCAGTATTGTAATTTTATAATTGTAATTTTTGTTGTTGGGGCAACAACGAGTTAGATAACTAAAAAGTACACCTGGACGAGAAAAAGTTAAATAATAATAATTATTATTTAACATTCTTATACCCTTCGCTCGTAGAGTCAACGAAGGGTATATTAACTTCGTCATGAAGTTTGTAACGCATTGAAGGAAGCATCTCCGACCATATAATAAGTATACATATATGATCAGCATAACATTGGGCGATGTCCATCTGTCTGTCTGTTCGTCTGTTGCTTGCTACGCGTTTTACTCAGCCAATTTAAAAGCTATATGAAGCTGAAATTTGCACAAATGCTTCTTTTTGCTGCAGGCAGTTTGTATGTTTGAATCGGTAAAATCGGACAATGGGGTCATGGGGCTGTCATACAAACCCAACTCCCCAAATTAGGTTCTTCTAAAAAAAACTTTTTTATTTGTGCATCAATTTCAACCAAATTTCACACAAATGTAATTCTATTGATGACACAAAACATACGTTAGAATGGATGAAATCGGACCATGGGGTCATGGGGCTGTCATACAAACCCAACCCCCCATTTTGGTTCTTCTAAGAAACATTTTTTACACCAATTTCACGAAACCTTGAATTAATGTGGGTTAATCAAAGCAACAAAAAAGATCAAAACAAATGGGATCGAACTATGGGGCCATGCTCCCGCATTCCCCAATAAAATTTTCTGAGTAAATATTTTTATTCGCCCACTTATTCCGACCAAATCCCGCAG
Organism: Microchrysa polita; assembly: GCA_949715475.1. Lineage (NCBI taxonomy): Eukaryota > Metazoa > Arthropoda > Insecta > Diptera > Stratiomyidae > Microchrysa > Microchrysa polita. The sequence goes on along the minus strand of OX454420.1, from coordinate 88,090,014 downwards.
AAATATTGTTTTGTCGACGCAACGGAACTTTTGTGAAGACGGAAGGAAAATAATTGGGGGGGGGGGGGGGGTAAATACACGTCAAGTAGGTACGCCCGAAAAAAAACTTTTATCCCGGAGGAGAGCGAAGGATATCCAAATTTCGGCCGCGCCCGAAATTAGCCTCGGTCTCGTTTTAAATCGGTTTCGTTAAAAAAAAAATTGAAAAAGTGATAGAGTCAGCGGAATACTCAACAGTGGCGTAAATAACTCTTTTGGGAGGGAGGGGATATGTAACCAGCATTTTTCTTTATAGTGTAAATGCGAAAATCTGAATAAAAAGTGAGGCCCACCTCACAAAAAAATGTGCAATTTGTCAAATAAATAAATCTTCAACTAAATGAAAACATTTTAAACAGCTTTTTAATTTTATTAGAGCCCGCCGAAAATTATTGTCGAAGCAAAGTATTCGGAAATTGTTTGTTTAGAATTTTTGCCTAAAAGATTCTTTTAGAATTGAGTTTAATCCACCGGTAGACATATAGGCAGACAAAACGAAAATGCGTAATTATAATAATATTTTATACAATAGGCGTGTTTTTTGTACTCGAGGCTGATGGTAGTGTTACTACATGGTCTTAGCTACACCCTACCGGAGTTAAAAAAAAAATGCCTAATAATAACTTTTTATCAATCATTTCATAACGCATTTTCAAAAATATGCCTATCAATCACATTATTATCGTATTTGTCGTTCAACTCAAATGTTTTTTAAGGATGTTTGTTAGACACAAAAAACACATCGATAAAAGAACAAACAACAAGTTGTTGAAGTGGCGGCTTTTAGAAAAGTGATGATTTAGGTGGCGGAATAAACAAACTGCTAGGAACGTAGTTCCAATTAATACGTCAATACATTTTTCTTTTGTTCAAATCACGTGAAGCTTTATGTCCTAAAAATTGTTTGTACAAACATTTATAGTTATAGTTTTCATTTTAAATAGTAATTTAGTAATTATTTGTACTAATTTAAGTGCTGCAAATAACTTAATGGTCTTTTTTTGAAACAGGTTTACAATTTCTCGCAAAGTTCAAAATGTGTGATCTCATTGATGCCCCCTTATCTACGCCACTGACAAGTATTTTTCCTAGAATTTTTATTAAATACAGAAAAATGGTTATGGAATGTAAGACATGAGGATGTGGAAAACAATTAAATCTTTTCTTTATGCGGGCCCAAACTCCTTCACGCCATGTGAACTGGTTTAGCGGTAAATTGGTTCTTTCGTATTCCTGGCACATGGCTTTTTATATGAAACGTCGTGCTCAATGGCGCCGGATTGGATTTTGAATGAATATCTATGTATTTCATTTTATTATTTTTCCATTAGATTGAATTAAAATTCAATTTTCTGAACATAAAATAACAATAATGTATAACTAGTTTTTAATTTTGTAGTAGCAATTGAAAGCTATGAAGCAACAACATATTGCAACAACAAGATAAGAAGAAAGACGCGCGGTAAAATATCTTTCAGATTGAAAATTTGATTAAGTTGTATCAACTTTTTGATAAGTGAACATGAAAAGAAAATATAAAAGCATGTTCGGAAAGAAACCAATTGGTTTATAAGTTCTTGTTGCTATACGTATTTGTAATTATTTACAATTTGAATAAAAGAATTAAAATTATTTGAAAAGTATGTACATTTCTATGTCTGAGTATAACCATTCCCCAGATATTTGTAAATAATTTGGTTTTTTGTTAAGTTTTCTTTTTATTTTTTGAATGCATAGTTAATCCTATGATAACTAGTCTATAAATAATATATACGCGAAGTCTAAAAATTTCAAAATGTGGGATTAAATTATTTAATTTTAACTATAACGTTAAAGATACATTTGAACCTGCAGTGAAAATGAACCGCAAACATATGTATGATTATATAATTTTTGCTCTTAATGACATTCGAGTTCACTTTCGCCCGATGTTTAGCCAGGTCTTAAAACACACAAATTAATGTATACGATTCTGTCTAATCGCAGCAAATATTTCAAATTGTTTTGAATTGTATCAGTAGCTATACTTTAAAGTCACAATCCTCTTCACTTATCCTTAATGTATGTATTCACTATAATAATGCCACTAAGTAGGGGTTTAATTTGTAGATACCTCTGATATATTAAAATTCATTATAGACGGCATTGGTGGACAGGGTTTCTTGAATTCAACCTGACCATTCGTAAACCCCGTAAGACTCACTACCACTAGGACACACCACAAAAATTGTACACGACACATGATTTTTTTGTATAATACGGAAACACAGAAGATTATAATACGAGACAAACCATATACTCGCTCTTTTTCATTAATGACTATTTTTCTTCGTCGATATAGCACCTCTATTTATAGGTAACATGATGTTTTCAAAATGATGTGTTCGGTAGTATACACTTATCGCAAAAGAAGATGTAATTGGAAACTGACTGGAAATGATAAGAAACTTGGTGGTAAAATTAACTCATTTATAAAATTTTCATAAAAATTAAGGGGGCACTTAAAGTTTTAAATGCAAATGTAACAATATTGGCAGTTTGATAAGAAAAAAAGTGATTAGCGATCACCCCCGTTTATTGGATTTACTTAAGGTATCCCGATGTACAAAAAATAGGTCATTTTAAATAGTACAGCTAGCTCCTTTCAGTAGTAAGGCCCATTCGTCCAAAATAGCAATTATTTAAATAGTAGTTTTAAGTGAATAGTGAAAGTCTTAATCGATTTTTAAGCCTCGTCTGTGGCTTTGAATATTGGCATGCAGTTACTTTCGATAACCCCCCTAATATGACCTCCAATAACATTCCAATTTGCTAAGAACAAATCTTTCATTAATTTGTTGGTTTAATTCGTTGTCGTTAACTGTGATATGAATATTTTAAGCGACAAAGCGGATATGCTAGATATTCGTATCCGCAATGTATATCATCAAATTGGAGAGATAGTGAAATATGTAAAACAAAATTGTGTCTTGATTATGACAATAATACCTGCTAATATTTGCTTAAAACCTATGATAAAATTTAGTGGTAATTGACGGCAAATATGTGAAAACATTTTCTGAATCATTGGGTTTTTGGTTGCGTAAGTGTATAAAAACGTAAAAAGTCCCCATACTGCAAATAAAAATTGTTTATGGAAATCTATAGAAGAATATTATGTCTATAAACCAAAAAAAAAAGAGTCGAGTCAGATGCACCAAGATCTTGGGTTTTGCATGCAGGGCCGGATTTAGCCTCCATGGCGCCCCTGGGCAGTAGCCAAATTGCCGCCTTCCGCCGAACCAGTGGCCAGCTTGACATAGTAGAAGTCGCATACACATTGTAAGTAAAACGTAAGCCGGCGTATATCATTATGCAAATTTTATATTTTTATACCCTTCGTTTTCTAAGCGAAAAGTGTTATTAACTTTGTCATGAAGTTTGTTGAACTATCTCTGACCATATGTATGTTTGAATCGCTGAATTAGGAACATTGGTTCATGGGGCTGCCATTCAAACCACACCCGCAAAATTAAGTTCTTCCAGAAAAAAATTGTTTGTTTGTGCAATAATTCCAACCAAACCTTACACAAATTAATATATTTCCAATGATGCCACGAATGATATGTAAAAATGGATGGCATCGGACCATGGCATCATACAAACCCAGCCCCCAATTTGGTGCTTCTAAGAAAAACTTCTTTTATATGTGCACCAATTCCAACAAAATTTCATACAAACTACTTTTATTGATGCGACAAAACATTATAGTAAAACGGAAGGAATCAGATAATAGGGTCATGGGGTTGCAACCTTACGTATAAATGTGGGTCTATAGAAACCAAAAAAGGTGTTTAAAAACAAATTTCTTAGATTAAAAAGCTAGTTACAAGAATGGTTTAGGAACGGACGGAATCTGAACACAAGTCGAAAAAACTATTAGTCCGAAATGACGGGTATCCAAATTTCGCTCGCGCCCGAAATTAACCTCGGTCTTGTTTTTTTTTTACAAAATATGTTGGTTCTGGGGACGTAACCATGAAAACTGTAATGATGCACACTCTTTCAATTCGGTTGCACATTTTCCCCAGAAAGCGTTCAGAATGTGTTCTAAAATTCATTTTACTTTCGAATGTGTTTTTTCGTTGTTCATCGTTTTAGAAATCATGAACCTCAATAAATACAATTAGCCATTGGTGTCATATTTGACGGGAAAACTTCATAGAAAAAAGGAGTTTTCGTGTTCTGTGTTTTTTTTCCAGAAACTCCAATTTTACATAAGGGATATTTGGGGCTATCGAATAATGAATCTAGTAGTATTTCTATGCTTTTCTTTGTCTAGTGCAAACTTGTAATTGGACCCTAGGTTAGGGTCCAATTACAAGTTTTTTTTTTGTTTTCGGTTTTTCAAATAAAAAAATGACAGGTGGGTTAGCTACACAGGATGACTAAAAAAAAACGTATACTTCATGTAAGGACTCAGTGATGTTATTCAGCAAAATTCATTAGGCGCTAATTTTTCTGTGGAATTTTACGTTTTAGGTATAGCTATCAATTCGTTGATTCGCGCAAGTTTTTATATAAAAGAAGTACTAACTTCATAATTTCACGTGAAATCCATGCAAATACTGTCAAAATTTTGATGGTCGTGAAATGGAATTCACTGTTGTAGTGAGTTGCAGTCGAACTTTATTTCACAGTGAAAAGGTGTCATCGAATATAAATCAGGCCGCGAGTCCCCATTTAATTATTAAACATTTATTTAAGAAAAGGCAAGTCTTAATGGCACATTTTTCACGGGAAACATAAATGGAAGTGTTTTGCTCGGTAAATATAGTAGGTACTTACTTAAAGCTGTCAAAAAATCCACCGAGGCGATAATAGCTTGCATCTTGGAATTCAGTTTTTCGGATTGTTGAAGCATTATATCTCATCATAAGATAAGACAAAGTAATATACAAATAAAGAAAGCTAAATTACATTTTCACTGCCCACTGTGATATCTGCAGTTCTCCACTTTCGTGCGAGTTGTGAATGCTAAAAATTGCGCGAGAACGCAAGTTTCAGAAATTTGCCGCCCCTTCAAATCTGCCGCCCTGGGCAGCTGCCCGGGTTGCCCATATGGGAAATCCAGCCCTGTTTGCATGGAATAACAAAATTAGGAAAATTCACCACAAGAAAAATTATGAAGGTACTTCATTCATTTCCCAATATGTTTGTCTATTTATTCTGAACGGATTAGTATGGATTTCAATAAATTTGTCACACTGAATTTATCTCAACTTCAAAAATCTGGGTTGCATCATAATTCACACCAACCTGAGGAGGTTAGTTCGTCGGTATAGGTTGCTACTTCCATTTGTAAGTTTGGAGGGGGCAGATACATTTATACTTCTAAGAAGCCCCGCATACTCTCCGATCGATTGGCGATATTTTCTGATTGCGAGATAAATCGGAAGGTGTATGTGACCATCGGTTTCAATTTTTTGATTTGACGTGTGGAACGTATTGCCATGCAATTTTTCGTACAAACTGTCATGAAAATCTCATTAGCTGATTTTTTTACATAAGCCTGTGGTTGTGGTGGTCATTCTCCATCAAAAGTGGCAATGGGTCCGTCTCCAAAAATGGTATAAATTTCGCTATTTTGTGTTGTATCTTGTGGACCGTGAGACTGTCTATTTGACATTGCCCGATAAATTGCCTAGTGTGTGGGCCATCGATTGACGAATAAATCGCTAGGTATGTGGCGCCCATAAAATTAGTTGTTCAGCATCGTATGCATTTTTCCATTAATTTCATGAAACTCGCGAACTATTTTTGACATCGTGTAGGTATTCCATTTTTACTATACACTCCATAAATATGTCCCAGAGTATCACACAACCTAACAATAACATTGTAATACGTCAAGGAATATTTGCATTTACGACTTTCCAACCGCATTCCTCTATTCGCCATTTTAGCACACCTCTCACCCCATAGTACATTACATATACGATACGAATACTACGAATTTACATTCTTCCATAAATTTCCTATTAGCAATGACACCAAATATATTTTCCGGTATTAGAAATTGAACAGACAGAATTTCCACAACGTCAACAAAGAATATGTAGTATGTAGTACCTATAGAAGCACTAAAATGTGAGATTGTCATGTGAGATGTGAGTGCACATTACCTGCGATTTTCTTGACGTTATAGTCCTATACGAGTATAATGTGTGTGTAGTTTTACGATCGCGATTTACAACATAACATACGACTCTTCCATTCAATGTTCTCGGAAATATGCTGCAAGACATCGGGCGTATTGTGTGAGGAGAGGAGTCCTTGTTGAGTGAGACACCAGATTATTTTTGTGTACCTACTCTACTACGTAGTTGGAGCTGTTAGTAGTGCCTATGCGCTAAAAGGTACATTTTGTTTTTCCGCTCGTAAGGATATGTATTCAATGGAATGGATTGCATCATAAAAAATTTATTGCAAATTCGACAGCGCGAGGGAGTAATCACATCTTCATACTACGCTACTACATAATATGTACTGTGACTTCTATATCAACAGTCATATTAAGCATGCCGACAAAATGGAATCTTACATAACGGGATCGTCATCGCACAGTGTATTTTCATGGTTTCATTGAAATGTGGCAATCATCACACTCAAGATTCTAGATTCTAGAAGATCTGGAGAGTAACGTTTTTTTTGTAATTTTGTTTATTTAAGTCAGTTTGGTAGTAGTATTAATAATAAATTTAACGCTTGTGTTGCTTTGTAGGTTGTAAGGATTGCGTTCATTCTCTATCCATCGTTCTAAAACTCCGATAGTTACAACTATGTCCAAGTTAACTCTCGTCGTTTCATAATTTCAAATATATGGTCCACTGTCGTTGACAGCTATTTTCACTCGCACTATCGAGCTGAGTGACAATAGGCTATGTTCACACATGCGCGCTTTCGTCTCCCTATCGCCTTCAAGCTCCGTTTTCACTTTCAACATTGAACTTGTCATTGATTGCGTCTAGGGATCAGAAGAGATGAATGGCTCATTTTATCCACATCTGTTCATTATTTATCGTTAGATATGTGCCGTCAGGACGGGTAAATTATAATTTCTTTCGTTAATTGTATGAATAGATGGTGAGTTCTTGACATTTTTAACATTCAATTTTTCAAATTAAAATAACTGAGAAAAACTCCGAACTAAATTCATATTCCGAAAATCGCGTTTGCAGAAAAAAACCAAGGGCTGCCTGTAGAAATCGGCTGGGACATTATCGCCAGAACGGGCGATGTGCCTACACTGAAGAAAGAGCGACGCGAGCGACACCTTGGAGCGGTATAAATAACAAGACCAGGAATAAGAAGAATCGACCCTGGCATTAATAAACAAATAATATAAGGCGTGTTTTATTGTGCTCGGGTGTAGGTTAGTTTAGGGTAACTACATGGGATTACAATAACAACATAAGCCAGATAAACCCAGTAATGTATCGGGGGAACGTACTCTGACCAAAGTTAACCCGGAAGAATTGTTACAGATGTGACAACCAGAGGCGCTCTAACAGCATGAGCTAATACCAAAACCATTGGTTAAATGTTACTGGTGGGAGGTTGAATGTTGCGATAAACCACCGCCATCTTGATAGACAGGCCAGATTATCAGCTGATAAAATTAGCTGTCATGTGGCTAAGGAACCGCATTTACAACAATAGCAATAGCAACAACCACAGGCGCTAAGGTACCAAATTTTCGAAATCGAATTTCGACAGTCCGGCCTGTCTATCTAGATGGCAGTGGATAAACCGACCGCAATGTTCATTGTTGTTTTTGTAAGCCATGTTAATTTGCTGGTTATTTATTTATCACAACTTTCAAACTTCAGCCTATTACAAAGTTCATGGTTGGTGCAATAGATCTAAACAGCTTTTAACCCAAATCGTTTTTTTTGTGCTTATATAGGTACCCCAACCTGCACCTTTTTTTTTACAAAAAAACACGCTTAATGTGAGCAATTTCGGGTTAAGTGGCGTATTTCTCTTTTCGTTTAAAAAATTTAACCGTATTTCATTCAATTGTTGAACATTTTTTAACTTTTTAAAATGATTTTTTATTTTTTTTTTTATTTAATTTTAATTAATATTGCTGTTATTATGAGAAAAAGGTGAAATTCGGATTAGAGAAGCTCTCGAAATTCAAACTTCGAGGTTTGATTCTTTTTAATTTTTTTTTTCTTCAGTCATTAAACTTGGGAGTTTAAATATGGAAAATTACCTATACCATACCACATCAAACCAAATTATTGTAATTTTTTTAAACAGCCCACCAGTAAATGTCACTCAACGTGCATACCGACAATTTTATCGAGCTCGCAGTTTCGACTATACGTCTATCGGTAAGCAAATTTAAGGAACATTGAAAGGATTATATCTCCATCGATTGGCATCGTAATATTGACCTAATTGCATGAAGCGAATGGAGCATTGCGAACTCCATAATATTGTCGGTTTTCATCTTGAGGCAATCACAAATCCGTCGCTTTCAAATAAAAATTACACTAAATTGGTTTGCTGTTCAATGCTGTATTAGAAACCCCCAAGGTCTCAATATAAAAAATAAAAATTTTAAACTTCTCAAAAACAAAGAAGTTATCAAGTTTTCTTATCGGTAATATAATTTTAGTCCACGTCCAACCTTTATGTACCTACATAGCCCATTTCACTTCAGCCAAATAATCCCAAACCCACTCCACTGCATTTCACCGTGTATGAATGAATGCAACTCTAATGAGCGGTAATTATAGCAACATGATGAACATTTCGATGTTTCAATATCACTAATGACAGCCATTAGTGTAATTTCATCGCTCGCATCAGTGCACTTTTGCGTTCACATTTCGACAAAATCGCATTAAAAACTCTTTGCATCTCTGAAAAAGGACCGCTTTTGTGATTGTTGGTTTTGAGTTAAATTTGCTGTCGTATTCGAGTTCTCTGTAATTCAATATTGCAATGAATGCACTGCACTCAGTGGGTAAATGTACTCTCTCTCATATCCACCTCTGGGTTCCCGTATAGATTGTCTAGTGTCCGTCTGGCGGGTTTTGGGGATCAGCTTTTTACAGTGTAGGGTGGGAGCAGCGCGCGGCAGTGGTAAAAAGGATTTCAGCCAGTTGTATAATGTGCATGGATGGGAGTCAATTACAAAATCCAATGAATTCAAATTTTTCCGAGTAATTTTCGGCGACAAACACGTCTGATGACAACAAAATAAAATGGCATTTTTATGTTCTTTTGGCAAATAGTGCCCACAATAGCGTTGCCATTTAAATTATTTTTATTTAGTTATGGTTAACGGGTTATCATCCAAAATACGGATGTATAAATTTGGTTCATTTTAAAGCGAAAACAATGGTGGCTAGGCGTCAGGATTTCCTGCTATTCTAGCCAATGTATTCTGATCAGAGTTATGGAATTTATAATTTTTGAGTTTGTATCGTAGTAGTAAAATAGCTGCGTTTATTTGACTTCAGTAGGTACATTCTAAATTTCCTCGTAAATCTTGTTCAAATTTAGAAAATATAGGTCATCCTATCTACAATGATTTTGATGTTGGTCGATTATACCTACATATGTCCCTGACGATCCCAATTCATCGCGCTTAAAATTTCCCCATATTTTAAAATAAACATTGCTAGAAAATCTCTTAGACACAATCTTCAGGATATCTTGGTAAACAAAAATTATGAAATTCATAATCAATCCAACCGTATCCTTGCCACCAACTTGTGAACTTAAAGACGACCACAACCACATCATTTCTGTAACGACTTCCTCGTTCGGTTCTGCCACCATGTTCGTCGTCCTCGTCTCGCACTTCCCGCGGTCCGAGTCCAATCAGCAGAACAAACTATCTCTGCTAATATTTTCATAGTGAACCTCAATCTTTTACCTCGCAATTTATATAAAGCGAAGCAGAGAAAAATTTTTGTAATAATATTACGATGAAGACGAACTGAGATTTTATGAAGCGTATTGTAGCGATTTGCCGCATTTTTCTTATATTTTTGCAATGTTGTTGGTCTTGGTGGACGAAGGAAAGCAAGATCGGGCAGATACTCGCGTCGTATGGTGCACCGCAATGGCAATAGGATTAAATGGTGGAAGTCGTAAAGTCAATTGGTTGAGTCAAAATCGTGTTATTTCTGCTTGTCGAGTTAATTTCATCATAAAATGGAATATAGTCATTTCGACAGATGGTTGCATTGTAGAGAGGTTATGAAGGTTCCGTAAATATGAAATGAAAAGCAGTTAAAAAGAGTATTTTGGAGGGTAAATATGTATTTCCGTTTTAATGTGTAAACTCGGGGTGAAAAATTGTTGGTATAGATACACCGATTTTTTTATGTGTCGTCCTAGCGTCCGGGCATCCTGTTGACGAGCGCAACTTCATTCCGAGCTTTAAAGTATATATCTCTCCTATTATACTATGCTAACTAAACAGCAGTGAGTAACCCACGACACTCCGATTTTGACTATAGGGATGGTATGAAGTCGAAGTGCGGTATCTGTAATCTTGAAGGGGCCTTGACACCCCATTATGCTTGTGAGATTAGTTCTAAAAATGGTTGAATAAATACATATACATACAAAAATCGCACTTCCGAAAATTGTTAAAAAAATCATAAAAAGAGAATATAAATCGAAACCTTATCCCTTCCGCTGGAAGCTAATCTTATATATCCCACGTTCTTTTCAAAACCTGGTCTAACAATATTTAACGGTCTATTGGGCAAACTTTGTGTTTTTTGCTTAACACACCCTGCGACACATTTGCTATTTTATTACCTTCTCCCCTAAACCCGAACCTCCACTTCTTACGAACATTAAAAGCATAACAACATGCCCAACGTTCTGATATCGTTTTTTGTCAAGTATCCTTCTGAGAAGAACGTACGTCACCGTAAACGTAAACACTCGTGCGTCTCAAAATCTCCTGATAGTCCGCACTTCCATATACAACACGAGAAGCGGATAAAAAAACCGTCCCTTATCACATTCCGTATAAATAAATAATTTCTTGTCGTATCCATATCCGCTAAAATCGTCCACATGGAAACCGAAAGTATCAAAAAAAAAAATCCTCCCCATTGAATCAGGACGATGTAAGTTTACTATTTTAGTGATTTTCATGGTTTAATGCTTTCTGATTTTATTAAGCCTACATGGATGAGTTGGAAAAGCCATAGATTGGTTGACGTCCGCAAAAGGACACTCTATATCTATACGATACGCCCACTAGAGTCCCCTATAGTGTCCTTTTGCACGGTATAGTAAAAAACATACAAGCAATATTATTACGTGAAGTAGTGGGGAGAGTACTCTGGTCACCATGAGGACAAACACTGTGTCCGAAAATCTCCAATTACATACTTGACCAGTGTGCAAAAGCAAATTGGATTTCATATGGTGGAAATTTGATAACGGTGGGAGTACTTACGGAGAAATGAAAATTAAAGTTGTGCTGGATTTTTGTTTGTGTGTTGAAAAAAAATGTTGGTGTTGATATTGAGAGAAATGGAGTTCTTAGTTTGTATAAAGTTTAGTATAATGCCAAACTGCTGGCAGGATGCACAAAAAAAACTATTACAGTTGTTTCGTTGCACTAACTCCTTGATGAGCATGGTGCGTTGACGCCTACTAAGTTTAGTCTTCAAAGTTTCGACGACAATTGGTTGCATTTTTATTTATTATTCTACAATAAAAAAAATACATATCTTCTTTTATAATAATAACCGCGACATGTGTTGCCAAGTTTCGAAAACTCTTTTCTCTAGATATGACAGAGTGTTTTGTTAACGATCACGACCACAGAGCACTACAAAGAGTTACTAAAAATCAAATATAATTTCTGATCGTTACTGACTTTTTTTGAGATTTAGTGATTAAGAGCACACTCCGCAAGGATCATAGCTATAAGTACCATTTTCGAACAGCACAACGCGCGCCGTTACATTGCGAAGGAACGGGCTAGACTTAAAAATTATATCATCAACCAATTTATTCATTTTAGTAAAACCATTCCCAATTACACGATAGAGAACTAAAAACCGAATTAAGAATAAAATCTCCATTAATTTTAATCCGCTTTTCATAAATGTCATATTCTGATTCAATTTCAATCTTTTCAAAACAACTCCCCAAGTATTCACTGTTCCAACGAACCAAATAAAAGAAAAGCAAATTCGTAATTCGCTGAAAACTTTCTTTCTCATCTGTCGCTTCCGAAAAAAGAAGAATATCATAATAAAAATAATTTCTCATCAATTCCGCATTTCAGACCGTCACTCCAGACTTTTTCCGACATTAACTTTATCCATTCCTCCTTCATGCTGTCTGCAATATTTCATATTGGCCGACGACTTAAGGGACCTGCGGAATACCTTTCATTGATTTTCAAACAAACTTTTCGGTTAGAACAAAAATGACAACGATAATGCAGTTCATTGATATCAGGACATAGTTCGACAGTCGAACATGCCGTCGACGTTGGCTTCCATTCGGAATGTTTCTCGGGAAAGTACTGGTATTACGTGTCGTCGTCGTTGTTGTCATCATCTCTCTCCTTGCATCATAAGATATTTGTGAATTTTGTCAGAGAAACTGTCATCAGTAACATATTCCTTTTTGTTACAGGTTTGGTGACAGTGGGTTGCCGTAGGGATTTACTGGATTCTTTCTTCCAAAACGCAGGAAAAATTGCATTCCATGTAGTTTTACTAAAAATTGAGAGCATATCATTTATGATAGAAGGAGGTACGATCAAATGGGGCTTGATGTGTTATCCAAAAACTTTCTATAACACCGAAGGTAAAAAGAGTCTGATTGGTTAAGAGTGCTCGCCTTCAAAACACAGGAAGTCCACGGCTCGAATCTCACTTTAAGCAGATTCAGTTATGGTGGGTTTTAAACACACAACTCACCATACTCTCACTCAGAACAGATGTTAAATAAGTACCCATGTATATGCGGATAAATAGCTCGGCATAGCATGCTGTTGATCTCAACGCTTCTACAAAAAAAAAACCCAAAATCGGGTCAGTTCAATATTTTTATGCCAAAAAAAAACAACTTAGCAACACCCTTCACGCTCAATCCGACAAAACGGATGTACATTCGCTCGACTGCAGGTCCGCTTTTGTATCCCCAACCAACGACGAACGATTTGACGAAAAGTTGAGCTTCATCATCATCATTTCATAGTGAAAAGTTAAATTGGAAAATTTTGAAAGATGAGAAAAGTTCTTCAAGATAGCAAAACTCTCATATATTATCACTACGGATCATGATCCGTATACCATGTACTGGAGTATAGTGTATCGGAAATTTTACTAGGAAACCATATCCTAACGTTGTCGTACCCAATACTTTCTTTTGATTTCACTTCGTTCACTTTTACGGATCCCCATTGACCGGCGAGATGTATATGACATCTCTTCCTACATATCTACATATATATGAAACAAAAATGAAAAGACCGAAGTCCGGAAAATTAAAATTGAAAGTTTTCCATCATAGCAGGTGTAGCACAGGAAAGCGTAAGAAACCGAGTCACAGAAAAACCATGCAATTATTTTTCGTGTGTATCTTCCGGACTTTTTCAAAGTCCATAAAATCATTTCGTGTGTGTATCTTTGAAATGGTCTTGTGGACTTTGGAGAATAAAGCGGATTTGCTGAGGACATTTATTTGGATTCGAAAGTGGGAGAACTTTTCAGTGGATTATTTTTATGAATATTCATCAACGTAGAGAAAACTTACAGGAAGGTTAAGGAAAAAAATATTTGAAGTTTGATGAGAGTTCATAGCTTCCAATGCAGTTTTAATAAAATTTGAATTGCCATAAAATATGTACTTTTGGCTCATCGGGACACGTTTGCATAATTTAAACAAAATAAGATAAAGCTCCTTGTTTCACGGGCATTAATAAGCACATCTCCTCCTTTCTGAACCCAGTCTAGGAGAGGAAAGGTTATTCCTAGAAAAAAAACTTAAAATAGCTTGCATCATATTTACATTGCAATTTTACGACTAACTGGTAAGCAAATTTTAAATTAGCATTTTTAAGTGATGCCCACACCGGCGCGTCAGCGAATTTTTCCGCGGCGTCAAAATTGTAACACACTGCGTTGTATGGAGATGCCCACACCAACGCGAATATTCGCCAGTTTTGCAGTATTTTTTCCGGTTCGAATATTTGCTACCTAATGTCATTTTATTAAATAATTATTTGACAGGTGCAGTGTAGTACAACTTGATGTTGGTGTACCCGAAAAAGATGTAGATTTGCAATGAGTTGTTTAGGTATTGACCGAGCATTTAAGTTTTGAATGTTTTATGGTATCAGTGGATGAGTAAAAGAAGTAACATTTTTGGAAACATGAATTCCAAGGAAGGAAGGTTTTTACTCGTTGTTTGGACTTACACAAATAAATTGCCTTATTGTGGCAAGTCCGGCGACACCCCGATCGTATCGCTCGGCCGAAGAATTGCAGAGATATCGACGATTTTCCAAAGGGCATAGTAAGAAGTTGATCGTGAAATTGCTGTGACCGACATCTAGGTTGACAACTAACAAATGCATACATTTTGTGAATTATTGTACTTATCTCGGTTATCCCCTTGTGAGCTGTGCAGTAAAGATGCCCCGACGCCACCTTAGAGAATTTTGTTGCGAGTCCAGCGAAACCTTGATCGTTTCGCTGGACTCAAGGATTCCAAAGATATCGACGGATTATCGAAGTAGTACGAAGCTAATTGTGAAATTGCTGTGACCAACATCCAGGTTGACGCTTATCTCTGACCAGCCTGTGCACTGACCGGAAAAAAGAGGATCCGATGACCCTTTCGGCAATTTTATGGTGAGTCTAACGCCACCTCGGTTGTTCTGCCACACCATAGCATTGCAGAGATATTGACGGATTTCCGAAAGAATACAAGGTCAATCGTTTCATTCATGAATAGTATACGATAGGAAATGAGGATCCTAGTGGTTCGGTGCTTTCGTTTGTCCATAAATAGTTACATACAAGCTTGAATATTCTATTGAATTGAATGTTTACTTTGCATAGTTACGCCATATTTTGCTTGGTTACGCCATCGTAAGGATTCTACTAAAAGTTATTATGCAATTTCATACGATGGCGTAACCAAACAAAATATGGCGTAACTATGCACAGTAAACATTCAATTCAATCGAATATTGAAGGTGGTATGTAACTACGCATTTTGGGTAACCATGCTAAGTAAACAGTTACATACATACATACGTATATTCCATTCTAAATAGCCACAAAACAATGTTCAAGCTTTGTGTCTTCTCTATACGATAAGACTAACCATTCGACGGGCACAAGACAAGATATAAGAGCCGCAACTTTTTTTAGGGTACGGTATAACAAAGTTGTACTGCACTGCATATTTGCATCAATTTGCGCATGTCAATGATTTTATCCTTAGAATAAGTACATACATATATACATACGTGGAGAGGTAAAATGTCGAATTTCACGTTGATTTCTTCTGCTTACGCTTTCACATAATAAGTAAAGATGCCGCGACATTTTGATATAGTGCACGAAAATTACAGCATGATTATAAATGTTAAAATAATTGTATTTGGCCAGTTTTTGCAGTTATTCTCTATCATGTCTAAGTCCCTTCCTTACATAAATCTAATACCTTTTCTAAGGCAACAACATGATATCAGCTGTGAGTGACAGTACCCAGCGAATTATTCGCGCCGCGCCGGTGTGGGCACCAAATGTGCCGCGAATTTTCCGGCGCGGATTCGCGACGGAAGATTCGTGACGCGTTGGTCTGGGCATCACTTTATAAAGCTCTTTTTGACTATAGATTTATTTAAATGTTTTCATAGCGAAACATTCAAAAATTTCAATTCGAACATAAAAACCTGAAATTTTTCCAAATTTAGAATCTAACGCATAAAAATTCCTATTCAAAGCATAAAAATGCTAAATTTCTGAAGATTTCGATTCAAATACACATATAAATACGAAATTTTGGAGAATTCCGATTTGGATAAATAAAAATGTGACAATTTTGAAAATATTCAAAAATGTGGATTCGAATAATTGTTGAAAATTTCGCTTTGAAAACATAAAAATTGGTTCAAAATTTGCCCTAGGACTCCCAACTTTGTATAGAAGAGAAATGTGCATCCGAATAATATCTGCATCTGCAAAATTTCGATTCAAATATGTATTTATTTGATATTGGCTATCATATAAATCCGATTCATGTAAATATTACGTTCGAACGAGTTCTTTCAATAAATAAAAATTAACAATCCATTTGAACAATGTATCATGGGGACAGATACATTGTTCATTCTACGACCAATTCATTTCGATGAAATTTTAATGCCAGGCACTTATCCTTTATTAATAATATTGTTCAGGATTCGAAACGTTTGTTTAAATTTCAACGAAACAAAAAAAGACGGGAAAAAAATTGTGTGTTGTAAAGAATAAAATTCCGTGAAGAAGGACGATGAGTATAACTTTACCAACGAGGAACGTGGAGATAAATACACGCGAAGTGCGTATATTTATGATCGTATATGGATTCAATATTTTCAAATTGCAGCATTCTGGATCTGCTCGTTCTCTCCATTTGGGTTACATGGCTACGGCAGACAGTGGCGTTGTCATCGTCGTCGCCGCGTATGTCCATGCCGCCGGCGTTGGAAAATAGGATGTTCAGCGAGAATCGGAATCAGCTTCTGTGTGCCTTTTAATGGCGTAAATGATTAATGGACCAAAGAGTTACTTCATTGTCTCTACATCATGTACATTTCTATTATTTATGTTGCTCCACGACAAGGACGAGGACGAGCACGACGACGGTGGACGTAAATGTGGAGCAGGTGGCAGGCGGTGGTTGCAAATCTGATGGATCCTTTTTTTCCCACATACGAGTATCTCATTTTGTTTTACTTGCGCGTATCTGCATATTCCTATATGGTTATTTATTGTTTAATTCGTCTTGTATGGCTCGGTATATTCTGTTTTATTTAAATTGAATTGAAAAGAACGAAGAGAGGAAAAAAATTACATCAAATAAAATGTATTTTTCAGTTTTTTTTTTTCGAAATTTTCCGCAAGCTAGAGTAATGAACGTCAAGGGCTGTAGATTTACTTTTTTATATGGTAACATGAGATGTTGTGCTATACCCACCAAAAAATAACACGAGGACAGAGCTTTGGCGTGATTTTCAGGAATCCCTTAAGGCTTAAGCGGCTGAACTACTTGTGCATATTTCAATTTTAACTGCGATTATTTTAAATTCAGTATAACAACATTCTGATGAGTTTTACGTATAAAATTCCACCGCAAATACCTTAAATACCGATTTGCTCCTTGAAGGCGTCTTTAAATATAAGGACACTCTGATTGATTTGGTGCCATCAAGTCTTTAGTAGTGATAAATGCACATGTTACCATTACTATATCTTGGGGCAATGCTAAGTCAATGGATACTCGTCATAATTACAGGATATCATAAATCCATCCAGATACATACTACGACAACTTTAAGCAACCGTAATTCATTATCTATCCCTAATACACAGTTCTAATGTAATATAAATTTCAAATACATATTTGTGTTTTGGGGCGCAACCCAGATATGCTACATTGGTCTACCATCTATTCATCAACCATCTCCTCTATACAATGTCATGTTGAATGATAGGCATACCTTAGAATCAATTATCGTTGTGAATTGAATGGTTTTGCAAAGGATATGCTAATGGGATGAACCTCATAAGATATTATCATCAAGTGTGCACAATAGTTTGTATTGACAATGAGATCAATTTCGTGTTGAGAAATGATGCCAATATATTCCACAAGAGTATTGTGTATAATTTTCAGTTTGCATCTAATTTCGAGATAATGAAATACTCAAGGGTTATTAGAGCTTCGTTGAGTTAGTTTTTAACAATTTAATGGGCCCCGCAAAAATGCTATTGTATTTATTTTCAATAGGATTATTCAACCAGAAAATTCAGATTATTTGAAAAAAGTAATATTGGCATTTCATGAACTTTCATAGTAATAAATTTCTAAACAATATACCTAACACATATCATACAAATAATTCATATTTTCAATACTTTACACAATCCTTTTGTGTACCTGCTATAATTGGAAGAAGCCATGCTAAAATAGACTGCAAGTTTCAACTTAAAATTGTACTTGATTTACACAGTAGGCCAATTAAAAGTTTAAACTAACGAGTCCGTCTATTCTCTTCTCCGGATACGTTTCCTATAGTGATCTAATATCCAGGAATGAAAGTCTGGCAAACATTGTTCCCGCATATTCATATTTATGTGCACTTATAACAAGGTGGATGAAACATCGTTTGGCTAACGTGAAATATTTGGAAAATTCGACGCTCAGACAATATGACTTTTGTTTGCAAATTTTGAATCTAATCAATCAGTATCGTGATAAGCGCACAGACAAGACACGGCAAACAATACTTAGAACCGGTTTCTCGTACATCTTATCTAGTATCCGTCGGCCTCGGCTGGTTAGTCGTACAGCAAGACGCATATCATTTTCTGAAAGCTTTCACATTACATACATTGAATTTAATTTTTGTTTAATTTGCATAGTTACGCCACACTTTACTTGGTAATTGTTTTTGCAATGTGTGATGATGGCTTATCCAAGCAAAGTATGGCGTAACCAGTGGCGTAACGTACGGTGTTTCATGTGTTCAGCGGAACAGGGGCCCCCAAGCTAGAGAGGCCCCCAATTTCGACAACATAAAGAGATATTCGTTGATAAATCCTTGGGATACGCTCTTCTAAAAATTGGATCTATCTGAATATCAATTTGTTCTGGGTTTTTGCTCATTGAAAGGAAATAAAAGTTAAAATTTGGTAGGAGTGCTCCAGTTGTTTGAGTATCAGAAGAAATATGTTCACAGCGTTAATAAAGAGATAGATAGATAACAGGCGCGACAATCCAGCATTGGACTAAGGCCGCAGGATGTGTTAGTGACATCCTATTTCCAAGATCTTATCTGCTTTTTTTTTTTTTTGTTGAGGTAATGAGATCAGCATCACGCTCAGCAGTGTTATTTATCCCCATAAATGGGTACTCGTTTAACATCTGAGTGAGATCATAGTCCGTCACAAGCTCGTGAGTTCGAAAAACACAATGGAACACGGTGAGATTCGAACTCATGAGCCTGTGCACCGAAGGTGCGCGCACTAACCGCTAGACCAGCCAGACTACAATAAAGAGATAACTGTTGATATATTGAACGAAATGGCTAACTACGTTTACTAAGTTCGTCCAAAAGGCTCAAGTCAGAAAACCTTCTCTTAACTAAGCCTCACGATATCAAGCAACAGATGCCTGTCGATTTGCTAGTGAGTGCAGATAATACATCAGCCATTTCCCCTACATAAAGCATCTTTGGAGGAGCTCTAGCATGAATTTGATTTCAGTGGATTTAGTTTGGCTACATGGACATGCTGATGGTCGTGCAACTTGGCCAGAATCGCCAAAACTCTTTACGAGAGATAGTTGATGCGATCCTAAGATTTTAAGCAATCACTTTTATTTTAGGATCAACGAATGTAACGAAACAGGTATGTAGGGTCACACCTCATGGTGGTCCCTTTCCGCCTCTTGGATTTTGTGATAAATAGATGATATACCTATAATAATAAACATTTAATGTTGTCTTAAAAAATTAAAAAAAAAACTTTGAAACATGTTGCTGAAACAGAAAATTTTCTGTGCGCTTGATCTTCAAATATGGGTTATGCTCTGTAATTTTTCCTGATGAAAAAATCGAACATTAACATGGCTCCCATTTCGATTTCGAACACAAAAAAATTGGGAAACGTTACGCCACTGGGCGTAACTATGCAAAGTAAACAAAAAGTCCATTCAATATAATGTAAAAGCTATCAGAAAATGGTGTGCGTCTTATCTATAATACGGTAAGACTAACCACTAGATAAGATGTACGAAAAATCGGCCCTAAATAAACCATGTTGATAAAATGGGTATACCATGGAAACTAGAGGACAAAACACTTTCCAATACATCAGGAGCGTTTCTTTCGCCGCACATTTTCTCACAAGTATACAAAACACCACAAGCACTTGTGGAAAGTGCAACAACTACTGTTTTGGAAAACTTTTAAAACGTTCAAGATTCTTTGGTGCAGTTTTGAATATTCCATTCTTTCTGTTCTTTGCCAAAGAAAACTTTAAGGCAAATTCCTTCCATAGTCCTGTATCCATCCATAGATAACACGGAAAATTGGATATAACTTATGGTCGTGAGAGAAGGATTAAAATTTATGCATCCCTGAATTTATAGCGTGAGCGAACCGAACGAAAGAACGACGAGGTGGAAAAGCGGTAGGAGAGTGTACTTGAACATGTTTCTGATGGAAACTTTGGCCAGGTCAGGTGTTTGTGAACCTTTGACCGCTCGTGTACTTGGTTATATATTTAAAGTTGTATTTGCAAAAAGCCAATTTTGTTGGCAACAATTCTGTAAGTTTCTCATTAAAAATAGTTTCTTATATGGAAAGGCGGTAAATTTGGAAATATCTCGCGCTACTCTACTTAGCTATTTAAGTACCATTATATATACTAGGTATTACTTCGAATAGCGTAAAAATTCTACAGTCAATTTTACGAATTTAATTTTTATCTACGAGCCACTGAATTACGACGCCAAGATTTATAAACTGATATTTTCTTAACGAATGAAAGGAATTCTTTCGTATACGGCTATATATACCTAAGGACTTTATCGAGGAAACTTTAATTGCCAGGATTCGTTTTGGGAAGTTTTTCAAGAGTAAAATAGATTAAGGTGTATATTCTACTGGCTCCGTGAGGATGGGACAATACAGCCAAGATCATGTGCTTGTCGGGAGATGCGCAAGTGAATGTCGATTCTGTTTTAGAAAAAAAAAACTAAGAAGCGCGTATATTACAGTATGTACTTCCGAGCATGGGCGTAGCTGCAAAGAGGGGGAGTGAGAACCGCTTGTCTTCCCTGATTGGTAACAATAAAACAAAATCTTCGCTTGAAGGCTGCACAACTTGATATTCTTTTTTAAACACTCACGGAGCCGTGCAGTTTTGGGTAACGAAACATCATACAAAAATAAATAAAAGCTGGGTAGGTTTTTTTATATGGCCTTTCGTTACCAAAAACTACATGAGATGATCAGTTGTGTATTACTATTAAGCTTTTATCGTTAAAGTGTAAAAAGTAAATTTGGGAAATATTAGAAGGTGTGCTTTTTTCATTTTTCTATTGATCTCATATAACTGTAAAAATGCTGAAATTGGTAAAAAAATTGTTTGTAAATTATTTTTCACCTCAGAAATATAAAAAAATGTACAGAAGTGCTTGTTGCTGTTATAGCTGAGCTTCAAACACTGAGAATAATATTGATGGCCAATCAGCATACAGGTCTGGAATAGTGTTCTCCCGACATTTTGCTTACCAATTATCAAGAGCATCATTATGCCGTTTGAACGCGAAAGCACCAAAGAATTTTTGTGAACCTTACAGATTTCAACAGTTCAAGTACAGAAATTATTGTCGGAAATTTCAATTAAAATTCCATTTTGAAATTTATGTAAAGAACTGTCATGACCGACAATGCGAAAAGCTCACACGTATTAAATTACATTGGAAGTACGTAAAGGAAACCCATCCTGAGTATTTATATTTTCGAAACAAAATATTAATAGTGCCCCAACATTATTTGACCAATTTAATTTCGAGGTAAACTGTCTAAGCTCTGGTATATGTTCTTCAGAAACATAGGTAAGTACTTGTAGAGCAATGCTTTCAAGCTTCCAAATAAACAACAAATAACAAATCATATCGTAGGGATGACATGCTGGTGTTCCTTTTCTTATATGATTTTAAATTTCTTTCTTAAATTTACCCCATCCCTGGCGCTTAACATCATAATTTTTTTTTATTTCTCTCTTTCTTTATTCTCCTTACTATTCAATTCCATTCTTGCAAATAACATTTTCAACTTAACTCAAATAAATTAAACACCTACTAATCCATTAAGTATCAACTAATTCAACACGGCTAGCGGGCTCAATTCCAAAAAGGATCTGTCGAAATTCAATTTTCACCTTTCGTACGAAAAGAAATCCCAGCCGGGTCAGGACGATTGGCATCGACATCCGACTAATAATGGACTTAAATATTTAATCAAATTCCCGACCACTCGACAAGCTTGAAAATTGAAATACACAGACACTTACAAAGGACCTCGTTGAAATTTTAATCCGATCCTTTGATCTGATTATTTAGAGTCACTTGATTTGCTTCCCCTGGAAACAAGATGTTCTTCATTCGGATTAGAATCCGAACTGGAGAGAAAGAGAGTGGGAGAGAGAGACTTTCCTGAGCTCTAAATTTGAATGCATTTGCAAATCTTGAGTGTGTATATATGTACATACTCGTATGTACTTATGTACGTACATGGGCAAAGCATACCACGGCGACAAGAGCACTAAGCGTTTCCAGGACACTATACACTTCTCTCGATATACCTCTACAACAGCAATGAACCAATATTGGCAGATAGTAGTTGTACGACATGCACAAGGACATTAATTTATTGATGAGGATGGTATATCGGTGCAAATTCGAGATGTTTGTCGTCGTCTTAAGTGGCATCTGCTTCACGAACGGAAATTAGTTTAATCGAATCTACATTCAGTATCGAAGAGTTTCCCGGAAAATGGCGTTGATTCGGGAATCCTTTTAAAATGTAACAGTATACATACCATTGTTGCTTGTCTGATACGATTGTAGATTATTTCGAACATTCAGTCCACATAAAAAAATGCGAGAAAAGCAAATTCAATTAGCAGTTAGCCTTGTTTGCAAATAATTTCCCAAAATATATTGGCGATGAGCAAAATGAAATTTTCATCCCATGGAACTTCTAAACTGAGCTCGCGCCATGATGCTATTTACTTCTTTTTATCTGTTCTTTTCGTGTACACAGCGCTTACAATTAGAAGGGCAGCTGCTTTTGCATGGTCCCGGTAAAAGAAACAACAAATCATCCCATCTCTTTTGTCCCAGCTATATAGCGGGCACGTTTCTATGTGTGATTGTATACCTTCCTCGACTGGACTTTATGCAATAATTCACTACTTGAATGTTTTATTCCTTTGAGCTAATAAATTGCAATCGGGGACATTCAAACACTGAGTGGAACACGGACAACAAAAGGGAAAAAGCAGATTTATATTATGCAACGTAAAAAATGCGTTCCACTCAAAAGCATCTGGCAAGTGTACGCCGAAGACCGAAGCGATGATATTACAGTTGGTCCATTACAATGATCACCCTCAGAATTGTCGTCGGCAAGAAAGTGAACAGACAAACTTTGAGCGTCTACACATACAAAACTCTGATCTTGGCTGCCGGAAGAAAATTGGTTCTACCAACACTGAGAAAACGGTTTCTGCACCTTCCATGTATAGTATACCTTCTTTTCTCTTACACATTTTTTTGCTTTCTGCTTTTTTGAAAAGTATTAAGGACATACAAGGGTTCTTGAAAATAAGTGGTCAACCGACAGCTATGGAAGTATAAATGCCGTATGCTGCGGCGAACTGACCATACTACCGAAAGACGACTATACAGGGTGTCCCGTTCATGGTGGAGAATCTTTTAATGGTAGATAGTGTGGCTCATTTGGGGAAAATTAATGTTCTACGAGACACCTCTATTTTGAACCGTTACAATGTAAAAGCACCTTTTGTAAATTGTGTCAAAATACCTGACTTGCCGAACTAAATCAAAATTTGCCAAACCACCAAACATGTCATCGGAGATATGACTTCAGTTTCCGAAACTACATAAAATTTCCTATAAAACGACACCTCGTCCGTTACGAAGGTGCTCGTATCTTCCGAGATACAACAGTTCAAACTTTGAAAAAATTTTAAAATCGGGTTTTCATGCAAAAATCAAATGATAAAATCGTAACGGTACTTTGAACTGACAAATCTGCAAAGTTGAAAAAAGTTGCCTCATTATGTAAGGTCTCGAACGACATATAAAAATTAAGGGCTCATGATTTGAAAATTTGCGAATTTAACGTTTCAAAGGTAAAAAAATGTGGTTTTCGTGTAATGCAAATCATCTCATATGATGAAGATAAATTTGTACGATCAACACAGTTCATTTTGTTGGGTGAAAAAACTTACACGAAAACCACATTTTTGTACCTTTGAAACGTTAAATTCGCAAATTTTCAAATCGTAAGCCCTTAATTTTTATATGTCGTTCGAGAGCTTACATAATGAGGCAACTTTTTTCAACTTTGCAGATTTGTCAGTTCAAAGTACCGTTACGATTTTATCATTTGAATTTTGCATGAAAACCCGATTTTAAAATTTCTTCAAAGTTTGAACTGGTGTATCTCGGAAGATACG
Organism: Microchrysa polita; assembly: GCA_949715475.1. Lineage (NCBI taxonomy): Eukaryota > Metazoa > Arthropoda > Insecta > Diptera > Stratiomyidae > Microchrysa > Microchrysa polita. Next base: position 88,065,430 of record OX454420.1, on the reverse strand, counting down.
AGCACCTTCGTAACGGACGAGGTGTCGTTTTATAGAAAATTTTATGTAGTTTCGGAAAGTGAAGTCATATCTCGGATGACATGTTTGGTGGTTTGGCAAATTTTGATTTAGTTCGGCAAGTCAGGTATTTTGACACAATTTACAAAAAGTGCTTTTACATTGTAACGGTTCAAAATAGAGGTGTCTCGTAGAACATTAATTTTCCCCAAATGAGCCACACTATCTACCATTTAAAGATTCTCCACCATGAACGGGACACCCTGTATAGTACAGCGCACACTGAGTGCAGGATATGTATTTGCGGAAACAACCCTAATTTTTTCTTCCAGGCAATTTCCTATGATATCTTCCGTAACGAAGTTGCTTTATGCTAGGGAAAAGGGAGAGATGATATGAAGTGGCTATACCGTGCTATACCGCCGCTGCCGCAGGCCGGTTGTATGAACCGTTTTCTGTTCGCTTCTTCTCTTCGGATGGGATTTTCAAATGGAATTTCAAGAGTTCGGTATAGTAGTCGGATGAGATCGTCTATTATGTTATGGTCAATTTCGCTTAAATTCCAATGATTTATTCAATTTGTGATTTGATTGCAATACAAGGAATGGTTCGGCTTGGAGATGAAAGCAAAACTTGAATTTCAAAGGAATTACTCCTATCCGTGTATTTCCGTACCCACGGATTTGATTGGATGACACCAAACTGAAAAGAGTCATTCTTGAAAAAGGTTTAAGAGGTTTACGTATGAAGTCCTTAATTTGCTTTATGGCCAATTTATCCTTTTCAAGTTATCAAAAACTCGAAAGCTATTTGAATGCGTTCTCGTCCCCTTAAATGTATCCTTTTTCTCGAAAAACAATCAACAAGCCACTTGAGCATGCAATGCCAATCGAAATAAATGTTAAAAACCCATTTGAAAATATTTACCAAATCTTTGAAAAGCCGACATTTTGAGCTATCAACATTCATCGGACAATCAATCATTTCAACATAAATCAATTCGCATCCATTCATCATTCGGGACGACCTTATGAAGCCGTATTCGGCTTTTCCGTTCGACGGCCAAATCCTATGGTTAAGGTACAGCTCATTTCAGCATTAGTCAGTCACTCGACATGCTACTGTGCGCCTATACTGCGTCCCGAATCAATACAGTCTCTCTAAAATATGAAAGTCCTGGGAATTTCTTTTGGTTCCATTTCCACCAATAAATGTGCAAAAGAAACGGAGCTTAAAGTCGACACGGTGTCATGAGAAGGTGTCGTCGTCGTAGTCGTGGAAGCTCTCGCAGAATGTCGTTGGTTTTAGGTCCCGGCATCGTATAATACATAAATCAAGCTTCCATTAGGAAGGTGTCAATCCTTTTCAGGTTCAATGGCACCAACCGAAAGAATTCGGTAAAATAAATCACGAGTTTTATTTATCATGACACGGCGACACCATTTCCATGTCCGTTTAAATTAAGTTTCACAAGTGAAGCTCTCGCTGATGGTGCTGAATTGAAATTGGAAGTTTAAGGTCGCGTGATGAAAACAGTTTTAAGATTTTTGGTAGTATAGTGGCAAGTATGTATTTCAATTTCTCGCATGATGCAGAAAAGGGAATTTTAGATTTCATTTGACGATTGAAGGAAAATATATAATCGCGACTAAGTTGGTTCGATATTTTTTATAAAAACATTTACCAAATTAGAAACCAACTAATCGAACAATCCGACTAATTTCGAATGGTTAAATTCGGTCCAACCATTCAATTCAAAATTTCCTGACAATTCCCATCAACATAATATTTCCATTTGCATTTCACAAATTCATAATCGTACCCCTGCCACAGCATTTTCAATTCTTCGTTAGAATCATAGAAGTCCCAAATTTGCCAAACACCACTACTAAAGTATAGCGGAAAGCCATCATTTCCGGTTCGTCGTTTCCGAGGCACTTGTTCAATCAAAATCTAATACAAACGTCCGACGAATCGGAAAATGGAAAAGGCTCGCGAAAGCCTTCGTCGTTTTAGCATTTCTCCAAGCATGTGTTGTGTGTGTATATGCGTATTCTCTGTTTAGTGCCATCAGAGGATGTGAATTTGCGAATACCGGATTTGTCAGAGTCCCAGCGGTATTGAAGCTCCAACGAAATTGTATAGATGGAGGAGTTGAGTATTTTCGGACCTAATGACATTTTCACGAAAATTATGCAACGAACCGTTGCAAACATTTTCGCATGACGTCTATTGCATAAATCGTCGTCGCGCAATACGTCAAGCAGAAATTCCATATGCCCATGTTTATGCAAATCGCAGCTTTCAATATAAAGGACGCAGACGAGACGACACGAAATAATATAGTCACGCATTTCTATGCGGTCTGGCGATTGACTATGGTGGTTGTGTGTCCAAGCTATAAATTCGTAGATACCGTGAAATAAGGACTTAATTTTGGAGATTAGTATGCATAGGCATTTGCATTTCTTTGAGTATATATAGTCTCTCTCTGGCTATGCAATTGGATAGTCGCGAGTATCTATATTAATTTTAATTAAAATTTTCTTTATTGAAATTGAGAATATATTTAGAAACGTATTGTTTGATAACTTTGACAAAATTACTTAGTATATCCGCCAGGAAATACCAAAAATTATACTATTTCCACAAACCACCCCTAAATTATCCGAAGCTAGCACAAGTAAGCAGTTGTCACAATAAGGTGACTACAGCCGAATTTAATATGTCACGTTGACACTAAACTTGTCCGTGTCAGTCGTATATCAATTAAGAACCTTAATTGAGAAGTACTTTTAATTAGAGTCAGTAAAACTTAGTGTCTTCCGGTTCCGGTGTACAACAGGATCTTGTAAATATGTTGAATAGGTACCCTTGTTTTAAATGCGTTATTATAAGAGTTACTGTTACTTACACATTCGTAAGATTTGTTTATGGTCTGTCATCACGCGTCTGAAATGAAGTATTTTCGGTAGTTTTGAAAATGTAACACGTACACCATTAATGTGTGGCAGTATTAATCAAGGGTTTATCGCGTAATATGGCGTTAGGATAAATTCGATTATTGCGTTATTTAATGTGCAATTAGAATTTAATCAAATTTCTTCAAAATTTGATATTTGGTTTTGTAATTTGTGCACATAAATGTAAATTTTTGAATTTCTTCGGTATTTTCCAAATATCTTTAATTTGATTAACTTCAAATTATTGATTTTTGTAAAATCCCGCCTAAATTCAAAAATTGATATTTGTGTGTAAACGCACCCAACACATCAACTGCTTGTCAAGTCAGCCATAATGGAAAATGGCAGGGGGTGTCAATTTTTTTTTCCGGAATGAAAACTGTCAAAAGAGTGACAGTTAGTTCTTGGCGGGCGATTTTTGGAGTGGTGTGGAGAAAATTTGATAGTGCGAAATTTTTTAGATAATGTGGAAAAAGATTAACCTGTGCTTGCCGGAGGAACGCAGAGTACTTGGATGGGACGGGACGAATTGGACTTGCAAAGAAAAAAAAAGGTAAGGTTTTTTTTTGGTTTGGGCTTAATTTTTAGGGGTTAGAAATTGAAATATGTAGATATATGTGTGTATTGTTTTTTTGGTTGGTCCATAAATATTGTTTTTCGTTTCTTTCATATATTCAGTACGTGACCGCCTTTCAATTTCAATTTCAATTTGTGCAAACCAAAATGATTGGCTAAATGAAGGTTATGTTCCCTGAGCCCATTCCAGGGTGGATGATGGATGGACGGAGATGCGTGCACCGTCCATAACCTCAAATTTAATGGGTGGCGTTGCCTATATTGGATTTGCAAATGGATGTGACTATGAGCCGGTGGTGAATTTATTGGCCGGGACCAAAAATCTAGGTCCGTAAGAGCCTATATATTAAAACGGCATCTGAATGGCCGCATTTCCCTTTCTTTTGAAATTTTCTTTTTGCTTCAAGCTGGTGGTAGCGACAGCGGGATGGGGAGGCATTCCTCATCATTAGTTATTCCCGCGGCTCCCTTTTCTTTATTTCGGTCGCTACGGTAGTTTTCCCGTGGTGGACAAATTGCGAGGGGAAGCAATTGGTCGACCGAGGTGGGTGCCAGCTGGCCGAAGTTGGTCATCGTATGGCAGGCCGCTGGGCCTTCGTAACAAAAAAAAAAACGCCCACGTACCCGAGGGCGCGTACGTTGTCAGCCGTGGTACGGACAGCACCCCAGTAGGCAATAAGGGACCTCGGTGCACCCATATTAGGAAGGTGAGTTACGGAACCGGGTCTTTGTACACCACGGGAAGACATTACCGATCCCGTCGGTTGATGATTGTTGACAGCTACTTTGAAGCGTGAGGAAAGCCTCGCCCTTCTGCTCTAGCCGTCACCAGCCTTTCAATTAATTCCCATTTGTAATCCGTCTGTTTGTAGTCTTCCTATAGGCATGCGACATCCCTCTTTTTGATGTAGAGGACAAAGAGGCATCGGGCAGCGCAAACCCCGCCCAACACCTAAGTCTTACCTAAACAAATTGGTAATAGGCATAGTAAAGTTTTAATACACATCTATTGACAAGTCCTTGTCATCATATTGAATTTGATGAATTTGTATTAAAACCACTTCACATGCTTATCTATATTTCGTGGTTATATCTATCTATATGTGCACAGATTAATTTTCAGTGTTAGAGAGATAATCTAAACCCTGTCTATTCAATAAATCCCCTATTAACTCTAATTACTTTCACATTAACAGACCTGTCTTTCTCTTTTATTATTCAGTTTTCACGCCTATTAGCCTTCCTTCCACACATAATAACATACAAACACTTGCGTCCTCGCACAAATGAATAAATTAATTGAAATTTCAAATAAATAATCCACGAAAACCGCAACTATTCCAAAATTATAGTATATATACTTATTATTATTTAAATGAGATTAATAAAAATGATAAATTTGTACAGTTCAGGCCGTTTTTCATTTTGATTGGTCGTGCTCACATACCCCATACATCCTTTTTTGGCATACATTTTAAATTTTATCGAAATTACAATTTTTCGATCAAATTTAATGTGGTGGTGGCGAATTATTTTTTGCAGATAAAAAACAGTAAAAACAATCTGCTGTGAGAATATTTATGGACTCACAAATTAACATTGGGCGACATAGTTGAAATAATGATAGGATTTTAATAGGAAAATATATATTCTGTATTTGCATTTCCATGTTGTTATGCCGGCGAATATATCAGATTATCGTTCGGTTCAATTATCGGAAATAAAATGTAGTTTTAATTGGATAATGGAAAGGACAAACTGCAAATAAGATTTTTTTGTTAGTTTGAAAATGATCGAAAATTTATTGAAGTGTTGACGATAAATATATATGATTTCGATTATGCGAAAAGGCATGACTAAGCTAGGAGATTTGGTTATTTAGTGAAAATAATAAGAATTATGCATAAATCTGTTCAATTCATCCCCTGGCAACATTTAATCTAAATAATTTTATGAATGCAACATCGCTATCCGTATTAACCGCACGATTATCTTAATCCCAATTATCCTTTCATAAAAACATGACAATGAAAATCCGAAAAAAAATACATCTTCTTACCTCTTACATTGTCCTAACTTTTTAATACGTTTCATAGGTACATACCAGAAAAGTTTTATCTACGTATTTATTTTGGGTGCCAACAAATTTGGTGGATCCTTTTCGGGCCTTTCGGCTATCACAAATACTGTGCGAAAAAGTTTGCCTAACTCATTCGTGTTTGCTTACCCGGCAGCCCATACAACCAAAAAGTTCCAGTCAGGTGCCATACAGGTTGAATTAACATGAGTTGGGAACGTGACCAAAAAGACCTTTCTATCAACTGTCAAATTAAATAATTTCGCAAACATGCAAGATCGGAAAATGAGTTTTCGGAAGAAAAAGAAAAATTACATACAGATGTATGGGGTCACGAGATGGGTGGATAGGTAATATTGATGACGGTCGTCACATCATCCTTTGTAACTCGATTATTTTATTTTCGGTTTTTTTTCGGGTGAATTACGGAATGGCCATTAGTTGAGGAGAAATTATGCGTTTATTATTATGTAAAAATTGATTACTCACTTTTGCTTTAAATGTTAATCAAATTGAATAACGAGAATAACGAGCACTTTTGACACCACATTCGACTCAAAGACTTGGGCGAGGGAGGACTGGACTTGAACTGACAAGTTCAGAACACTCCACCCCGGTACAATCATATTTTACACGGACGACTCAAAGGTTCTGGCACAGGAATTAGGGGCCCAGGTTTTTGTCTTTCTATTCCAATGGGATGCCGACCGACCGTGTTTCAATCAGAAGTACACGCAATCGAGCTGTGCGCAAGAAAATGCATTGAAAAGGGCTACATAAACAAGAAAATAGCAATATTTACTGACAGCCAAGCGCCAATGAAAACGCTGACGAGCTTTACTGTCACATCGAAACTCGTGTGAGGTTGTCAGGAAATAATCCTCCAACAGGTGGGCTCCTGTAACAGTCTTACCCTTTTCTGGGTACCTGGGCATTTGGGTCTCGAAGGCAATGAGCAGGCCGACGAGCTTGCAAGGAGAGCATCCGTCACTCCCTCATTGGCCCAGAACCCTACCCACTTAACCGAGCCATCGAAGCAGTCGCGACTCATGAAACCTTGAAAATCTTCAAACTTTTCTGCGATGTATCTACGCAAGATGGAGAAACGTGTGTCGTGTGTCCAGCCGTTCGCTTCTTTAAATACCTCGCATATCTCGTACTTGTGCATCACTCCAAACATGCTCCAATTGATTCATACACTTCATGAGCGATATTGGCGCTAGTTTTTAATGGATTGTATTGACTGTATGCTATGTAGAAGTGAAGAGTTTGTGCATTGAAGCAATTGTGCACATAAGAAATTGGTTTGCGTACACGGTACACCCCAATATTCTGTAAAGGAAGGGAATAGTTTGCAGGCTCGTTCTAAGTGTAAGATACATAAGAGATGTGCGCATTCACTTGTTTGCTCATTCTAGTAATATTCAAATTGTATGAAAGATGGCAGTAGAAGAGTTTTTAGGATGTATAGGATATATTTTGTGGGAAGAGATTTTACCGCGTAAAATTTTTTGTGCATCCGATTTGAATTGCATTTTTCCCTGCAGACTGCGGTCAGTTTTATTTTTAGTGCCAACGGTTTTTATTGTAGGTACTCTGGGTTGTTGTGATTTAACAGTGAAAAGTGAACCAGGTCGTTATTTCTAACAGTTTGAATGCCTTAAGTGCAGAAAATTAGGGTTAATTTTGGATCGATTTTGATATAATTTGAATAAATTTTACTAAATTGCAGATCTTTAGGGGCAGTTAGAATTGAATTGAATTGAAATCGAGCTAAAATTAACCCCAGCTTCCTGCACTTAAGGCATTAAAACTGTTAGAAATAACGAAGCTAGAATAAAAGAATGTAAGCAAGAAATGATCGCTAGACTATGCGCCAATTTTTAGAAGAATCGTACGAGCACCTCACCTAGGCAGAAGTTGGAGAAAATTAAGATAGAAAAATCGATTGTTTTTGGGTCAATTCACAAAAAATTGATTTTGAAGTTCTGTAAAAAATAAAGCTCTTATCCGATTTTAGTGCGGTTAGTTTTATTTTTTAGGTAAATTAGTTGGCTATAATAATCATCTTATTTTGCTATTCTAGCTAGTGTAGCTTTTGAGATATTAAGGTTTAAGTCGTACAAGAAAATGATTTTTTGAAAAATTTTTAAAGCCTGTGGCCGCTAAAGGATTAAGAACTGGGGGTGTGTTCAGTAAAACTTTTTGTGGAAATCACATGAGGAATCACAATCCGGTGCGTTTATCCGGCAGTTTCCGGACACCCTGTATAATGTTGCAAGCACTACTACTTATATATTTCCTTTCCGCACATGTACGGAAATTTTGGACCACGGTGAGATTCGATCTTCGGACCTCTAGATTACTAGCATCGTAGAGTACGACTCAACCAAGTGATCCACAGAGCGGGTAAAAAAACACAAAAATTAAATAATAGAAAAAATATGAAACTATTTACTACATTGCAACATTGCAGAATTTGTTGCGAATAATACCGAAAAAATAAAAAAAAAATTATTGAAAATGTTTCGTTAAAACCAAAGGCTATTTTAAATGTGGAGAATATGCCATCGGGGCACAGATAATAACCACCACCATCGTCCTAAAACAAAAAAGTAAATTTAATGCGCACGCAGATAACGTGAAACCAAAGAAAGAATAAAAGAAACGATAAAAACAAACAGAAATAGTTCAAGCCAATACTGTAACATTCGCCAATGCTGAGCTAAGATTTTTTTTTTGATTACATTTTGACAAAAAAAAACAATATTTAAAAAGCATGCCCACTTTGTGTAGAAAAACTGTTTATTAAAATGAGAGCCTCAGGGGAGGCGCCTTCATTATGTATTGCTTATAGCCAATACAGACTACGAACACATCCTGGTGTAGATTAAAATTAATCCAGTCAAAACCGTGGATACTAGATCGAATCATATGTCACTAAATTCAAAATGCATCGTAGAATGTACTTGCATTATTCAAATTGCAGTACAATATGGTACAACTGTCAACTAAATCTAGGATTTAGTAAATCTTGTCAATAGTCTGAATCGCCCCTTACAATGGCCTAGGCTACTAAAGTCAAAATCACTGCTTCCATTGCCATTCATAATTTTTCTCGGCAATTTTATGTAGTTTTTTTTTCAATTCCCTGGTCATTTGACTTTTTACGATGAAATAAAAACATAAAATGGCCGAGAAAAATTATGGAACTGTTTTCGGATTGTAGCTTATGGAAGTCCCCAGCATTCCCCACATATTCTACGACAGTAAGAATACATTTTCATTGAAAAAATCGCAGCGGACAAAAAATTCACTGTCGAGGACAATACTAGGCTTTAACCGGGAAGTTGAACGCGATCGTTTTTTTAGTCAGGGCTAACCGCGATAGGAAAAAACACATCTGTTGGCAAAATACTTATGCAGTATCTGAATTTCGCCCCTCTTTCCTTTTGTCTATATCATGGGAGAAAACAGGAAAAATATTATGAATATTTATTGCCGTGGATATGTACTTTAATTTTGTTAATAGAAATTTACTGTTATTCGCTCTAGTCAAACAAAACCAGTGTCGAGGCTCGAGAGCACGAGATTTCAAAATACATATGCTTACAGAGGACTTACGAAATAAAAATAAGAAATTATAAAAATTTCTGAATTTTAGAACCCACATGACATTCCAATAATACTCCTGAATTTGCTTTAAACATGTAAAATATGTTCACTATAGCACAATACAACAATTCTGCAAATTTTGCAATTTGTCATAGCATAACTAAGAAGTAATCGTGCAGTCTACACTATCACACAAAAGCTCCGATTTCTTCGCTCTCTCTCTTCTCGCTGTCGGTGTTCTTCAATTCCTTTGAATTTTGATATGCAAATTTTATGCATCTTCTACAACACAAACGACAATCAAAGGAAATCGTATCCAAATTAAACTATACAAACATATGTAGACAACAAAAAGTATTAACTTATTTTCGTCTTCTTCTCGCACAATAATCATTTAGCGAGCACAATAGAGTTGCACTCAACTCCAATTCAATAATACAACAATAGTCAACGGCAGCCTCTCCAGTGGCTCTCTAACAATCAACAACAAAGGGCTCAGTTGAAAAGAAGAAACTTTTCTTTACATTTTCCTATTTGATTTCTTTACTCTGATTTTTTTTCCTTGAGAACTTAGAGAAACCCTTCTTCGAATGTAAAATGAAGCAAACCAGTGCAAGACGAAGGTGAGAGTTGTAGATGGTTAAGATGAGAGTAGGAGAAGGGAGGCGGGAGATCAGGCAGTAAGTGCCTTCGTACACAAGAGGCTTGTACAAGGCAGCTTACCAGAAAAGGCGAAATCTTTCCACGGAAATATCCTTGAGGAGTTGCTTCAACAATTTGTTTATTTTATTCGAATTTCTTTTTTTTCTATTTTAGTCTGTTTTTTTTTTCACTTTCCAAGGAGTAAGTCGTTTGGAGTCTTATACAATAAAAAATTTATCATTCAGTGACTTTCTAATGGTGCACAATTTGCCCGTACACAAGAGGGGCCGCGATTCTTTGTGCCAATGGAATCGGGAGAGAGAACGATGGAAAAAGTCAGAGTATAGTGACTATGTTGAATTGAGAAGGAAAATAGTATGTATGAAGTAAGTATGAACATACCAATATTACATATTTTGTATGGATGGGAGAAAGTGTTGATTTTTCACAATATCCATACATGTAAAATTAAACAATTATTTTTGAGTTGGTATGGTAGGTAATATTGGAAATATATTACCAACAACTAATACGGTATTGAAATATCTAACTTGTTTGGAGTAGTTTAAAGTTGGCTCTGAGCCGCAGGATCAATTTTCACACCTATGTCTGTCACAATTAAATCCCACAGTTATATAATTTATTACAAATTTGATAGAATTCAACCCAGTAAGTCCGCGATGGGATTGAATGGGCAAGCTTCTATTTCCCCAAAGAACGGATCGGAAGCGATGTAAAATTTCAGCCAGATTTACTTTCTAACCCTGTCATTCTATAAGAATCTTTAAAAGGTCAACGAGCGTAATTATCAATCTCATATATCACCGACCCAAAGTATTCTTATCTTCCACCGTAACTTTGCATTACAACCTGACCCCGAGATCCACATTTTAGAATTAGGTAATAAGACCCCGGTTCGCTCTTAATCGCACCCATATGATATGCAAATGAAATTATCGATTGCACCAGCTAATCCTCCACCACAGAGTGTCCTTGGTGCCATACTTACGATTGTCAAATGTGCGAGAATCCCATTGCAGTCCAAACCGAAGGAGCGAGAGCCAATCGAAAATTGGATAAACACATGCAAGTGGGTCAATCTGCAGAGCCAATCTACACACTTGGCTGTGCATGTTCACATGCATATCCCGAGCGCTTTGGTTCGTAGATTTCAACACGACCCGCACTCGACGAGTATTCATGCATCAGTACAGAGAGTTTCATACACCATACAGATACACCTTATATCCTTCGTTCGTCGCGCTCGAGCATATACAACTACGATTCTCGAAGAAGGCTTTGTGAACGTCGTGTGTCGTGCTAGACGCTCGCTCTACAGTCCATAAAACTTAATTGCACTCCTCTTTTATGCTGTCAAGTTGAGATATGCCCACAAAGCCAAGCCCTGCGGCCCGAAAAGAAGAAATCTTTCTTGTCCCCAGGACAGAGATAATGGGATACAGGAAGCGATATGGTGATGAAAATTTCTTGTTCATGTTCCGAAAATGGGTTAACAAAGATCTACGGCTTCTTTTTGGAACACATTTTTTTTTTGCCTACAGTCTAAGCAATCTTGCTGAAAAGGATGCTGTGGGTATGCAATGGAACAGCCTGAGCTTTTATCGTTCCTTCATGACGCATCTTGTCCATTTCAAATTTTGTTTGCAAATACTGAAACGTAGTGTAGCGAAACGGGCAAATTATTTGGTCACTTCAAACTGACCGTCCATTGTCTTATTTTGGAAAAATTAAGAACAGTGGCAAACACACGAATCTGAAAATTGTTTTCGGGTGTCACTTAAAATATCGGAGTGTACCAAAATATGCTGAATAGGGGAATTGGGTTTGGGTCCTGGGTTTTTACAAGTTTTCATTTGAAAAAAAAAATCAAGGTACATGCAGATTAGGGTGTTTTCAATGTGTCAATTTGTATGGGAATTGAAATGATTTGGGGCCGTTTTCATACGAAAACATGAAAGTTGGCCCAAACCACATGTTTTCGTGCACTCTGAATATAATATTAGGAAGCAGGAAATATTTTTAATCATTGCACTAAATTGTAACTTTTAGACGTAGAAACCCTTTTTTAAATCGCATCTTTCGCTGAACTTTTAAGCCTTTACAGATAGAGACCTGAAATTTTCAGCGTATATGGACCGGTGCGGTGCTCTACAAGTTGGCAAATTTTCAAAATTTTCCGCTCATGAATTCCCGAGTTGTAAACAATTTTCCATTAAAAAAACAGAAAAGTGTAATTTGGACGGCTATAACTTTCGAGCGCTAATAGGTAGGACTGGGTAGGCCCTAGAGCTTTGAGCTGAAAAGAGAGCCGTAAATTTCAGAAAGTTGTTCCCGATCTATTGAATATCTAAAACTGCGAAACATAAAAAATCGATTATCTCGCTTAAATAGGTAACTGGTACACGAAAAGTAAATTCGAAACGAAAGTTTTTACATTTCAAGTTACCATTTTTTCGGCGCATTCTGTAATGGCAATTACATTCATGCTCTCCATACTACGGTAGATACAAACACGAAAGATATCCTTTCCGTTACGAAATCCTAAGTAAATTCCTTAAAGTTTACATGTGCTGGCACTGATCCAAATACACATACTCGTATGGCGGAAACGTAAAGCGTTCTCACATTTTTTATCGACAATCCCATGCCCCTAGTATCATCCCGATAATGAGGCAAAGGACATTTTTTTTCCGATGAATTTGGAAAAGTTGAACACTTCTCGGAGATATTTGCGCTTGTATGCATATGTAAGGACATGTAAATTTATATTCCTGATGGGTGCATATTCGAAAAATCCTTAATCGAAAATTGGCAAGCGGATTACCTTTTCGATAATTTCGAAGGTGCATATTGAAATCGATTTGGCTTCAATGATTTTTGGCATGTACATGCATACTTGGAGATGAAAAAATGTAGGGCAGATTTTTTTTACATCTAGAGTATCTACCTATAAGTATATATATGTATGTACCTAATGAGGTAATACATTTTTTAATTTGTTTTCGTATATGAAATTTATGATAAATGTTGAGAATAGCTCATCTCGTAAGACACTTTCATGCTCCAATTTTATAAGTGGGCCGCGTTGTCGTTGTGGGTTTTCCTATAGACTGTGCGAATTACGATTTGTTTGCAAAATATTTAATATTAGGTAATCCACATTTCAGTAGAAAGTTGTGCAATTGTTGAAATTGCCTGGTCAGAAAAGCTACCCTACAGCCGAATCCCAAAATGTATCGGAAGGCTTCCAAAAATGATTAAGCTTCTGATATAATATTATCCAAAATTACTGCAAGAACAAAACATTGACAATCTCAAAACCCTACGCAATTCTAAGGACTCTCTTTTTGAATATGTAAATTAAAGATAAAATCGACTGCCTACTCATCCCTTGCCTTTTAGATTTTTATAGTTTGTTGTTCAATTACAAAAACAAAAACTCTTACGCACCACACAACATCTGTTCCACTTTCATTAAGGATTCTGTCGTAAAGCCATCTATAGAACGCACTTAAAGTTGCATGAATTTTGCAAATGCGGTTCTCCGCACTAATTCATAAAACATTAGATCCAAAAACAAGCTGGCAATTAAGTTAATTAGCATGTGTAAGCAAAATTTTCAATTAAGCTTAATATATTCAGAATTCGGGTCGGTTTTATAATGTATTCCGTATCCATGTGTACGAGTATTGGCACCATAACGACGAGACGCAGATGTGCGTTGCAAAAGTAATAGACATTTGGAATATGCCATCATAAAAGCTACATATCTGGTTGTACTATTATACCTTAGGTTTTATTAAATAGCGCGATGTTACCTGGCATTTGAATATCACCCCCATCAGTGCTGTATCCTTTTTGGGTATAATGCTGAATTGCTTTGGTGCTTATGAGAGTAGTTCTATTGAAGACAACGATTGCGTAGATATTATTATGGTTATGCGGGCTCTAATTGAAAATTAGAGCTCCAAACCTATGTCATTTCGAATGTGATGTGTGCTATCATGATTGTAAAGTACGTTCATTTTCGGGACGAACGTAAGGATACCTAGATAAGTCTTTGTTGATATTATCGATATGGTCGTCTGCTTCAACAGAGGAGATCCTTCGAGTACATACACAACACAATCCCGATGGAATACATTATACAGAAAATAAATTTTCACTTAAAATTCGCCATGGAACTATTCAAGTTGTGTAATAAAAATATTTCTCCCAGTCCGACTATGTATGCGTCCAACTGAATTCATTGTCCAATATAATATCTTACGGCCACAGCGAAACCATGATTTGTTAGTTTGCGACAAACATACATTTCGCATAGCATTCTGCTTCTAAACTTTTCTTATTTACGCTAAGAGCGAAACTTATATGTACCAACAGCAGCAGCAGTAGTAAAAATGCCGACAGCAAAAGTAACTGAAAAATTCAGCAAACACTTTTGCTGGAAACGAGGCTAAGGTGCTTAAAAGTAATTTTAAAATGCTGAAACGGATACCAGGAGGTTTTTTTCGGAGTTTTTCGCTTTTTTATATAGTTTATGCAGTGAAAAGAAGAGTTGCCATTGTGGAATAGATTAGGTCCTATTTTTAACAACAACAATCTTCCCCAGCCATTTTACGTGAAAATTTATTATTTGCCAAAATAAAGTATTGGTTACTTAATCGATGATAGACATAGGCCGGGTTTCTAATAGCTCTTATTCAGTACCTGTTGGCTGGTTAGTCTTATAGCATAGACACACACAATATTCAGAAAGCTTCTCCATTGTATTGAATGGAATTTTTGTTTATTTTGCATAAGTACCTACGCCATATTTTGCTTGGTTATGCCATCATACTAGATTGACAAAATAATTGCGCACTTTCATCCAACAGCGTAAATAAGCAAAAGATAAACTATGCAAAATTAACAAAAATTCAATTCAATATAATAGAAAAGCTTCCTGAAAATTGTGTGTGTCTTCTATATGTGATAAGACTAACCATTCTATAAGAGTTTTGTGAGAATGGCCCATTATGTTCTAATGTTCACCCGAGCGAAGGTTTCGTATAGCTTCTTCAGCAGAAGATTCTAAAGAAATGGTGTGCTAGGCCTACGATCGGATGAAGTTAATAGGCGACGGTAACTCCACACGTTATTAGTAGAGCCGATTATGCAAAAAGGGTTAGAACCTCCTGTGAAATGAGCTGAACTTAGCTGTAGCTAAATTCTAAAATACCGCAGGTTATGGCACATTTGTAAACCTTTTATTCCTTGCTTCTTAGTTCCACAGTAAAGAAAAACAACTACATTGACGACAACACCGCTTCGCTAGCATCATCTCTTCTATGGCCGCTTGACCAACGCGCTGGTACAGTTGCAAGTTTCTTTTCATCGCATCGCATAGTAGCATTTCAAATGCATTTATTTGCAAAGCTATTGCATTTTTCTCTCTCTCTTGTGGAATGTATGTAACGAGATCCCTGAAGGGCTTTTTACCCTTCTACTTTTCTGTCTGAACTCAATTTCGAAGGGACACTGAAAAATTCTTCGGTAGGTACTTCTTGGTTCTTGATCCTGCTGCGGCCACAGCTCGGTCGGTTTTACGCTGAATGCATTTGAACAGACACAACAAAACACTGTATAGTAGATGCAGTGCTTCCTCGTGAAGCATGGAGGACCACTATATGTATGTAGCAAGAAGAAATTGCAACTGTGTCTAGCACAGGAAGGGAAAAAATTCAAAAATGAAATTTTTCATCTGATATGCATTCAACGGTTGGCATTTGTTAATTCACCTGGCTAATTATTTAAGCTGGCTGGTCATTAGGCAAATAAGTGGTCTATTAGTAATAATGAAGCGACTGGAATAGATAATGAATAATATATTAATGGGAATTTTTGTATGAATGTATTTAGAATAGAAAATGCCTTCTCTGCATTTGGGCTCTTGGTAAATATCTGTAGAGAGCTTTTCACCTGGACCAACCATACATTTACCATCAAATTACCAACAACTGAAACTAAAGCAACACATGTCATACATTGCCCACAATAATAATAATTTATACGCTTCAAGGATACGCATTAATCATAATTACATAAATATGTCACGTTTAGCATGGAAGTGACTCTAAGTGGCAATCTAAGCTATTCATTAAATATGAGGCGACGACGAGTGATTAATGTCAAATGGAACGGCCATAGTCAACACTATATGTCACTATAGATGTGAAACATCAACGAGCCAATCCTCAAGTCCTTGTTATAGCGATTTCTCGGTACAACATGATTTTATGAATAGTTTATGACGTTCAGCATAAATACTCGTTTACGTCTGGAGAGTAGCTCTTAAGGTCGATTAGCCATTAAAGTTTTGGTCGGGATATATGTATGTGTTGAGCATATGTTAGAGCTAGACATCATAAAAGTTTTCAGGATATTATCGACAAACATTAGAATTCATATTATGCACGAATATATATGTACATAAAAGTCAACGTCAGCCGTAATAAAGTATTGGGGGTGAAATATGTATATTCTGTAAGTTGTGTATACATAGAGACTGCAAAACATATTGTCACTTTAGCCTTTCAAATAGAAAAATATAACTGTAAAAATATGCGAATAAAATTTTTAAACATATTTCCTTTGTTTCCAAATTGATTTTAATTTTTAGGACACCCGTTAACTTACTCATAATAATAATTGTCAACTTCTGGTGATAGATTAAATATCTGCGAACGACTTTTGTATTAATGCCCGCATGAATGCTCCTTGAAAATCTGTATTCCTTAAAAACAATGACCTGTGATTATTTTGCACCCCTGGCGCAAAGTATTCCGCGAAGAAAAGCAGTGCTGTTGTGTTGTGTTCCGCGTCTTGAAAATGATTGGGTCATGTTGTAAGGAAATATTTGACCGCTGATATCATTATGATTCGGGATATAGTTCAGCAGTAGATCGGGCAACCCTTTTGTTACAGTAACATTGCATTGTTGTATCAGCGATCTTTTCCAAGGCGACCAACCATCGCATCCCGCAGGACATGTCTATCCGCGATGGAAATTGTCCTGAAGAACATCCAAAGTGTCTCGCAAGTCTCGCATTTTAAGGAAAATTGACTCCGTTTTGTGCAGTTTTGTCTTTTTTTTACCTTGGGTCGCATCTTCGATCTTTGAACATCTGTAACTTTTGAACGCAGACAGCTGGAACTCTGAAATATAATAAAATATGCGCCACAATATGCTCTACATCGACCTCCTGCTCTTCTCAATTTATTTTTTGAAAACCGATCCCGTTTGCGTTAGCTCCTTGCGATTAGTTTTTCTTCTTCCGCATGGCACATCGTCCACCCTTTAAATTTTTTTTACCTTGGGTCGCATCTTTACGCCAGTAAAACTTTACAAAAAAAAGGCCTAACCTCTGAATAAATGGACTACTACCGTTCTTTCGCTTATCTGTTTTAGAGTATTACTGGCTATATAAATCCAGATTTGCAACCCTGGGGACCCTGTGATAATTTTTTGGCGAGCAAAAAAGGGCCATTTTTTGCTCCTTTTTTACATTTTCAACAATATTTTTTAAAATAAAAGTCTTGGATAAAAACTGTGTGTGGCATTTTGAAAGTAGATAAAATTTCCAATCCAATGATATCCTAGCCAATTTTATAGGTCAAATATTCACGGAATTACAGGTTTTTAAAAATTGTGAATTTCATGTAAATGTCGTTTCGGCAAACAACATAAGCTTGGAATTCGCCTTTTTTGGTGAAAAATACCCTATTTTTGAAAACCTGTATCTCCATCAATATTTGACCTCAAAAGTGGTTAGGATATTGGATTGGAAATTTTGTCTACTTTCAAAATGCCGATCATCGTTTTTTTTTTCAAAATAATTTTTTTTTAAATATTGTTGGAAATGTATGAAAAGAGCAAAAAAAATGCTCTTTTTCGCTCGCCAAAAAATTAGCACAGGGTCCCCAGGGTTGCAAATCTGAATTTATATAGCCAGTAATACTCTACACCCAGAGAAAAACATCCCATAACCTGTTAATGGGACTCCTATTAACTTTTCGCCTCGGCTATTTTAAACAAGTTAATAGTTTTATCCTATTAGTTTAATGAGATTAAAAACCATTGAATTTCTAATAGGACGTAAATTTTAGACTAATGGGATTATCTAATAAGATTGATTCAGATTTACATTGTTAGTTGCCAATATTTTAGAACGTATGCTTATGCATTATGATTAGAGGTACGGATAATTCGCAAAATAATAAAATTTCTCATAAAAAATTTCTGAATATTGGAAATTTTGCAAAAATAATGCAAAAATCAATCTGAGATGGAATTTATTTTCTCTTATCAGTCTTAACTAATTTTTTGAAAAAAAAAAATTAACTTTTTCGTGGAAAAAGTACAAACCGGCGGATTTCGCATTTATTTTTTAAAACAGCAATGTTCGCTGAAATTCGCAACTATTTCGTCAATTTGAAATAGATCCGAATTCGGGACTTAATTATGATTTTCATATTCATACTCCCGTGTATTTATATACAATTTTATATGTGATGGGAAGAAATATGTCCTGTTATTGAGGTAACGGTATTTTCAAAGGGACATCCTATAAAATTTATAGTAAATAACTATTGTCCCAATAAGAAAAAATTATTGTTTTAATAGGATGCCCCATTATTAATATAGGATAAACTATAATTTCAATGGGAAAATCATATTAATTTAATGGGATGTCCTTTTATTGAGGCAATAGGATAACATGATTGCATTAATAGGATATCGTATAACATTAATAGTAAAATATCACATTGATTTAATAGTTCGATCTAATTATTTTAATGATGTTCCATCCCATTGAATTAATGGTATCCTATTAACCCAATAATGGGATTTTCCCATTGACTAAATCTAATGGGATAAAATGGCCAATTCCTATTGGTTTAATGGGATTTTTTTTCTCAGTGTAAAGCAGATAAGCGAAAGAACGGTAGTATTCCATTTATTCCAAGGTTAATGTCGATTTTGACTGGCCTACTTTGAACAGCTGTAATTTAAAGTACGCAGCTACGACTCTAAAACTTATCAAAATGTGCGCCACAAGATGCTCAAGATGGGAGATCAGGAGATTTCCCTCTATCCAAATTCTGCTTGAAACTCGACCCCGTTTTTTCCCTTGGGTCCCATGAAAATAGAGGAGCAAGGACAAATTTACTAGGGCAGCTCACTATATTTCTTATACATAGGTAAAAAATTTTCCAATCAAATCCAGTAAAAAAAGTGCATGTCATAAAGTTCATTTTAAAATTGGATTGTGTCCATCGCCCACCAAAGTAAAAAAATATAACGAAAAAGCAGCAAAACAAATAGGTAGGTACAGGATACAAATAAAAAGATCAGTTTGTGTCAATTTTCACTATTTTCTATATGTATCAGGAGCATGTTATCTCTGCGTATACCTACCTACATTACGCTTCATTTTGTTCGTATACCTAACCGACTGCAAAAATTCGTTATATGGCTGAATTGAGAGATTGATTTGATTGAAATCGAATTAAATAAAAATCCGAATTGATTCCATTTCTATAGTTGTACGGAGTATATTCTTGACAATGAGTTGTGTTTTCTGTTCTTTTTAAATTTTCTTCCAATGCGTCGAACTTTAGTACATATTTTTTCTCCTAGTTGAAAAATATGAAAAGCATAATTAAAAAACTTCGCGAAATTTGTATGGTTCTTAACAATTTTTCGCGAACAGGATTTATTACTTATATGTAATAAGTTACCATAGTATAGTCTGCCACACTTGAATCGCTTTATTATACAAAAATCATATAATATTCATCGCACATATCTCCGTCGGGATTTAAAACGTCCGGGCCGCATTTTATCCTTCATATAGGAAATTGAAACGATTATTTTGTATGAGCCCGTTTCCTTGATCCATTCCCGAAAATTTATCGTGACACATCCTCGTATGCTCGCACATAAATCGTAAAACAAAATTTCTTCGGATACAGTACGTATACGTATGTACGTACACTGAGAAAAAAAATCCCATTAAACCAATAGGAATTGGCCATTTTATCCCATTAGATTTAGTCAATGGGAAAATCCCATTATTGGGTTAATAGGATACCATTAATACAATGGGATGGAACATCATTAAAATAATTAGATCGAACTATTAAACCAATGTGATATTATACTATTAATGTTATACGATATCCTATGAATGCAATCATGTTATCCTATTGCCTCAATAAAAGGACATCCCATTAAATTAATATGATTTTCCCATTGAAATTATAGTTTATCCTATAATATGGATAGTAGTCTGGCTGGTCTAGCGGTTAGTGCGCGCACCTTCGGTGCACAGGCTCATGAGTTCGAATCTCACCGTGTTCCATGGTGTTTTTCGAACTCACGAGCTTGTGACGGACTATGATCTCACTCAGATGTTAAACGAGTACCCATTTATGGGGATAAATAACACTGCTGAGCGTGATGCTGATCTCATTACCTCAACAAAAAGCAGATAAGATCTTGGAAATAGGATGTCACTAACACATCCTGCGGCCTTAGTCCAATGCTGGATTGTCGCGCCTGTTATTTTATTTATTATAATATGGATAATGGGGCACCCTACTAAAATAATATTTTTTTCTTATTGGGACAATAGTTATTTCCTATAAATTTTATAGGATGTCCCTTTGAAAATACCGTTACCTCAATAACAGGACAGGAGAGATGTTGATTATTCATTTCAGTGAAGAAATGGGTTTAAATAGGAAAAGGTTGAACGTTAGTAAAAACAAGTTGGAATCCAGTATTCAAAAATAGACCATTATTAAATAAATAAAATAAAAAAAATCACTACATGTGTGAATTGAACTAATAAACCAATTAAACAAAATCTTACGCATTTTAAAATAGTATACGCGGTCTTTTGAAATAAAATTTAGGTGACCAATATTTTTTTCCATCACTGTACATATAACATTGTATATAAATACACATCATCATCATCATCATCATCAGCGAAAATTGCTGTTTTAAAAAATAAATGCGAAATCCACTCATTTGTACTTTTTCCACGAAAAAGTTAATTTTTTTCAAAAAATCAGTTAAGACTGATAAGAGAAAATATTTTTCCATCTCAGATTGATTTTTGCATTTGAATTGAATTTTTGCAAAATTTCCAATATGTATTCAGAATTTTTTTATGCGAAATTTCATTTTTTTGCGAAACGCTATGCTTATGCATAGACGTTTTAAAATATTGGCAACTAACAATGTAAATCTGAATCAATCTTATTAGATAATCCCATTAGTCTAAAATGTACGTCCTATTAGAAATTCAATGGTTTATAATCTCATTAAACTAATAGGATAGAACTATTAACTTGTTTCAAATAGCCGAGGCGAAAAGTTAATAGGAGTCCCATTAACAGGTTATGGGATGTTTTTCTCTGGGTGTATGTATACCTCTGAGAAAATATTTCATTTGGCTAACTTTTTGCGTGATATGAAGGAATATTGCGTACGAATTCTCTGTAGGTCAATAAGTTAATAAGAAAAAGGAACTTGAAGGTATAGTTCGGGATTTGGTTGATTGTAATATAGCGGAGATGAGATGACGTTGATTGCGATGTTGAGTTGTTGATTCTCGTAGTTATCAAAGGAGAATCCCCAAAGCTAATTTTCCACAGTATAGGCACTTTGTACATAGTCGAAATTGGAAATATGATACTCCAGGAATTATGTTGGTATAGCCCGAAAAATATGATCGAGCATTTTTGTATAAAATATGAAGGATTTAAAATTTGGAGATGTTCTTGTCAATTTCTAGATCCTACCTATCAGTCTTCGCAAGTTACGGCGCGGCGCGGCGGCGCACAGTGCGTCGAATGTATGGAGAGGGTGGTCAAAAATCAATATCTTAAGAACGCGTTTACCGATTTTTATGAAATTTGGTGGATGTGTTTAGCATTTAGCTAGTAGGGTTCTCAACTCTGTATAAAATTCAAGATGAATAAATGATGGATTTTGGAGATATTGATAAAAATGTGAGGAAGATAAATGGTATAAATAGATAGGCTATAATATAAAAAATCGTAACTTGGTAACCGGATAACCAATTTTCTTGCAACTTGGCTATTATCTATAGCAAAAAATAGACATTAGTTGGCGAAAAAATTGTTATCCGGCAACAACTGAGTTCTGAGATATTTAAGAGAGAAATCTATGAATTTCACCCATTTTTGGGGGCTTTATCAAATGCTTAATATCTTTCAAGAACCCAAATCTAAACTTAATATTTTTTAACTCTGACATTGCTTAAGTGTCACTATTTAAAATATATAAATTTCAAAGAAACGGAGTTTTGCGATTTGGAGATATGGTGGTTCAAAAAATTAAATAATTCAGTGATATACATTCTCCGAAGTCGTGTTTCGAAAAAACATTTTTTTTTTGTTTTTATTACTTTTTTATTTTATAGAATAAAAATAATATTAGCAAAATACATGCTTATAATTTATTCTGACTCATCGTCGCTTTCGAAATCCAGCATACTTGCATCAAAATTGGCAATAGGAAATGTTTCAGTAGAATCTAATTGGTTTATATATAAATTGACTTCTGCGTCTATATGATGCTGTTTCTTCATTTTTGGAGTCCGCAGGGACGCTAGGAAAGGGTCCGATTTTAAGAAGAGCATTCGCATTAAATCCTTATTGGAACTGATTCTGGAAAACTTACAAGTGTGAGACAATCGATTCCTTCTAACTTCTTTATGCTGCGCCTCCAAGGCATCCTCAGATAAATTTCCAATTGGCCAAATGGAAGGAATCAATTACCTCAAGTCCGTGCACTAGAACCTTGTGCAAAGTATTGGGCATGTAGTACCACGGGTTTAATTCTAAATACAACCCTTTGGTGTGATTTAGATGGTCCCAATTTTTTTCTTTATCGATGCTTTGACCACTCGCCAGCACCCTTAAAAAATTAAATTAAATTATCGAAAAATTTGAATAAATTTGGCTGAATAAAAATACAAATTACAAATTAAAAAAACATTAAAAAAGCAAAAATAATTGTAGCTACTCTAAATCTTTCGATACGTACTTTTTAAATCCCACTTTGAAAGTTTTTTCGTATTTTTTAGATTTTTATTGATTTTTTCAATTAATAACAATTTATTATTACATTATTACAAATATTTTGTTCATGATATGGTTTAAACTGGACTTCAGAAATCAAAATCCATTAAAAACCATATGCATTATGTATTTATATTTTTTATGTATTTTTGAATTAATGGAATTTTTAATAATAAAAATTAATTAAAATTATTCATAGTATTTTTTTTTGTTCGTGCTTGAATTTTATTATCTCCTCTATCGTAAAAGTTTGTAAAAGCTTAATATTATTTTAAAACTATCACTTTTAATGACTTTAGAAATAGCCCAGTTGCCATTTTCCAAGGAACTCGTTCAGTAAAAATGCCAATGGCGTAAAAAAGGCAAAAAAAAAAGGCAAACCAATACTAGTTTAAATTAAAGTACACTTGTATCTTTCAGAAAATATCAACCACCCAAAACGTTTTGTGACGTTTTTTTTAAATCTCAATTTAAAGTTTTTTTTTTATTTTAATGATTTTTTTACATTTTTTTTTCAATTATAAGATTTTTAGAAAAAAAATTATCTGAAGAGCTTGAGTGGAACATACTTATTTTAAAAAATATCATTATGGTTGCCAAAAACTTGCGAAAATATCGGAAATCGAAGTTAAAGTAAGGTAAAGTACATTTTTGATTTTTTTATATTTTTCAACTTTAGTCCATAAAACTACTAAAAAAAAACAAAACAAAAAAAAATTTCTTACATATTCGGATACTCCAACATGTTCTCTTTGAAATTGACTAACTTTGATTCCGGGGAAAAATAGTTAATTTTTTATTTTTGCCTATGGAACGACGCGACGCACTGTGCGGCGGTCCAAAGATGCGATTTGAAGTTACAAATTAGACACGACTCCGATGTGTATTTAACGAGATAATCGCACTTTCTTCTTCTTCCTTGCCTCGTTCTTTATACCGCTCCATGGCTTCGCGTTATTCGACCTGCGGTGTAGGCACATCGCCCGTTTTGGTGGTAATATCTCAGCATATTTCTACAGGCAGCTTTATCTTCGATCGTGTCATCGTCGAGACGTTGTTTTTAATTTCACACATCCTGGTGTTCTTCGGTCTGCCTCTGGCCCTAGGTCCATCAAGTGTAACTTCCATTCATATCGATAATCGCACTTTAATTTTGCGCAATATATGACTTTGATATTTCGTCAATCCTTCTGAAATTCGGTATATGTGCATATTTTTGATATTTTTATTGCTATTATCATAAAAATAATAAAAATTAATTCGGTATACTACATTGAAAAGTTGTCCTAATTACAAAATCCAATTCATGTTGTTCAGTTCTGGTGCAAACATATCAGGACACCTATATTGACGTACTGGTTTAATATACAAGCCAACAGAACGTACAATGACAGTGGTCATGTTTTGTGTCCATTTCGGTCAATGCTGTTCTGTTCTGCGGTCAATTCGTCCTCTCTCGGTCTCGCTGGATGAATCATGATGGCATTTGAGATTGCCAACTATACTCGCTCCTCACACGAACCGCGACGCAGTAATACGAGGCTACTATCATCATCCATCTATCCGTTATGCACATCTCACAACCAGCAAGGACAATATTCGTGTATGTTCAATGTTGCTGTATGTCTCCTCGTCCC
The DNA here is from genome assembly GCA_949715475.1 of Microchrysa polita. Taxonomy (NCBI): domain Eukaryota; kingdom Metazoa; phylum Arthropoda; class Insecta; order Diptera; family Stratiomyidae; genus Microchrysa; species Microchrysa polita. Next base: position 88,040,741 of record OX454420.1, on the reverse strand, counting down.
TCATCAACAAAACGACCGACGCGACGCGACATGGCGGTGCGGACTGTCTGTATATGCTTTTGATGGGTTTTGCAACTAAAAGGACAATAATGGGAATCGGAGAGCAGAGCATGACCAGAACTCAGGCCCCAGGAATTTTGCGAATAGTTCTGCGGTGTGGTCCATTTCACTAATTGATTTCACGAACGTGCGGTTTATGCTTGTTGTCGTATCTGTTGTTCGGTTTTGCTGTGACAGGACCAATTGATGTGCCCAAACTCCCGAGCATTTTGGTCGTGCGTTGACCTCTTGACTCGATGGGTTGCGTGCGTGTATACACGCATCCTGAAATTATTTGGAACGCGACGGGAACGGGTTATTTGTCCGAATATTGGGGACAGTATCAACAAATCGACCGCCATGCGTCTATTCACAGATATAACATGAAAATGGTGGATAAGTAGCTGCTGAAAATTATATGGGGAATTGAAAGGATAAACCTATACGGAATTGCAAATTTACTGGTTTTCAATAATTTTCCAATGTGGCATTTAATTTCAAATAGAAATGCATTAGATCTTCGGTTATTTCGGTGAATTCAGAGTATATACATATTTGAACTGGCAGAGTCAATGGCCGTTGCTGATTTCACCGCTGGATACATCAATATGCATATTGGATTTGGTTTTTAGGTTTTATGGTGACATTTAAATACACATTTCCTTCGAAACTCAAGTTTATAATTGTGTACCTTAACCTTTCACTGTGGGTAAGTGAACTGTCGAAAAGTATGTCCACTTCCACCAGCCTTGTACAGACAGGACTACCAAATTAATAATTTAAATCTTTTCTCTTCTTGATTTGCCCTAACTCCTAGTGGAGCATGCTGCGGTCACGACTACCGTGTCTAGTCGTCAACGTTTCAACGACAACTGAATTCGGAGTGTGATACGGTTGTCAGCCATACCACTTCCTAGTCGCATTGCTAGTTTATTATTCTACGATAAGAATATTTCTTATCATCTTCTGAATAAAAAACTTGCGACGGTCCATGCCGAGTTTCCAAACTCGTTTCTCTATGAATCCCCATATCACAGAGTGGCGACCGAACGATCACGGCCACAGAGCAATTAATCATATACCTTTAGAAATTCAGCTTTTCTAAGTGCCTAACATAATACATATTAGGGTAGGTAGTTGAGTCACTCCTTCACGGTGTCTGATACGGCTCACTATAGTCAGTCAAAACAGACGGGAACATTTTATTCTAGTTAGCCAAATTTCGCTTTTAAAATGCAAAAATAGTTCACTTTAAATTTAAACTGAACTCTCTGTCATTTATTATTGTATACACAATTTATTTTAAACAATAATTTTCCTGTAAGATTTCTCTATAGTTTTGTACCTTTAAAAGATACACCATGTCTAGAAAATCCGACTATCCGAAAACTAAATTTCCGAAGAATTTCTGCCTCATTCCTGGCACATATCATTGTCTTAATCCCGGCAATATTGAGAACATACACCGAAGAACAAGAAATATTATGCCGCAATTTTTCGACGGTGTCCGATTCACATGTAACAGGAGCCTGGCCATCAATAAATTGTTGTCAGGCAATTGGATTCTAAGCAATATTTATCCGTCAGGACTTCGAATTGGTGGCAAGTATTACATGAAAGTTGATGAAAATATCCTGGTAAGGATTGAAATGGTTTAAAAAAAAAAATCCGATGTATTGTATAAATATTTCAGCAAGGACCTATAATAGAGGTCGATTTTAATCCCAGCACGTTGTCATCATACCTTTCGCTTCTCTATCATCCGTTTCCGTGGTTGCGGCTTCAAACCGAATTTCAACGACTGCAAATGAGTAAAATTGGCGAAAACAGAATAACTGCTGAAGTACTCTCTTCATGCTCTACAACCACCTTGAAAACTTATAATGCGGATATAAAAGCCGGTCGAATAACGTTGTCATATTTGAGAACACTAACAGAGCGTTTGAGTGCTGGAGCGGAACTTCAGTTGGACTGGTGTGACAAGGTTGTCGCTTTTAAAACGGCTTACGCCGTAAGGCAAGCTGCTTTCATGGGATAGGCTTTCAGTTTAGCTTCATTAGTGCGGTTTTCATTTTAGATATGGTACTGATCGCTTTCAAATTGCCACAACCTTTTCACGCGATGCACTGGACATAAGTTTCTGGCAAAGAGTTCAGCCCGCTATTCAAGTAGGATCTTCTCTGGCATTCAGTCGTTTAAACGACAAATCAATAGGATCAATTTACTATCAGTGGGAGTTTCAAAATGCTTTTGTTCGAGCAATGATAAATTCTGAATGGACAACAGGTTTTATGTACAGCAGGTAAAATGGATGACATTTTTTTGATTCGTCTTTTTTGTATTTCCTAAATTTATTAATTGAATTTTTTCATTTACAGAAAAATCGAGAAGTTGCCCTGTACAGTTGGCTGCAGTCTAATGTTTGCTATACCAAATAATAGAGTATCATTAGGGCTTACTTTCGATTTTGATTCTGGAACAGGATGTCCGTGCTAGTGACCTTAAATGCCGTCAATTGCTGTTTTATATTTTTGTGAAGCGGTTGTATTGTTTCGGGGAATGAGAAACAAATCGGTGTTTACGAGGGAAATACCACGCCAAATATCATAAGATCATAAATTGTTTTGGAAGAAACATTTGAATTTTAACCAAACATTTCGTCTGAATAATATATCGTAGATATTTTATATCATATTTCAAAATGTTTTTTTTTATACTTTTAATCAGTCCATTGGAAACATGTTCCTAACACCGGTACCAATATTTCCAATATTTCTATCGGTATTTCGGTTTTTCTAATAATGGGCCGGACCCGTTTTTTTTCAGCAAATGTTCAGTACCGTTTTTTCAGGTTTTTTATATTTGTAGCGATTGCACGCAAAAAGAAAAAGAACCTTCTATAGTCTAGTACAGATAGCTCAAAACCCAAACATCCAAAAATAAAAGGAATTTCTGATGCCAAATTGTTGAATACACTGCCTAATATACGCAGTAAAAACTTACACCAATTTGCGCCATGGGTTAAGGGGGGAGGGGGTGGCAAAGGGGTGAACATTCAGTTTTTTGCAAATATCTGGAAAACTATGAGTCTGAGCTTGAAATGTCCTGAGGACGAAACAAACTACATAAAATTACCTTTGTAATGATGTATAACACTTTAGACATTTTCTCAGAAAATTATACCCCAGACCTAAATGTATTATAGTGAATTTAAATTTTTGGAGTTTTACATTTCGCACTGTAACTCTTGATAGAATAGACCTACCGTTATAAGATCTTGTCCATATATTGATAACAAACTTTGTTTGATTTGTATCAAAAATTGGAGTGCTCCGACTATTGACGCCCCCCTCACTCCTCCTAAAATTTTTCAAAAAGGCATGCCTGTAGCTTCTTTTTAAATTGAGCCAGGCAGATCAAATTTGGTGGGGTGCCTAGTCTATGCTCCATTTTCCTCCCCACCAAAAATTATTACCATCCGATCAAAACTAAGGGTACCCCCCCATACAAAGTGTACGAAAATTCTAACAAATTTCACATTTTATCACTTCTAAATTCTATGTAAAATAGAAAACAAACAATTTATCTCTTAGAACGTCATTATAACAGTTAATTGTAGTCTTTTGAATGTATGTTCAAAAGGTTGTACCAAGGCGTACGCTACAAGTATCAAAAAATTGGGTTAGAAGGTCAGTGATACCAGTTCTAAGGCTATTTGCGAATATTTCAAGTAACGTGTACTAGCAACATTCAAACCCGGTTTTTCGTACTTGTAAGGCACGCTCTGGTACAAACTTTTGGATATACATTCAGAAGACAACAGTTAACTGTTATAGGGACGTTCTAAGAGATAAATTTATTTTTTCTATTTTAGATAGAATTTAGAAGTGAAAAAATGTGAAATTTGTTAGAAATTTGGGTCACTGTGTATGGGGGGTACCCTTAGTTGTGATGGCATGGTAATAATTTTTGGTGGGGAGCATAATGGAGCTCAGACTAGGCAGCCCACCAAATTTGATTCGACTGGCTCAATTTGAAGAGAAGCTACAGGCATGCTTTTTTGAAAAATGTTAGGAGGAGTGAGGGCGGCGTCAATGGTCGGAGCACTCCAGTTTTCGGTACAAATCAAACAAATTCTGTTATCAATATATGGACAAGATCTTATGACGGTGGGTATATTCTGTCAAGAGTTACAGTGCGAAATGTAAAACTCAAAAAATTTTAATTCACTATAATACTTTTGGGTCTAGGGTATAATTTTCTGGGAAAACGTCTAAAGTGTTACATATCATTACAAAGGTAATTTTATATAGTTTGTTTTGTCCCTGGCACAGTTTGATGTCAGACTCATAGTTTTCCAGATATTTGCAAGAAACTGAGTTTTCACCCCTTTGCCACCCCCTCCCCCCTTAACCCATGGCGCAAATTAGTGTAACTTTTTACTGCGTATATTAGGCAGTGTATTCAACAATTTGGCATCAAAAATTCCTTTTATTTTTGGATGTTTAGGTTTGGGGCTATTTTGAACCAATTGTACTGGACTACTAGTACATGTTCAGTATAAAAAGATAAAAAACGAATCGTAGCTTAAATAAATACGTATTCACATAAGTAAAGAAAGAAAATTAGAAATAACCTAAAAACCTTTCTAACCTGTGAGTATCAGTTGCACAGAGTGTTGAAGAAAACCCAGAACCGGTACTGAAATCTGAGTACCGAACAGTCCTAGTCCATTGTGTGTCATTTGTCCATCACACCCATACCTATACGCTAATGTAATATGATGAAACTGGAGTCTTTCTCATAATCAAACCTCTCTAACTCGAATTACGACTTGGTAAGACAAAATATTCGAGTAAGGGAAAGTTCGAATAATGGAATTAAACTGTGAATTGTAAAAAAAATATGCCAACAATAATATTAAGGTTTGTGTTCGCAGAGACGACTCATGTGCTGATCGCTCAGCGATTGCAATTAAAATACTGGTTCTGAGTAGGGATGTCAAAAACCGACCCATAACCATAACGTTTTTTTTTCGGTTTCTTGCAGAGCCGGTTAGACCGTCCGGTTTTAACCGGGCACAAAATACCGGTTTTCCGGTTAACCGAGTCTTTTAATTGCTTAGAATTTTAGTAAAAAAATTCATACACACTCGTATTGCTGGTGTTCGTATAATATGCAAATTCAAAATCAAAATGCACGTACAGGGTCCGCCAGAGAAACTTACTTATTTGAAAAAGCTTCCGAGCGGTGAGTTGGGCGAGTAGAGGGGTTGCAGGGGACGCATTCGGGGGAAGTCCCAAAGTTTTTTTCCCATTATAGTCAGTTGCTTTCGTCTAGAGATCAGCGGGCCTCGAGAGCTTCTATTCTAACGGTCGCTCACTTGGAACATTATAACGGATTTTCTTCTGCCAAGCCTCGAAGAAATGAATGTTAGGGACGTGTGGCTTCAGCCAGATGGAGCCACAGCACACACAGTTCGGGGCTCAATAAATTTGTTGCGACATTTCCCCGACCGCCGCTGAGCATTCCTCACATGAGTCGTCTCTACGAACACGTACCTTTAGACTCATCTAAAAGATTTTCCACACTCTTCAAATGGGACACAATTTTCGTATCAAAATGAATTTTTAATCTTCCGCCGAACAATTTTCGAATAATCTGAAAAATTACAGCAAAGTGCACGTGGGGTCTTAGGCTGCGCACATACACAGTCAATCCATGGATTAACCGTGTGTGTGCGGCGTTAAAAGAGGTTTTCAACTTAGAGAAATTCGACTTAAAGGTTGGATTTTATACGCGAAACTCACGCCAATGAACCCCTATTTGTTCGACATAAAGAATAATTATGCTTAATAATTTCCGACTCAGAGAGTTTGACTGTATTTATATGAGTTAGATGTAAATATTGATAACAGCTAGACTATCTGAACATTTTTGGCTAGTTGTTAGCATCTAACTTTTAACGAAATCTTAAACAAGGCACGTTCAGCAGCCGACTTTTATCCTAACTATAGCTTCTTCTTGAAGCGGCGCAGAGAGGAATGCAGAGAATTGAAGCTGATGAAACGATAAGCCCATAGATTAGTGAGAAGATCCAGTCATGCAGAACCATCTCTCATTGCTATACTATTGTTACTATTCTCTTGAATTACGTCATTTTCACTTATTATTTCAGTTCATTATAAAAAAAGCTCCGATTCGTAGACCCAATTGACATTTTCCCATTCACCTAATCATACGATTTGCACACATAACATGTTTTCCGGCATATCGGGCAATCATTACCTTCTATATCTTCTACCATAGTTTCCGACGAAACTCGGCGCTTATCTCTCAACTTTACATATCATTACGTTTTCAAAATGACATAGAAAATTTATATGCATACGGCGCGTGGTGTCCGGGCCAAAAACCACAAATAATGCAAAACATTTTCCGGGGTCCGGAATTACGGACGATACGGCCACAACAACGACAACACAGCATCGACAGCAACGCAACGAAACGAAATCCTTCGGTTGATCCTTTAGAGTGTGCTGCTTTAACAATCGATTTCGAGTTCCGTTTTCAATTTTTACTTTTATTATATGTAGTGCTATACAATCTGGATACGACATAAAATTTATTTGTTCACAACACTAAACTTGGGAGCGCCAGGAACTTTGGAGTTTCCACGAATAAGTTAGTCATTCCGAATGGTGTTTCGTGGATTATGAAGGATAAGTTTTGAAATTAGAAGGTGTTATGTATGTTAAGCATAAAAGGACAAAATAGGGAATAGAAATTGATTATTGCAGTTTGGGTTTAAAGAAGTTCGAAAAAGCAGAGACGGCATTTTCTTCGGTACGCAGACTATACGAGTCGTGTGGAACCATTTAAGTGTCTCTCGGCACAACTGACGGTTGAAGTCATTGATAAAACTTTGTGTGTGGCCGCCTAATCAACCCATGTCCCAACCCGACGGTGAAAACTCGGTAATTCCAAGCTTGTAAACTCGAAAAACACTTTAAATTTAAAAGAACTGGACTGTCTATCATTTAGCTCAAACAAAGACTAATACTTGAAGCTAGATTCCTGCTTCCACAGTCGGCGAGACTCTATACCTCGAGAGTCTCGAACCTTCAATATTCACCCCAATTTCCCAAAATTGTCTCTTGCCCTTAATGCGGTTACGATGTAAGTGGTGATAGCTTGACTGTAAACCAAACTAGATATGGCAATATCCAACATATAGTAACCACAAAATAGAAGTCAAACACATTGTAGATACATTTCAACGTTTCGTCGAAATCGAATACTTCTCGTCCTTTTTGGCCCATTCAAAACGAGGAGCGAGCTTCCTACATATGAATTAAATTCTAGGAGCTCGCTTACGTGATAATTTATCCCGAAATTCCCAGAGAACGCTTGCGAAATTAATGGCAACCATAAATCCTACTATTTGTGTAGCCGACACACAAAGAGCACAGTCGCCCTATCTATTGGCCTTGTAAAGAATTATGTTGAACTTACGTTTGGCCTCGACTGTGTGTACACCTATCATGTGGGAATATGTTTCAACCCCTTAGCGGATCGGGAAACGATTGATGTGGTCATTTTGGCCGATTTTCCAGGTGTTATCTATTGGCATGTCGTTGCACTATTGGCATGTCGTTATGAACGATTTTAAAGCATCCGCTACAAGAAGACATCTCAAAGTGTATGAGATATTTCGAAAGATTAGAATTATTTTTCCATTTTTAAGTTTGATAGTAAACATGATTATTTAATTAAGAAAATGTATATTAATGAATATATTTGAAAAAAAAATTATAAATTCATTTTTCTTGCTTAATCAATTTCATCACTTCTTGAACTAAAATGGGAATAGTTTCAGCATAAGGTCCAACTTTTTCTTCCAGCTTCGTTCGACGGGGGCACTCCGGTTCAGTTCCAGACTCGGTTGAAAACATTTCCATTGAGTAGCGATATCCAAACCAATTAAAGTACTCCATTATGAGCTGATTCAAAATATGAGTAGTCTGATTCTCAGGACATGTTTTAGGGCTATTTAAATTTTCGGTATGTAGCTTCATTTCATCTAACAGGATTTCTTCAATTCCAGCCTTGAGTGTATCAATTTGTTTTGACTGTTCCAGCTTTTGACGAACGACAGAGAACAGTTTTGTTTGTCGATTTTCCGATTCGGCAGGATCCATTTTGTTTATTGATTTGATCGGTAAATACTTATTTAATATCTACATAGAGTGACATTTGAAAGACACAAAGTGTGGATCACTTGATTTTTTTCAAACTTTGAGCGGCAGGGACAAATTGCAAAAATCGTACCTTATTTATTAAATCTCACATGTTACTCATCTTTTCCAATAAAATTATGGTATAATTACTCAATGCAGCGATTTCAGCATCAATATGATGAATCATATGCTAAAGGACTACTTTATTATTCCAATTTCGAAATGACCGAATCCACTCGCGACATATGCAGACTCGTGGTACTCTCATTAGTAAAACATACTCGTGCTCATGACAAAAATTATGTAAATCATCCACAATAATTCTGGATGTATAATGTCTGTACATTGAAACCTGAAAACAAATAAATTATGGTCGTTGCGATATAATATTGCCCACATACTACTGATAGTACTCGTTGCGATCTCTCCATCTTTTTTTTTTTTGTTTTTCTTTATTTTTCCAGTAATAATTATCCTGTCAGCAATCACTGGACGGCTCAGACGATATTATGCAACGCATCTGCTCTTGATATGTATTAATTAATTAAATTTTTCCCATATGAATGATATTTTGCAACAGGACGTATGTATGCTGTTGCAATTGTCTATTGAAAGGATACGGGCGAAAATACATATAAAGCGAGTGTCTGTATATGCGTTCAGAATATGCCCCTGAAATGATCTCAATCAGCAGCAAAAAGTGGATTTCTCGTTTTACTTGTATACAAGGATAATGCACAATGAAAAAATATACAAAAACACGCCTGTCCAGACTGATTTTTAATAAGTGCGTGATTATGCTGTCAATTTAATTGCAGCGCTCATGCATTTAAGTGGCAATGTATTTTCATTCAACATGTTCCACTTGAATTGCTGATGAAATTCAGCAGAAGCAACTCGTTTGGATGTCGCGCCACCACGACGTGTCGTTCTATATAGACCTGCACTCCTTTCTGCCGGAGTTACGCTAAATATTTCAGCAAATAGTTCATGTCGACACGGGCAAGCAGGACGCGATGGACGTCCAGGACGATTCAATATGCACTAGAATTGGGTGTACGTGCAGACATGATGAGTCGAGTTGCGTGCACCGCGCAGTGACTGTTAACAACATACGCACGGCATTTAATTTATTTATGTGCGTTTAATGAGAGAGAAAGGGTTGAAATGCAATTCATATTTGAATTAGGATGAGCCATTGATTTTTTGGAATAAAAAACTTTTATTCAGTTGAAGGACTCTTTTGTAGACAAAAGATTTTCAATTCAATTCGAGAATAAATGCGTTGCAATATTTTTTTATAGAATTTTTTTTGTATTAATATCATTTTTGTAACGACATCATCAAGTCCTCCAGCATTATACATATACCCTGAAGCATCCTTCAATTTTGTATTTTTCGATGTGTAACAAAGGCTCCAAACACACATACCATCAATTCTCAAGCGGACTCACAAAACACGACAGCATCGTATGCAAAGTATAAGAAAAGCATTGTCCCGCTAGCACTATACAGACAGCACAAGCACAACAACCAGAATCGTGCAACAACAATCCATTCATGAGGCATTAACTATAAAAGGCGAGCGAACAACTGAGACAATAGTATTCTAGTCTTGGCGTCGAAGCATCCACACCTGAAACTCATAAGAAGCAAGACTCGAATGTGTACAAACCATTCTGACAGCGCAGCGTTTTTCACATTATCAAATCGCAATCCACGTCAGCATCGTATGCGTACAAATCTGAACAATTCAAAAAACGTGATGAATATGAATTATCGTTTATTGTATACAATAGGTGTGTTTTTTTGGTTATCCCGTGCAGGTTTGGGTAACGAAACTTCATATAAAAAAATGACAGGTGCGTCAGCTGTCATTTTTTTTATATGGAGTTTCGTTACCCAAACCTGCACGGGATAACCAAAAAAACTCACCTAATATACATTGAAGTATTTACGAATACAATAAAAAAATCTCCTTCAAAGTACATGAGCCACTAACACAGTTCTGCAATTAAAAGTTTTCAATATATTATTTTCGAAGCTAATTTCTGGAAAAGTAATTTATAAAAGATATTTTATCAAGTATAGAATAAATTGGCATACCAGTATAAGTGTTCAATATTCTCTGAATTAAAATTCCTTTTAGATTATTTTCTTCATCACTCCTGCTTAACTGTGTACACCCGCGTGCACCCATCCTGGAAGATAATCTTCAATATGAGGTGGTAATCGGCCTATAATGTGTGAAGTGTAGCTTTCTCAGGTTCGTTTCCCATTTCAGACATAGGTATGCGTTGTATACAATACATCCTTGAGGATGAGCTTAAACCTATTTTATCATCCTATAACTAAAACCGGAGACATTTGCAAACAGATTTTCTAATTCTAATCTCCAAGCACTAGTTCTGTTGACTGTCCGTGGAAGGACGATATTTTGCCACACAACTTTTGACCTCTCTAGTACGACAAAATGGTCGTATCCAAAGTCCCCTGTTTGTTTGTGGCGTACTCGAGTAGAGAAGCTAAAACCATCGTCAACGTCATCCACGTCCATTGATTTTGAATTTGTGTTGACTTTAGACTTGTGTTTGTCTACTTACGATAAGCCAAAGGCAATTTCATAATATTTAAGTTTGTCGAGAGTTGAACTGAACTAAGCGGACTTCTCCACTCGCCATCATATTCTTATATGCGTATACTTATGGACTTTTACTTTCACAGATTCACACAGATTGACATGTTTTTATGAAACTCAGTGAAACGAGAGTAATCATACAAAAAAAAACAGGCTGGCTCCCAGACAAAGTGTTTCGGTCAGTTTTCAATTCAATATTGGAATGGCCGTGCTTCATTAGTATGCGCCGTACAGCTACGTATAGCTAAGCACACTTTATTATGCCATTTAATTTTATGAATCCTATGCGAGTGCGGAGTGCATCAGCTAAAACGGAAGAAGAGACAATGTTGGCATCGTGCCATATTTGAGATTTGAACTCTCTATGGCTTATATTGGCGACCGATTTCCATAATTCATGATCGAATTGGGTCAGTTGACCAGACAAGCAACATTTATATCGATAAAAAGCTAATTTTGTTAAATTTCTTTGTTGTAAGTCAACATTTGCATGAAAATTTAAAATACGGGCTTCGATTTCGCAAGTAGGCTATTAGGACTTCTTCAAAGGATCCATGTTTTCCCCCCGGGGCTCTTACTTTCATTTTTGAACTAGGTATTTTAAGTGAAGCTTAAAAACAATTAGAAGCGAAGTAAGAATTATCGTTTCAATATTCTCTTCAAAAATCAAGTCCCTACGACACCAATATTAAATCGAATGCCAGCATTCTATCATCTATACTCATCCGACATTAGCTTTGTCCTATTGGAAAATGTAAACCCTTTTCTCTTCTTTTTCATGCCATTCATAAGCCGCGACGACATCAGTATTCACGGCCACATAAAAATCACTCGATACATTGACTTTTTCTGTGGGGAACCGTTCTCTTCCAATAAGTCTGCCGCAACCTGAAGAAATCCTTTCCTCCTTGTAATACAATAAACAAAGACAACTTGTTCAAATAAATATTGTTAGCTGAAATTTTGCGGAGATGTTAATTGACATTCACTGAGTCTAAACACTTAGCTTTTGAATTGGTGAGGGTTCGGGAAAATACATATATTGATTTGCATAATTATATGCGGAGTCGTAGTTTAGATCATTATCCTTCTTGCCATTGATCCTAAAATAAATTAATAAATTGTTGCACACGAGATTTATTGCTAATGACGCTGTGGTTTACTCGATTGACCTATGACCTATGGAGCTATACTGAGATCAGATGCAATCTACTCTAACTTCCCATGTATTTTCGAATATTAAAGCTCGATTTCAGGCTTTGGGCACGTCCTCCACAGTATTTGAGAATTAAGGATTTTGTTAAGTAAATCGGCGTAGTTATTTCTCTATTTCTTGTGCTATTACGCTGCGCCGAATATACTTTTTATTTCGACTCAATTTTCGTCACGGATTCAATACACATAAAATTGCTCTTTAAAATTCGGATAAAAAAGGGAAAGAAAATAGACACGTTGGCACAAGGTGAAAATATATTCCCGAAGGATGAGTACCTGTGCCTGTACACAACTATACGCACACCTTGCTTATTTCGTCGTAGCTATCTGGTGAAAGGATTTCCAGTAGAAATAATTTCAGAAAAGGCTCATTCACACATAAAACGGACCCAACGACCATGAACTTTACAGTTCACTCAAAACCCCCTTGAGTGGATGATTGATTTTTAGGTTACGTTATGATGTTAGTCGCACAGGTTTCGGGTAAGGGCTCTTAGTAGTATATAGTGCCGAATTTCATGGTTTTGGCTTTTTAGGTTTTATGTTCTGAATTTTATTTGGGGAAAAATTAATAGCTTCTCGATGATATCAAAATAGCCGACTACCGATTTTTTTTTGCTTGATTCCTTTTACGTTACAGACTGTGAATTAGACCGAAATTCGAACAATGTTGCCCATGAAAAGTGAAACACCGAATCATTGTGGCAAGAAGTGGGTTGATTCCCAGATATTTGCTCGGCATGTACAGCGCGATTCTTATGACGAACCTAAGACCAAAGGGAGACCGATGAACACGTGGATATCAACAGCGCATTGATCTCTGCATGGACACTTTCCAGGATAGAGCTGCCTAAGACATTACCGACAGAACGGGCGACATGCCTACACCGCAGCGGTATAGTAAGGCAAACAACATGAATGTTAGGGTGAGATAAGGTTGGCGTGAGCCTCTGCTTAATTGAAGTCTCTATCAGCGCCAAGACCCACACATCAACGTAAGCTAGCAGCTGTCTCGAGCTTTTGATACCGCACTGGTTTATTTTATTAGCTCTATCGAAATTCATATATTACTCACTGTTCTTCTGTTCCAGCCAATCCATTAGGCTTAATAAAACTCTACCGTCCCAAGGAAAAAAATGACCCAAAATCCCAACGTCACCGAGTCACTTAGCATCAATATAAAATTTCAATACGCATCTTTTTCTCGTCAAAATGCCATCCTCGACCATGTCCTGCGATATCAGATTTTTCTTTCACATCATCGCCACCATTCATTTTATGTTCGGACCGAAAAATACTACGCGCTCGTTTACGGGTGAATTACTTTTGAGGATTTCATGTTTTATGAGGCATAGACTTTTCAGCTCAAGCTTGATACTAATAATAATAACAATCAGAAAACGCCCGGCCTCTGGCTTGCGCCATTTAATTTCGATATCGTCATAAAGGTTAATGCAGGTTGTCTGTTGTTTATTGCTTCGGTTGGCGAATATTCTCTAGCCAACCAAGAAGATTTCCTAAATAATATGCTTGCATCTCGAAGATGACAAAAATAAGGTTAACGCTTTTTATTTCCAATTTTCATAGCCTGGTGTGGCCCAGAGTACAGGAGGCGGACAGCTTTCCAGGAGGGATAAAGAGCCAAGCTGATTTTACGAGTCAAACTGGAGGAATGCAAAGACAGTGAATGTTAAGTGGAGTAGAAAATGAAGAGTGCTACAATTCAAGGATACTTGAAAATTTTATTGAAAGTGTTGCGTTGATTGTTGTCTTCATCGAAACGGTCGCTTTTATACTACAAGTGATAAACATAAAATATTTGTAGATATTGTATCAAAAAGTCCACTGTGCTGATCTCAAACCCAAATGCATTCTTATTCTTCCCTATAAATTTTACTATACCTTCTGTAAATGGAAACTAGCTCTCTGTAGACAAACTAACAACATTTTGAGTATAAAGGCAATCTCGAAAGTCATTTACAAACACTAAGTAATGTCGCCCCTGTTAACCATCAATACAGCTTGTAAACACAATTTTAGGCCTTGAAATTCAACATAAAACAATAAAATGTAATGTCCCTAAATGGACACTGTAAGCAAGAAGCTACAAAGGTCCGTAATTAATGCAGTATACGTCCTTTGCATGAATTACCTCTTAGCGAAGACAAACATGGGCAATAAAGCCAAACGAGGTCCGTTCCGTTTTCGGTCGTTGTCGACGACGTCTTACAGAACCAGCCCAGTATTAGGGAACAGGAGCCCGTTGCCGGATGATATAGCAAGGATATTTCTTTCATTTTGAGTTCAGTAGATAAATTAATTTCGATTTCACATATTTTTGCTCGTCGTTTCCACGACAGAGCCTAAGCAGAATTCCTAATTGGGCATATTGATTGGGAATACAAAGGATGGTGTTGGTACTTTGGCCTTAACGGGTGGAACTACCGTATTCAATATGATTTCGACAAGAAGCACACTCTCTGGCTGATTTCATTTCAGGGATATGTCATATCTCATCTAGCAGAAAATTTATCTGTAGAAGGAGAACAGGTCAAGCACATGCATGGATTATGTTCATATTTCTCGTGCCGGGCGTATTATGTAGACTGGACGACAATTCGGTTATGTTGTGCTGACAAGGCAAAAACTTGCAGCCTCCAGTACACAAGCCGTAAAGGACATTTGCTTCGTTTACTCCGCGTGGACGCCCCCCGTCATCCCCGCATTGTAGTCAACGAAGTGTTGTCGGCATCGTCGTCGTCACTCGCATACATATCTTTGCTTTAAAGACACCACCAAAAAGGGTCTTGTCCTGACATTTGAACAGCACACGACCATAGAGAGTTTAATTAAATATTTCAATGATGGCTTGTGGACTTGATTGGCCTTTGCCGGTTTCCTGAAAATGGCTCGATCTTAATTAAAGTTTTCATTTAGGTCGTCAGGTGAGAGAGTGTATGTGTTTGTCGGTTTTGAGAACCTAACTAACTACTCCATATTGTAGACGGTAGTTGTTGGATGACGCCTTTCCGCCTTTCTCTCTATAGGCTAAGAAAACGTAAAGATATGAATAAAAGACATTATGCACAATGAAAACAGGTTGTTTAGGTTATGATAGGGTCGAGCTCGTCCTCGTATGCCACATTGTGATGAAAATTGAAATTTACCTGATTTTGTTTGCGGATCTGCATATGGAGATGTTAGCGATGGTTTTGACAATGTGTACTTGAATGAGAGTAACATGAAATTTAATTATGAAGTGCAGGTTACAGAGAAGGGAAGTGAGCTTTTTCCCTCCTTTTTCCTTGCTTCTGTGTATCAGTCCATGGCATTGCGGCTGTCATTGACCTGGTGAACCTATGATCTTGATTTGGGTATCGTTAAATAGATAATTTAATTAGCAATAAAACTTTACAGAATTCGCCTATAAATATGCAATTTTCTGCAAGCTCCACCAACTCCGAATAATACGAAATGTAAAATATTTTAATTTGGTCCTTCTCGCTATAAAATGCAACAAGACTCATATATTTTACTATAGCCATATAAGTGGACTACTTCATTTAATATCAATGTCGTCCACGGGAAGCGCAATGGGAAGGCATAATTTTGCTAACTTTGAACATTAATTTACCGTTACTCCAGTCTGGGGTTCTTTGATACGACCATCAAACAAGCAGGTTCGTTAATTTTTTACTGAATTGGGGATTTTAAACAATTAAATTTAGACTAAACCAAAAGTATTTTTATTCAAATGCAACTGCATTATCACTCGGCTAATTTCCTTATTAAATTCAATTTTTTTCCTGCTTAAATTCACTGTTAACTACTTCTTTAAGCATGCCCATACTTTTCACCTTGCTTTGAAAAACAATTTCATACAAATTTCCCAGAAATCATGCTTATCAACAGATTCCAACTCTTTTGAATATTTTACATTACTTTGACAATTTTTTCATAAAAAATAAACTACACAAAAGGTACATAAACTATATCTATACACATACGACCAGCACGATTGTTCAACAATAAAAAGGAGTGCGGAAGGGACAAAATGCACCGCGTCTCGTCAAAACGGCATCCTTTTTTTTGCATTTTTTTTTCCTTTGCCTCATAGTTCCACACTAAATTATTCTGTTCTTTTCCGCCATTGTATTGCACTTTGTACGGGCGTTGCATTGCATCGGAATATTCATGCATCCCGGAACGGCATTATATTAAAAGTGTCCCGTTGCTTTTGCTAGGCAACCCGGCTATAAATATGGATATAGTTTCTCCTTTGAGCGGAGCGTATACTACTATACTTTCGCTTTACTTTCACCTTCTGCCCTTGTTGGGCTAACGGTGACGGGTTTGATGATGACTATGGCTGTCATTATAATGAGACAAGAAGACTAAAGAAAAGGAAATTGAAAGTCAACAGACAGTGAAATTTGGATAATAATGGGCTTTTATTCAATTGGGCTAGTATTGATTTTTTTTCGTTCTTTCTTGTTGGTGCAATAAGAAACTGTCTGGCCATAGGACCTTGTGGGTTAGGCATAGTGTGCCGTTTGTATCTAAGATCCAAATTTCGATTTTCCACTCAAATCTTTAAATGTGTAGCTTTTGTCGTTCTATACTATTTGGTAGCTTGAAAATTAGGAAAAATATTTCACTATTCTATATGCATTACTATACTATAAAAGGATTTTTATGTAAAATTGTCCTGTTTATCTCTCACATAGTCTTCTTGACTCTTTAAACCACTGTTTCCCAGCAGGTGGTCCGCGGACCGGGGGAGCTCCGTCAGACTCCCGTCGGTGGTCCGTGCGAAGACTCTAGAGACTTCTTACAAAAAAGTTATATTTTCTTGTGACTAATTAAAGTCACATTCCAAACATGCGATCTCATCATCATATGTAACAGATTATCCAGTAAATACTTTGCTACTCCTAGGCCTATGATTATGGGAAGGCGATGGGTTGCTTAAGTTCGTTGCTTAAAGCATAATTTCGAAATTATTCAAACTTATTATCAAAATTCGGCTCCAATTGCAAAAATTTAAAGAGTTTTTAGCCTTAAACATTGTCACAAATCCGAGTCTAAAGACCGAACTATACCGTTTACTGAATAACTCTCAATTGGATTTAGCTCTTCCAGGCAAGATGTCACAAATTCCTGTGCGAGAAAAATCTCAGCTGGTGAGGCAAATGTTGATGCCAACAAAATAGGTTTTCTCCCTTCCCTCATGCTTCCTAACAAGATATTGCTGGTATACAAATTTAAGCCCAATGACAATCGGCTGCGAAGCCGAACCTAATTTTCAATAAATCATCTTTCTCACACTAAAGCACCAAGATAACGTATGTTTTTGTTATGCGAAGGATTTTTATATGATCAGTGGCTTTCTACCTTATTTTTAAGTAGGAAATAACAAAAAAAAATAATAGGGGCAATCTGTGATGGGAGATAGAGAATACAATACCTTACGAAAAAAATCGGGAACTTAATTCGTTTCATTATTATTTAATGGTGGTCTGTCGAGATTAATTTTCCACAGACGCTTCGGGTTAGGAACCACTGCTTTAAACGGAGGATTGACAAGACAATAAAACCAATGCACCGGAAAACGATTCCCCACGAATTATAATTAAGTTTCATTCATAAGTTTCGCTCATCTGTCACGAAAATCCTTTTATTCGCTCGTGCTCTTCTTTGCACTTCATCTCATTTATGTGCCATAAAAAATTTTATACAATGAATACTACCACACATTCTCTCTTCCTTTGAAATGCATTTCAGCATCGTTGATACGATTTATTCTGAAAATCCAATATACAAAAGGATACTATGGAACCTCGGGGCATTGTATTAAGGTGCACACACACACACACATAGATGAAAAACTAACTATGTGTAATGGCATTCATAAATAATTCGGAAATTTCAAAATTATATATTCACCCAGAAGATAGTATCGAAAGCTGTAAATATTCTGTTGCCGGGCGGGACAATGTGTAGTATAGGAGGACGTGCAGAGAAGAGAATTTGCGTGCATGTATCGTAGAGGAAATTGCGTTCCGTGATTTTGGTAATTTAAATATGGTAACGACTTTATAATCCCTTTCACGGCGTGGTAAGCGACCTCTACCTATATATCTATAGCTTTGAACGGCGCGGCGCGGCGTAGACAAAACTGTAGTCTAATACCGTAGTTTTGCCGTGCAAACTATTGTTTTGGGGCGGTGTTACAATCTTTTAGCACCATCGGTTTCTGCCATCTAAAGGGGCGGCAAAAAAGCGTTTACCGATTTGGATTTTTCATAAAACTCAAGTTTTGTTACCAGTGATTTACATTTTTGCGTAAAATTTAATTTTTACTGTTTTTTTTGGCGAATATCTAACGCTTTTTGATCATATCAGCAGCACTTGAACATAAATATTAGATTATTTGGCCCATGCCACCTGAGTTTGACACACCAGCTTAGCTCTACAGGTTTATTCTCAGGAATTTAGCTAATTCACCAACAGCCAGACAGTTTTGTGCCTGGACTACGGTTTAAGTTTCTTCAGTTCGCTAATTTCGGAACAAGTACACATGACTTTTTATTGTTTTAAAAAGCTAGTTCTAAAGTGCTCGCAGATGATGACACCGTTAACACAGAAATATAAGTACATATGTATGTATGTATTATGGACGCAATCGACCACGGCGGGGATTCGTCCTTTATCAATTGATAACGGGAGTCAATGGTAAGGGAGAAAGTGATCAGTGCAAAAAGACCCGCTTCAGTAGTAAAGTCTTCTTCTCTGTACCGTAACTCTTGTGGGGCATGGTGCGTTCACGCAGGCGTTTATAAGCTACTTCGAGTCAACGTTACATTGCATATGGGGCAGTGTATATAATGTTGCAAGCACTATATATTCCCTGGACTACGCCGAGATTCGATGTCCGCACCTCTAGATTACTAGCATCAAAAAGTGCGAGTCAAGACTCAACCAAGTGAGCCACTGAGCGTGTAATAAAGGAATCCTATAAAATTGTCCACGCTGTCTTAAGCCTGTCTTGGGTCGGGGAAAAATGGTCGGATTGAGATCCTACAGCCGTTCTTCTAAATCGTATTAGTTCAAATTTTGAGCCATCTTCGAAAATCGCATCCATTGTATATCCCAAGAATAAAGCAAACAACCAAAAAAAGACAATATATCGTTCGATGCGTCCCAAATCTACCCTATAGAGACAATAAAAACACTCCCCATAAATATGTGTACGAGCTGGTGAATAAAATATATTGTATACGACCGGGAACCCGGTTCACAAAACGGGAAGCACGTAATGCAATTAAGGCCCGTAATGAAACCAATTCAAGTTCAGCCGACTGTCTCTTTCCATTCGATTGTTTCAACTATACGCGATACGAGCAAGTTGGAAAGTAGCCACCTACAGCTTCCCCACTACGAAAACAAATAGATGCAATCTACCATACCTCCCCACGGGACCACTATATGCATCCAAATACGAAAAACAAAAGGAAAAAGCACACATCGCGTATTATGAACTGTTTCAATATTTTCATGTTCTGAATAGAAATTACGGAATGTTTGTGCAGTTTAGAGGGATGAACTCGTAAAAGTGAGAGATGAGAATAAATTTATAAGAATGAGGGTAGTTTCACCCTTTTGTGTGATTTTTGATACAAAATAGCCGTGGTACCTAGCCTACTTTAAGAATGGAAGTTTTAGGTTAATAAGCATTTCGAAAATGTGATAAAGTTGATGCACGTAGTATATTCAATGGGGAATTATTTGAATGTCTTATTTGTATCTTTCAAAGCATTTACATGTACGACTACATTATCTTCTTTTCCTAAAATGAAGAATTCAGAAAAACCGTAATGTAACACCGCTCTCAGCGTATCTCATCAGTTTTCACCAATCTGCTAGCATACGTCCTCAAGATACGCAGCAGCACAGAATTTCACGTACAAGAAGGCAACGTCCCGCTAACCCACACGCTATGTACATAAGCAAAACGACCAGTCACTCCCAAGTTCGAGCAGCTATAAAAGGTGAGCCCGAAGCAATTCAGTAGCATTCTAGTCTTGGTATCGAAGCATTCACATTCCATAACTGTAACTCCGGAACAAAACTAGAATCGCCATCTACGTAAACATAAAAGTCTGGACCATTCGGATAGGGTGTTGCGTATTCAAATTTGCACTATTGTATTGACATTGAACCATTTAAGAATAACATCAAACATAAAAGATTGATAAGAGGAGTTCAATGAATGGTCTTAGAAATCCATTGCTATAAATGTTTGAATCGTAAACGTGCTACTGACATGATGAGGATTTTTAAGGACAACACTGGCCCACCTTGTTTAGAGGATTATGTAAGAAGTAGGTATGTACATATATTGATCACTCATTTCACCTCAAAATCATCTCGTACATCTCAATTAGCACTTATGAAGTATTCAATCTCATTGTCCAGGAATCGAACTGAAGATACACTGCATATTGCCTGCAGAAACAAACAAGCCATCATATGGAATTTAGTTATAAACATTTGCCTAAGCAAATTTGCACAACTTCAACAAATGCACTATAGGCCCATTCGTATTCAAATTCGATACACATGACAAAATATACAAATCCCTTCATTGCAAACGTTGTTTCGTTTCATCTTGCAAACGTACGATTGCTTGTGGTATACGACCGACTATTGTCTGGGCGCGGGTGTTTGGAGTCTGAGTTTATATACGCCCAGCCAGATTTGAAATTCAAAATTCAAACATTCATGCAAACGTCTAAATAAGGAAGTACACATTTGGACTCCAGGCCAGGCCCGGCTCATTTATGCATCATATGCAATTTTGAATGCAGAATGCACACCAGAGAGACAATGTCGATAAAACACTCCAGTTTCCAATTATATTAGCACGAATTGCAATTGCTAAACATGAGCTTAGTGCTTTTGGAAATCTCCCTCTAGTGTAAATATTGAATAATACATGCATGGATGTGAAGGACCATAACCTCCCCGCTTCAATACATATACTCGTATGTAATGATGTGGTGATACAAATTGGAAAAAGAAAAAGAGACGAACCCTTTTCTCGTAATATATGCACGCACGGCTTGTTCATAAAGCTCGCCATAGACTGTCCAATCGATTGTACAGTACAATCTTTTTGATCGTCAGATAAATTAGAAGGTGTATGCGACAATCCTGTTTTTTCAGTTGCTGATTTTTTTGCACATAAGCCGGTGGGCAGTATTCATATTGTGGGCGTTAATTTTGCATCGAAAGTAGCAATTAATGTTCATTTTTCAGCGCCACAAAATATCGTGTGGATCGTAGGACTGTCATTTTCGATTGTACGATAAATTGTATAATGTATGTGTTGTACGGGCGTCTGATCGATTGTGTGCAATCGATTGCACAATCGATTGGACAGTGTATGGCAGGCTTAAGGTATAAATTAAAATAGACCCGGAAGCACTTTATTTTACATGAAATTCCACCATATTTATTAACATTAAGGTGCATCTACATGTTACGAGAGGTTGGGCGATCTTGGCCGTATGTTTCCTAAAAATCGGCTGCTCCTATCGGTTGCTATTTATGTGATTCCATCCTTTAGGCACGTTTATTATCATCACGTGCAGTTTTGGGTAATGAAACTTTATAAAAAAAAAACCAATTAATTAAATTACGAAAATTATGTGTACAAACAGGTAAATGGCCGAACTTACCAGTAATTCGCCCAACTTACACTCTAGCTAGACAATCCGACTAATATTCCGAAATAAAACAGTATTGCGTAGAAAAAGCTCAAGTAATATAACTGAGAGTTCTAGCGACTCAAAAAAGTAAAACACTTTCAACATTTTATCCCCAAAGTGAAATCGTTGTACAAACCAGCTACAAACCTGATATATAGGTAACCCCAACGAATATTCGAAACTTTTGACATGAAGTTTGCCACTTTTTTCTAGTCACTGATATGAATGACAGATTTCTGAGGTCGTCCGAAGTATGTAAGGACAATAGATTTATTCTTCTTGATATGGTGATACCAGTGGCGCAACCACGGGAGGGGCTAAGGGGGCTAAAGCCCCTCCCAGACCCAGAAATTGGGAAAGGAAAAATTGGAAAATGAAATATGAAGCAATAAATTTCCTTGTAAATTTTATAAAAAATAAGAAACGCGTGGTTTTGGAGCATTAGCTCCTAGCCAGTGTCAATGGTCTGTGCAGGTTGCGACATCCTTACCAGCATTTTAGAAACTTCGTTGTGCAAAAAAAGACACATGGGTCTGAAGTAACATATGTATGTAAAAAAAAATTGAACTTGGTTCAATTGTTGCTTCCTTCGATCTTATATGGCCAGTCGCCATCGTATCAATTCACATGAATTCAATTGGTTCTTTGCAAAATAATGTCCTCTAAGAGCTTCCATTGCTGTTTTGCCTGAGAAGATAAAGCTCCTGCAGCCATTATCCCAACTTCGATCCGGTTTTGGTTTGTCACTAAATTCCCAATCTTTTTTCTTTGTAAGTTTACTAATTTTGTTTTGATTGCGGTGAATCAGTAACTTGGCAAAGTGCTATTGCTAACATGTGACGCTACGAAACATTTTACATCGAAAAAAGACGTGAATGCAACGGAACTACTGTAATGCTATGAAAAAAAGCACTGTCCCCCAACTTGCGGCAGCAACTTCAAATGTACAGCAGTGTTGCCAACTGGAAATTTAGAAAACGGCTAAATTTAGCCGGAAACCCGGCTATATTTTTTTCAAAAACGGCTAAAATTCCGGCTAAATCGATTTCAGTCAGAAAAACGGCCAAAAAAACCGGCTAAATTGTACAAAACAATCACAATGCGAAAAAATATAGTGAAAAACTGAGTTTAATAAATTTATTTCTTTTCTGGAGTACTACCCGTAAACTATGCTTTAGACTGATTTTTCAGTTTTATTACATATATGCTCCAATCGCTGCCATTACAGTCAAAATTTACTTTGTTCGGAGTTAGATAGCTCAACTAGTCAAAATTGTTGTATACAGGTACAATTTCTCGGTCAAGTTCATAACCACATTAAGTTCGAAATAGTGGAACATAAAATTCTTAAAAGGAACGTCCAATGCGTAACTATGGGCAAGGGCATTGTTGATGATCCGCAATTACAAATTTGATGCTCCAAAGGCACAATATTGAAGTTCCAAAATTATGAGCTTGGGCGGGAAATGGTATAAATTTTAAATGCGTAAGTTCTATGAATCATCTGACGTTGTGCAAGTTCAGTCTTGACTCGATAATCCGGATCAATTATTGCAATGGGTAATCCGGACTATCAGAACATCCGGATTAGCGCAATCACTTTTTTTTAAATATTATGGTGTATCGTCGGCTTGTTTGCGTTGACCATTCTAAAATGTGGGTGTTTTTTTTTCTCTTTTTTCCTTTTTGGTCTCCGATTATTATTTTTTTCCCTATTCCGACAGTCAATTACTGTCTTCTTCAGCGGTATGTGTGTTTTTAGCCTCATCTTCCTATTATATAGTCTTAAAATCTAATTGCGCTATTTAAAAGTTTACAAAAAAGGATCCTGGCGCTGATTACTAATTAGGTCTATCTGGGATTAGATCGAAGAGATACGATTGTGCATTGCCTAAGTCTGTGTTCAACCTATTAGTGGGGTTTTCCTTCTATATGTAAAAACTTTCATTACTATCCAGTTTTGATTGCTTAACCTCTTTGATGATTTGATATTCTTCCTTTTGTCTCTTTTCGCCAACTCTGCCTCTTTTAGGTGTTCCTTAATCCTGGTGTCAACTAATCTTTTCGTTTGACCGATGTATGTACTGTTGCAGTCCTCGCATGTTATTCTATAAATTCCGATCTTTTCCGTTGATTTTTTTCGGGTCTTTTTCATTGCTAAGTAGCGTTTTGATCGTATGAGCTCTGCTAGATCCTACTACTTCAATTTCATGTTTCGTCATTAGTTTTCTGATGCTATTAAAGAATTCCGGGGAATGGACCACCCCCATTCTCTTGGTTACCATACGAGGACTGCAACAGTACATACATCGGTCAAACGAAAAGATTAGTTGACACCAGGATTAAGGAACACCTAAAAAAAACACCCACACTTTTTTTTAAATAAACAAGAGGAGCAAAAGGCGATAAATGTATTATTTCTTTGAAATTAGTCAGCATTGTGTCATTTGTCAAACCGTCCCGTAATAAAGTACGAGACCAAATCTACCATTTCACCCTGAAAATCTCAAATATCCGGATTACAGAGTCATAATTGCTGCCGAAATCCGGACTATAGAATACATAGTGGAAACATTTAGTGGTCCGGATTAGCGTGAGTCAAGCCTAGTTTGCCCAGTAAACTACAACAATTAAATTTAAGTGTTTATATATTTCAGGGGTAACTTATCCCCTTCTTCAGCACTCAGCTTTTGTGCACGCTCCAAGACTTAGTAGTGGTTAGTAAATTACATGCTTAGACTAGGTACTAATCGTCAGTTTCCGTGAAACCCATTATCCTAAATTTGTTGAAAAAAGGCAAGTTTCCACGGCACATTTTCCCCAGGAGACATAAATGCAAGTTTACCCCTTGGTGGACATAGTTAGGTACTTACCCTAATACACGACAATAAGTGTATGTAGAAATAATTTCACGGCGATTAATTATTTTGGTTGTGAATATCGAAAAACTTATTCTAGTTTCAAAATAAAAAAAACGAGACCGAGGCTAAATTCTCTTAGACAACGGGGGTCATGGTCCCTTAGTAAAATTCCACTTGTTTTTACATTTTTTCTTGTTCCGATAACGACACATTAATAAAAGGTTTGGTGGAATTAGTGTAGGAAAAAATGTTTCTTAGAAGAACCAACATGCGGGGGAGGGGTCTACGGCAGCCCCTTGATCCCATAGAACCATTCCATTAATATTTACGTTTGTGTTTTGCAATCAATAGAAATAAATTTGTATGAAGTTTGGTTGAAATTGGTGAACAAATAAAAGATTTTTTCTTTGAAGAACTTAATTTGGGCGGTTGGGTTTGTATGGCAGCCCCATGGTTCGATGTCATTCATTTTTGCATTTGTTTTGTAACATCAATAGAAATCCATTTTCATGAGGTTTGGTGTAAATTGGTGTCCAAATAAAAAAGTTTTTCTTAGAAAAACCAAATTTGATGGTTTGGGTTTGTATGGCAGCCCCATTACCCCATTATTCGATTCCTCTTATTTTTACGTATGTTTAAGGGGATCATTAGAAATATTTTTTCATGAAGTTTGGTTCACATCGGTGCCAAAAAAAAAGTTTTTCTTACAAGAACCTAATTTGGGGGGTTAGGTTTGTATGGCAGCCCCATAACCCCATCGTTTGTTTCCATCCATTTTCACATATTTTTTGTGACATTCGTAGGGATCCTTTCATGCGAAGTTTCGTTAAGATTGGTTCTTAAATAAAAAAGTTTTTCATATAAAAATCATAAAAAAATTTTAGCCGAAAAAACGGCCGAAGAAAATCAATTCCGGCTAAAAATCCGGCCAGCCGGAATTAAAAATTTCTTCCGGCTAAACAGCACGATTTCCGGCTAAATTTGGCCGGAAAACGGCTAAATTGGCAACACTGATGTACAGTAATATAGATGAACTTAGCCCCCTCCAGGACGAAATCCTGGTTGCGCCACTGGGTGATACCGTATATTTTTAGGAAAAGAAAAACAAAACTGTCATCAAGGCAAGAACTCTCTTTCTCAGACTTGAGAACAATATTAACGCGTGGTGTATATCTAACACTCGCTGCTCTTGTGAAACATATTGTCAGCTTTTGACGTCGCAAAAAATAAAGGAATGAAAATCTCAGACGAAAGAAGAAAAAAATATCCCAACGAACATAAGGACAAATGGAAAAAGTTTTCTTGTTTCTTCACCATTTTTTTCACTCTTCTTTGTACATGAGACTTGTTATTCCGTGTTATTTGATTGTTATCGCCGTCAGGACTGTTGAAAATGTTGCCATAATCATCACATTGCGGGGGTGAATCAAAGGCCATGACTATGAGACACAATCATGACAGATTCATCACATTAAAAGTCATATTATCGCGAGCAAAAGAAGAAATATGGCGTATTTTAGGAAGAGCTAGAACATTTACTTTGACACACATTTATGGAGGGATATTTGCTTTTGTAAGTTGTTCTCTGTCGCTTTTTCTCTCTTTCTGTGGAAGCAAGCGGCGATCCTATGTAGGAGTTTTTGGGCTTCAAACAGTCTCCGACATTTTTCGATGGATGACAAAACACGTTAATATAAAAGAGGTCTAAACTAATCGACAACGACCAAGGAGCTCAGCATCACGGAAACTGTTTTGAACCGCGGTTTCGTTTCAATGCAAGGTAGTTCTCCAACAGAAATAATACGGGTAAACAGCTTTTTTTCCAGACATTAGCACAAATACGGCATGTTAGAAAAAAAAACACTTCCATTTTCCAGAAAAAAATATATTCTGGTATTTATTCGCGCTGGACACCCTGGCCAACATCAACCTACGAGTATTTCCTAAAACCCCACCTGAAATATTTTTCTGCCTACGAACCTGCTGGAAATTGTAATCCATTGGGTGTATACTGATAGACAAAGACAAAGGTGCAATCGTGGAGGCTTCCGAAGAAATGCCCACAACTCGTTTAATTAGTTAAATTAGGTGATCTAGTGCCACATAAAGAGCCCTCGACCACCATTATTTCTTTTAATTAAATTCAAAACTGATACATATTTGATAATGGATAGGTGACAAACAAAGGACACACCTCGCCTCCCCCATGTCATCTATGCTCACTTAAATTCACTATATTATCTGCAAGTAAATTAAACATAATCTCCAAGTTATGCATATCACAAAACTTTATTTAATGCACCATGTAAAAGATAACTAAGCTCGGATGAACGCAATTATCCCGATTATTGTGCTTACATTAGCGCATTGAAAAGCATATTCAAAGCAAACTTCATCCGTAGCGTCGAGTCCTTCTGGCGTTAAAACACATAATAATCTTGGCACGGGCATCTTTGCTAATAGTTTATGGCTGTCTCTCCGGCTGACGTTGTCGACGACTAAATACGATTACGGTGGAACAAGAACTCTATATGTATAGTAGTAAGACACAATCCGATCCTTAACCTAGATCCTTACATACAACGCGTCATGTGTGACACTGGATTTGCACTTGCACCATACATACGCGCGCCATATTAAACAACTCACATCACATGCCATGGCAAAACTTTATCGTTAAGTTTCACTAAAAGTTAGTCCTTGCGATTAGCTCAAATTGCATTTTATCCGAAGCGATTTATCCCACAAATATACATTGTAGCACCGCATCAGTGTCAAGATAAGGATGCAAAATGCGTTGTAGTTGTTTGCCGTAAGTCCGGTGTGGTAGAATAGTTGAAACAAAAGGACGAAATTATGTCGCGTGCTGTTGAGGCGTTTGGTTTGACTTAGTTTTGTCAGAATAAAAATTTTCAACGCCCGTTTTAGCGACCATCAATGAAAGTTGACCCAAATCATCGTCCTTCGTCGACTTAAAAACTGCACCAATTTCACACCGTTTTTATCCATATTACCTTATTTTATTACTAATAGTTTTGCCAAATGTAAGTTATAAGCTCTATGGTCCTTTGGAGTAATTTATTCTCATTCGATTCTTTTTTTGTGCATCTCGTGTATTTTTGCGTAACGAAACTTCATATAAAAATTACAACTTACCCAGCTATGTCATGTTTTACAAAAAAGTTGCGTTACCTAAAGCGGGATGCACAAAAACAAGCTTTACGATCGTCGATGCATTCCATGTGATTAGATATCAACTTGCGTTCCAATAGCCAAAAAGACTGACGGATTGCCGAAGAGTATTATAACAGCTCTAGGTGTTAGGTTACCCATTTTCGGAACCTATGCGATTCTTTGTCGTTCGATTTCAGTGAACTTTACAAACAATTATTGTTCCCTCAAACTACTCCTGCTACTGTACCTAGTTTTCGACAAGATAATACCCCAATCTAACATTTCCGAAGACTCAACCATAAGGAGCTTAAAAACCCCTTAAACATAATTGCAAATTATTGAAAACATTCGAATTCAAAAACTTACAAAACTTTTGCCGTAGTCATAGCCTAAGATTTCACCCTCGATATGCGACCGATGGAAACTTGGTCGTTGTTTCCGTGTCGACACGCAGAAGTTTCCCACTGTACAGACTTAACGAGACCCAACAGAATTTCCAACTGTTGTGGCGCGGTTCTAAATTGAAAATTGAAAATAATCCTATCCTCTGTGTCCTTCTTGTGTCCTACACTCCACCCCAACTTATTGCGCAAGCAATAGAAGACTCATAAATTCTCGAAGATAAATTATTCCGCCATATCGCTTAAAGCTTAAAACATTCCGCACAAGACAAATTGCAATAAATACTACGGCAAATAATAAAATATTACGTCGTCCTTGCCGCATTCAAGCAAGAGGAGGGAATACCCGCGCGCTCACTTGTATATTGTAATAACCGCCGGACAAAATATTTTCATGGCATTTTCGGTCGCGAATACACTCCAGAAAAAAACGTAAAAAAAAGGATCTCCGATACTTTCAACGGCCTCTTTGATAAAGTTCTCTAGCTCTCTATCGGCCAGCATAAGGACCGACAATTTTATTTCAAAACTTTATATTTCGTTCGAATACTATATGTCTGAGTGCACAATAATGTCGTGCAAGAAAAACCGCGCCGGGATTAAAACAATAAGAAGACGAAAGCGAGCCGCATACTTTTGCAAAATGTTGCTATGTTCTCTGAAAATTTAATAAGATTCAGAAAACTTACCATATTCTTTCCCTCGAAACAAATACATATTTTTCGGTAAAGTATTCGCTAAATGTTGATGGAGAAGGGAGATGAAAATATGAAACAGAGGATTGATTTATTCTGCACATCATGACCATAGTTAAGGGACAATTCAGGGAAATTACGAGTATTCGCGAATAATGGGCAACAAAAGAACAATTTAAAGTTTTGTTGTGCGACTAGGAACAAAATTGTCGAGTGTCTCCTTTCTGACTGCAAAATTTGTAACTCGTTAACTCTAGGTAAAGAATTTGAGTGCATTATGGTTGTTTTACTTGAAAAAGCTATTTTGTTCCCACTCCTGCTGGGAGAGCAATAAATTTGAGCATAGCGGAAACACCTAGAAAAGAAGCTCCCACTAATGTGTAATTTGTAGTCTGGCTGGTCTAGCGGTTAGTGCGCGCACCTTCGGTGCACAGGGTCATGAGTTCGAGTCTCACTGTGAACCATGGTGTTTTTCGAACTCACAAGCTTGTGACGAACTATGATCTCACTCATATGTTGAACGAGTACCCATTTATGGGGATAAATTACACTGCTGACCGTGATGCTGATCTCATTACCTCAACAAAAAAAGCAGATAAGATCTTGAAAATAGGATGTCACTAACACATTCTGCGGCCTTAGTCCAATGTTGGATTGTCGCGCCTATTATTTATTTAATGTGTAACTTGAATAAAAAAAAAAACAGACAAAATATATAAAAAAAAAATTCGTACCATAATACTTGCATACAAAATAGGAAAACCCAAGTAACAATTTCATCCCTATAATATTTCATAGAATATTTTCTTCTAACGATAATAGGGCCACTTTACAGGGTATAAACTCTGAATAATAGTCCAATAATGGCGTTTGGCGCCGTTTTTTGATCCAATTGCACCTTATTGTAGCACTGAACTAAGCTTTGAAAAAGACATACATCAATGTGTTATGTCATCATTTTCTGTCATTTTCTCGTGAAAAAAAAAGAAAAAAAAATCCCCCAGCCAGCGTCGAACCAGCGACTGTCGTACGCCAGTCCGACGCTCTAACCACTCGGCCAACCTCACATATAGTTAACATTGCTCGTAAACACTACAAGTGCTCAACACTTCTTTATCGACTCTTCTCCATTGCACCTTCTTCTTTATATGTCAGTCAATTGAAGTTGAATAAATCCACACATTCATCAATAAAATGCAGACATTTTCTGCGCTGAGATTATCTTAATTGATTCATAAGTTAACAAGGAGTGAGGAAATGTTAGTTTCATGCAATATTTCAATGAATTCAATTCAAGAAACGTGGTATTCCAGAGCACTTCATAGGTGTCAATTCTTGAAAAATCACAAAGTCCACCCTTCTATAAAACTACGCTGAACAATTTATTGGATGACCATACGAATGTCACACGATAAAAATGACACTGACTGTGCTATTGAAGAATATATGCATGTGTGTGAGTTAACTTAGAGAGACTATTGCATGTGTGTGCTGTATCATCCAATAAACACAAGAGTGGAGTATTTAAAGGAGTTGACGTTTAGAGACAGTTTTATCGAAGTTTTATACCACAATCTTTGAATTTATTCCATAATGATGACAGAAGCTTTCCGGAAAATACTTTAAGGATGGTTTATCGGATCAAAATATTACTTTAAGCGATGTCACACGATAAATGAATTCCGTGGTACTATATGGTTGCTACAGTGTGAAGTGCTTCTTTAAAGCAAACGAATTGTTGCTTGGGAAAGAGAATCGTCAATACGAGCTGCAAAGAAGTCAACCTTGAAATACACACGAATTTAATTTGGCATTCGTGGGTACTAATCGTTTTTAATTAACCTTCATAATATCCTGAAAGCTTAAAGCTTGTACGTATAAAAGTAACATAATTTACAACATTGAATTTGCCCTTATTGTAACTGATATCATGTAAAAGCTCCTTTTACATCTATACAATGATTGTAATCTTTCCATACCACATTGAACTTATACACACCCTTTTTCCGACCATCCGTTACGCCAGAGCAGTGTTGAATGTACGAGAATATATTATTGAAATCTTTGCAAAACCGTAGACTAGCATTGCAAATCACACTGAACATCATTACGAACGAAATGCACATATGCTTCCTGCTGAAATATGAAGTTTATGCAGAGAATCGGTAAGATGAAGGATCATAACGTTGCACCATAAGTGCAACGCCAGTCCAGAGAGTATATCTTAGGATTTCGAATTGTGCTTATGTGTTATGTGTGTAGCATTCAAAATGCCTTCAAGATATAAGAATCCGTTAAAACGAGCTGGTGTATTACTTATCGTATTTTCCTGGCCGATAGCACTAGAATAGAAGGACTAGGATTTCGGCATTAAATAAATTAAATTAAATTCTTTTACTCGCAGCACTCCAACATTCGAAAAGGTTAGCTTTTGAAGATTGGAGTTAATAGTCAGAATCTTGAATTTTTGAATTTTTGTAATATCAAATAACGCTACAAGAAATGTTCTATCTAAAACAAGAAATCTACACAGCCTTTACAAGGACACTAAAGTCTTAACGACTCAAAGGCAACTCTTTGACGAATTAAGCTGCTTTTTAAAATTCTTTATGTATTGATCTCATTTTAATCTAAATCTTTTAACAAGTGTCACTAAGCAGAAACGTCAAACTGCAAGTAGTTTTCTAATACAGTAGACAGACAGTAAACCTCATTTCTATATGTTTTCCCTAATTTATCCAACTGCCAACAATAAATTTTCTCTTCATCAGCATTTTTGTTTTTCAAAACAGCTGTCACTGTTTCAAACTGATATGAAGCTTCATTGTCGTAAATTCTGACACTTTTCGAAACAATCAGATATACATATCTCATTCAATAACAACATTCAAAAATGCCAAAATACCGTCACGTCGTCGGACACTTTACATAATTCATTCATTCTGAAATATTTTAGTTAAAACAAAATATTTTTGTTGATGAAAATCTATAGAGTGAAAACAATTTCGACAGAACAGATTGAACTAATCATCTCGCAGGACGAAAAGTAAATTCTCTTGTTTCGTGTCTAAGTGTATAAGCATGAGATGGAGATGGTATTTTAGAAGGCGTGTCATTGATAGGAAGGAAAGGAATTTATTAAATTTCACTAGACCTTGAAAAGAAATGTCAAGGGAGGAAAGGATATTACAATTTGGAAATATTTGTGAATAACGGGTGGGCCAATTACAAGACCGTTTTTAAATCATAGGTTAGTTTGACACTGACAGCCGTTTTTCGCTCGATCTTGACAGAAAGTCAGTATCATACC
This sequence comes from Microchrysa polita, assembly GCA_949715475.1. Lineage (NCBI taxonomy): Eukaryota > Metazoa > Arthropoda > Insecta > Diptera > Stratiomyidae > Microchrysa > Microchrysa polita. The sequence continues at coordinate 88,008,395 of OX454420.1, read as the reverse complement.
TCCGCGGAACAAAATGAGTCGCTTTACGCTTGAACAACGTTGGGTAATATTGTAAACTTTTTTTCAAAGTGAGTGCTGTCTAGCCCAGAGCCAGTTATAGCGCCATGTTATCCGACTGTTTTTTCACTGAAATTGAAGACATGGATTTGGACGACCTCTGGTTCTTGCAGGATGGCGCTCCATGCCACAATCGATTTTTTACGCACCAAAATCCCAAATCGTGTTATCAGCCGTCTCGGCGATGTCAACTGACCGCCTCGGAGCTGCGATTTGACCCCTTTGGACTTTTTTTGGGGGGAGCCATGAAGGACCGATGTTATGCAAATAATCCAGAAACGATTCAAGTACTTAATACCAATATCATCCAAGCAATCCGTGAGCTACAGCCCGAAACCATCAACAGGGTCTTGGAAAATTGGCGTGACAGAATGCGCTACTGCGACGCCAGCCACGGCAGCCACTTGAATGAAGTGGTGTTTCATCATTAATGGGAGTTTACTTACTTTCTTATAAAGCCATAAGACATGGAAACAAATTTAATTTTGTTCATTTTATTGCATTTTTAAAAACGAACTTGTAATTGGCCCACCCTGTATGTACATACGACTATGTGTATGAAAATCTTGTAACATACCGCAAGATTTGAATAGACATCTCCAATGCGGTGCCTAGCTCATACGTTTGTACCTCATTTGCTCAGTTACATTTTTTTTCGAAAATATTAAACTGGGAAAATGTGTCATCTTAAACATCTTACGATCCGTTGCAGTGAAAATGGAAGGTGTGCAGAACACTCTTCTCGACCCGTTGCTGTAAAAACTAATATGCCCTCGGGACAAATTCCCTTATTTACTTCCGCAACAATTTCAAATTTTCCCCTTGAGCTTGCCGCTTCTAGTTTCCTGAGCTGACCTTAACAACCTTTCTTAAAACGCTGCTACAAAAAAAATAGTTTTCAAACTTATCTGGAGATTGATTTATTAACATTATTGACGAACGCGTTGCATAATTCCGTTGTTCTTGTTCGGAGCATCATGCTGCAGGAGATTTTTGGTCTTACATTCTATTATCAGTAGTGATGTGTACGATGCTTTTCTTGAAGAATGGAATAGTTGAATTGTTGAGTCCCTTTTGACAACAATTTTGAGAAAAGGACTAAAAAACGAGTTCTCAAATGAAAGATATTTTTTTTCTACCTTGCTACTCACTGCATCTCTCCAAGAAAATCGTTTTTTTGGGAACGAGTTGTTTTCATTCTCGGCGGCCGGAATGGAGTTAGGTTAGTTTAATTGTGCCTTGATTTTACGCACTCATTGTCAAAATCAGCACGAGCCCAAAGTGAAAAAAAAGAACCGAAGAATTTTATCAAACTTTGGTTTGTAAGTTGACGCTCGCATTGATTGCGGATTACCTATGAGCTGTCGGTCATCTTCGCATTTTTGCTTCATTCACTCTTCTGGTTATCGAGTGGAATCATATTCACTATTGCCAAGAGACTCTTCCTTGTCACAATTCAATTCACTATCAATTTTCATATGCATTCTCAAGATACTCAACTCTAAAACTAGCATATCGCATACAAACAACTTCCCTGGAATGTTTGCATATCAAAATAACGATGAACTTCTCCGAAAACCCTTAAGCATCGTCTCAAGTTGCTCTCGTTTATTTTATTTTTTATTTAACGAAATCCATTGTTTTAACTATCCTCCTTGATTTAACTACGATCTCAACTAACCAAAAGCTTCGATAAGTCGACGTATCCTTCCATACTAAACATACATATTTACAAGAATGTAGTACCGAGTATTCTGTATGCAGCATGCTTGAGGCAATGCCTTGAGATTTGCATTTGAATTTGAAGTGCATACAATACCCACGGAGAGCGCTTCGTCAACAGAAGGAGGTCGCCTCTTGATATTCCTGTAACGTTCAACGGAACGGACATTACATACACATGCAACTTGACATTGAGCAAATGCATAATATCAAAGGGCTTGGACATCACTTGAACGTCATTAGGGCTTCTTCGTATTATATTGAATCGGTCCGGTATGACAAGCATCGGTAAGCATGCATTACCACCGAGTTGTCCGTATACATCTGCCAGCAAAAGGACACGGCAAGTAGACAGATTGATTGTTGTACGATGCAAATATGTTAGGAACGTATAGCAATGAGTAATGTTGAATATTCGTTTGGCATACTTATTGGCTTTCGAGGTTAAGGCAAGTGGACGTTGAGTAAAATTTTAGAGAAAAAAGACTGACCGGTCGTTAACTCTAGAGTAGATTTTTCATTTGAAAGTGTGTTTTTCTTTGCGTCAAGTTTCGAGCTTGCTCTTGAATGTGTTTTTATGTCAATCTTCTTTAAATTCAATCTGAGCTGGAACTCTGTAAATTACATTCATTTGTTTTTGGTATTGTCTAACGTTAAATCTAGCATGTAAATGAGCATCTAATAATCGATTACCGCAAAAGGAAATCGATCTAAGCAATACGTGGCAACCCCCAGTTAAAGATTTTATAGAATTTGCACATAAATAAAATAAATAATAGGCGCGACAATCCAGCATTGTACTAAGGCCGCAGGATGTGTTAGTGATATCCTATTTCCAAGATCTTAACTGCTTTTTGTTGAGGTAATGAGATCAGCATCACGCTCAGCAGTGGTATTTATCCCCATAAATGGTTACTCATTTAACATCTGAGTGAGATCATAGTCCGTCACAAGCTCGTGAGTTCGAAAAACACCATGATCCACGGTGAGATTCGAACTCATGACCCTGTGCACCGAAGGTGCGCGCACTAACCGCTAGACCAGCCAGACTATTTGCACATGACGAACTAAAAAAGAAAGTGATTGTCGCCTATCGCCTTACATAATGCCAGCTCTATTTCTTATAGATGTGAGTTTTTCTTCGTTTTTTAATCCAGAGCAAAACAAGATAACCCGAATAACATCTTGACATCTTCTGTCAAATTTGTACGAAAGGCAGCAGCTGTACCATTATCCAATTGACTGACTCATTGTTGATGAATCAGAAAACGTATTGACAACACAGTTAAAATATAAAAGTAGATTTATACCAACCGTTACCTCTTCTGTCCGTAAAAACCCACTCCCAACTTCTTTTTATAGCATCGAGGCTAAGGATCCGCTCACAAAACGTTTTCGGCCATATTGAATTTTTATTGTCTTCTGACGTGCAACACATAAACGGTTATTAGTTAAGTGCTTCGGATCCTTTTATGGGTTCTTTTCGAACGCGTTTTAATAGTTTCGCTAATGTAGCAAATGTAAGTGTAATGGAGCATTTTAACGCGACGGGTTCCATCCAAACAGCTTCGACTGCTATTTCTTCCGCCTTTAGTCGACACCAAATTCTCCCGCCCCTGTCGGCCATTTACACCGAAACGATGCAGGTGAAACAGAGGTGAGAGTCGTAAAATGTGTATAATATCGTCAGGATAAAATTTTCGGAATTGTTTCGTATCGGACGATTTTTATTATGAACAACAACGAGCGCAATAGGAAATGAAAATGCTGACGCCATAAAAGGATCTTTTGGTTTTTTATTCGCTTCGCTCTCTTCTACAATATTCGTTGCACGTTTGCATACGAGGAACGCTTCCGTGTGCAGAGGTTCATTTCTGGAGGGGTTTTTATTGCATCTAGGTAATTTTGTGTAAAAGATTACAATTTGGGGGTTTTATAGGTTCGGGATACATTGTGTGTAGGTATAATGCTAGCCTATAAGCGTAAGTATGCGTGACTATTTTATGTTTTGTTTTTGGGAAATAATTGGATGATAACGATGCTCTTCGTCGTTAGCTAGTTAGCTCCCTTCACCGGCTTGACACCCATCCTAACTTAACCGTAATGCAAATCCCATTGTACTCATAAAGTGTTAAGCAAATAACGAAATTGGATTAAGCATGTTTCTCCTCATATTTCACAGCTCTAAACGAAATTGTAAATTCTTCCAGCCATTAGTCTCCAGAAGTACATACACTCGTTGATCCAGATATTCCGAGAGAGTTGAAACTTATAACCGTTTCCTCGTGTAAATAACTGCTAAGCCCGAGCATTCGCTCTATATCATCTGAACATCTACTTAAGTTAATCTAATAAGTGCTCTTCTTGCTGGAGTCCTGGCCATACCTCCTTCAGGTGTAATCATACTTACAATTTTCTTGCCATCTACTTAATGTGATACGTTACAATATTACTTACGTACGTACGTATGTCGGCAAATTAGTTATTCTCCCCGATTGTGAAAGGCCCCGGCATGGCAGACCGATACGAGACGATAGGATGTGGTACGCGCCGCCCGAAGAGACGTTTGTCTTTATACCGAGGTGCGATACTTGCAGCCGGCGTAATACGGTCTTAGTGGGTGTCCAATTAATGACACCCAGCTGAGCCATTAACTGAAAATAAAGTGGATATGAAGGTAATCGTCTTAAATCTAATCCTGCTTCGGGCTCGAGTGCATTAATTTGTATGGCATCTTGAAAGCTCTCCGACAATATGTATATGGTGAGGCTTCTTAAATCATGTGAAAGAATAAATACACATTCATCTGATTTTCTGGAAGGTTAATTTTTGCACGTATCTTTTACTCGATATGACATGTGGATAAATTAATGTAATTGCTTTTGATTTGACATAATTGCTGTGAGTTTGGAGAAATTTCTTGTTATGCGCGTCAGTGATGGGTGAAATTATAAGATGGAGATATGTGTGGTTGTCACGCGGCGGTTGGTTCCTATGGGATTTGAGATGAATCGATATTTTTGGGATGAAAAGGTAGGTAAGTCGATTAGCATATGTATTAAGTTAAGTTTTTTTTCTTTTTGGGATCTTTAACTAGCCGATCCTGATCTCATACTCTTTTAATGTACATTAAAAATAACTTAGTTGAACCATCTAATCGTCTCATTAAATATGACTATCACTTAGATATAAAAAAAATCGATAAACATTCGATAATTCACATTTGCAGCGAAATCCTTTTTAAACTTATTCTTCAGTTGTAGCCAGGTGTACGAAATTGCAACAGGCACTTTAATTCCGTTGCCTATCTTGCGGCAAACAATTTATAACAAGAATTCCAGCTAAAATGTTCTTAACTTCCCGAAAATACGCTTGAAAATATTTAACCATAAAGTCGGCTGCCTTGTACTTGTTCCCAACAAGCGCAATAGTATATTGCAGGATACAACATTTAGGTTATAACCATATGCTTTTGATACGAGTCGACTTTGCAGTGCTTTTTCCCGTTGACCTGTTTCTGCACTCCGGTGTAGGTATGGGTACTATACGTCTGCTGTTTCTGCAACGAACAGAATGTTGCATCCTATAAAATATATCAAGCAAGACATCCGGTCTCCTTGCAACTATTAGGAGAATTAAGAAACTGTCAAATGTTGCCCGTATAGCTGACGGGAGCTTATGAAAAATGGGTTTCTTCGTTTATTTCAGCCATGGTGCCTATAGTATGGCCAGGACATGGTATCTATAGTACACACTAGGACCATACCTATACGAGCTGGAGTGCACTGCTTACAATAATAGATGTCTTGTGCAGGTATAACATTTTTGAAATTTATTCGGCAACATAGGTCACCTTATGTTGGAAATTAATTTAGCATGATGTATGAAATAGGGCATTAAATGCATCAAAAATTAGCTTGAAGTAAATGAAGGAGTTTCGTATATAAAGCGCACGATAGACCTCTGGCGGAATGAAATTGAAATTTTTGTCCCAAATTGGGCTTAAATAATTTGAGAAGCATACTTGTCCTCAATTACGTCGGAGATCTCAGTTCTAGTTTAAAAATATCCACGATAGAACAATAAGTCTTGGAAAACTATGCAGTCTGAAACTATGTTTTGAAATAGGCACTAGGGCTATGACAAATACGCAGATAGAGGGTTGTCTAATAATTCCGCTTTCTCCAACAAGTTAAGGCTGTTTATGCCATACATACAAAAAATCGTCGCAAATACATCCCAGACGCTATGACGAGCCCACAACAAGCATTTCCAATTTGGATAGCTTATCTATCCTTCTCTATAAGGACTTTTATCTCGAAAATTAGACATAGAGGCCTTGTCTTGCCTACTTTGAGGGTTTATTTTTTATTTTTAGTAGTCCTATTTTTTGGACGCATGTTTTAGTAGTTTATGGGCTTATAGGGGTCTCGTAGGCTCTCCAGCGGTCCGAGCCTTTGAGGGCCCAAAGCTCCGCTCATCCTTATCCGAAATGTTGATTTATTTGTTTAAAATATTTTTTTTTTATTCAAAAATACAAAATTAAAATTTTAAAGCATCATCAAAAAAAATATGTCATCTCCATCTCACAAAAGCCAAAGTTGCTAGCTAGCTTCCGATGTAACGATATATTATGGGGACTACTCGTATATTTATAAAGTTTTTATAAAAAAAAAAAATAACAACAATACTTGTCTGTCAGTCCAGAAAGTCGTAAACAGCTGAACCAAACGTTGTGGGCATATTTGGTTTACCATTTAATTTCAAGTCGTTTTTCAGTTAGGTTCACCTCAATTTTCTACCATCAAGGAATTGATGAAATTCCCTAAAGGCTCTTCTTATCGCTAGCAAATTAAAACCCAAGAGAGAACTTCTCAAGGTGACCAAAAAAAAACGAACGCCATCATTTCTATAAGTTGGATGCAATCTGCACTTATGCTATCTATTCTTTGACGGGAAGGAGGGACGGACATGCAAATGGAATTGAGCTTGTGCATTTTTTCAACGCCATATTTTTTTACGAATTCCTAATTGCTAGAAAGATTTCCATCGGAGGACATTCTATGTTTTCATCGCATTGCGATTCTATTGCGAATAGTCCTCGTGTCGTAGCATTTGAGGCGAGTCGAAAAATTGTGTGCTGCTCTATACTATGCTGAAACTGTTTAGTTTGTGCATCAAAGTACTCTTTGTTTATCTACAGTTAGTGCTTAAGTGGATAACTCTTGAATCAACTCAAGTTAAATGGATCCTTGACGAGTAAGTTGACTTTTCGTAACTCTGTGTATAGAGAAAGGTTGCAACAACGACGATTGGATTGCACTGAATTGTGTCGGCACGCTGATGGCAAAAATAAATCAAGATTGGATTGGACGGATGCAGAAGGAACGGTATGAAGAAAATGATGGAAAATTCGTTCTTTCAGATGTTTATGCAATTTGTTTTTCCAAATACAGAGAGTCAAGCGAGTTTATCTAATAGGATGCAGTCAAGTTGAGTTAAATGTGCAAAAGGAGGTATTGGAAATATAAAGTTTTTGAGCATTTCTATTAAACGTAATATATTATTTTATTATTATGATGTTAATCCTTCACAAAAATCTGAAGAATCCTTTATTAAACAACTATTGTGGTCAGAACGTAGATTAGAACTTCAGAATCATGCCTAGGTCGTAGAGGGCCTCATAATTGGAAAATGGCCCCATAAATAACTATAGAGAGAAACCGATTTAAATGCTAATTAAAGTATTTTCAAAACTATAATTGAACCGCAAAAAAGCCAAAAACAACCTTCTCGTCACTTATTGCTCAATGCCAATACCGCGTGGCTGCAAATATCCTTTTAATTAATTTATTAGCAAGCCAGGCGAGAGAATTCTTGCGGTGGCATTCGTTCTTCGACATTATTCTTGTCTTTTGGTTTCCTTATGCCTTATTTGATGGTGAATACTCTGACATTATCAGATATAACACTAACAAAGGATATGTTGTTGGGAAAAGGATATATATGTATGTGTACACATATTATTTGAAAAGTGTGTATATTATACAAGAAATATCTGAGCATACTTAAGTGCGTATATGTGGGAATGAATTTCAAGAATCTTTTGGATATCGTTGAGCAGTCAAACGTGAAGAAGAAGATTTTATTAAATTCCGCTTGTTGGCATATAAATGCTTTCGCATAAGATAATTTGCATGAAAGAACTAGAATTTGTGGAATTTTGGGAATTATATTGCTAAAATCTGGAAGAGGAAGAATGAGTAAAAATTATTCGAATCTCTTCTTTGACAATCCTTTGAGTTTGAGCATTAGGAGTCATGAGAGGAAAAACTATTATTGTAATTTTTCTGATGAAAAAAGATTCTTTTGCGCGTTCAGCATATAGTCATAGCCCCGATGTAATAGTCACCTGCCATGTGAACGCGATCTAATTCAGTGGCAATACGGTGGCCATGTTGAATCTCGAAGTCTATAAACCCAAAATAGTCGGACAAAAACCTTAAGGTCCATTTAGATTAGTCGCCAAATGGCGTCACGTGCAACCAAATGGCTGTTGTCATTCCAGCATCCAAACTGATCGCCATTTGGGTGTGCGTCCAGTTTTGATATTCAATATGGCAACTCAACCAACCGCTTTGACAACCGCTTGTCAAATTCAAAGTGACAATTTTGAAACTTTTGTTCCTTCTTTTGTGTGAAATTGAATAATTCGTGAATGGCCGTGTAATAATTCAAACCGCAGACTCCGATTTTGATAATTAAATTTTAAAAAATCACCAAAATAAAATTTTGGTTACGTCATTTTCTGTCTCCGTTTGGCTGCTAGTGTAGATGCTAAGTAGCAGCCAAATGGCTGTTCGTAATGCCAGTTTTTGGACGCGCAACCATTTGGCGACTAATCTAGATGGCCCTTTAAACTATAACCTTTGTTTTTTACAGTTACAGTATTATCTATTTATTTAAATTTATCTTTGAAATTAAATGATTTAACATTTTTGGTTCATTAGCTGTACGCAATCGGTGCAAACATTGTAACGGCAACCTGAACCTTGTTTTTGAGTTCCAAGATCGAAGGTGTCAATGTCAAATGCTTTGATGTATATTGGTGTTCAATTTATGGATGTACACTGTCACATTGAATAAATTATGGGAATTGAAGTCGAGATCATGTGTTTGTTTGTGTATTGTATACTTGGGGATTGAATTTTAAACTAAGAAATGTTAATTATAAGGATTTGGTTTTTGAGGATTTTGCTAGTCATACTATACCAAATATAGCATTTTCTGTTCACAAGAAATTAAATAGGAAATCATTTCGCGCGTATCTATACATTCTACCTAATTGCAATCACAAAAATCACATTTGCAGAGATGTATGCTTTCACTTCCCATTTTTTGCTTTAGAAATGCGTATGCGGTCATAATATAAAATTTGTAATAAGGAAGTCAAATGGATGACGACACCGAAGGATGGCATGAATGAACGAAGACAAGCTAACCGCAGTAAAATATATTATCCTCTCCAGGACTCCAAGACTCTCTAAACAATTTTACGTTATGAATTTTATAGGCTCTTGGTTGTAATGTTTGTATCATTTTCGTGGGATTTAATCTGCGGCGAAATTGTTTTTTCAAACCGACACACAAAAAAAACAGGAGCAACCAACGACACCAAAAAGCATATTTTCAGAGTAAATGGGCTATTTTTCGAGATGCTTTTGAAGACTGGAAGAGAAGCTCGCTAGGGAATAAATAAGATTGAATACCAAAAAATAACTTCTATATACAGGAGCAGCGGTGAAGATGAGGTTATAGAATATGCAAAAAGTTGATTAATAATAAAAAGATCAACATAAAAGAAGCAACGAAAGTTTATGTTAAAGCTGAACATTATTTTGAAGCTGAGCAACAACAACATGTCTGGACTAATCAATAGAGGATACCTTTGCTATTGTCCCCCCTTACCCTAGCCGTTCCATGGATAGGAGTAAGATGCCACTTTCCCCAACAATAAACGAATAAATCTCCGGAGGATATATAAATCCCCCAGAACACCCTGGTATCCTTATATATCTGAAAAACTTTTTCAATAAAAAGAAAACTAAGGAAAACAACATTGAACAAGTGCCGAGATTAGGACGTATAATCTCCGTATAACAAAGTGAATTAAACTTTGCCGCACATCACTTTTTTTGGTGCATCTTTGCGGAAAGTATAAGTAACCTTTAAAAGCATTAGAGTAGCTACGCAAAAAAAAAATACTCGATTTACTTTACTTTGAGTATTTCTTATCAAAACGACTTTACATTATCCCCGGAATCTGATTAGAGGAATGTAAGCGGGAAAAGGTTTTTTTCTTGTTATCTTGCAATATTCTCAAAAAAATATAACATAATCGGCCTGTGAATGAAAGCAGATGACGCCATATGATCTTCTAAAGATTAAGTAAGATCTTAACCTCTATTTAAATTGCAATTATGGTTAGATGTGTTTTTGCGAAATGCGTTGCAAAATGTTTGTACTTTTTCCACGAAAAGATTAAAGAGTTTTTTTCGTTGTTATGCGAGCCCCGAATTGTAATGGACTATATACACAGAAATGAGAAAGGTGTAACACCATTTCACCGCGAGTCTCTAGAATTTTCTGTAAAATAGAGAAGAACAACGAAATGTAAAAAATTCAATTTTATGTATTTTTATTTTAGCGTAATTTCTAATATTCAAAATTAGTTTCAGCGAAATTCCAGTTTTTTATTTAAGAAATTTCCGTACCTCTACGATTTTACTCTGATCTTATTGAAGCTGCTAAGAAATTCTTGGAAAATTTAATGAATATAATAAGATTTCAGCAAATAATTAAAAACTTCATGAACGAAAAGCCTTTAAATTACCAACGATGTTCCAGAAAAAAAATTTAAGCATCAGAGTATATTTACCCTATTTCAAAAGAAAATAAGCGACTTAGTAACTCTTCTGAAGATAAAATATATAAACTTACCACATAACGATTTAAAATCCTCTTCAAAAATTCACCACCATCATAACGTTTGCACGCGTCCTTAAATCTCTTCACACACATACGAGTACTCACAGCAAAGTGAATAGCATCCTTTCATATCGCGCTATTGTTCTCTATACAAATTAGAAGCGCTCAGGTGGATCTAAGATTTGTGGAAATGTATAATTCAATTTTGTACACATGTAGGTTCTTGCCGTAGAGACATAATATAGCAGAGAGTAGAAACAGAACACGAACACCATAATACACGGGTAAGGAGCTTGCTAATTATTTGTATAACCCGTTCCAAAGGCAAACGTTCGCCAGGCTCTGTGAGTTTCAACAACTTTCAACAATACAGTCCCAGCGCGTCGCGCCTCCTTTTGCGTGATTTGTGTACCTATCTAAGTTGGTCCGGGAGCTGGTTCTTGAGAGCAGGGTAGTGTTCCTTGAGCTAGCTTTTGTTATTGTTTAAAACGAATTTCCCGAAGGCTGCATTGTTTCGCAACTTTTACTGTAAAGGGATCAGTTTACATTTGTGTGAAAATTCCTGGTACAAAATGGAGTCGAGATGTTTGCTGATGATGGAGGATCACGGATTTTCGTATATGGTTTTTATGCATAGGCGCGTACTATATTCATAATTTTTTCGCGTATTGTGTTAGTAAATTATATTTTTGAAAAGGAAACTTTGAGCTTTGAAATTTGCAAGGATATTTGCTGTTAGTGACAGTTTTAAGCTGACACTCCTGTGGTTGTGTGTTTTATTGAAATAAATGTTGTTTCGTTACGTTAATATTAATAAATGTTCATCATCGATAGCTTTCTACAACATACACAACCCTTTAGTCTATACCTTTGTCTACCACATTTCGCTTTAATAAAAACGATTCTAGCCGGATCAACGATTAATTACACGAAACCGTTAAGGAGGACAGACGACAACGCAATGACTCTCCCATCCGAAATTTCTATATAAAAATGAGTTTATCCAAGTCAAAGGACAATAAGCAATAAGCGCCATATAACCGGTGCTTCCGTTGTCCCCTTTGACTTCGCCAATGTCCATTAAATGTCCACCCGAATTCCTGGTCAAATGATAACTTTGTTAAATGGACTTTTGATAGGAACTTCTGGGCTAATATTGCACGCAGGAGACAGGTGGTAGTTTTATGGGTTCGCTGTGTGTATAGTAAATTTGCCTGTAGGAAATATGGACGATATAGAATAAAATCGAGGCGTACAATGATGTGCCACTCATTTATACGGTAAATAAATTCGATAGAAGGTGTGTATTTTGTTATGTGGCAATTTATGGGCAAATTTTAATAGCTGGACAATATTGTTCTGCGACGAGTTGGTTTAGGGTTTGTTTGTGCACCGAATTGGGTGAGTCCAGGTGAATTTATTATTTGTTACACCGTTGGCAGCCGATTGATATCAATCAAAAGAGTAATTAGATGAGTTTAATTAGTAATACAATATTGTAGAGGGTTGGCAGTTGGCAGCGTGCTGATATGCCTAATTTTAGCTTAGTAGCTTTGGCGCTTACCTCTCTATGATAAGGTTGTGTATTGAACGCACTCATCCTCAAATGACAGCTGACTGGGCATTTTCGGCACTACGAGCCGGTCTTGCATCTTCGTCCGTGGAGTGGTCAACATCTCGCCATCGAGTCCGGTCTAGATCTCCTTTAATGTACCTGTAAAATTATTAAATCACAGTGGTAAATTATTGCCCGCTTATTTTGTTTCTATAATAATCCTGATGAAGAAATACAATTTCGGAATCAGGTGCACACTATCCTGAAATCCGAGCACCTTGTTTATTATGAATGTATAAGAAATCCAAAAATCCTCTTGAATTATAAACCAGTGTATATTCCGATAAATTTTTTCCAGACCGTATTATCCTCAATTTTTTCCCCGTACACTTATATATATATTTAGGTAAAAGGAAATCACTTAGACGTAGGTATGCCCGGTTTGTATTTTTCTTGTCTTTCCTGAATATATACCCGTAAGAAAGTCATTGTAAACTCATATCTAATAAAATAATAAAGAATCCTGAATTCGTCTTCTCGTTTTTTTTTCTCTTTGCAGATTTCCCTTGCGCTGAATTCATGTACTACTCGTACATGAGTCCTTTTCATTCTAAAGCTGAAGCCTACATGTATCTTACCCTATTCATACTGCGGATCGCCCCCGTACATGGCAAGCATCCGAAAAATGTAAGATTGTTCGCAAAGTCGATTTGAAACTTTCATATACAGAAATTGCTTGGGAAAAGATATTTTGGTCCAAATTGAAATTTAAATATCCGCATTATTTCCATGTCAGCCCAGAGAGTACACTAAGGTATATTGTTGGCGAAAATATTCTCTCTCTATTCATGCGATTTCGCGGCGTATGAATGTTTTGCCAAGAAGTGTATCGTGTATTTCGCGTATAACGGTGAAAAAAAAAACAGCCAACGAGTATGAGAGAAAGAGAGAAAGAGTTAGGCTGAAAGGGTTCAATTTCTTGGATAAGTAGTTTGAAATAAAAGTTTTCCTATCCTTTGTATCTGAAGTTTTTTTATGTGTTTTTATTTTGGCTTTATTCTTTTCCATCGGTTGCCTATGTGTTTGGCCAAAGTTCGCATTCAGGTCAGGCAAAAGAACATGACTGGATATAGGAGTAGAAAAAAAATACAAGAAATGCCTGTGTCTATATTCATGGTGTAATTTCCTTTTGCTAGATACACTCAACAACTTGCAGTTTACACCAGAGAGTGTACACAGTGTAAGTAGAGTTTTACGAGAATGTTCTGCAAGAGTTGAATTGGGTCTTAGATTTTTTTTGACTAGGTTTCTTTTGTAGAATTTGTTTTTTATAGTGATGCTTTTATATTTTTATAATATTCTTGTTCTCATCTGAAGTTGTAGAATATAATTTATAATTTTATGAAAAATTAATGTTAGAAATGGAAGAACAATTTTGAAACTTCTCAAAAGTTTTCATATCTGTATATCTATGAAGCGACGTTGATATTTGAAACCTAAGAAAGAAAGCACGGTTCATGTACCAGATTTCATGAAACTGAAAAATGGAATCTAGTGAATAAGGAGGTCGAAAGTTGTAATTTTATACGAATTCAACAAAACAAAATTTATAGCACGATAACGGTAAAAGTGATACCAAAACCGATTCTATTGATTTCGTAAGTTGCTCTCAGACGAATTGTATTATCGACCTTACCAGTTGCTCCTAAAGGTATGTACTATGTTCACCGAACGAAAAACTTGCATTTATGTGAAAAATGTGCCGTGACTGGCCTTTTATTCAGTAAATTTAAGAAAAATGTGCACTCGCAGACTGATTGATTATATCGATGACACTTTTTCCCTCTGAAATAAAATGCAACTGCATTGTTTTCGCCGGTGAAATGTCAAAAACCGGTGTGGAGACTTTCGTGTGAAGTGAGTACCACCAAGCGAATTCGATTTCACGACCACTTTCTTTTTTTTAAACTTTTTTCATCACTCCAATAAAAGATACTCCTATTGTGATAAAGATTGAATAACCCTGTCTGGACTTACGAAGTGGAAAGCTCGAAGCTCACGCCAAAATGTGAATAGCATACAGGCGTTATATGTATGAATCCGCAAATGAGATATGTAATTGAAATCAAAACGTGAATAGTATCGAATGAAAGGAGATTCACTGAATCGAGTAACTTAACCCTAAAAATAATAAATCCCCCACTTCTCCAAAAAAAAGTCCCCATCGTTCATCCAACCACTTTTCTTAATTAACACGTTCGTCGGAATTGTTTTAATTTAGCCCAAATAAGGATGAACGCATTTCGTTGCGCTCGATACAAAATCAACGAAGTCGTGTCACCCAAACATCCCCAGACAATGGAATGGACTTTTGTATATGTACATATAAAAACATACTTGTTTGGCATTTATGTATCTGTTTCTGCCCAACGGAAACTAGTACGGAAAACATCTACTTCTTGGACAGGAGGACGATCCGCTGTATGTATGTTGTTCGCTCAATTTAACGATATGGTAGCGGTTAGCCGGAACACGACTCACATTTACTTTCATTCGACAATTAAACGTATCGATTGTCGCTTCAATGGTAAACAGAAACGCATTAGGCAAATGGACATTCCGGTAAGTGGTCGGGCTTGGTTTCGGCTGTCCCATTTCATTCATTTAGTCGTTGTGTCCTTTTGTTTATTTTCTGTAGTCGCGCCGCCACCACCAATTCAATGGGGTGTATGGGTTCGATCTACAGGACGTTGACCAAGTCGGTTAAAGAAACTGCAGGAAAAATATTTATCGGTTTTCGAGGAGAATCATCAAAGCACATAAATCGTGATATACTAATTGGAAGGTTAATATGGTGATTATAGATATCAGAGTTGTATTCCGAACGAGTAAATTTATAACGGTTTATAGCTTGGTGATATTCATCCCTTAGCGAAAAGCTAAACAAGTTTATAACGTTTCTGACAAGTGATGTGTTGTGTATTAATGCTTGTGTATATTCTATGAACTCCGTAGTTTCCCCATTGGGATTGAGAATAAAAACGAGACCGAGGCTAATTTCGGGCGCGGCCGAAATTTGGATACCCTTCACTCCCCACGGGCTTCAAGTTTTTTCGGGCGTAACTATGACATGTGTTAAATCCTCCCCCTGCGTTCTTTGCCTTCCGTTTTTACATAAGTTCCGTGGCGCCGATAAAACAATATTTGTGTGGGGTTTGGTTGGAATAAGTGGGCAAATAAATATATTTAATCAGAAAATTTTATTGGGCGATGCGGTAGCATGGCCCCATAGTACTTTTCCATTAGCTTGGACCTTTTTTATTGCTTTGATAAAGACACATTAATTCAAGGTTATGTGAAATTGGTATAAAAAACGTTTCTTAGGACAACCAAAAAAGAGGGGGGGGGGGGGGGGTCCATGGTAGTCCCATGACCCCATGGTCTGATTGATTCATTATTACATATGTTTTGAGTCGTCAATAGAAACACATTTGCGTGGAGTTTGGTTGAAATTGGTGCACAAATAAAAAAGTTTTTGTAGAAGAACCTAATTTGGGGGGTTAGGTTTGTATGGCAGCCCCATGATCCCATGGTCCGATTTTATCCATTCTTACATGGGTTTTGTGTTGTCAATAAAGACACATTTGTGGAAAATTTGGTTGAAATAGATCCACAAATAAAAAAGTTTTTCTTAGAAGAACTTAAATTGGGGGGTTAGGTTTGTATTGCAGCCACATGACCCCATGGTCTGATTTGATCCATTCTTACATATGTTTTGTGTTATCAACAGAAACACATTTGTGCCAAATTTGGTTGAAATTTGTGCACAAATAAAAAAGTTTTTCTTAGAAGAACTTAATTTGGGGGATTAGGTTTGTATGGCAGCCCCATGACCCCATGCTCCGATTTGATCCATTCTTACATATCTTTTGTGTTATCAATAGAAATACTTTTGAGTGAAATTTAGTTGAAATTGGTGCACAAATAAAAACTGTTTTCCTAGAAGAACCTAATTTGGGGGGTTAAGTTTGTATGGCAGCCCCATGACCCCATGGTCCGATTTGATCCATTCTTACATATCTTTTGTGCTATCAATAGGAACGCATTTGTGTGAAATTTGGTTGAAATTGGTGCACAAATAAAAAAGTTTTTCTTAGAAGAACCTAATTTGGGGGGTTAGGTTTGTATGGCAGCCCCATGACCCCATGGTCCGATTTTAGCGATTCAAACATACAAACTGCCTGCAATAAAAAGAAACATGTGTGCAAAATTTCAGCTCGATAGCTTTTAAACTGGCCGAGTAAAACGCGTAGCAACAGACGGACAGACGGACAGACGGACAGACGGACAGACGGACAGACAGACAGACGGACATCGCCCAATCGACTCAGCTCGTCATGCTGATCATATATATACATATTTTATATGGTCGGAGATGCTTCCTTCAATGCGTTACAAACTTCATGACAAAGTTAATATACCCTTTACTCTACGAGTGAAGGGTATAACAAAACTTCTCAAAAAATTCTCCCCCACACCAGCCACATATCCTGAAAAAGTAATGATACTCTGCATTGCAGCTAAAATGCCATGTGCAAACATTTTATTTTCTACTTTTGTACACACTAAAAATTCATGGGGCTATTTCTACGTACAAAACAGTGCGGATAAAAACACTTTGGCTATTTCGAAATTCTTCTCATCTTTGCTCTCTACCTATACTTCCCAGCGGACATATAAATATGAGAGGTCATATATTATTACACTCCTAAGCACTGCTCCAACACTCCAATACTACCCTCTCCGCTTTTCACAACACACATATGTGTCTAACTATAAAGTCCTGCCAAAAGAAGTGCGGGGGGGTTTGTTTTTATGAGCCTTTTGCGAGAAACAAGCAAAACTGCACAACAATCTCGCAGAGTATTATTATATCCGTGTAAAGAAACAGGAAACCGACAAAGCATGAATATCTCAACACGATCCTTGTACGTCAGATATAGTCAGTAGTTGCCGAAGCGCACAAGAGAGTACCGGATATACTCTGCAGAAAAAGAGTCCGTTCGTGTGTACTACAGCGAACAAGAAAAATACATTTTTGAAGAAGATCCCCCAAAGATACGGGGGAGAATTTCAGTGCGAGAAATTAACGCCACATACGTAAGAAGAATTTCGTGAATTTTGTTTCGTATTTGTATATAAGGATGGT
Organism: Microchrysa polita; assembly: GCA_949715475.1. Lineage (NCBI taxonomy): Eukaryota > Metazoa > Arthropoda > Insecta > Diptera > Stratiomyidae > Microchrysa > Microchrysa polita. The sequence continues at coordinate 87,990,864 of OX454420.1, read as the reverse complement.
CTTTCTTGTATTTATTTGCTTGCTGCCTTTGCTGAGCGGTGTTATCCTTTTCGTTTCTTTCGACAACGAAACGATATGCGACGTGGGAAATAAATAAACATGAGTATGTGCGAGGAAAAGCCATGAGCGGAAAAGACTCCATTTATTAACTTCCTTGCGGTTTTTCGTCATACCAAACTCGCTATATTGAGTCTGGAGATTCTCGCGCGAGACGATTGCTTCGAGGATTCGTTTCCGAGTTTGAATAGTTTGGCGGCGACGGGAATGGATTGGATGAAAGAAATGCGAAAAGGAACAAATGTTCGGCTTCGTGAATTTTATGGCAAGTCATAATTTTAACGAGCGAATTATTTTGCCGTCTTATCTCAGCCGAGCGTGTCTTGAAGGATAATTAAGAGATGGTTTGAAATTTGTTTGACGGCGTGTTGTTTGATGAGATTTCGGGCAAAATTATTGTAACATGAAATATTTTATCGTTTTTTTTTTAAGTTTGAGTGTGGTTGTTAATGATAAAATGGAGAAGAGGGTTCAATTTCCTCTATAGTAATATTTAGGCTCTAGATTAGGTTTTTTGCGGAAGCGGCATTGTTTTTCCATTGCTAGATTTTTTCCGCACTTAGTCTGTATTGTTTTGACAAAGTATGTGCCCAAAAATATATAAAAAATTAGCTAAATCTCGAATCGAATTGTCTGAATATGGCCCTTTTGTATTTACCTAAAAAATTAAGTAAACAAATTGCGCGACAGTCCAACATTGGACCAAGGCCGCAGATCTGCTAGTGACATCCAATTTCCAAGATTTTAAATGCATTGTTGTAGAGGTATTGAGATCAGCCCAGTTATTTATTCCCATAAAACGATACTCGTTTAACATCTGAGTGAGATTGTAGTCACATGGGTCGTAAGCTCGAAAAACACCAGCAACTGAAGCCGCTCACGGTGAAACTCGAACCTGTAACCTATCACACCGAAGGTACTCACCTTCGGCACAACTAGACTACAATTTTTATCAATATAAATTTAATTTAATTATTTTAGGAGGTCAATAATGAAAAGCTCCATATAAATGCATTCCCATCAGTAGTAATCTAAATTCGAACCACAAAACCTTAAGCCTCTGCCACTTTTCGATATTGAAACCATCTTCCATTTGTGACGGTACAATATTAATTATGTAATATGATGCTATTACTCGCCTGAAGGGTAGGTAAGATCCTTTATAATATCCCTTTTCTCATCTACGCTTGTATGCTTCAGCTTCAGACATATTTAGCTGACGTACGGTTGCACTCACGCTGAACATTCGCTCTTATTGTCAAGTGTCTGGTTACATCACTCACTTCGCTCATTCGGCTTGTTCTTCAAGCATAATGTGCCTTGTTTGCATTAATGGGGTGCGGGTGCGTCAGATGTCATGTCAAAGGATTTGCCATTACCACAAAATACATTTTGCATAAGCACTTTAGCTGTCATATCTTGACAAACATTGCACTCATCGTATACCAGAAGCAATCATATACAATTATTGCGTGAAATACAAGCGTTCATTTTGAATTCAATAAACATTGGTAAAAGGCATATACGCTCCCAAAAAAAAAGCTCCCTGAGAGGGCTTGTTAAATTCCTTTTTTTCTTCTTCTCAGTACCGCATATAGGTATATAAATAATAAATTCCTTTTAATATTAATTATTAAAAGTAATTTCCTTGACGACTGGTAAGGAAAAAACTAAATGAATAAGGCTCAGCATTCGTGGTTTTATAAAAACTGGAAATCTGGATGAAAGCCCATCTTAAATCTACTAAATATCCACGAACCTATGTGGCTTTTTTTTTTTCTTGAGACAACTGATCTGTATGTATGTATGTGCAAAACTTAGATGAATAAATTCCAACATGCTGATGTAAAAGCGATATAGAAAGCTCCCCGCGGAACATTACGCTATCAGCTCTCGCAAGAAGAATTTTCTTGTTCTTGTTACCGACACTAGCGACACTTACCTTACCGTCCGCCATATAGAGGACACATAGCGGAAAATATCGGAAACACAAAAGTTCCCCCTATGAGAACGGATCAGCGAACAGGAAGATTATATGGAATGGCGCACTTAATGTATATGATCGTCTGTGTTTGGCACAGAAATTGATACCCCTTACCGCAGGTACACCCCTCACAAAGCACGAACATAACCTATAATTTCACTTCAACGTCAAATTAGGCTCCGCCCACTTGCCGGCTATTGTTTATGTGAAATATACACAGCCTCGAAAAGCTTAGTTGTCGCGAAGAAAATTATTGATTTCAGTGCGTGAAAATCGAAATTGTTAGTGGCTACGCGTAATTAATCGCCAAGAGAAGTGCCGTACATTAATTTCGTGAACCAGTATTACCGCGAATACGAAAAATGCAGTGCGTTGTCGATGGATGTTGCAATGAAAGGAACATCAACCCCAAGGGACTCTCTTTTCACAGGTAAACACTATATTTTTTGTTATAAATACATATATTTGCACTCACAAAGGGCCACTTTCATTTACACAATGTTTAAACAGTTTTTTCCGCGTTTGCAAACGATCACAACACGATATTTTCGCCATGCTTGTCTGTTTGACATTCAGCATATTACGGTACTATTGCATACTGTTATTTGTGCGCGGAAGTACATAGGCGTACCAAATATTGTTTTGTTGTAGGGGGCTGGCCAAGTTTTGCGACAAATTTTGGAATTTAGTGATTATAATATGTAATGGAAAAGTAAATTGATATGTTTTACATTACCTCATTGCAGATTTCCAACGGACGAGCCGCGGCGAAAAATATGGCTCCGCATTTTGAGCTTAGGAGAAACAGATATTTCAAAATACACTGTCGTGTGTTCGGAGCATTTTCGTCCGGAATGCATTTTCAAACTGTCAAAGCGGGCAGTTTTGAGAAATGATGCAGTTCCGGAACTGAAACTCTCTTGTATAACGGTAAGCACGTTAAAAGTTAATGCTTGCATAGCCGATTCACATTATAGACAGGATTTATTTAAGACACCTAATAGCCGATTCACATTATACATAAGATTTATTAAAACCACCTAATTTATGTAAACCGACACCGTCTACTAGATCGAATCATATGTCATTAAATTAAAAATGTGTCGTATATTGTACTTGCATTATTCATTATTCATTGCAATATTCGCGTTTCGGAAAATACATTTTATAAGTGAAGAACAATTTATACTTTACCTTTCATAAAGTTTCCCAGCCATTATTCTTTTAATCTAGAGAAAATTTAATTAACACAACAGCAACTGATATCAAAAATCCACTTCCTTTCCTGGAGTACTTTAATATGCAATATTCTTGATATTTATCAAAATGATAATTCAAATTTTTCGCGCCACATCTGTGCCCCTTAATTAACATTTTATCCCTGACCACCTACTCCCTTGGAAATTACAACTACTATGATAGCACGCACACAAGTGCGCAAAAATTGGCAAAAATCGTGCCAGTAATCTGACAGAAGGGCCACCCCTTGGAACGGATACCAAAACAAGCCAAAAGTCCACCATCAAGCGATTCTCATTATCATCGCCATATTACATCGTACTTAATGGACCAGGCGATCTGAAGAAGCCCTGATAGCCCCTATATATCTGTCATCGGATTGATAACCGCAAGTGGGCACTTGACCCGTACATAAATGTATGGGTAACCAAAATGAATTCCAGCAACGCAGCCATTCAAATAGATTTCATCAACATCGAGTTGATTTCCAATGTTTGCTCAAAGTCTAGCGAATCTATATACGCATATGGTTGAGGCACATAGAAGGATTTTGTCGTGTAGGACATCGATATATCAGCAGACAATCCATCTATTCATATTGCACATATACACACATACTCGTGTATGATATCTGAAGGACCTACACTTATAGCATGACCATATCCTCGCCCTCGAAATTAATGAACGCAAGGTTGGAGAAACGATGCGAGGAATGGCGAGAATGTGTGCGAATTGAGGCTAATTAATTGAAGTTTTGATGGTATAACTCTATAGCTGAAAGTATGTAATTTGTGTTGTATGTTCAGCGATGCAAATGAAGAATAGTCGTGATGAAAATGGAAAAGTTGATCTAGTCAGGTTGATGCGAAATCTCGGTTACAGATTAAATAAGGATTTGAGTCTAATTAAATTGCGTGAAGTATGTGACTGGTACCAAGTGGGTATATCCTTGTTAATTTATGACTCACACATAAAAAAAATTACTCATGACTAGAGCCGGGATTCTCGTGCAATTGCACGTTAATGCACGAAATTGTGTTTTTCAGAGTATTTTGCACGGTTTTTGAATGAAAACGCACATTTCCATTTTTTTAGCATCTTTCATGACATTTTTTTCCAGAAATATGGAAATGTCCAAATTTTTCGTTAGACAGAGAAGAGAATAAAAGTAATGAGAAAGAAACAACAAGTTGAAAAACAATCAAAACAAAACGCCAAATAGAAATTTCTTCAAACGCCAGTTGATTTTCATACAATTTTGCAGCTGTTGTTTGTGGAGTGCATTTTAATTAACTGGTGGTTAACTAAACTTAAATACAAATAGCGCCGCTTAGAAAACGATACATTCGGCTGTGCGATGGATCCTAAACTAATAAACCTAATTGAAATGAGCTAATATAGAGGGCGTTTTATTGGGGAGAAGCTTACGATAGGTTAAAATACTAAAAGTGTCCCATATTTAAGTCAAAATTATTTAATTTTTTAGAGTTAGTACACAGAAAGAAAAAAGTATACCGGTTATCTAAAAAGTAGTTGATATCAACTAAAGTTCGTCTTTGATTTTCAGCCTATGATTCTATGTAGTTCAAACAGCTATATGACAATATGGACAAATTTTCTATTCGTCATTGGTTAAAATTTCTATTATATTTGCAAATTCAATTAATTCATTTGTAAGGGCAGCTATTAATTATCTATAAATTGACCAATGTTAGATAGCTAAATCGTGTTGAAGAAAAGTTTTACTACTTCACGGAAATATGAACGATTGTTTGTAGTTATATTTTATATTCTAATAGTACAATCAACAACTTTTGTGGAAGAATTGACAAAACTTTTTCTTCTAATCTTGCGTGGTTATATGAACGAATTTAATAGTATTTTCAGCTGCGAAGATTAGAGAAATCAACTATTTCTTTGATAGAACTATCTAAATTTATGTTAACTACTTTACATTAGATAAAAAGTCTAAATCCTTTTTTCAGTGTATACTTTTCCTACGCCGACTGCTCCAAAGTCTGAGCTTCTAAAAGCCTATAAAAGAGATTTTTTTTTATAATACACGCAAAATGCACATTTAGGAAATTATATTGCACGATTTTGCACGTTTCGAGATTTTTACTGGACGTTTTTAAATTTTTTACTGCACGAAAATCCGGGCTCTACCCATGACTTTTAATTACTGAGTGTGACACAGGGGCTACTATAAATATCACTTCGTACTTAATTAAAACACATCCTTCAAATTTTGACCTCATTTTAGTACATACATATCTGTTAGTTGTCTAAATACTTTTCCTGTGTTCTATGGTAAAACGTTCTTTCACCTTACATAAACGTCACTCGGAACAGACATTAAAACCGGCACACTACAGCAAACTAATATGTCTGAATAGCGTGTTTAGGGTGCCTAGCAAAGGAACTCTCATTTACTAACTTTTCTTCGTGCTCCCTAATTAAGACGATGCTGTGCGGTTCTTTAGCAATAGTGCCACTCACATTCTATCGCTCTTAGCTTTCCACCTTTCACCTGTAATAGTATTCTGTGTATTCAACGCCGGAATCGACAACATAACAACTCTAGAGCAGACCCAGACATCATCATCTAATAAAAGCACCGAGTTGGCGTTTACCAATTTCCTTGTCACGACTCCTCCAGAGTGCACCGTCACGAAACGCAATCAACATAAAATTTGCACGAGGATCTTCTTTTATGGACCACCGTGTCGGGCGCGTCACTATCAAATACAGCCACGAGAAGCACGAAACACACACGAGAAGTTGAAACGGTTTTGTGTATAAGTTTTGACATAAACACCACAGCTATCAAGCGAGGGAAAAACTTTTCCACAACACTATTTTCCATGTTTTCGCCTTTAGAAGGCGATACGTGAGAATTACCTTTAGTTTTTCGGGTCCATAAGAATAAATTATGTGGGTTCCAAAAGTATAGTTAGGTTGGCAGAAAAAAAATATTTTGCTAAAATTCGCTTTTATTTTTTAATAATGTGAAAAATTAATGTTGGTAATATTCAATATTGCCACGGCAAAAAACATCCAAATTACCGGTTCGGTTTCATTGTCATTGAATTGTTTAATAACTGAAGAAATAGTCCAATGCTGTGCTCACCCAAGGACTGAGGGCTCTAGGCTTGTTGTTGTAGCGATTCAAGAAATTTGTTTCTCTTGAATCAAAGGGAGTTTTAGCAGCTCTTGGCCGTTGTAACAAAGGGTAGGATTTATATCAAAGAACCGGCTGCCGTAGGAGCATTTAATCTATGATCATAGTGGGATTCGAACCCACGCTTCGGCAACTCAGAGATAGAGTGTCATTTCTACTACTGAGCCACCGAATACCCGGGCTCTAGGTTCTCTCAGCGCAGCGTCTTGTATGTTTTGTACCGCCTTTTATTAACTGTAAACTAATCTTTTATTTTAAATGAGCTAAATCTGATGCTTGATCTGCAATAACGCAGGAACAAAACTGTTGGTTATTTGAGCTCGTAGCTTATTTCGTATCAAGGTTTCAAAAGTTTTCAAACCTACATCTCTTCTCTTAATCAACTTACTTATTCAAACTGAAATATGTATTTCCTTTTTCCTGATAAGCTATCTCTGCCCATTCTTATGTACCTATATTAGGCTCCATGAACTTACTAAAATAACGCATTAAGCATCCACTACATCTCCCAAAACATATTCATTAAAACCAAAGACCAAGGACATCATGTAGCGTAGAAAACACCTATCCAACCGATCAACACCTAAAATACCAAATCGCTCGACATACGACCGCTTCGGCTCGCACATAAGTATCTAACCAGAGTCGCAGTTCTTGAAAATATCTCAGAAAGTTGAATACATACATATGTATTTTCAATTTTCCAAGTTGCTTGTCATATTTTACGATGTTAGGATATGAGACTATGAGTAAGGCGACCAACTTTTCCAGAAGCAAATGCGAGACATACTGCTATCCGGTCTCATAGCGAGAACTTGTGAGCAGGGGGCGAACAAAAAATGTTCGGGAGCACGTTCGCGCAGAATGTGTCAACCGGGGTTGACTGACGTAGTGAGCAGGGGGCGAAGCCCCCTAGTAATTTTTACTAATCAAATCTTTCTGTGTAGCCGTCTTCGTTTAAAAGTTACCGCCGTTCAATGATGCGACCCATGGACAAAATAAATTCAAAGAGGGGACCAAGCGTAAACGGGGTCGATTTTCAAAAAAGGCAACTTATTGTACGTACATTTTGCTTAAGTTCAATAGTTATAGCCGTTCAAAAATGCGACCCAAGGAGAAAAAATTATAGCTCAAACGGGGTCACTGCTCCAAAATGTGGGAGCTTTTGGAGGTTTTGTGGGACAATTTCGGGAGAATTTTCAATGCGGGACAGACTTGTAAAATGCAGGACTATCTCGCAGCATCCAAGACAGTTGGTCGCCTTACCTATCAGTAAATCATTTTTTTCGGGATAGAGTGTCGGAGATCCTTGTGTTTCTACGACACAGCTACTAACAGACAGTAGAAGCACCCACTTGCTTGTACACGTCTCCTCGATATTGCATACCCCGACTCTATTTCAAATGAATGCGTTGCGGAATGCTCTACAGAATAATATTACATTGTAGCACATGAACGTTTCCCAAAAGGATTCATCGTTGAATTTGCGAGAAAAATTATTTAACGCGGGGCTGAATCTCATAAACGTGGAGTAGAGGTGGTGTATGTTGAATGTTATGGCCAACTCAATACATACATTACATACATATGTATATGTATGTATTTACGCTGACATTTTTATGCCAGTGGCTGAAATTTATTTCGATTTTCCAAAGCTCTGTAATTTCAGACCAGTATGAGACGCGACCGATCAATCCAACATCCAGGTTGACGGCTATCTCTGACCACCCTGTGCACTGATCGGAGAAGAGGCTCCAAAGACCCTATAGGCAATTTTGTGGCGAGTCCGGCGACACCTCAATCGTGCCACTCCGCCAAAGGATTGCGGAGATATCGACGGATTTCCGAAGTAGTACGAAGTTGATTGTGAAATTGCTGTGACAACATCCAGGATGTATGTATGTACATAAAAACATTTTCACCTAGAATGCAATTTATCGGAGATATCGACGGATTTCCGACCACCCTGAGCTCTAATTGGGGAAGAGGTTCCAATGACCCTTTAGGCAATTTTGTGGCGAGTCCGGCGACACCTCAATCGTGTCGCTCCGCCAAAGGATTGCGGAGATATCCACGGATTTTTTAATGTCTCCATTACACTACGTCATATCACCATATTTCTATCATATCCTTAAGCCCGGTTCGATTTCATTTAGAACACGTATAAAAATTTAAAGTGAATGAATCAAGTAGGCTTAATCACTTACCGTAAAAAATACTGAATTAAAGATAAAAAGAAGAGGGGGCACTTCGGGACATGAAATATAGTTTACGACCGATTCCCATACCTAGCAAGGATATATACAAAATTTCATAGAAATCGGTCCAGCCGTTTCGAAGGAGCTTGGAAACAAACTTTTTGAGGAGAATTTTATATATTAGAAGATATAATAAATTAAATTAATTAAAAAAAATAATCAATAAATAACTAAATTTCTATCTATTATTAATTTTAGTGTCAAGACCTGCAATTAATTTCTAATAAACAATATGAAATTGTAAATATGTATGTCCAATAACCTCTAAAGGGAGGTAAAACATTTGTGTTTGATTTTTTCTGCATTCTCACCCTATACCACAATGTTTTAAAAGGTACTTAGATCCACTAATAATGTCCTGTCTAATACTAAACCTACTTCCTTTTTATTCCCTATGTTCCTAATTTCATAGGATTTTGTTCGTCGAGCTGGTCGTAATACTTGTTAGTCCATAAAACTTCCTTGCAAACGGTATACATAACATACATCTAACTTTTAATTTTACCTTTTATTTGCTAAATATCCACTTTGACAAGACCGTGATACTAAAACCACTTGTAGTAACCCATAAACTCTCAAAACCCTATTCGCAATCAGTCTTTCAAACGTTCCCATTCCGTGCACCCATAGTAACATGCAATTAATTTCTTAGCATATTATGCCAACCAGAGTGTAAACAACTCAAAGGAATAATGGGTCCTTTCTCGTTTATACTGTTTGTACAAAGCCCAAAGGACTGTACACAGCATCCCCAAACATCATGTACAGAAACACACCTCCCCACAGCGCTGCTATGCTATATGGCGTTATGCCGCAATGTGTTTGTGTACTGTCGGGGATTGTGTAATTTAGGAGCTGCCCCGTTATTCGGGCACGAAGCGCACGATATGCGACAACACATCCTTTAAGTAGTCCGCGAACAACAAGCATACAATTGCGATTATGTGTATAAGGGTACGGATGTCGGTCGTATAATACCTTATGTACATAAGTTCGTTTCGTATATATTGTCGAAATATAATTCACGGATAAGTTTAACACATTGGTCCGGACTTGTATGTTAAAATGTCGCACCGAAATCATGACAGCCGGATTTATATCAATACACACAAATACAACACGGTGTCCTTCTCAGCCACCACCAAGATCCGAGACTTTGTGCCAAGTGATATTTTCCGCAGCTTGAGGAACTGAAATTTCTTGGCAGGCAAGTTTAACCACAAAACGCGGTCGGAGCTCGAGTGTGAACGTGAGACTTGAAAATGTGTACGACGTGTAACCTGTGCTGCTTTTTATATGACACCCGGATCATGGTTTTTGCGTTTTATTTGTTTTGTCCTGATTATAACAGTTACTGCATATTTTGGAGTTCCCATTTTGCGTCTGGCTGCGGAATATGTAGGGTAAGGGAAAGATAAGCTCATAAAATGACAAGGAAGTTTTTTTTTTTCAACTGACGACAAGGTATTTTAAAGCGAATTGAAATATGTACGTTTATATTCTTTTACATATTTAAATTTTAAAGTCACTGAAGTAATAAACTTTCAAACACGAAAAAGCAAGAATATTTCCATAACTTGATATTGATATCATAGATTTAGTTTGGATAAGATGTTGGCTGATAATAAAAGTTGCATATTCAAATAATAAAAAAAAACGTATAACTATTTCACCAATTCCCTACTTTTAAAAAGACACCGTTAAATAAACTTTTTAAATAGTTCTTTAAAATCTGAAACAGTTACAAACTGCAAAACATTGCTTGAAACCCCTTTCCTTTTAAAATGCACTGAGGTGCATACGGACGACAGTCCAGCATGCAAGAGCATTTGATCAACTTTCCAAAAAGGTGAAAACCGAACTTAAAAATGCTTTGAGTAAAACTTTTCCCTTCTCGGCAACGACTCGTGCAACAATTCAACTTTTCTCTAGTCCTACATACACACGTAGTGCATCGTACTGCAACGAGGAACTACGTGTGTAGTTAAAGTTATACAAAAAAAATTAAATTCCTCAGCGAGCGTAAAAAAATAAAACTCCTTGCACTGCAACTGTGAACAATAATTTCCGATTAAAAGTTTCTCGCACCAAACCGTATAGCACATAGTATAGCGCAGGATGAAAGCTTTTTTAACCTGTGAAACGTGCATGACTTATCGTTGTTGAAAATGCCGGCAAACGAGTAAATGGTGGTGAAACGAAAAAGGCACTACGACTTGACTTGACTCCTCTCTTGTCCGGAATATACCATGACACGATGGCGATCATAGTCAGAAAAAGAACATGGGTCAAAGTTTTCACCGGAACATTTGACTTGATGCTTGTACGTTTAACGGATGAAGCGTAAAAAAAATCGGCGTGAAAAAAGATAGGGAGTTTTCAAGTTCGTGTTCAAGTGAAGGAACACGTTTTTGGACTAAAGAAAGCACGTATCCGTAATGCAAAATGTTCGAATACTGAAAACGTAGAAATTTTGGTCATATTAATACTAGCGTGACCTCAAAATAACAGAGTCCTAGTTCAATTCCTTTGTGTAAAAATAAGATGTACTAAGGACTTTTCATTGGTCGAAATATGCATTCCGGAGTTTCATCCAGTCAATTGATGCTTCATAAGGTCACCATAGACTTAGCGATTAATTGAACAATCAAAGCTCATTTCAATTCAATTCAAAATGAGCTTTATCCACAGAAATTAGCTTTGGTACTTCAATCGATTGAATAATGTATGCCGAACCATATACATATCACATAATGGCGATTATACTGCATATTGACTTTAGGCTGCTGTTAAGACCTTTTGTGAATTCCGAACTACTTAAACTGAAATTGCTTTTAAGCTTCGAAGAAGCTTTTAAGCTTAAAGAGAATTGCAAGCAGTTTAAGCAACTCGCAAAATACTCGTATTCTAACTGCGTCCTTAGTTTAGGTTGTCCGAATGGTACCGTTGAATGAAAGCTTCGAATAAGGGGTCGTTTTTTTCCAGCGGTCCTAAAAGGATTTAGTCGACAGCCAAGACTGCAAATCGAACTCAGAACATTGTGGACCCCCCTTAGATTACATTGTAAATGATTACCCCCAAAGCAAACATTCGCCTTTCTACAAATTCCTTTTAATTTTCATTTATAATCCTTGAAAGAAAACAGACATACTACACAGCTGCTGCTGCAGCTGGATAACGTATCTATGTATACAGGGTGCCCCGTATTAGGTGGTCAATACTGTAAGGGTTGATAGGTAATTTTCTTGTTGAAACAAGTTGTGATATCAACCCTTACAGTATTGACCACCTAATGCGGGACACCCTGTATTGTGATGATGCCAATTATATGGGTACCTCATTAAAACTGAATACTCTTCATTAAAAAGCATGCAATTCAACCCACCAAAAATTACTTTTAATTATCTCAGCGATCTCTCTAATTTACTCGTTTAAGAGTACATGGATCCCTGATGCACGCGCTTACGATTCACACGAGTACCAAAGGATGAGGATGTGTTGTATAGTTTTCACGACCATGCCACTATTTTCACGTCAAAGAGCTGACGAGCTACTGTGTGAAGAAAGCTGTTGGACTGCATTGCATAACATTTCACTTGAATTTATATTTGCAATGCACACTCTCGCACGCTTTATGCACCATATTGCAGCATGCACAAATGTTGAATTAATTAAAAATTATTTTTTAATAAGTGACGCAACCTTCTATGAAAATATTGTGTTGAAAAGTGGTAAATGAGTTAGTTTTATGAATTTGGCAGATATTTTAAAATTGAAAGTTTTGGTTGTTAGGTGGTATGTATGTATTTATAGTGAAGAGTGGATATTTGGTTGACAGAGAAAAAAACACCTTCGATACAGTAGTTTAAGCTACTCCTCCTTAAATCCTTAAACCAAAATGAAAGTCCTTGTAGCTTTAGTCAAAATGTCACTCAAAGTTTGTCGTTTGCATTTCAAAAAATTTTAAATGCAAAAGAAATAATAACCTTAGAGCCTTAAACTTAATATCTATGTCAACCCATATCTGCTGAAGTACCCTTTTATTCCATTTTTTTTTTATTATTAGCAGGCGTCATTAACCCGATTCAGTAATTCTTAGAAAAGTTTAAAACAGAAAAATCCCTCCGCAATATTCATTAACTTCCATTCTTAGAATCGAATTACCGGCACGTATCAATACAGCTGTTAAATCAGATGTGCTATTGCGAAAATTCCCGCGAAATCATTAATCCTGCCAGCAAATTAAATTTGTCCAAAGCAGGTATTTTAAGCGTGTAATGCATTAATTGCCACATATACGAGTACGCTTCGACATGACATGCCAATAAGACTTTGGGGGCGAAATTGCTAAAAGATTTTTACACGATGTATGAATGTACGAAGCGAAATAGTACACGCGGTTATGATGCCCCGAAGCACGAGCAAAGAGAGAATCCAGGAACCAGGATAAACTGCTTTCCGACCTGATCAATTTCAGCCATATCGTACCTACATGTATATGAAGTTTGTACGCTTTTAAATGCTTTTTAGTCGCACGTATCCGAACATTTCATAATATCCTACACACGTTTACCCGTTTCTCGCGGCTTTTATTTGTTGTCATAAACGAACTTTCAATTAATTTTTCAATCCGTACGAGTGCAGCAAGCGTGTGAGAAGGTTGCTCTTTTGCACAAAAGTTTTTTGCCGCCAGCATCGCATAAGAGGGAGACCAGCAAGTAATCTCGGATGGATTGCAGGAATTAAGGATGTCGATGTATATAACCATCAGGCAATGGCTTTGATATGTCTTATGACGTGCACGTGATAGATATTCTAAAGTTGTGAGGGCATGTCGAAGGATTAGATTTATAAAAGAATTGCTTAGAGGCTCTGTATAAGCATTTTTTTATTTAAATCTACAGATTGTTTAGAAACTGTGTTTTATATTCGTTGTGTATCAACCCCCGCACATTCCCTGTTTCGAGATTACAGCCATTACATTACCTAGAGGCTCAAGCGAAAAACCCTCTTTTTCGTTTGAACTTTCAAATAGGTAATGTTCAATGATTATAAAACCCATGGACCTCTTTAATTGAAATTTGGCAAATTAGTAGAATATTTTGGCGCCCACTTAAACTAAATAAAAAACCTCAGAGTTTGGAGTTATACAGCCGTCGATAGAAGGTTGAATAAGGTGAAAGTTTGATACCCCAACAGACTCAATAATAAGCAAACAAGGGTTGATTTGGCAAATTAGCTTGGCAAATTTTTTTAGCGACCATAAATCTTCTGAAAAAAATTTTTTTTGTAAGAAATGTAAAAAGTCTAGCCTCTCATTTCCTGGTCATATGCTATAGCGACAAACGAGCAAGCGCATTTCTTTCCGATCAGCTGTGATCATCTCCATAAACTTTTAAATTTAAACTAAAACTTATTTTTTTAATTCTGGCTTGAAAGGCGTTTTTGCCTTAATATTGGACACAGGCACCTCGAAGTTTAGCTCGCAGATTCTTAGCTGAAATCTGAATTTTTGTACGAATTTTCATATTTTTCCCATGGGTGACTTTTTTTCCAATTTTTAGTACATTTTGACGAACAATTAGTTCTCAACCCATAAAGGCTTGTGTTTTTAAATTGACAATTAAATAACCCACAAGCCATTTTTTCTGAAACATGACACACTGGTGCCAATATTTTCAACGTTTTATCTAGCTGAATTTAAAAGGTACAACCGTTTTAAGAAGGAGACAATTGTAAGGTTTGTTCTGTTTAGCGACTCAAATACGAGTAATAATAATGGAGATATTTGCCAATATAATTTATCTTTAAGTTTAAAATGTTTTTTTTTCGCAAACGGTATATAGTCCAGATGTTATTGTACTGAAGAGAATTCCTTTGATAAGTTCGCAGCAGTTTGAGTCCTGCGGGAGATGCAATGCAAAATATCGTTTCTCGTACATATTATCTAGTGGTTAGTCTTATCGCATAGACAAGACGCACACTATTTTCGGAAACCTTTTACATTATGTTGAATTGTTTTTTGTTTATGTTGCAGAGTAGATATCGCCATATGTTGCTTGGTTACGCCATTGTATAAAATTGCGTAGCAAAATATGGCGTAACTATGCATAGTAAACAAACATTCAATTCAATATAAAGTACAAGCTTTCGGAAAGTGGTGTGCGTCTTGTCTCTACGATAAGACTAACCAGTCGATAAGATGTACAAGAAAGTGCATTCACACTTAACAGTATCAGCGAGGAAATTTAAGTAAATCGTCAATGGGAATAATGATAAACGAGGCTAATTTCGGGCGCGGCCGAAATTTGGTTACCCTTCGCTCCCCTCGGGCTAAAAGTTTTTTTTTCGGGCGTACCTACGACTTGTATTTAATCCCCTCCCCATTCTTTTTCTTCTGTCTTCACAAAAGTTCGGTTGCGTCGACAAAACAATATATTTATGTGGGGTTTGGTTGGAATAAGTGCGGACAAATAAAATATTTACTCA
Organism: Microchrysa polita; assembly: GCA_949715475.1. NCBI lineage: Eukaryota > Metazoa > Arthropoda > Insecta > Diptera > Stratiomyidae > Microchrysa > Microchrysa polita. The sequence continues at coordinate 87,975,656 of OX454420.1, read as the reverse complement.
GACAATTTTATTGGGGGATGCGGGAGCATGGTCCGATTTGATCCATTCTTAAATATGACTTGTGTCATCAATAGAAATACATTTGTGTGAAATTTGGTTGAAATTGGTGCAACCAACCTAATTTGTGGATTTGGGTTTGTAGCAGCCCCATGACCTCATTTTCCGATTTTACCGATCCAAACATACAAACTGCCTGCAGAAGCATTTGTGCAAAATTTCAGCTTCATATAGATTTTAAATTGGCCGAGTAAAACGCGTCGCGACAGACAGACAGACGGCCAGGCAGACAGACAGACGGACATCGCCCAATCGACTCCCCAAAATCATGCTGATCATATACATATGTACACTTTTTATATGGTCGGAGATGCTTCCTTCAATGCGTTACAAACTTCATTACTCTATAAGCGACGGGTATAAAATAATTTCTTAAGTGCGAAACAGAACACTTCCGGGACGTAGACTTACGAAAAAAAAAACAAATAATTTTAAAAGATTACTTTAATTGTATATTTACATTGTTTTGCCAACTTTGGATTCTTTATCATTAAAAAGAAAAGCTACCTCAACCAGAAATTGCAAAATTCGTTTTTCAACTAAAGGGCTGAATTAAGATCGAGAGTGAAATTCTTCCCGCTGCGATTTTATCAATAAAAATGAATACTTACTGTCGTGGAATATGTCACAAACAGTGGGGAATTCCATAAGCTACAATCCGAGACCGGTTCCATAATTCTCCTCGGCCATTTTATGTATTATTTTTGGATTCCCCTGTCATTTGACATTTCACGATGAAATGACCGTGGAATCGGAAAAAAATACATAAAACGGCCAATAAAAATTATGGAACTGTATTCGAATTGTAGCTTATGGATTTCCCCAGCATTTTCACATATTCCACCACAGTAAGAATACACTTACGTTGAAAAAATCGCAGCGGACAAAAATTTCACTCTCGATGTCAGTACTAGGCTTAAGGACGAGATGTCCACAGTTCCTCCCGACTTTAGCGCGAATACAGCATAAACGTTTGTCCGGTTATCCTCATTTACATCAAAATCCATAAACGCGCGTTGGATTGGATTAATTCAAAGGAAGTGTAAATGCGATTTACGGATTAATGCCACGATTTAGTAGAGACAGAGAGAGAAACCATCGTAGACAAAAAGTCCGTCCGTTGTTTCGTGCTTTTTGTAATTTCCTTTTTTCCCGGGGATCTCCAATCTGTCTGTCTATCGTAGTCTATCTCGTCTTTCTCTTCTTGTCCTTTAACTTGTTCCTTTTTTGTTGATTATTTCCTTTTTTATTTCTCGTCACTCATTGTAATGCCTGGCATCTCGTCCAAGTGTTGGCCCTCCAGCGGAGAATATAGAGTTTGAGGTCTGTTGTCTGTTGCAATCATGGTTGCAAAGGATATTCTACGACGAGAACGATGACGACTATGGCATTTATTTAAATTTGGCCACCAATTGGTGGAGTAGTTAGAGTTGATTTGGTCTTGAGGGTAGATCTTTTATTTTTTTTTCGTTTGTATTTTCCATGTGGATTATAGCGATGGTGATGAAGTAGTTTAAATTCTTCTTTACAATTTCAATTTATGTTAAGGAGATTATTTTTTTAGAGTGGTAACGAAAGATATACGAAATTATGGTGTTTTTGCGTTTTTTTAGAGAAAATATTGATTTTATTAAGCATTCTAAAAGCAAATACATATGTAGTAGTGCCTGGCAAGATATAAAAAAACAACAGCTGGAACTGAGGATTTCTTAATTCAAAAATTACGAAGCATTTGCTATGCATATTCGATGTTGATACCATCCAATAAGTACACATTAATTATAGAAAATATACCGTAAAATCTGAATTAAAAAAAAATAAATTTGCATTAGTATGCTAGCCACCATTTTGCGAGAAGATGTAACTTGTTACAGTTATATTATAATCTGGTATGTAAAAGGTAAGAGAAAACCCACAGAATTTATTCAGTTCATTTTTATTCATTCAAAATCATATTTCCTATCCCGTTAACCTTACCCTCATGTTCATATTAAACTTTTGATAGATACACTTTTACAAAATTCATCCAACGCTGCTCACACTTTGTTTAAAATTCTTTACCAGTTGTAGGAATGGCCTCCACAAGGATTACATTTTTTCTTGTATCCTTCATCTACGTGTTCGCATCACACATACCTTATTGGCACATGTCCCTATAAATTACAAAATAGTATAAAGGCAAAAATCCTTACCGTTGGCTGGTCGGTTTATTAAATTTCGAAACATGAAAAATGTTTCGTACATGAACCGCTTGTGAAAATCCCTTGGGGGAGAGAACATGCGAAGTTTTTTTTTGTTGGCTTTTGGCCCGGGGTTTTGGTAAAACTATTTTTCCGAGTGTGAATTCCTTAAGGATATAACGCTTGAACATTGCATAGAGTGCCGATGTTGTTGTCGACATTTCCATCGTCACTGCAGCGTGTGGAATTTATTTTTCGTTATGTTAAAACATATCTACATACTTACGAACATCTACATACATACATAGACATGCTGAAAGTTTAGTATTTTTATATGCAACTTGGTGTATCTAAAAATTGGTTAATAGTATGATAGTACCCACTGGTACTCACAACAGAATCGCTTCTTATAGATATAGGACCTAGAAGCAAATGGACATAAAGAATATTTTTCAAAAAGGCGAGACGATACTAAAACAGACAAGAATAAAAAAGAATAATGCCAAAAGTGTATGCACAAAGTTGTCAGCCACCATCACTTGGCCGGGTGAAAATTGCATTTTTAATATTTCACCAGAGACACACTTTTGCTGTGAGAATTTCATTTTTCCCTCCATAAACTGTCGACTAAAAGACAATTTGTGCAATATTTTCGAGAATATACGAAACAGGAAAACGACATTAGATAGTTTTCAGAAAAATTTCTTTCTTTGTTTTCTATCTATCCACCGACTTTTCATACATATATGCAAAGTGAAATTTGGTTATTGCGGACACTTTCTGACTACGAAATTATTCAGAAGCTTCGTCTTTTTTTTTGTGTCTCCCCGTCCGATTTCATAAATATTTTTTGAAAATGTTGCCAAAAGAATATTTTGTTTTATTTTCGAACACATATACAACATACATTAGTAAGAAAGTAGTGTGATCGACTGACAGATATGATAAAGTACCTACATTTATGTATGATATGCAAATTATGGCCGATTAGATTGTGAAATGATCTGTGGAAGAGTTGCCAATAGTTTTTATTGAATTTGTCGAAATCGAAATTCGTTTTGGAATTTTAAATTTATGTCTGGAAAGAAGACATTCTCTTTGCCTATCATATGGGAAGAATAGACAGTTGCTAATTGGGTGAAACAATACTTAGATTTCCTTCACTTTTTGGGTATTATTACTTTATTATTATCTGCGTTGTTAAAATTTTAAGATATGTGACGGGAAGTGTTTACTAGAGTAAAAAGTTAATTACGAAGTGCCACGTACCTGATATGACCCTAATGCATGCAAATACCGTTATGACCAGCTAATAGAGAACATCTATCAAGATGGCAGTGATAGGAGGCATATGGATCATGATTGAACTTATCATGCCAAGGGGCTACCGATTACGGTACAAACAAAAATGTATGTTTGAAATGGAAACGTAGTTTTTTTTTAAATACTCGAAACACAGGGGCGGCGCATAAGGGAACGCGTGGCGGGCGGGCGTGGCCCACGAGATTTAGGGGCCCAAAAGCCGCATGAAATATTTCTCGAGCCATGAAAACTGCACGACTGCGAACAATAACACTCCGACGTTGATATTTTTTGTAGACAAGAAGAGATATACACTTTTCGAAGTCAAAACAAAAATGCTAAATTTATTGTTCCTCTTTACTATTAATCACGACTGAGCGCAACTCACATTTTTTTCCAAAAGAAAAAATCCTCTTTTTATCTTCTTAGAATGAATTTGGGGAACCATTGGCATGGTACTATCACTATCACCAGGTCGAGCTACCTCCTCCATAATGGAATATGGTAGTTACTGATGAGTAGGTCCATTGGGTGAGGAAACCCGGATTACAGCCTTAAATGGTGATAATTTTTAAGGGGACCATTTGATAAATAGAGTAGTACTATGCCAATGGTTACCCAAGTTCATTCTAAAAATATTTAATATTGTCCTAAAATCTTTGAAAGTTCATGAGATAATCCGGACCCTCAAATTTTCACAAAAAAAAATTTGCTTTGCATGGCTGCGGTATTTGCTGTAACTGTAGCCGCTGTTTTTAATCCGACCCACTCTTTTCCTTGCCAAGTACCATACGGAAAAAAAATTCTTTAAGTCCCTCTGCAATTAAACTATCTTAAAACATTTTTGGTGATAGTACCTTTTCTAAACTTTCGAACTAAATTCGAATCCACTTTGTTATGAACTGTCAAACACGAACAAAATAGTTTGAGAGTGGTACTAAACTTAGGTCAAACTATTTAGTACGCCCTGTATATGTCGTTGAAGACTAAAATATTTTATCTTGCTTGCGTTGTATACATGGTCATTAGGTCTGTGGTGCAGAGGCCACATTTGGTTTGAAAGGAGTATTGCCAAGATTGCTGTATTGAATTTAATATTAAGTACAAACGTTCATAAAATTGAAGGATTTAAATTCGAGCCCACTTAAATTTAAAGTTGAAACCAGGAATAGAGTTCAATTAATAACGTGTCGATTTTTTCGATTGTCTAGCAAGTTACAAATTTAGGCCGCCCACATACGAAGCGCCCGAATCCATTTTTTTTTTTTTTCGTTCTGTCAAACTCATTCATTTTCTTACATTTCGACAGATCAAAATAGGTTCGCGGAGTAGAATCTCATTGTAGGCGCAGTTAATTTACTATGCTTAAATATCACCAACACCTATAGAAGTCAATGCTTCGCTGCATGAGCTGCATGAGCGTTTTTATTTTAAAAGGCTTGTTCTGCTATCCGTTCTCATAAAGAGAAATTTTACGTTTCCGATATTTTCCGCTACATGTCTGCTATAGTAAGGAAAGTGTCGCTAGTATCGATAAAAAGAAGAAATGTTTCTTTCCAGAGCTGATAGCGTAATATTCCTACAAATGCAATGAGTCAAAGTAGCTCTTAGCAAAGTTATTTTAAATACGACGTTCTTAATTTTAGTAGAAACCCTGAAGCGTCCAAATCATGTTTCGAAAGAGTTGGTTTAAGGTAGATTCACGCTTTTTAGTCATCAGTCGAAAATGTGGATCGACCTTCAAGAGTAATTTCAATTGATTTCAATCTGCTTTTTTCTCAGTGTATAGGGGGCCTACTCAAGAAGTTGGCGGGAAGGCCCCGAGTGAAGTTGTTCCGCCACTGTCGAAACAATATAGTTTTCATTTTTTAAATGGATGCTCATATTAAAAATTAACAAATGTGTGTTTAAATCAACACCACCCCACGCATTAGACGACTTGCGTTTCAATTGAATATGAATTTTCTTTTCCAGCAAAATCAAACGAGGCAAACTTTAGAATGGAATGTATTTTTGTTAGTATAAAAGTACTTATTTCGTTCTCGGTGAATTTGCCATTATATCAAAACCAGCTAATCCTTCATTATTTTTCAATATCTTTTGGTACTTTAAATAACGAAATCAATACATTATATTCAATTGCAAAAACATCCAATTCAATTAAAAACAGAAAATCTAAGAAAAATGTGAAAATATTGTATGATCGTTTCGGTCTAAAAACCACACAGTAGCTTTTCAGTCTGACATACACAAAACAAACATGTTCTTTCAATATCCTTAGAGATTCTCTTGAACTCGAATAAATCAGCAGCACATGCACACAATCTATTCATCAAAAATTTTTCAAATTGGTTCCAATTTCGCACAAACAAAAGTGAGCTCGCGTCAAGCTCCCTCAATTCTACACAAAAGTACATACATATAGTATTGACTTCCTTCGAAAACCAAGGCGATTCGAACCACAACAGAAATAGGAGACATATAAAGCAAAACTCCCAACATGAGGAAATGAATGGCAAAGGGACTTTCAAACGTGGAAAATGTAAACGGTATGGTCCTGACAGACTTACAATACCGCACGTTATTACATATGATTGCACAGCGAAAGCGAGCGCCATTGCGAGTAGAAACGTAAGTCTTTCTATAGTATACCGTTATGACAGAAAGGCATATAAAAAATGGAAAAACAAGCGATGGCATTGTGCCGCACTCTCGTGGATCACGAAGGACTGGGCATGTACCTACATACAGTGTTTGTCTGCATCGAAAAAGGAACAAATTTATTATTACTGTGAAAACAACAAAAGCATATACCTACTGACGGACTGACTGCATCCTGAAGCCTTACACAGAGTACAGACACCCGCAAAGTCAACAGCAACGACTGGTGCAAAAAAAGCCAAAAGGAATACATACAATATACAATTTCCGTCTAGAGCCGATACAATGTTTGAATTTTTTCATCAGTTTTCAATTTTTTTCAATCTCCGGTATATTTGCATTGGCAATGAGCATTTGTTTGCGTTCAGTTTGCGTCAAATGAAATATTCCTGGCGCTTACAATAAGTGCTTATTCTATCCAAACGACAGATAAGATGATTCCATTTCCGTGGAAGGTGATAATATACCTTATGAGTCATAAATGAGACTAAAATGAAATCATCATAAGAGTAGATAATAATTGGCAAAATATCCTTGTAGAATATGAAGTTTGTCGTACAGTCCTACTGAAATGGGCACTGAGTGTAACACATTTAATGATTTTCATCTTTTAATTTTGAACAACAATGCATCATAAAAGAAGCATCACCAGTCACACAAACATAGCATTTCATTCCTAAACTGAGTACGCCATGATTATTCTCAATCTAAGATCTACTTACAAACTTCAGCAATAATATGGCAATCTATCAACAACGTGCCCGCGTCGCAACGATTCTTCGACCACCCCATTTGAAAAGTTAATTTGACTTTGTAAAATCGACTCCCTATTATATTCATGAAACGCTTTGTGACGTCTATCAAAAACCTTTCAAGGTAAATTATGTTAGCGTCAAAGCTTTAAGTATGAATTTAAGTCAGGTGAAGCTTAAACTGGAGGAAGTGTATCGATTAGGGTAGTGCTGGTTACGAAGGACGTTATGGCGATATTACCGATTAGCGTTTCTTTGTTCGAAAACAGGACAGGATAGCGTTACTTTTATACAAAATCGACAGCAGAAAAAGCAGATGCGGAAAATCTCCTTTCAAATTTATTTAAAAGTTACGCTATATCTTGTCCTGTTCTCTAGCTGACAAAACGGAGCTTTTACATATATCTATCAAATTTAGAATTTCAATATAAAAAGATGAATAAAATCTGTAGGTCCTAAAAACAACCCGAAATTTTAACACTTTACCCCTTCGCTCCCCTGTATAAGAAATCAAAAGGCAAACTGTTCTACAGTCACCGCAAGCTAATACAAAACCAACTTTACAAAGTACCTGCCATCTATATTATTGCCTCGGTAAAGGATATTCGAATTTCATTTGAAACTCTTGAATGTTGATGGCTTTTAATTAATTCAACAATTTGTTATCGTAATTCAATTACCCGTTCTTTTACTTAACCATGAAAATTGTCCTTTCTTCCTAACCTGATGGTATTCAGCGAAAGGTAAACGCAGTCGGGTGGCTGGTACGTCCTTGCGTCCGCTGTAAACGCAAAGGGTGCGACAACAGCGGTTACTATGTCCCTCTGGCCAATTTTTCTCCTTGGTCGATGTGAAAAGCGAAAGTGTTGCTTGTTAAAGCTGTTCTCAGAAATCTCGTGTATACAGGAATGCAGATGACAGGACGGACGGTGGAAAGAAAATTAGAATTTTGAAAAGCTGAAATTTAAGATTTTAGCCTTGCGAAAGAACCAAAGGATTTCTAGTGGAGGGAGTTGTTTCGTTGAACTTTACGGAGGAATAATTTCTGTCAGTATCGATTTGCATCATATTCACTGTATTTAGAGAGGACATTCAGTTTGATGGAATTAAACTTTCAGAACGGAATAGATTGCTTTTTAACGTAATTAATTTCACTTTACAATAATTAAATAATGTAAATTTTGGGCACTTGTATAAAGCAGCTAAGCATCCATATTTCCTTCAAATCACAGTGTCATACCTATCTGCATTAGGCAGTTTCAACCAAATTTGTTTTTTTGATTTACAATCGAAACATTCTTTGTAGCTCACAAGAACATTAATTTACCGTTATTCCAGTTACTGGTTTAAATAACAGTTTATGATTCCTTGAAACAACCACCAAGGGATCATGCGTGTCAAATTTCAAAAAATTGTCAACACAGAGAGGCAGCAGAAACAAGTCTTTTTACGACTGTAGACTGCATTCGAAAATCGGACTACCCCCATTAAAATCTGTCAGAGAAAAAAATTGTGCCCGAGGCGCCAAATTTTCGGGGCGGCATTTTCACTTACATAGAAATACAACTATAAGAAATCTGAAAAATGAAACTCATGTTTGGAAAATAAAAATAAAAACCATTGGGTGGAGTTTTTCTTTTACTAATGATAAAAGACTGCAACTTTATAATTTCCAGGATTAAAGCAACGAAGAAAACTGACAACAACTTGTTATAATCAGTGTTGTCAACTTTTTGAAATTCAGCGAACGTTGCACTGTTTAGATATTTACGTCAACACCGAAAGACATCTTTGATTCAGTTCATAAACAATTTTGTTTTTTTTTATGTTCAAAATTCATTTTTCGTAAAACAAAGCACCCGAAGGAAGCCACTATGTCATAGCCCTGTAGCCTTAACTAACCCCAAAGAACCTCAGCACAGCGAACTAGAATAATTTCATTTGGTCGGAATTTTTTTCACTACCGACTTAGTAGTAGCACCAGCGCCCGCTCTAAGGGGGGGGGGGGGCAAGCCGGGCGGTCGCCCAGGGCGCCAAATTTTAGGGGCGCCTTTTTCGCTAGCACTCGAAAAAAATATTGAAAAAGCGATTTCGTGGAAAGGTCAACGGTTTGTTTTCTACAGATGAATTAAAAAGACGGCGAAATAAAATAAAGAATAAGGGTAAAATCGTATTTATAAAGGGTAAAGTTGTTTTTTGAAGATGCATATTCCTTGTGAGGTGATGAAGAGCCCACAGTTGATACGAAGTATTGCATTTGGAATCCTTAAATGCTAAGTAAGAGCTACGTAAATTTTACGTTAGTGATGCTAGCACCTTTCTTCCCAAATCCAAAGTGGGACTATCCACTCAGTTATGTGCTAATTAACTTATTCTTTAAAAAAAGGGACTATTTGGAGAGCATTTTTCCAATTGAACATTTAGCTTCACTTCTTTTCACCAGAATTAAGGACCTTGCATTAACCCCAATTTTTTCAAAAGAGAAGGGATACTTAATTTTTAAATATAACACGAAATTATATCACGCAGTTTTATTATTTCATTTATATATGCGATTTAATTTCCGGAAGATAAGATCAAAAGTTTTAGTTAAGTATGTTGAGTAACAGGAGATCATGTCCATTAAATAAATATTGAACTCCCGAAGAAATTCATATGAAATGAGAAATAGGGAGTCGTACATAATGGGGTTTAAAACAGACTCTTTTGTTTGAAATTATTAATTAATTATTAACAAATTAAATATGATTAATTAATTTTTGGAGTCGTTTTCCATAATTTCCGTCGACCTTTAGCTGCATAGTTTGACTTCAATTCGCCAAACTTTCGCGTGGGTGGATTTCTTCAATTGGTTCCGATTGCATTGATTCATCATTGATTGAAGTACAACCTACAAACAAGGTGCGGTTAAGGTTTCAGCAAGATGAGGGATTGAACCACAAGAACACATTGCCAGAGCTTCCTAATTTGTGTTTGGACATGCTAATATCGGAATTTGGCCAGGTTCCCCCGATTAAACTAGCTCTAACCTTATTCTCTATACAAAATTCTCGAGTTGACACATTTATAAAATTAGCCATGCACGTTAAAATCCCTGAAGAACCGGATGGTTAATTGAAGTTTTTCGGCTGTGCAGTTTTTAAGGATTTTTTGGAAAACAACTGCAGAAGTTTAGTAATGAAAGCTAGCTAGAAAGGATTTTTCTAAAAATGTGTTGAGTGTTTTAGTGAAAAAAAATTGAAATGAATTTTTGTGTTGTTTCTACAAATGTCCTCCTATGGCAACTGGTTTCACTATGTAAATCGTTTCCGAGCAACGACCAAGAGCTGCCTCGCTCACTGCCAGCACTCCATTCAAGAGGAATAAACCCTTTGAATCGATTCTACAACAATTAATCTGCCTGCAAGAGGGGCGGCAATTTGTCCTCTTGCCCGAGGCGGCGTAAGTGCTAGAGTGGGCGCTGAGTAGCACAACCCAGATTTAATAACCGAGTTTCGTCTATAGTAAACTAATTGTGTAGCTATCTGACAAAAAGTACAGATCAAAAATAGCGCTACACTCTTTCTTGAATACTTAACGACACCAGCACTAACACGACTCACGACCTCTCCAATCGTTGATGAATGATTGTAATCCCCTCAGAAATTTATCGCATAATTTCAGTCTAAATTGGCGTTCTGAGTCTGTGGCATCGTGCAAAAAGGAAACAACTACTCTTTTATAAAAAAAAAGTTATTTTTTTAACTTTAAAAATTTATTGTGATAAGTTTGTAACAATCAGCAGTTGATAAGCATTAAGAAAGCGTCCCAGAGACTTTTGAACTTCTGCTCATAGGCGTAGCCAAGATTTCGTTGAGAGGGGGCAGCCCAAAAAAATTTCAACTTTATGATCCTAGCCATGATTTTTTTAGAGGCTTGGATTATGTTATTTTAACATATTCATTACTTTTAGCTTTTAAAACCCTCGCGAAAACAACTTACAGTGTCATTAAGAGAAAGATTTTAGATTCGAAAGATTAGGTCTAACGCGGTATTTCAGGATCTGATATCAAAGGATATTAAATATTGACACCTGGACGTCTAGTCTTTGAGATTGCAGTCTCAGTCTCTCTCCTGTTTTCGTATCGAATTTAGGAACGGAATATATACATATGTAATAATGAGATTCAAATTTAAAGTGTGGCAAATCCTGCAAATGAAGTCAATGCATTCATGAGCCCTTTCAAAACGTAACAAAAAATTAGTGGCTGTAATTTGAAGTCTTGCCCGAGGCGACATAAGTGCTAGAGCGGGCGCTGCTTACTTATTCGCATCTTGTATACTTTTTCTTTGGCGGACGAAACACTCCCGTGTCTCTTGATTGTACGCGTCTGGTTTTTTTTTGCAGGCGAGACGCTACCGCATCTCTTGATTTAAATCAAAGAGTCACACCCGGAACATACCACTATTTGACCAAAATATTCGAATGGTGGGTACTTCACTATCAAAATTATCCACACCAAAAATGGCTTCTGATGAATTACATCCACAGGAGCTTCCCCCTCATAAATCAGAAAACCTGCAATTCAGTATATCGAAATTGAAGTCAAATTTGATGCAGAAGCCATTCATTATTGCAATCGGAATTTAAACACAGCGCGTCCATTTCCAATTTGGTATTCTCATTTTGTCCATATATAGCAACGAGTCGCTTTTATGCTCTATCTACAAACTGTCCATTCGCTTCTAATTACAAATATTTACAAAGTTTCTGTGATTAATGGAATTGGAATTCGCTAATAAATAAAACACAGGGAAACACGAATATGCATACATTACATGACTATTGCATTCATCGTGATGTTTGGCATATATATCGCCAACGGATGTCCTTTCGTCCTCGACACTATAGTTTTGATTGTAAAACATTATTCGATCGTATATGGAGCTAACTTGATTTTACCGATCGGCACGATATCGGCGCCTACCGTCCCTACACACACATACACAGTGCAATTCCTGTTGATGGTGTGTAATAATTAGTGCCTTAAAATGATAGTTTGCCAAACCATCCGGAAACAGAGATTTCATTTGCATTTTGGCTGGACGCGTATAGAGTGTCCTATAGACCCTGGAATTATTTTAATTTAAAATTGGCCCACGGATACAACGATCCGGTTTAGGTGCGCTATCGGGCGTATACACTTCCCTGCACATGTTTTTAATTGAAATTTCAAATTGTAGCCAATTGAGCATTCGTCGAAATATTAGTGGTCAACATTTAATAATAATAGCGGCCGGTGACTATTCACAAGTTCCGACAGGATGTGCGGGCTATCTATGCGTGTACGTTTCACGATTTATTGTTATGCGGTAATGTAAATTTTTAATGGTTTGGAATTTGATAGAGTTGCGGTTTTTGTGGGGAAATATATATGGAAATTGTTTGATTGGAATGTCTACTCATTTTTGTGAGAGAGTAAAAATATTCACTGCCAAAGGTATGCGTATGTATTCCCAATAAAAATGTCTTCCGGAAAATATGCGCTCCGATTGACTCTAAAGAGTTTATCAATCCTTCAAAGTAGGCATACAAAAACTAGCAAGGTTTCCCCACTCCTACTGTCCTACAACTGTATTCATAGACGAAAAGCTTAAAATGTGTAACTCATTCATCATTCGCATTCATACGTGCCGTCCGCACACCCAATCCAATTTCACACAATTCAATTGATTTTAAAGCCTTTCATTCTTCTCTGACATTTATGTAAGATGGTCGCCCAGAATCCCAGGATTGAAGCCCTTCAATAAAAATTACCTTTCTACAATTCCCAACCAATTTTCCGATTAGCGATAAAAATAAGAAATTTTCTTTTCTCAATCATGTCTTCGACATTGCATTCTTCTTCCATACAGAATACTACGTTCATGTATAGTATAAATGTATATGTAGGTATATGTCATCAGAGGCATCACTATCCACATCATCGTCATCATTGCTGTTACTCCTGTTGGTCTCTAGGGAGCTTCTTCGAAGCAAAGGATATCATAGATGTGCAGAATCGATTCTATATCCTCTTAAATTTGACAAAAATCGTAACTATTTTCTCTCCGGCAAAGTAATCCTTTTAAAATCCTCTCAAATCGATTTCGTCTTTGAGCTTCGAGTGTACCGTTACCTACGTATAAGTTGGTACGTAGAGCATACTGTACGTATCCTACGAATAGGTAGCTGTGTGGCAGTAACAACAGCTGGGACAGATGGACGCGAACAAGTAAATATCAAAAAACTAGGACAAAAAATAAGAAAAAACCCAATCGTCTGTAGGGTTTTGATATCGATAGATCGTCCGTTTTCACTGAACACATCGACAAGTGACGATACCGTTCGTGGTCATGGACAAAAATAGTGGTTTGTTAGGGAGGGGTATATGTATGTATGTATGTAGGTGTTCAATCGGGCTCAGGAGTATAGGGCGATGCCTGGGATCGATGGAATTTTACATTTTCCTGCAATTAGCCATGTTGCCGATGACTTAGGTTTAAACTATAGTTAGGGAATACGGTTATACCAATTTGTAGTGTCCCAACATCGGAGTAAACTTTTTTGACTGTATTTTGCGTAGGTCTAACTGTCGTAGAGTTTTCAAAAATTGACGCTTAAAATGGTAAAATTTGAAAAATTGACGTTTCGATTTGTCAAATATGGCAGCTATTCGTATATTTGTGAGAAATGTCAAAAATTTACAGTAATAACTAGTCTACTACGATTTTAAATTGGTTTGGTCTAAACTATGTGAAAAGTTTACCCAGATGTAGGAGCCAATTTTGGAATATTTATTCTTAGTGTATGCGTATTCCAAAGTCCAGAAGTTCGATGTATTAAACTAAACACCGTGTTTTTCGAAGGGCTCGTATACGAGCAGATTTTGAAAACCTATGCCAACATTTTTCAAAAAATTTACGTAATTTAAAAATTTATAAATTGAAACATTTTAAAATTAAAAAATGGAAATATGTAATGAGGCATGTAAACCGAAAACCAGAGGGTCCAGAAACAAAAGACATCCACTAACGACATACTGCAACCAAAAACAAGCTAAAATCAATAAACAGGTTTTTTTTGTAACGCAGTGTAGTCTACTTATAACTGAATACGGCGTACCACTGCAGTTTCGGTTAGCGGTCAATAAGCGTTTGAAAAACTGCCTGTAACGAGTAGAATTACCAGAGCTTTGATGAAGAAGATAACAAAAAGGAAAATATAGGTTGTGGCTCTCGAAAGGCTTTTTGTAACACAAGATCTTATGAGGCGTAATTTCCATTGTTCGATATTTCCATTTCTGCTTAGGTTTTACACAAGTTTCTTAATTGTTACGGTTCTGTTCTGATTGTAATTGTATCAGTTTAGTGTAATACACCAGGAATTGATACGCTATTTATACAATGATTCTGTTGTCAAAACCGTTAACAAGCTAAATTCATGCGAGACGCTATTATAATACTTTGGAACTGGTTCCAGGAGATCGGGAGTGCATTTCGGGATCGTGACTCGAAAATTTGTGGTCCGGGCTCTATAAATTCTGGTGAGTTTAACTTAGTAAGCGATATATTCAATTCAGGATTTGGGCCCTTTTAATTCTGAGTTACCTTAAACTGATAGCCCAATAGACAAACATCACAACAGTTTACTCTACAAATTTATACAGCTCCAATTCGACAATTTGGGATTTACAACCAATTGTAAAGGACAATATTCAACTTTCTACTTGAACGAACTAACATTCGAAAGGGAAACCTCTAAGCCGCATACATCCTCTGACGATTGATCGATTCGTCGTCAGTCGTCGTCGGGGCCGCAGACTTATGTAAGAATGAAAGCTTTGAAAATCAAGAGACCACTAATACTTTTCGTCGAACCTAATATCCAATAAAAAAAATATTGCAAACCAATCTGCAGAGCTACATATGCGGACTAGCTATTATTGTGAGAGGATTTATTGTAAACCCTTTGGGAACTTTCTTTTGAGTGGAAAGTTCCAAGTAGGTACATAAGACTTTTCATATTTTGCATACGTATAGGTTGGAGATTTTTCTTATGGCTATTGGTATACGCTCTGTGTATTTTGTAGAGAATATTGCCGCTGTGAACAGTATTTCAGCTCCTCTGCAATGACCGACGATAACATACGATATTTATCGTTAAATGTTAAGCCCAAGGCAATTGTATTTTTCAAGTACTTGAGGATTTTCAACCCCTATAAGGGGGAATAATTTTTTACTAAACGAATGCAAATAAAATTAACAACAACAAGCCACCAGAAAAGTTTAAAGCGCACTTCACCCCAATTATTGCATAAGTATCTCATGACAAATTAACCAAACTTGTTGTAATTCAATTAAAACGGCACAAACATGGACTATTCTTCTTCATACATTCATTTGTCTGCATCAATTCCTTCAAATTCGGTATTCAAACCCCGCCCCATTCATGTTTTTATCCAGAGCTAATTCAATTAAAATTCCACGTTGAAATGAAGCCATGATGCCTATGGGTACAGCGGGGCACGGCTCGCCTCGCAGGGAAAGCCCGAAGAAACAGACGACAACGAAACCAGACAAACATTGTATTATGCAAACACGCCAGACGATCTGGCAAAACACATTAAAAGTGATATCCTGAATGCTGATATGCCTCGAGGACATTGTTTTCTTCGCGTCATTCCGCGTTTTTCTTCTTCGGCATCACCACTCACAATCCAAGCCATACACGTAGCGTGTGTATTATGCAATAGCTATGAAGACGAGGACTACTGCTACTACGACAAGAAATTGCATATCCTTTCTCTGTTGTTGCTGTTTTTTTTAGTTGCAACTATGCAATCTCGAGGAATAGTTTGGAAATCATTGTTGCCTGGTATATTGGCCTTGGCGTACTTTAATGTTGCCTACCTCCCCGGGGGCGTCTCTTCATATACGAAGAAGTTGTTCTTTTCCATTATAGAACATGAAACTGACACTGAACGCCTCCGTTTTCATCTTTGCCATCATCATCATCATGATCATCCTTCAGCATCAGCTTTTTCTGCTGTGCTCTGTCTGCTGGATAAGGTATAAATAGGTATAAATAGTCGAATCATTGCGTTTCGTTGGCCTAACATTATGTCACCCTAAAAGCGTTTTGTCTTAACACCAACTCGCAAGAGCAAGTTTTGCCATTACATGAAGAAAAAAGTTTTCTTGCAGTAGTCAATTGTATACCCCTACAGTCGTGTATATGGAGCGAGAAAGTTGGCATTCCGCTTCCGGCGAAAGTATAGGATGTTCTCAACTTTTGCTTATTTCAGTCCCAGTAGGCAATATTTAGTAGGCTTTGGAGAATAGCGTATACCAGTGCGAATAAAGCGAATAAAGCAAGTCTAGCATTCATCCGCGCCATCTCCAATTTTTTTACATAATTGCAAAGAACTAACATTTCACACTCAGAGAAAAATACACCTTTAACAGTTCTCCTTAAAAAAACACACTTCTATAATGCAAGCATGATCCTTCTTAACGTTGCTAACGGTATGCACTTTTAATAAATTAAGTCACCATCACTTCAGATTTCAATGCGAAGAATTACCGTAGCCAAGGACAACAAAAGTGCTTCATTTCCATCCTGGGTACGTTTTTTTGTTCTCCTTCTTGTAAATAAACTTGCCAGCCAGAGCTCACTAATTGGATTAAAACGGCGTTCGTATGCAAATTAGCTGCAATGCCGACTTCACTTTCGTTAATGGTATTAATTTTGAATTTAAGATATCAGTCGCCTTACATCCTATGCATCTTGGCATAAAAAAAGAGAGCGAGCAGAAGTCGTATTCTGTTCATACTTAGCAAATCGTTTCCGCAATCAGTTTAGTTTTAATTAAGTGTATTGGATACGAAAGGGATAAAGATGAGTCATAATTTTCATTTAAGATATTTAAAAAGGACAAAAAGGACAATTTTGGTTTCGAAGAAAATAACGTATGTTTTCAATAATTTCAAAAAAAGGCTTGTTCTGCTATCCGCTCTAATAGGGGGAACTTTTGTGCTTCCGATATTTTCCGCTATATGTCCGCTATATGGCGGACGGTAAGATAAGTGTCGCTAGTGTCGATAACAAGAACAAGAAAATTCTTCTTGCGAAGCTGATAGCGTAATGTTCCCAAAAAAAAAACTGGTTTTTGGAAAGTTTTGAAAAATGACCAGTCTAGGTTTTGGGAAAATTTCTAAATTGGTATTTTTTCTGGCGTTACAATTTTTTAAGCAAACAAACAGTATATGCCAAAAAAATAACAAAATTTTTGGATAATTTCTTGAAAAAGTTTCAGAAAATAATAAGCGTCGGTCACTGTACACAATATGGACTTACTTGCGATAATAAATAACAGGCGCGACAATCCAGCATTGAACTAAGGCCGCAGAATGTGTTAGTGACATCCTATTTCCAAGATCTTATCTGCTTTTTGTTGAGGTAATGAGATCAGCATCACGCTCAGCAGTGTTATTTATCCCCATAAATGGGTACTCGTTTAACATCTGAGTGAGATCATAGTCCGTCACAAGTTCGTGAGTTCGAAAAACACCATGATCCACGGTGAGATTCGAACTCATGACCCTGTGCACCGAAGGTGCGCGCACTAACTGCTAGACCAGCCAGACTACTTGCGATGGACAAACTATATCCTTGAGGAAAAGTGATATGGAACGAGTAGCGAATATTTCGACGCACGAAATGTGGTTGCGCTGTAATTACATTGTTCTTATTTTCAGATGAACCCCTTGAAAATGCAATATGGGTGTGAAAGAATTTGAGGAAGATTAAGTTAAAAAAAAATCGATAAACATATGTTTTTTTAAACACATACAGAGAAAGCACAATCACAAAACGACCTTGTTACCACCTCCGGCATATTCTTCTATCTTACAAAATGAGAACAAGCCACAACCACACATGATTGACTGACTTCATTTATGACTAACGCATAACTAAACGTCTGTTCAGCACCTCACTAAGGTATTTATTATCGCTACACTCTACACACCCTCCATTCACAAAATATCCTTCATCATCGTCAGTCGCGTATTCCTGCTGCATCATACTTTCAAGTTCATTTCAACTAGATGATTGCCACATGTGTGATTCAATATTCAACGTTATTTACAGGATAGCGTAAGGAACTACAATTCACCACCATACATAAAAATACACACACAAATATTACATAGTGGCGCTATAGTATCCATACTATGGCATCCCCAAGGATTCCGACATATTACTTATTGCCATCAAAATGAATTCAACGTTAAAATATCTACCAGTCGTTATATAGCTCGCAACTCGTCCCCAGAGGTAGTTGGTCCTAATAGCAACAATCACTAGTATAATGGACAGCCATATGTCCCTTCTTCGTGCAACGTGTATTTCGTATCCTTCATATTTTTGGCCCCGTGTCCTCGCCTCGCTTTTATATGAAATTTGGCTCATGGTCTTGAATTTGAAATGAAGTTTGTTTTTTTTATTTTGAGTGATGGATTCAAAATAATTTTTCATAACGGGAACAGTGCACACACGATGGATGCGCTGTCATACATATGGCACTTTTGAAACATTATACACGCATCAGAGTCTTTGGGAGTAAAGGAACAAATTAGAGAAGAATGTACGGGAGGAAATTAAGATGTTTTGAAATAAAAGGGGAGAAGAATGATGGGGTAGACAAGTGCACGATAATTGAGAGCAACATTAAAGTGATTTTTTTTTCGACAAAGGACAGGAAACATTTAACGGCAAAGAAATATATAACTTAAAATATTAAAACTCACCGATATAATCATATAAAAAGAAATCTGGGATCGAAGATCGAGTACCCATGAGCATTCAATTCTTCCTCCCGGATTGTTCTGCTATCCGTTCTCATAAGGAGAACATTTGTGTTCCCGATATTTTCCGCTTTATGGCGAATAGTACAGTAAGTGTCGCTAATGTCAATGTCAGACCAAAAAAATTCTTCTTGCGAGAGCTGATAGCGTAATGTTCCTTAAATTCGATTCTTTGCATATGATTTTTCGTGATAAAAAAAAGATACTAGAATTTCGATTTCAATATTTCGATGTCACAAAAGTCTCCACAACGGATTTCGACGTTCCTATAGCAAAAAGAAATTGCATCTGCATATAATTTCGTAAAAAAACTATCATCAGTAGCAAATTGTACCGAAACTATCTAATTATCTAAAATTTATTAAAATAAAAAACAGGAGCCGACGACACTTTTTAGCAGGAGAGATAAATGGCTGTTTTTCGCTCTGCAAACATCCCGAGCAACAATTCGTTTGCTTTAAAGAAGCACTTCACACTGTAGTAAAAAGCAATCATATAGTACCACGAAATTAATTTGTCACATCACTTAAAGAAATATTTTGATCCGATAAAACATCCATAAAGCATTTCCGGAAAGCTTCTATCCTCATTATGGTATAAATTTAAAGATGGTAGTAAAATACTTCGATAAAACTGTCTCTAAACGTTAACCTAAAAAAAATGCTCCTTTAAATACTCCACTCTTGTGTTTATTGGATGATACACATGCAAATAGTCTCTTTAAGTTAACTCACACACATGCATATATTCTTTTATAGCGCAGTCGGTTTCATTTTTATATTGTGACATTCGTATGGTCATCCAATAAATTGTTCACCGTAGTTTTATCATAAAGTAAGTAATTGGAATAGAGATGGAACTCCATATAACATTAAAATCTACTGAAAAACATTTTACCTTTGAGTGTGTGCTGTAAGTAACGTGTACATACAGGAAGATATCTGTTGGACTGTCGCGCCAGTTTATATGTATTTCAAACAGAATTTCCTTTTAGCCGAATCACTTAAAATCTAAATATTCTGATTTAATTTTCCGAAACATTTTAGTGCTTATAACGGCCCGTTGTGCTCCCAACTTCAAACAGCATTTTGGATCAGCGAAAATATAACCGGAATCGGAGCAGGGAGAAATTATTCTTTAAAGACTTTGCCATGCACATGCATTTCTCGAATCATGCTTCAAAATAATTTAAAATATTTCATTTTCACCCTTCATACATTTTTTCGGAAAAATCCATTCTACAGTTCAAAATTAAAATCTCCCATGTTTAAAGTCTAAGTAAAGAAAAATAAAAAAATCTCAGAAATCCTACAGTTTTCGGAGACTTCTTATTTTCACCAAACTTTTGCAAAAAAAAAAGTCGCCAAATTTTTTTCAATTATTTAAAATTTACTCAAAATTATATCGTGACACTTATGCAAATTACTCGTATATAACAAGCATCTCTGTTTACAGATTTTTACCTGTATATTTTTTCCGACTACAAATTAAAACTTTTGAACCGTTTTTTTTCCACTGAATTTTGCTCACAATTTATTTATCTTCTTGTAATGCCAACTATCCTCTGTTGTTTGATTTTCACTTAAAGTTTTCGAACTTAAATGCAATTTATTAACACACACAACGTGTGTATCCTCATTCAATTGATGTACAGGACAAGTTCTTTAAATACGCGCTACCCACAGAAAGTAAGACAAACATAAAAGCGGCTGAGGTCTCGCTATATTCACAGTATAGCATCCAAATCCATAATAATTCATTTAGTAGCAACAAACCAGGAACAGAGTGTTTTCATAAAGTTGAGATTTTTCGCGTGTGTTACAAACTGGGAATCAACTTTTTGGAGAGTATAATCTAGAATAGTGTTGCCAAAATGGATGATGCAATTATAAAAGTCCTGACTCGGAAGAGCTTATGGGTGGAAGTGTTGTCATAGCTATATCGGAAGAGGATAAACGGAAAGTAAGCTCAACGCCCAGGCACAGCTGCTTTCTTGTTCTTATCCTTCTATTTGCAGTGTGGTACCATGAATATATCATGAAACTGTAGGTCTTCTCCTGAGGACCCAATTGATTTGAGTTGGATGGATGGTCGGTTTCTAGAAGATAATCGATCTTCAGCCAACCATTATTCATTTCAGGTTTTATCATTCACAATCATAGGTTCAACTTGTCCTCAGGAGCATTAGATTGATCAAATTCATTGGGCTTGAAGCTTTAGAAGAGTTCTGTGGTAAAAGAGAAAACTCATTTTTCTTTTCAATAATGATTAAAATTTGTAAAAATTGTCATGCAATACAAAATATAGTGATATGATAACATTTGTTTAGTCATCAACACAAAGACGGACGGAGCTGCCTACGATATGCTCTGAAGATGTTGGTTCTGTTTCACACAATCAAAAGGCAGCGGGTTCTATACAAAATCCACAGAGTGAAAATCCACAAGTCAAAATCCAAAAGTCATAATCCATAAAGACAAAATCCATAAAGACAAAATCCAAAAAGTCAAAATCCGTGAAGACAAAATCCATAAATTTTTGTATGAAGAGAGCCATAATGCTTACTGCGTGGGCTCCGATTCGGTGATGTCAGTGCGCGTTTTGTTTTTTTTTACAAAAATAATTATGAAATGGTCCAAAACGTTAATTTCCAGTGGCGGAGCTTGAGAAAGTTCAGCGTTTTTTTTTAAGTTAAAAACCAGAGGTGAGAGCGAGTGGTGATGGGGAAATTGGAATTTTCGTTTCCCGGAACGTAATTAAGATTCTTCTACTGTATATTTGTAGCGTTTGATCCATGATCAGCAAAAAATCTGGTCCGGACACTTGGAATATTAGTTTTATACTATACCACCAATTTAGCCAAACAAAAAACAAACGATTCAAAATATGTAGTCATTCCATGCAGAACAGGGGGAACTAAATATTGAAATTTTTGTTGGCTATAAAAACACTGAATTTTTCCAAGGAACCTTTTAAGAAAAAACCTAAAGTTTTAGATTGATTTTCAGAAAAGTTGCTTAACTAGACAATTACCAAAGCCCGGAGCATATGCGCTCTACCTGAAGACACGGAGAAGGATGCACCCGGAGCATATACGCTTTAGTTGTCTTTACCTGAAGCGCTTATGGTCCGGGTGCATTCCTCTCCGTGTCATCGGCTAAATCGTATATGCCAAGGATGAATCCCTTTCCGTGTCTTCAGCTAAAGCGCATATGCTCCGGGATTTGGTAATTGTCTATAGTTAACGTAATAACGTACATAAATATTCTCAATCTCAATATTAAATTGTGATAAGCAAACTGATGTAAATTTGAATTTATTCCCCTTTGATCAGGCTTATGCACGAATATGATAAGCTGGAGCTTGATCCTCTCCCTCCTTCATTCACTACTTTTAAACAAACATTAATTCATAAAGTATCTCTTTTGAATCCAGAAGTTCGATTTGCTATTTAAATTTTAATCGTTTGCACAGTGCACATTTTATTTATAGATCTTACTCTTTACTTATTTTTTTCCGCACCTTATTTTCTTTTTACTGATATATTTTTACTATTATCGCTTTTTCTCTTTTTAACATTATAGCTAATTTGTTTAATAGCTTTAAATTTATAATTGTTCTTTACTGTATTATTGGGAATGTATCCTGTTCAGTGAATTATGAATAAATAATAAATTTATGGATTTCGTCTTTTTGGATTTTCACTTTGTGAATTATGACTTTATGGATTTTGTCTTTATGAATTTTGTCTTTGGGGATTTTTCAATTTTTTGGATTTTGCCTTTTTGGATTTTGTATAGAACCCAAGGCGGCAACTCCGCTCTTTTTCTTTTAGTTTCAAAATAACCTGCCAAAAAACCGGTGAAAATTTCAAGAATTTAAAATCCACCAACAAATATTCGTTGAAAACATTTCCTCTATACGTTTTTATTTTTCGTGTTATTCATCGCTTCAAATCCGGTGAGTTGACCTCCATAACACACGGTACATCCGCGTACGGTGGGTATATGAATTAAAACTTGCCAACAAGAATCAGCCAATTTACTCCTGCATTCATACATTCATCCTTATCTAGAAGGATATCCTTTATTTTTTTTCCCAACCGCCACACACAGTGTGTATTTTTTTCGACTCCATGTTAATTTTTCATTTCCATGTGTGGTTTTTGCATGGAAAGCCATAAATTAAAGGACTTCCTTTTTATATGATTATATACCATGTCCGATGTACGTACACGTTCGTTTACGTATTTGATGATGATAGAGTTTTGGAGCAATTGTTCAGGAAGTATCCGGTTTTATGCTATCGCCAAATAGATGGTTTGTGTGGTATGTGTTCGTTAGTTTTATATACATATAGAGATGGCAGGACCCTATATCGATTGTTTACCCAGATAGGTAGCGCATAGCTGATCCTGGGTCTAGTGTATACTCGTAGGTACCGGTAGATAATGCAACACTGTATGGTCAACCGCATACGACATGCATTTGCGCTAGTGAATAACTAATATGTGAACAATAGTGCGGGAGAAAAATCAAATTCATGGTTACGGTTTTGTGAACAATTCCCAGACATATGGAATATTACGCAAAAAGGACCTTTATATTAGAGCTATGTGTGATTATGGAGTACCGACAAAGTTGGAATCGGTTAATTAGTATGTCTGGTCGGATGGCTAGACATGGAAATGGAAGGTGAAATAGGTCGAGTTAATTGCAATGCGATTGCGCACAAAGAGGATACAAGTGGAAGTGATGAAAACGGTATCCTCAAACGCGGCATTTAAATTAAAGGTATATAAAAATTTAAGATGTACACTCCTATCTGCTCAATCGGGAATCTGTTCATGATTTTATAGTCCTGAATTAATTTATTAATTAATAATTATCTTGGAGCCTAATTCTTTACATACTTTGCACAGGCCTTGTTTCGCCACTCTATGAACTTCAAGAGGCTCCCAAAAGCTTAGTCTCAATCATAACTTAGCTTTTTGGAGAAGATGAAACTACCTACAACTCCTATATTGAGGAATCATTTTTCAAGGCCTTTTTTTCTCCTATTCAAAGAACTCCCAAACCGAGTGCTTTGAACGACATATCCATGCGTCGTAATGCCTAATGAGCCACGGTGAAAATGTAAAATATTTTAGGTTTTTCCTGGCTCGCGAAAAGAGAGTCAGTATTAAAATGCATTTGGAAAATAGTTTATGGGACGTTTACCCGTACATTTTAAAGTAGATATGCTTCAACTATCGCAACCTACAACCATGCTAAACAATCGTGCTTTATACGTATAATTTTGTACTTAATATGCTTTAAGTGTTGTAGTATTCCTGTAATTAAAGTAAAGCCTACTTTAAAAATGTTCGTGTGAACGGTCCTATATGTCAGATAGCCTGAGCCACCCCTGTCAAATATGTTATTCAATAAGTTGGTTCCACTGTGAATCGGCGTAGAATTCAGTACACAATTCTCAATCTCTGCATAAAAACAATAGAATTCCTATAGAACTTCGACGAATGAAACCGCTGCATTGCTCAGATGCTCAGAACTCAGTTTCTCCTTTATGAGTCAATTTACAAATGTTATAATGAACGAATTAATTTCAATAGCTACATATGTATGTATGTAGCTATGCAAAATTTAACAAAAGATGTACGAGAGCTGTTCGATAAGTCTCCGTTTTGACCATGATATCCATGATATGACATCCATATACTTTATGGTTTGTCGTTTGCTATTGATATTTGCACTTACTCATTTCACCCCGAGATCCAGTGGTTCTCCAGGTTTTTCATGCTTTCGGAATTATAGGGAATTATAGGATTTTGGAAACACTCTAAAATAATAGACGTTTACCTCACCATTTAACGTAAGCCGCCTACTGCGTGGTTAGTTGTTGGGTCTAACACGGCCATGTTTGAACTCGCTCATCCAGATAAGATGATAATGGAAAATAAAGCTCTGGAGCTGCTCTGGACTTTCTGCAAAATATCATGAATTTTCATAGTGGTTCTCCCATCCATCCAGAACCTCATTAATTACTGGACAAAGTATGATTTTTTTCTTTCTGGTAAAAGTGGCTGACGTGCTTCTCAAAAGTATCTGTTTTACAAGAGCTATGAAAAGCATCTTTCTGAAATTTCGGCAGCTTTCCCAAGTAAGTTGGTGTTGTCAAAAATCAAAACCATTTTGCAATGGTTCCACTCTATCTTGGTCAAAACGGAGCCTTGTCATACGGCCCTCGTATTAGGAGGGTATTGCTCCCCATTTATAGATTGTGTGATTTTTTGGAGGTCGTGGTGCTAAAAAGTTTGGGAGCAATGGTATATTATGGTGTAGAGAATAATTTCTACAATATTTTATTTATTTTTAATAGATTTATTTATTGAAATGTATTATACAAAAAATATATTAGTTATTTAGACAAATATTTGACACCAACTAATTATTATTATTTTTTACATTTTTATAAAGCTACTCTGATGAAGTGAATTTTATTAATATTAAAATCCACGATAATGGTATACACCACCGTTCAAAATATGAAAAAAAAAATTGGAGCTCACCCTATAAAACAAAAGCACAAAAACGAAAAGTTCTTCACATCCAAACTCAACGCCAAAGGATTATTCCAATACTAGCAAAAAAATTAATAAACCAAACTCTCAAAGAAACAAAAACGCTACAAATCAATTTCTACTTCGCTAATTTTCAAAGTGTTCTGCAATCGCAAATTTCCGCATGCCACTCGCTATGCCTGTGCTGTGCTTGTCAACACACAAATTTCACCGATCTGATAAAATCATGGTGAAAACACTTAAAAAGGAACAGCGCGCAAACGAAACGATTCCTAAATAACAGAAAAAAGTAGAACTTTGCCGCTGCTGTTCTATGATGAAGTTCAATGGAAGGACACTCGAAAAGCAATTTCCTCTTTGCAAACAATTTTGCTGCTCGCTCGCTTTATCGAGAATTGTGTGTGTGTCTGTGCCTCTGCTCGCACAAACGTTCAGTTGTGTTAGAATAGAGAGCCGTAGGAATCCGTAGAGAGTAGCGCTGCACTTGTGCGGATTCAGGTCTTCAGGTGTGTTACTCTTATCGTTTTTTTCTACTGTGTACACTGTGCTTTTTCATTGCAATGCAACAAATTTGCAATCTCCTTTTCGTAATACAGTCCGTCGTCATCAGAACTCCACCGAGCCGGCCGCCTTGATTCCGTTTCGGACACTTTATTTCCTAATGCAGTCACATCGAATTTTTTCACTTGTTCATTTTCACCATCACTGAAAGAATGCAGCAACCATGCTTTTCGATACGGATACGGCAATGTGAATGGGCAAGCAGGTATAAATATAGAAGAATCCTGAGAGGTAAATATTCAAGCAATTTAGAGTATCTCGGGTGTTTTTTTATTCATTTGGTTCGAACGACTAAATGAAAATCGAATGGATTTTTCTACGAAATGACAACGAAAGTATCTAATGGCTAAAACCATTGAGTAATCGAAATGGAAAAAAAATGATGAAAAGTGGTTTTAAGGATTGCAATTGGATGGAAAATCTATCTATCTATCTATCTAATCTATAGAAATAAAGTAGTAAAAAACAATCCACTGAACGTTCTAATGGGCGTAATTCTGGCGTATTCACTATGCAACTACAATCGTCTCAAAATATTACGATTCCATGACCTCAGTAACTTTTCGTTACTGTTACCGCGAATGCTCGAAAACAGTAGTTGCCAATCCTAAGTTATTTCGTTTTTTTTGCTATGTATTTTTTGAACGTTGATCATTCTTACTGATTAACTCAGAAAAAATGCCGTTCGATATTTCGCATGCCTCACAGAAGGCAGGACGTACTGTTACACACAAACCTTCTCATGTTGTTGTAGCGATTCAAGAGAGGTTTTTTTCTCTTGAATCGAAGGAGAATTTTGGCAGCTCTTGGCCGTTTTTTAATAACGGACGGGTAGCTTAGGGACGATTTACATTGAAGAACCGACTGCCGTAGGAGCATTTTTATGGACAACACAAACATCCATGGTGAAAGTGGGATTCGAACCCACGCTCCGGCAACTCAGAGATAGACTGACATCTCTACCACTGAGCCAGCGAATGCCCTGTACAACTTCTTTGGGGTATCGATATCGATAAATTTATTCAGAGTAACCTCCAGAGACTCACCATCTAATCTCACGCTCTCTCTCTCTCTCTCTGCAGATTACATAAATAGGACATAATTAAAGAAAAACTGTTTCTACAAACTTCCAATGTATTAATAATATATAATTAACAGCGCATCCTTTCCACATTATTACAAAAGATTGTCTTTACATTCATAATAAGTTTTTCATTTCAAAATATTTTTCTATAGTTAATGAAACAGAATATGTAAATGGATAAAACAAAAACCGTTTCCTTAGTCATGTAAAAATGAAAAAAAAAATACCGAAAAGAAACTCACCGAAAATCAACTGTTTTTCCCTGTCGATCACAAGAAAAAAAATTGAATATACATACAATGATCAGAATAGATCAAAATTAAATAAGTATATATAAAAAAAATGTTGTCGGTTTAAAAATTCAACCAATACATAGATATAAATATTGAAATGTGTAGATAAAGACTCAGGACCATTAACGGAGTAATCCCAAAAACGTGACAATTACCTAAATACATTTGATGCAATTAACAAAATAACAAAAAGATATTGTCTTTACAATAAAGACTTAACATTAGTCCCGTTCGTTTCATCCGGTTAAAGATGCTTTGCCATGCAAAACAGCAATCTAAGCACAGCTCTGACATGTTAACTAGAACTGAGTTGAAAACCAATTGAACTTGGTTCAATTGACTTTTTCAGTTTTATCTGTCCGAATGAAATGACCGGCGTTCCTATTAGCAATAACCATAAGAAAGGGCGAATTGAAACTACGAATAATATGACGGCGGAATTGTTAGGTCACTTAGTACCGCCAATTGATCTTCGGTGAATTTCAATTGATGTGTCGCCCAATTGTCGTGATGTGTCCGTTTAAAATCACCAACGGTTTTACGAATGGTTGACTGCAAGAACAGGACAATAAGTCATAATAATATTATTCAGATGATTTTCTTCTGTAAAATACTCACGGGAATGGGTTGCGGATCATTCAAATGCGCACCAAGATGTTCAAAAACATCCGGCACAAAATCAGGAACATCATACGGATACGCCGAAATAAAAGCACACAAACCCAACACACCAGTATGTCGCACACGTATCGCATCCGACTCCATGCCGCCATCCAATCCACCCGCTCGACCATTTCGACTAAGCTCCGATGCACCGCAGGTCATGGTTCGTCTGGTAGTCATTGTTGTTCGCACCACTTTCGTTTTGCACTTTTTCTTGAATTGCTCGAGTAACTTATCCGTGGCAGGCAAGAAGGAACAATGCAATAAACCGCCCAACACTTGTGCGGCCTTTTCGCGGACCTCCAGACTGGTGTCTTCCAATAGTCGTAGCACAATTTCTTGCACATGATCGACCCAATCGGAACGACTCAAAATTATTGCCATATTGTGAAAAACTAAAACTTGCAATGCATCTATGACGGCCAGCCTTGCACTCCACGACGTAGATTTGGATATATCGTTGATTTTGTTGAGAGCGTATTCCATACGGTCGGGTAACGTGAGAGCTTGGGAAATCATTGCTAAAAGCGTCGTCGATGTATCGGCCAATTCAGAATCTTGTTCGCAGGTTTCGTGACGGCATACAAAGGGTAGCAGATCGAAATAGGAAATTTCGTTACCGTTCGTACTGCGTGAAATCACGCCGATTATCCATTGGCTTACTGAAAAGAGAAAGGTACACTTTTGAGAAGGAACGAAAGGGAAATATTCAGATTCCTAAATACGAGATTCATTGATCCCAATTGTGATTGCCGATTTCATCGGGCGCCGGGACCCTAGAACGGCAGAGGCAGACCTCGCATCTAACAGTATGTTACTGTTACCTCCACACTGCTGGAGTGGGCGCCTGATTGACGTCACAAATTCAATCCGTTGGCCTATTCGTGGCCCGTCCGATAAACCATCTCGGTAGGCGCGGACGTTAAGCCCCCCCCCCCCCCCCGGACATCTGTGATTGCCGATTTGACGAGTATGTTTTTGCATATTTTTGGGGATCTTTTATGAGGTTTCGAATTTAATCCCATTTTTTCCTGTTAATTTACTCCAAACGTACAAAATCCTAAACGGTAGATTCCAACACTAAAAATTTGTGCGAAGTTTAAAATCCCTTTTCTGGTACATACTGTGAATTTTATGGGCTTATACAAAATCAGGACTGCCACAAAGCTGGTTTGTACTATGTTTCGAAACATTTGGGGATTTTATATTTAGAGATTTTAATATGGAGATTAACGTCTAGTTGTGTAACGATAGTTTCAATTATATACAATTACGCGGGGAAATATTCAGAACTCAATAAACTCAAGATTCATAAATCCCCAATTCTAAATATGTTTATGAATTTTCTAGAGATAGAGATAGATTTGGTGATTTCGTATCTAACCCAATTTTTGTTTGCTATTAATCAATCCGAACGCACAAAATCCCCAAACTGAAACCTCCAGTTAACAAATCCCAAACACTAACTATACACTTTAACGAGCGGCTTAAAAACGGTCGAATAATCGTTGCGAATCATTGACACCTACCTGTCTTGAATAAACGCACGGCTTCTTCGTATTTTTTCAGTTCCGCAGCTTTAGCATCTGACGGTTCACCGGCCCCTAATCAACAAAAAGACCTAAAATCAGTACATACGATTCAACTAACAACTGCCACCACCTTTATACTTACCACCTTCGTCTATGCCACAAATTTTCGACGGCATATCATATTGAAGCGGTTCAATTTGTCGTATCACTTCCTCGATCATTTCATGAACACGTGGACATTCGGGCGGATTACCATCACGAAATTGTAGATCAGCTTCGAAAATATTGATGAGTATACTGCCAAGACGTATGCGGACATTTTGAAACGAATGATTGAGGAATGGTTTTAAATAATCTACCAGGGCGAGGGAAAAATTTGATTGATGTTATCCAAAGACGAGATCATCACCGACAATTTTGTTAGACAGACACACTCACCTAAAAGCCTATGTCCATAACTGTCCATTCGCCAAACATGCTGATTGAAGGGTCCCTGTAAACAAAATATCCGACAACAATCCACAAAACTCGTACTCTCTCGCATCGGATCCTCGACTAAGACTTCATGCAACCAGTACTGTCGGCGCGGATCAATATGTTCGGAAGCGGTCGCAAAACACGTTCCCCAAAAATCATCCGTCTCCACCGTGATATTATCCAATGCCAGACGAATAAGTGGTGTGATTTTCTCAAACATTTTTTCTGTCTTATCGTACGGCCAATGTTTCATTCCACGTATAATTCCACTAAGCATTTCGGCGGCACATCGGTGATTGCTCTCCAATTTATTCTCTCTAATCAGTCGCTCGATATGAGTATGGAAATTCGGATAGAATGTGTCGCCAAAAGAGCGGAACAAATACTGCGAAAGAGGACGAAAAATAAGTGAAACCTGCAGAATAGATACAGCAGCAGTCTTACCTTCATCAAACTAAACCGTGACTGTTTGAACTTCTCGCGACCCTTTTGCTCCTCCAACGACCACAACGCGATAAACTTATCAACCGTCTCCGTGTTTGAGAAAAAGTCATACACCACCTTTTCAATGTCATTCAATTCATCGCGAGTTCGATCCAATTTCGGTTGCTGATCAGACGGTGCATACACCCAAAAGTCCGTTGACCATCCGAAAAATCCCTCAGCCTTGTGTAGAAATTGCGGTCGATCCCAATCCTCTTTACATTTGGGCAACGTGTCCTTATCATATTGCAACCAACGATTGTCCGGCCGTATACCAAACGGTAACTTACCCTCCGGTCGCTGTACGCCAGCTATTTCGAACGGATCGGCTTTCATTTTAACGTGCTTACGTTTTTGTTGTGCTAAAATTGAATTGACTATTCGCATGGCCATTTTACGCTCCTTAATGGAATCGTGAACTAAATTCGGAACAAAGTAGCTGGCTACGCTTAGTGGATACTTTTGCATTGGATGCACGAGAATGTTGATCATTGTTGAGGCCATCATATGGTAGCGCCAGTGCAAGGAATTGTGTTGTGATATCGAAACGATTGTTTCGATGATACGATTGTAACGATCTAAATTCTCCTTATTGATAGCATCGAGTCGTTCTTTGCCCCGTTCAATGTCCTCTTGCGTGGCACACGGCCCATTGCTCTTCAACAACTTAACCGCCATCTCGACCAGCTTATCAGGAACATGCATTTCGATCGTAACGGTAATAAATTCTTCCGAAATGGAGTAGATAATTGCATCCAGTAAATGCACAATTGAGGGTTTCTCCGACGGCGTGGATTTGAGTAGATTTATCCACAGCTTTTCCACACAGCTCCAATCATTTTTCACCACCATCTTGCTACGACCGGACAGCATCATATAAAGGCCACCCTTAAATGATTCATGATTCTCATTCGAATCCAGTTGTAGATAGTAGACCATATCGTCGACAATGTCGCGATACGAAAATGCATAGCATCCCAGAATGTGGAACAGTTTAATCTGGGCCAGCGAGCGAACGGCACTGTAATGAGACGTCGAGAGTTTTACCAGATTCTTCAATATTTTTCGATGCGTTTGTGTGTAGTGTGGCATGGACAATTCGGCGCGGCACGTTTTCTGAATTAACGCACGTCTTGCAACCACACCTTTCATATTCCGTTTGTGTTTACACAATCGAAATTCCTGGAACTGTTTCAGATGTCTGTATGATTTCATTTCCGTGTCGGTTGAATTTATGTACGCCTTATTCATATGCACACGTTCCCATATCGAGATTATTGTCTTCAGCGATTTGATATCATCATCGGACGTTGCCAATATTTTCTCCTGTAACCTTTCAATTGTTCTAATCACAGCTAACCGTATGTTCTGGCCATCCGGCATTGTAATTCGCATATTCTCAAAGCCAAGTTTAATTTTAATTGGCATCTCATCCACCACCGTTTCATTCAGACTGACAAGCGGCTCGTCCCAGTTGGGAATGAAATACGAGAAGCTCAACAATGACAGCACCAAATTGCACTGCTGTAAAATCTGATCGCGATCAAGCGTAATCTCATCGCGAATATGTCGCTCAAGCGTCTCCAAAATATTCGGCAAATACCGATGGATAATCTTCTCGGATGCAGCGCGCTCCGTCTCGCCGGGAACGAACCATTTCAATTTCTCCTTAAAACTCATTCGTTTGCCCCAATAACGTATGGGCAACAACTCACTCAACGGCGTTGAATAATCAAAACTTTTAATATCGCTAATCTGATCGGCCGACAGTCTGTACAGAATATGCAAAATCATATTGTTCACCAATTTCGCTGTCATCTTACACTTAAACTTGATCGTAGCGTCAATGATGGGCAACAGGCAATCGTCCAAATATTTAACCGCTTCGCGCGGATCACTTTTGAATAAATAGTAGAAAATAGTCAGATAATAGAGAAAATCGTCTGATTGTTTCTCAAATTCGGTGACGTCGTCGTGTTCCTGTATGTACGTGTACAGACGATCCGTCAAAAAAGGCACAAGTGTCTTAAAAATATGCGGTCCGGCCACCAAGCCCACACACGCTACCAACGTGCCGAGCAACGGTGCGGCCACGTGAGGCTCCAGTAAATTTGACTCTACAAAATTGTTAATTTTCTTCGCAGCCGCAATCAAAATGGGCTCTGAACATTGCCCGAGAATCACTTGCAGGGCATTCGATATTGAATTTTCGACAATCATGTCATATTTTGATTTATTACTGTCCGTATTGGATTGTTCCATGCGTATACTCTCCTGCGTGCTGAATTTGATCATAACGAAAATTTGATCGAAAAATTGCATAACGAAATCCTCTAGATCGGCAGTTTGTTCGCAAATTAACGACTCCTCATCGGTCAGCTCGTGATACTGGCCTGCCTTCGAGCAATCAATTAGCGGGATTTGAAATGCAAATGCACCGTAAAAGTTCATTGTGAGCAGAGCCTTGCGTAGATCGTTGGGATCGATGCCCGGCAAGGCGGCAAAGAGGACAGGAATGACGTGAGTACGTCCGGCCGTGTAGCCATTTTGGCCACAAATCAGAGAACGCGAAATGCCCACGAGACATTGCAAGGATGCAGTAAGTCGATGCGGCTCGGTGAGGGCCTCCAAGTTGGCATATACCCTTTCAATGACACCCGGGATGATCAATTCCGGTCGCAAATTCGATAGATACTTGAACAATTTATAGACATCATTTCCATCTACACGCGAATACATTGTTTGAAAAGCTGCCGACTTGAGGCTTTCCACAAATTCCGTAATACATTCTTCAGTCAGTTTGTAGTCATCTGCAAAAAAAAAAATACATTAACAATCATTCGACTGCGGAAAATTCGCATCCATCTCACCTGGCACAGGATCCATCCAATCACTTTTACGGAACCGCTCATATTCCAATCGTTTTGAAAAGTTCTCCGGCAAGCCGACCAAAATTTGACCCAACACCTTAGTCCATTTACCTAAATTGGCCGGATGCAAATACGATTCAATGGCACCAATGAAATTGCGCAAATATTTCATGCCAGAGGTTTTCGGCCCCAGTACAGCAACAATCCATTCTGTTGCATCAGAAAGATAAAATCAGAAAATTTACATTAATTTTATAGAAAGATTACAAGTTTGGATAAAGCATTACTTGCGACGCTGGTTGTATTCATATTTTGATTACGGGACACTTTCAAGTGCTTATAGCTAACGGGAAGATCTATCCAGCGCAAGATGCGGGCAAACATAACGGGCAAATGGGGCTCCCAGTCAATTTTGCCGATATTTTCAAAGGCCAAATTGCCCATGATGTTCATCATATCCTATGAATGAAAAAAATTAAAAATATGAATTCAACATTTAAAAAAGGTTGCTCGTAGACCTCGGGAAATTATGGAAACGGACAAAAATATATAAATAAACAACAAAATAATAGGAAACCATCTGGGAAGTGCGTATCAAAATGCAAAATCGAGTTTGGAGACATAACTGAGAAGAGAAAACATGTCGCATTTAATTTCAGAATTTTTACAAAATTTCGCAATCCAATTGTCAAAAGTAATATACCGTTACAAAGCGAATACGACGAAGAAACTTTAGTCAATTTGACAGTTCAAATAAAGTACCGTTAATCATTAAAATTTCTTTGAAGTTTGGATATTTGTGTTAATATTCGAGACCGCAAAAGTTTCAGTTTATGTAGAATTTAATGTAATTTCAGAAACTGGATTTTTTTTTAATAATTGATAATTGTAGTGGAAAATTTTATTTAACAGTACATGTCGCCATTTTTGTTAAGTTCCACAAAAAAACCGTTATAACACGATAACGGTAATTTTAATGTTTCTATTAGTGGCACTATTGCCCAAGCAAATTTTCCTGTCGAACGTTACAGTATTGCCCACACAATGTGGGAAGGCCTCGTAAGTGAACGTCATGAAGAAACGGGCCATAGTGCGTAAGGTGGCACCGAGTGTTATTTTTACAGTTATATAATCGTGATTAAATAAAAATCTACACATTTTTTGTCATTTTTCATCCACTCCAAGCAACTGCAAATCTCAATATTTCTCAAATGTTCTTTTTGTATTCTAATGGCAATAAAATGTTCTATTGACTCATCCCAAAAAATTACTTTGATTGTGTGAAAAATGGGACCATCTTTGAGCAATCGAAAGATGAAGTCTATTGTTTTGTTAAGTTCAAATAACTGTACTAATAGGACTAGGGCGTTGTGGAAAATATTTTTAAAATTGGGCACACTTTATCTGGGTCCCATAACGGTATTACAAATGCTTTATTTTTCGTAATTTTTGTGAGAATATTTCTTTAAAGGCCAGTTGCCAAGTTATTATAATTTCAATAATTACAAAACCCAAAAATCACAAGTCCCCTAGAGATTGGTAAAGTTGCCCTAGCTATCACCGTTTGGAAGAAACAGAATCGGTGATATGATGCAACCCTGCCTGACTTCAAACATTCCTACTTTATATTATTCATTAAATTTGCATATTTTAGGTAAACTCGATACAATAAAATCTTACTCTGGAAACGAAAAACAAATCACCTACCTCACTCCACGGCGGATTATGATACGTGTTCCATAAATTCATGAAATCGTCAAACCACAACTCATAGCCGCGGTACATATTCAAAAACAGATAACATATTGCAAACACTTCACATGGCTTGCCCGTGTCGAGTGGCTGTAATTTGGGCAAAACTTCATCCAAAATTTCTTGTGTGGCTGATTTTGGAAAGTGCCTGCAATAATACACATATTTCGGTATATTTTGTGGGACAATTAAGTTTTACTCTAGCCGTAGACAGTAGCCTGACTTTCCGTCATTCATCATTTTACTTACATTGAACATAGCTGGATAACTGATTTCAACGTGGCCTGCAACGATCTGCAAAAAATTGGAAAGAGAAGAAAAGGAAATGCAACGAAAAGTATATAATTATATTTTTTATGGTGCACAAAACCCGCTCGCCTTTTTTGCCAACCAAAATATTTCTCATTTAAAAAAGAAAAAAAAACTTAAAATTCAATAAATACTCTAATACCGGCTGCATAATTTTTTTTTTACTGATTTTCTGAAACATAAAATTATATTTTAACTAATGAGTGCCATCGATTTCATAGTTGAGCATATAACAACATTGACTAGCGTGAAAATTCCCAAATATCCAAATCCAATCCAAAATCCGAAATACATATATCTCGTTTTCAGAGAAAGCCGGCATTTGAATATATCGTACACTCCCCTGTCCACAAACATAAATAAAATGAAATGAAATGCGTTACTAGCCGAAATCACTAACAAACAAAAAAATGTTTCCTGGGATATTTTTTGTAATCATGTGAGTACTTTTAATTCGTTTTTTCGGAGCCCTGGCGACGATTGATTTATTATTTATGGAGACTGTACTGTGGTTAGTTGGTACGTCTAAAGGGAATGGTATTCGTGCAAATGAAGTTTTATGAATACTATAACGTTATAAACAAAATTACATAAGATTTTAAATGTTTATTGGGAGAACAAAATTTGTCACATTTGTTTTTAGGTGGATCACACACAAAGCACAATAAATCGCACGATTTATATATAGATATATTTTTTGTATAGGAACAATTATGCAAAACAACACAAACAGCATCAGATGTGCATCTGATTTTATAGTTATTTCTTATATATGTACATCCAAAAGTTTTTGGTTTTTTTTTTCTTCAATTTAACTTCTGGCTCTTAATTCAAATAATTCCAAATTAGCAAAGAAAAATTGTTTTTGGTTTTTTATATAAATATATTTGAAAGTCAAACAAGGCTCATCATCCATCATGGAGCATATAGCATGATGGATTGTTCTTACCTTGTTAGAGTCAGAGAAAATCGTCGCGATCTATTGATGCATATTTGAAATGAATAGCCACCGCGATTCCTGAGATATACATTTTATTTAATTAGTTACCTGCATCGTTAGCATTGTATTTTTTTATTGTATTAATAGAAGTATAGACAGTTGTTTAGAAAGCAAGTTGAAAAGTTCAACATCAACTGCATAGGTAAAAATATCGAGCCAAAATCAAACTGCCTTTAGAGAAGAAAGCTGAGACTAATATGTACCTTCAAAAAATCAAGGCTTAAGGTACATTTTCCTCAGCACGACCCCAGCGACTCTAGCCACAGCGACTCAATCATTCCATATAAAAACCCATTTTTCTCTCATTCTAAAAACGAGATTATATGGAATGAGCGAATCGCTTCTTCCTTTCTATAATAACAAGGGAGACTCACGCAAACTCAACAACTATAGGGCTATAAAGTTAACACCTCATACACTGAAGATCTACGAGCGAGTTGTCTGCAACCGATTGAGAAAGATTGTGCGGTTGAATGACAATCAATGCGGCTTTGTTGAAGTTTGATCTACAGTCGATGCGATTTAGTGCATTCGTATTGCGATGGAAAAGTATAGAGCAGCACGAAAGGACTTGCACTTTGTATTCATCGATTTGGAAAAGGCATTCGATAGAGTACCTCTGAAATGAAAATGTTACGCATGTCAGTTGGTGTAACCAAAAGGGACCACATCAAGAGTAGCTACATCCGAGGCAGCTTGCCCATAGACCAACCAATCACCGAAAAGCTCGAAGACCGAAAAATGGATTGGTATTGGCATGTTCAACGGCGTCCGCCTGAGAACACCGCAAAGAAAGCGATATCAATGGAAGTTCCACTTGATGGACCCAAGGCCAGAGGCAGACCGAAGAACACCTGGATGTGTCCAGGCCTGAAGAGAGGGTGGGGGGAACGGGGTGATTCCCCCCGGGCCCGGGAATTCAAAGGGGGCCCGGATTTTGGCACAAAACTTGTGCTTCAACAAACAACATGATCATTTCGTTACTAAATTTCTAAATTCAATCTGCCCTCGCCTTTCGAAAGTGCATGCATGATTTTATACAAACAATAAACAATTAATTTCGAATTCTTCATCCAGTAGAATACCATTTTTCAAAAAAAAATGTTTTAGAAGTAAAAATAGGAGCCCTGTGCAGCGACGTTTTTTTCTAGAAGGACTTTTCCGGGCGATTATTATTGGCGTACGTACTGCTGCTACTAACGAAATTTTGTTTCAAGGTACCAACACCCAGATGTAGATCACTTAAATTATTGAATCTTAATTTCAATCAATCTATATATCTATCAGTACTCGCCAACTCGATACCAAAAAATTTAAGGTTTTTCTGTACGAGAGAAAACCGCGAATGCTTACGAAATAAGTAAAATAGGAAAAGAGACTTTGTAAATTCGTAGCGGTGCGCATTTCGGAAGCCAATTTTATAGTGTAACGGCCAGCAGTCTGGGCCACTGCGAGTGTGCTAACGAATTACAGATTTGAGCTCCCCAAGCATTTAATAGAACTGTGAACTGTATCCGCCTTTTTTTCCTAAAACCTTTGTAAGGGTTGGTTCCTTTGAAAAATCTTCTTACATAAAAAAAAACCAGAGCGTAGCGAATTGGCGGTATGTATGTATTTGGTGCACAGAAATAAATTTGCCTAGTTTATTGCTTTATACACTTTCTTTTTTGCGTGTAGTACAGCCTTTATTATTCATCTGTAAAATGAACACCCGTATAGTCTTCAAATCGTATCGTTTTATGCGTATTTTGTGTAAAGGGCACGACCATTCAATAATAAAGATTTTTTTCATCACGGGCAGAAACTTGTCCCTTTAAGCAGTCGCTTTTTTCTGAAACTTCGTTACCCAAAAATGCACGTAAAACGAACGAACCTTTTTCTAATACATACATAGTTCCTTAAAATTTGCCAATCAACTCTCAAACCGTCTTTGTTTTTTTGTGAGTTTAGTGTGTGAAAATGCTTCACGAATGAATTCAGTTTCTGTCAGTTTTTTGGCAAGTGGCTTATCCGGTATCAGTTTTTTTTATTATTTTTCTACAAATCGCATTTTTTTGAAAACCCATACTTTTAGCTCAGAACTTAAACCTCCAAATGCACCTGAATGCGCAGAAGACCGCTTTAAAACACTCATCAAATATTTATCGTACTGATGCCGGACTATAGAGGCTCCCGATTAGAAAACTGCCGGATTATTTAGACTGAGCTGATTCAGTGAGGACACCGGACTATGAGGTGTTCCGGGTTAGATGGAGGCCGGATTATAGAGATTCCACTGTACAATTTGTTTAAGGACCGATATGTCAAAAAATGTTTGTTCGATTCATAATTTTTATCGTATGGAAGAGGTGGGCCCGGAATCATTGTCCCCCCGGGCCCGGATTTTCTCTCCGTGGATGTGTCAAATGAAAAAGCAACAACAACGCATTGCTGAGATATTACCGCCAAAACGCGCGATGTGTCTACACCGCAGGTCGAGCAACGCGAAACCATGGAGCAGTATAAAGAACGAGGCAAGGAAGAAGAAGAAAGCGAATCGCTGTCGGTAGAGCCGCTGAAAATGTACCTTTAGCCTAAGCTGACCAGACATACAGCATTTTGCTGTAAAGTGCAGCATTTTGACCTGTCGTACAGCATTAGTGAATGTACAGCAAAATGTACAGCATTCCCAATGCCACACAAAGAAACCTAATAAGCTCTTCGGTGTGTGATCAGTATTGTCTATTTTAAAGGTGTTTTTAGCAAGATAATCGCAATTTAATTTAGCAAACGTTTATTTTCGATAACTCGGGTGGTCAATCTTTCTGAAATTTAACGCACTTGTAGAGCTACTTCCTGCTCACATTTGCTCCATATTTTAAAGTCCTACCTATTCGCGTTGGACATAGTTACAGCTGCCCAAATCGCACTTTTATCTTTTCTAATCGAAAATTGTCCAGAAAATATGAAATTTGGTAATACGGGCATTTGGTGAAAATTTCAATGCTTTAACTGTCAAGGTTCAGAAGTTACAACGGTCGAAAGGTGCAATTTAATGTGTAAACTTACTACTCTACAATCGGGAAATATTGTGATGTACACATATTTCCCAGAATATCGGCCTTTACTCTTCCTCAATTCTGTTTACGAAGATGTCACTTATGAAAGGAAGAAGAATATGTGGTCGTTTTATGACATGCATAATGGTAATAGCCTCGACATATTATGCTTCCTCAATATCGGCGTGAAGAGGGGGGAGGGGCAGATAATATGATCGAAATCGAATTCCGCAATATGTACAGCATTGGACCTTCAAGAGTCTGGTCACCTTACTTTAGCCTGCGGTTTCAATCTTTTGCGTATTGCAAATTGTTGCGAAAAACTGCGAGAAACCGCGAGTGAAAAAATAAACATAATCAATTGGAGTGATTTTGAGGATCTAACAATTTATTCGCACAAGTTTACTTTGCAAGGTTCTAACTGAACTACTTGTTCGTGAAGCTTTCAAAACAAGTTTGCCCAGTGCGTAATTAAGTGAAGTCTCCATCGTCAACGTGAAATAGAGAACAGAGGGTAGATACGCGTGTTTATGTCTTAATGAAATTGCAGACACATTATTTACGATGAACACGCATATTATATCGCGTAAATTTTGAAGAGATCTCGTAATTTTTTCGTAGTTATTTTCGAAACTGGCAGGGAGTATTGAACACAGAAGATATGGCCTACTGGGAGCATCGACGAAGTATTCGAGAATTGTATGGGCCAGGAACCGCGACAATCGCAGTACATAACAAACCTAGCAGAAGCATCAGCTCGGAATGGCGTTCGTTTAAAATGCACTTTGTTGTCGCCACATGCTTGTTTGTGTTTATGTTTAGATATTTCCATGTACACCTTATATATTCAAACGCGGTTGACACCATAGACTACAACAACTACAATTCGCGATTCGCCAAAAATCACAAGAGATTTTAACCGCATCCTTGGAAAGAGCGCCACGACACGCTGGCAATTCTATAGTGGTATATCCATAAAAATATTTCGATCAGCACATATGTAGGTTGGTCGTTCAAAACTTAATTTGGGTAGTATGATTGCATGGTTAACCAGTTGTACTCACCAAACATATAAATCGGAATCACTAAACTGTTCTGTTTTCCACAATGTATAAAAAATGTTAGTCGAATGGAATTTGAACAGCTTACGAGTTGACGCAACCGTACAACGTTGGTTCGGTGACCTGATACTAAAAATCTGAAAATCAATCGTCGATTCTTGGCATGGTCAGAATGAATACACAAAATTGTATTTTTTTCCTTATCTTTGGCAGCTAAAGGGTTAAAAATCCGGGGTATATCCCGTACACCGTTTTTACTGGAAATCTGACGAGGAAACATTTCCCGGCGCGTTTATGCAGTAGTTCCCGAACGCTCTGTACAATGAAACATACTCGAGCCATTTATTCTACCTTCAATCGTGTGGCGTTGACACGGCGGATAGTCGGCGATAGTCACATTAAAAATGAGTAGAAATGAAATATACTTTTTCTTTTTCAGCGCATGACATTGGTGGCATCAACATTTAAAAGGTTTTCTAATTTACAAAGGTCAATTGAAGCGGCGCTCCATTTACAATGAAACCAAAATGAATGCAAAATTACCCATCCATCAGTTTACACTACTACTTTCAGCCATAATAGATGTAATGAATTTATGAATTGTAAATCTGTCTACCCACCAAATGACTTTTTCGATGCAAATACACAAAACTAAAACAGAATAACACCTAAACTCTATTCCCGATTTCCATGCCATTGAAAAAAAAAGAATAATTAAAAAACGACCTGAACTAAACACAAAAAAATATACAAAAAGGAGAAATAAATTATAATACTGTTCCATTTGATCATCAGATATCACATCAACGATCGTATTGTTGAATGATCCTCCCCCCATCAATTTAGCCAGCGGAAAGAATCGTTCAAAAAGTGACGCAAAATCAAATGTTTTAGGTGTTTTATCCTTTCTCGTCTTTTTCCTAGAGGATTTTACAATATAAATTAAAACAATAAATTGTGTATGTATTCGTATGTGTTGTGTGTCAAAACAGTTGGAGGGGCTTTTGGGAAAAGTGCGCAAATGCATTGATGTACATAGTGTGTAGATGGGGGATACTTACGCGAAAAATTGATAGAAATTTCCTTTGGATGATGTTCGATGCAAGTAAATGATGAAGAGCTGATAGAGAGGGCGCCATTCAATTTGTAGATCGTCGGGGGATAGGTGGTATGGTTTTCTGAAATTATAATAAGACAAAATGTTGAACAGGACACGAATAAAATTATTTGGTTATAGTATAATGACTTTAGCTCTAGACCCAAACATCCAAAAAAAGAGCTGACTTTTGATGCCAAATTGCTCTATGGCCTGACCGCATTACGCAGTAAAAAGTTAGACTTTTTTGCGCGTCACATTTGGGGGGAAGGGGGTGGCAAAGGGGTGAAATTATGATTTTTCGCCTATATTTTGTTAACTGTAATATTTACAGCAAAATGTTCTGAGGACGATTTAAACTACACAAAATTTCCTTTCTAATGATATATTATATCATATGCCTTCTCTTGGCAGATTATATACTAGACCTTAAAACATTTGGTGTATTTTAGATTTTTTGATAGTTACATTTGGCGATCTAGCTCCTGAAGTAATTTAATTGGAGCCATGGTAATTGGGATAACTATTCCTAACAATATATAGCTGTCCCACACGGAGACTCAGGCTGCCCCGACAAAGCATTCCCCTATACTCCCTATTAACATTTAAAAAAAAGACATGCCTGTAACTTTTCGCCGAATCACAGCAGGCGGAAAAAATTTTGGTAAACGTTAAGGCTAAGTCCCATTAGACCCTCCACCAAATATTACTTCGATCGGATTAAAACAAAGGGTACCCCCCATACAAAATGACCGGAAAATTGCCTACGAGCAAAACTTTAATTTTGGTTGACTTGTTCCCTTATTTCTTAATAAACTAGTGGCATTGAATTTGAAAAATTTGTATGGGAGGTACCCTTTGTTTTAATCCGATCGAAGTAATATTTGGTGGAGGGTCTAATGGGACTTAGCCTTAACCTTTACCAAAATTTTTTCCGCCTGCTGTGATTCGGCGAAAAGTTACAGGCATGTCTTTTTTTTAAATGTTAATAGGGAGTATAGGGGAATGCTTTGTCGGGGCAGCCTGAGTCTCCGTGTGGGACAGCTATATATTGTTAGGAATAGTTATCCCAATTACCATGGCTCCAATTAAATTACTTCAGGAGCTAGAGCGCCAAATGTAACTATCAAAAAATCTAAAATACACCAAATGTTTTAAGGTCTAGTATATAATCTGCCAAGAGAAGGTATATGATATAATATATCATTAGAAAGGAAATTTTGTGTAGTTTAAATCGTCCTCAGAACATTTTGCTGTAAATATGACAGTTAACAAAATATAGGCGAAAAATCATAATTTCACCCCTTTGCCACCCCCTCCCCCCCAAATGTGACGCGCAAAAATGTCTAAATTTTTACTGCGTAATGCGGTCAGGCCATAGAACAATTTGGCATCAAAAGTCAGCTCTTTTTTTGGATGTTTGGGTTTCATCATTTTTTCAGCTAAAATCACTATACTATTAGTTTTAATTTAGAATGAAAAAAAAATGTTTTTGGATAATTTCAAAAAATTGAAAACCTGACAGTTCTTCTTAATTTTCAAAAATGTACCCTTGTTTTTTACACCAAATTTTAAAATTTCCCTTTTTTATTTTGAAAAGTTTGGAAATTATGGATGAGAGGAATCAGTCGGAATATAGCGGCGATTACCGTCATCCGTGGCACTGCCGGTGGCTTTCGGCAAACGGTGGTTAATTGTTCCGTGGAACGTTTTATTTATTATAAATTATATGTGTGTGTGTGTGCCATTTTATTATCACATATTGGAAATTGTGACTTCTATAATTGTTTTTTGTTTTTGTATCGCATTCTGCGAAGATTAAAAGAAGAAAATAGAAACAAACATTCGTTTGGAATGATCTAAAAAATGAATAGTAAGGACTTGTGAATGAAAAAACTTATACACTGTAACGTGATGCTACACGTCAGAAATTTTGACCGAGTTTGTGCATTTTGATTTGACTGGGTTCTGTACTGATTTTGTTGATGATACGCGCAACAACACTGTCTTAATATTGCTATACATGTCAGATTGTTATCAGCCACTTTTTTAACAACAACAATAGAAACGGCAACTACAGATTGTTCATATTGTTTATTTGAGAATCGAAGTTTTCGGCAGTTTGGCCTTGTGTACCCCTGAATTTGGATTAGTTAGAATTAACTCCTTAAGAGTGGTTATGGTAAATCGGAAGATATAGGAGGAAGAGAAAGATTGCGACGATTTTGGTTAGCTCGAACTGAATTTTGTACATTAAGGGGGTTATGTAGTATCTAATGTTTTTTTTTTCAAATTCTTTCTTTAGATTTATGTAACGGCCTCACGATCAAGGCTTGTTCTGCTATCCGTTCTCATAGGGAGAACTTTTGTGTTTCCGATATTTTCCGCTATGTGTCCGCTGTATGGGGGACGGTAAGATAAGTGTCGCTAGTGTCAATAAGAAGAACAAGAAAATTCTTCATGCGAGAGCTGATAGCGTAATGTTAAAAAAAAATTGTTACCACAAACTAAAAAAATTCAATTAGCAATATTTTTTGTCACTTATTTAAAAAAAATATAAAATAGCGCGATTAAACGCCGCCATATAAATTGAACTTACTTTCTAAGAAAAGGAGCGAAGGAGCGAAGGAGCTTGTACTGATAGATAAAAAAGGTTTACAGTCTTTGATATCATTTTGCAATTCCATGAAATTACGTCTTGTTTAATACGCGCAAGAAGGGCCCATGTTCCGGTAATCGCAAAAACGCTTTGCACGAAATACAATTCAGTAATATAATATAGCTATTACGTGATAAACCTAATACATCAGATTGCAAAATGTGGTAGAGAATTTTTCTCCTTATGTTTTTGGGGTGCTGAGCACGATTCCGGAGCTTTCCACCAAAATGTCGTTGCAGAAAAGGGTAAAAATCGCGAAAATACACTAAATTTTCGCTGGTTTTTGGACCCCTGACTCTGAAACTATTCATT
This sequence comes from Microchrysa polita, assembly GCA_949715475.1. Classification (NCBI taxonomy): domain Eukaryota; kingdom Metazoa; phylum Arthropoda; class Insecta; order Diptera; family Stratiomyidae; genus Microchrysa; species Microchrysa polita. Next base: position 87,931,045 of record OX454420.1, on the reverse strand, counting down.
TCTGCGAAAAACTCGCTATGAACTTGTTAGAGAGCATATGATTGCACGTCCAAAGTGACATAAATATTAAAAATGCGTTAAGCGGCATATTACTACAATTGATAAATTAAATTTGGCCGCAAAAGTTGCATTTATCTTGTTCTTTATGCATTTTGGATTGCTGAGCCCGAATCTGTAGCTTCCCAACAAAATTTCATGGCAAAACATGGTTAAAATCGCAAAAACCGCCAAAAAATGATTATCAATTGTAGCGATACCGCTGAACGTATTTTATAGATTAATGTCGCGTTGGACCCGCTTTAATGTTTTCTCTAACATGTTCATGGACAGGTTTTCGCGGAAATGTACAGTTTCCGAGTTATAAGCAAAAAAAAAGTTTTTTGCTATTGGCCGTGTTCCGCAACGAAATTTTGGTAGGAAGCTCTGGATTCAAACTCAGCACCCGAAAAAACATAAGAAACATCAAAAAAAAAATTCTCCACCACATTATCTATCTAAAATCACCTAGCGACTACACTATATAAGTATTTGGAATTTTATTTGTGCAACTATCCGTTTATTACTGTCCGTACTGGAAAAACGTTGGGGAAAATAAAAATGCCTGCAAGTGTCCGTTTAGGCAAGTTCTACTATACTAGAAAGAAAATTCAACCCCAGTGCCGTTCCCTGTGGAGCTCCAACTCTGATATTTAATGTAGAGCTATATATGACATTGATTCGCATTGATTGGGTTCTCTTTTTGAGGTATGATTTGAATAAATTGAGTGCAATACCTCTTATTCCAATATCACTTATTTCAAAATGCAGGATATTGTAATCAACTATGCGTTAACGTTAATAGAGCAATCGCGTTGTATCTTTCAGGGTTTTCGATTGAATGTTATCATTTCCAGAGGCAACATTGGTATTTGGATTTGGATATAAACATCTTGTGGAGTTACAGGATGTAAAAAAGAATGAGTTCACACAATTAAGTGCGTTATTTTCCTGTGCTTTTTGGCTTGTTCTGCTATCCGTTCTCATAGGGGGAACGCTATGTGTCCGCTATATGGCGGACGGTTATTTCTTACATTTTCCATGAAAAATCATTAAATTTCATGATGCCATATGGCATCATTGTGCCTGTCTAGACACTTTCAATTTTCGTTCGTCTTCATCATTTTGACAATTGAAACTTGAGATGTATGCGCTATTGAAGAAACGCATTAATTCTTGAACGCAATTGCCAATGTTAAATATTAACAACACATCATCTATTCATACAATTCATGAAAGAATTTATGGATGATTTTTAGTGTTAAAACAGATCAAAATCTACCGAAATGCATGAAAATTATCCGATCAGTAAATTTATTCGACTGTGCAATAGTAGCCAAAGAAATGATTACAATGACGCATCCATTGCTGCATAGTTAGCTATTAAATCTGTTTACCCACAACATTCGTTGATCTGAATCATCATCGTTTTGCTAGAACCTTCCCGTAACTGCTATTTCAACAAATGATACAACTTACCTGAACAGTTCCAATAGAACCACACAAAATCTATTCAGCCTTGCCGGTTCCAAGTCAGGCAACGAAATTAATTCCACAAACAATTTAATAAAGTTTATATGATCCTCCTTTGAAAATTTAAGTCCGTAGAGTTTGATGTACCTGTAACCGAAAAAAGGCATTCACCATCATCAAATGTAAACATTCTCAGTAACGCCCGCCACGCACTCTATCCGCATTCTCATGAAGCAAACCTTGCGGGGTGCTTGTCCCGAGAATGACGTCGTCAAAAAATCACTCGTGCAGTGGTGGTGGGCGCCAATCGGTCGAATGTCAAAGAAAATTGCACAATTCTCCCCCGCGGGACGAGGGTGAAAACTGCGACAAAAAAGTGAGTGCCACTTTCTCTAGACATCCCATCATCCTGATCTTTGTCATATACTTACATCAGCAAACGACACGAATAGATCCCTACGCCAGGACTAATATCACGCATTGCAAACGCCCGGGCCAAATTGTACTTGATATGCTCGAGCATACGTTGCGACTCGTTGTCCAAATCATCGGCATACGGTAAATATCGATTCCACGGCAATTCCTTTTGCGGTCGAAAACCCAACCGTTCGTAACGATCCTGATCGTGACGTGCCGACGTTTCTGCATTCGCCGCATCATCGACATCGTCCTCGAAGTCCGACATTAGCGGAAAATACGTGGGCGGCGAGGTCCTGGCACGATTGCTGGCAAACGGATAATTGTGATCGCGTAAGTGACTCGTCAAGTTCGATAGGGAGCAGGTTTTCGCAGATTCTTTCGACGTGTGTTGTTTCGACGGATAATTACTGTTGACACTGGTGACTTGTGCTGATGCTGCTGCTGTTGTCTTGTGGCACTTGTCTCGACCTCCGCTGCTGAGGAACTATTTCACCACGAAGAGAGAGGATTGGTAAGTAAATCTCTGGATTTTTCGAAAACTTTTGAATTTCGCGCACGCTTAACTACGACCCAATCGAGGTCGCGATATTTACAATCACTTGAAGTGTCGGAATTATGTAGAAACGACTGATTGGAGTATGGAGTTGTGCACTGGCTATGGGCTCTGATAGGTTCGTCATGACAGTGACATTTAAACACAAAAAAAGTTTTTTTGTTATATCATTCTGCTGGTTGAATTGGAAGAAACACTCTGCGATGCGATGGACATCTGGCGGAATGATGTGGCAACTAGGGTTTGTTTTGAATATGCATAGCACAATATGGTTCAAAAAATGATTAGTAATAGTCGTGAATATTTGCATTGATCTGAAATTCTAATGGAGTAGGGAAACAAGTCGTTTGCATTGAAAATGCACTTTTTCAATTTTGCCAATCACCTTCTGTTTGGACAAGAGATTTCGCTTATGTTCTGGAAGCGAATGATTAGGTAGGTTTTTTTGGTTATCCCGTGCAGGTTTGGGTAACGAAACTTCATATAAAAAAAATGACAGGTGCGTCAGCTGTCATTTTTTTTATATGGAGTTTCGTTACCCAAACCTGCACGGGATAACCAAAAAAACACACCTATTCACTCGGTACTATTGCAATGGGAAGCAGTGTCCTTGCTTAATGTTCGTTCGTTGGGGGAAAGGTCATGGCAATTCTATTGTTTAGCTTATTTTAGATTGGATAGTGAGAGCTGAAGTAAGCAGAAGATAAGAGCGAATTAAATCAATTGCGGAAGTAAAAATACAAATTTGTAACCAATAAACTGCAATGAAACTTTCCATTTTGATGTTATTTTAATATATTGAGGTGGGTTTGAAGATAAAGAAACCTGAAAGGGTACATCTAATCAATTTATGCGGAGAACGCTCATAAGAAGATAAAAAGTGCATTTTATTGTTGGATCGGCGAATCACACGACTGCGTAGAACCAATACTGCATCTAGATAGCAGCAGTACAGGAGGCAATACTAACCCACAATCATCGCCAAGCACATGCAGGTGGTAATTTTGCCATCCATATACACAATTCAGCGCCATACATAGTCGTTGTTGTCTCAGCCGCCGGTAACGCCTCGGAAATTCAAGCGATATCCATAAAGCCGAGAAATATTGATTTTGAGATCTTTAATATTTATGAATTTAGTAGTCTGGCTGGTCTAGCGGTTAGTGCGCGCACCTTCGGTGCACAGGCTCATGAGTTCGAATCCCACCGTGTTCCATGGTGTTTTTCGAACTCACGAGCTTGTGACGGACTATGATCTCACTCAGATGTTAAACGAGTACCCATTTATGGGGATAAATAACACTGCTGAGCGTGATGCTGATCTCATTACCTCAACAAAAAGCAGATAAGATCTTGGAAATAGGATGTCACTAACACATCCTGCGGCCTTAGTCCAATGCTGGATTGTCGCGCCTGTTATTTATTTAATATTTATGAAACGTGGGAACACATGTATCCGATCACGTCTACCAGTGGATCCTTTCCTAGCTTAACACCGATAAACGAATGGCTGAAAAACATCTCAGACGGCTGCTACAAAAAGCTGCCAAAAGATTGAACCCAGCAGGTCGCATGCAAAGTCTTACCACATTTTCTAGCAATTCGCAATTACGGATTGCGGACCCAAATGACCCCCGCATTGGCGATCTCACTGCAGTGATTGTAAAATAAGTAAGATACATCACAAGGAACAAATAAAATTCACACCTCCAATACATCAATTCCAGTACATATGTGATCAAGATCTGGAATACTGTGAGAGGCCTTTCAAACCCCGTGAAAACGAAAGGAAAGATCAGGATCAAGTCCGGCACCACTACCGTGAGCGACGATCATTAATTTAATGGCAGTTAGGGGATCAGAATGGCAAACGTGTTTGCGGAACATACGCAACTGTTTCGTTTTGGAACCCAACGCATTATTTCGCGGATTACTGCGTCGTCATGATAACCGGCATTCCTGCTATGTACACTCTCATTCATGGTTATCCTAAAGATCTCAACACCTTCTTTGTTAGCAAAAACCTAATGATATCCGTACCGAACTCCAGAATCACCCTTTTCAACACGTCCGTTATCCTAAAACCGGGGCACTACAATCGACAACCACGGCATTTTCAATAGCCACGTAACCAATGTGTGTAACAAATTAAAGTGCAGGAATAAAGCTCTAGCTGACAGCACAAGGGAAAGCAACAAAGAAACAGTGCGCACCAGCTATAAATGTAACGGTCGTTTTACCGTGAATTATGGAGCACCCATCTGGACTAATAACCTTCGTAACACACAACGGTGACGTATCGGAACCTAATGACAAGTTACGTTACCCAAAGCCACACGAGATATCCTGGCTCATCTACGCTCCGGATGGAGCAATTCCACATATTTGATTGTTCTGCTGAGCCAATGCGCTATGGGAAAACCCCGCTGAAGCAGTATTCTTCATGGTTAGACCTGGAAGACATCTTCAATCTATGAACGTAGACGCTAAATGTATTTTGTAAAATATCAAGCCATCGCCACCGTAGAACTTCATACGCTTAGCAGAGATTGAATTTGCGGGGACGACACTTCTATAGATGATGTTGCGAAAGATCCGGTATACACGAAGACGTTCAATTGTTTAACCGAATTTTATTAGGTCCCAGCAAAGACACCAACGTCTATAAATCACTCGAGAGGGTCGCATTGCGTACCGAAAGCATTGTTCCAATGTAGAGGTGAAAACGTATGGTACATACCTCTAATTTCGAATCCGTTTTTAAAAGACCTCCGTCCTGCACCATATTGACCTCTTTTTACTACTTTACTCTATCAAAACACTTGAAACAAATCAATTTTAAAAAAATAGATATTCACTCTAAACTACGTCCTTATTGCACAAAATCTCAATGTGAACTTCCGATAATTTTCGTTTGAATTCTTAATTCTTTGTGTTTGCATCTCATTTCAGGCGATCATCAAACACATAGTACAGCGCCAGATCATCATCTTTTCGGGTCATCTACGTCGCCGATTGTAATATTTCATGTAAATAAATGAATATATTGAGATAAATATATCTAAAAAAAATTGCGTCTTCCACCTCAACCGAAACAACGGAGTGACTGACAACAAAACTGAACGCGCTGCAGGAAATCACACAAAGGAAATACAAAAGACAGACAAAAATGTTTGCACTAAAAATATCCCAACAGTGCTATCGCAGCACTATGATGCGTATTTTGCACCAATCATGCAGCAGCGTCCTCATGAGCAAAGGTGTGTACCACTTGGGGCACAGGTGATGTGCGTGGTCGCCTCTATGTGCTACTAAACATTTTTTTTAGTACAGTTTTCGCCCACTTTATGTGCCCCATCTGTAATGCTATTTTTAATCTGTTTTGACTATTTCTAGAAATACAAAAAGTTCATCAGCCGCCGCTCGATGATCTTGGTCAGAGCATAAAATCAGCAACCGATACACTTGAGCTTTTCGATGCATTGGCACAGCATGATAAAATGATTGGCGGCGATCTTGTTATGCAGAGCTTGAAAACATTGTTCACGTTGCAGAAGAGTGGCTAGTAAGTGGATTTGCATTATTTTTATGATTTCTCCTTCCTATTGGGGATATGAGACTAAATGAAAAGAGTGCGCCACATGGATTATAGGAGACAATTTACAAGGTCATTGCTGTTGTAGTAATTGTAATGTGGTTGGTGCATTGGTTAGTGCTCTCGCCTTCGAAGTACAGGGTCGTGTGTTCGAATCCCACTGTTAGCGGAATCAGTTTATGATGGTTTTTCAATTCACTAACACATATGCGGCCTGGGTCTATTGTTAGATTGTTGTTATGCCTTGTGAGCATTCAACGTCTTTCGTTGGTTCCTTGTTGTGCAGACTCTCTCTCTCTTAGCAGCACAATGCAGCATTGTGATCCTTATCGTTTTCGTCTTTCATTCTGACGTGTAATGTTAACGAACTTTTGTTGCAGTCAGAATCCCTGGATTCTCCGTGTGTTCGCGACCTAAGAAGGCGCTTAAACCTTATATGCTCGGTGTCTTAAATCTTAGTTTCTAGTTCTTTCAGATTTAAGGCATCATGCAATCAAGAAAGTCGACTTGGGATATATTAACTTTTGCTGAAAAAAAAATCTTCCTATGGATTCAAATGAATAACTGTTTTCTCTATTTCAGTTCATCGCTGCAAACCTCTCAAATTATCCACCATCCACAATTCGAAAAACTATGTCGCAGCCTACGAACCGCTTCGCGTTCCTTGGAACTCAACGATATCGTGCAAGCTCTCAAAGTGCTAGCTTATATCGGCATACCGGCAAACAGCAACATCATGTACATCCTCCTGAATATGCTGCGTCGCCAGGTGAACGACCTAAGCCTGAGTCACATCATGTTCCTTAGCTTCTTGTTCAAGAAATTGGAAAGGACACCTCTAGTCGAGGCACTTCAAATAGCCCTACCGATGATCTTCCAAATTCAGCTGAGCGCACAAATTGATCATGAAAACGTGCCGGAACTTGTGGAGCTGCTTCTATTTGCCGCCAACAATCGTGGGTCGGATAAGTGTGTTATGAATATAGTCAGTGCTCTGACTTTGCATGGCGAGAGCTTGGAACCGGAAAAGGCTCTCAACGTAGTCTGGGCGTTGGCCGAGCTGGAAAACTATAAGGCGGCCTATGATCGACTGTTGATCAATTGTTTCAATGTGCTTATTGCAAATGTAATGACGTTGCCTTTTGATCGGTTGGATTTGGCCATTAGTAAGGCCATTAATAAGTTTTTGATAAAGCATGAAGTGTTCTATAGCGAAGGATTACTCAATGCAATGGCACGACATGTTGTGCACAATGATGTGGGATTCTCGAAGGCGATGTATGTTTTGAAGAAATTCAATAAAATTGTAAGTATACTGGAGAAAACCTGTTGTTCAAAAAACATCTACATGGAAGAATTTAATTTTATAATCATCTCCGAGACCCGGGCTCGAAGTCATCCATTATGTTGCGAGCTTGGTCACATTTTTTTTTAATTATCAGAGAGATACGAGTTTTCTTTTCACTTTCTACGACCCATGCTAAACAGCACAATTTTCTTCCAGCACTTCGCCAACATATCCCTGCTAGATTACGTCGCTCAAAAAGTCATGGAACGGCCCGACGTCATACAATCAGCACGTCCCTCCACGTTTTTCCAATTCATAACAGCCTACTCTACTGCCAACTACATGCCTCCAAATTGGGACATCATAAAGCCTCACATCCTGTCACACTCCATTCTCGATTCCTCGCGGAATCATTTGCCGTGGCTTAAACTAAACTTGGAACTTCTCTCGATTGATTGCTATAGTCGCAATTTAATTGAAAAAGTGTTTGACGATGAATTTCTACAACAGCATTTGGCACGCGAACAACATCTTTTGGACTACCTGCAAATGTTGACGCTCTATCAGTGCACGCAAACGCTGTACAAGGAATATGATGGCATCGTGCCAGCTCAGCGATTTATGCAGAAAGCCATTGATTTGGCACTGGACAAACGACAATTTCCGCTTAAATCGTGTCTGGAAATGATTTTCGGTGGCGAGAATTATGTTGGAACGAGAATCTTGACACGTCTCGGACATTTAATTGATCATGTGGTTGTTTTTGATAAGGAGCAACGGCCAACTGTTGTAAATGAGACAACGACCGTGTCGGACACAAAGACACTGGCGATTGAAGATCTTAAATTGGACGGTGGGAAAGTGTGAGTAATGTGAACATGTCTTGACTTGATTTTCTTTGTTACTATTTTTGGATTGTGTTCAATTTTGCATCTGTTTGAGCTTGCTAAGTCTCAAATATATATTTTTCCCGTATTTAATGTAAACAGAAGGGTTAAGTCCTTCCATTGGATTAGAACTTTGTAGCACGCAAGATAGCACTTCCTAGTTGGACATTCAGTAGCTCAACGAGTAGAGACACTTCCATCCCGGAGATTCTGGAGCGGAGAATCACACGACCATGAATGTGTGCGTTGTCTAAAAATAATCCGACAGCAGCCGGTTTCATGATAAAAAACAGAAAGAGTTTAAACCCGTTGAATCGCTGCACCAACAGCACTTCCTAATTGACGTCGAGCTAGCGCATCCATCATACATTTTGTCGCTTTTTCTACTTAATTTTAATTACATATTTAACAATTCCCCTTTTTCTTCCAGCATCGCCATACTAGCCTGCCCGCAATCATACTACGTACGCAACCAACAACGCCTACGCGGAGTTTTCAACCTGCGGATACGAACACTCGAAGCTATGGGCATTCCAGTTGTATCAGTGAATTTACAACAATGGACAAAACTTCCAGAGCCCGAGAGGATGCCCTATCTGGAGCGTGAGATCCGATTAGCTAGTCAAAGATAGTGAAAACAGTAGCAACTCTAGCAAAATACCAAAATGGAAGCAGACGCGAAGTTGTACTCATCAGCCGAATCACAACACGCAATCTGTCTTTTATAGTGCTCCTGTATTTAAAAACAAAAACTTACAAAAAAAATATACAAAATGTAATGCCAAGAAAAAGCTTTTTATTCAACTCTTTGAAAAAACACAATTATTCCAAATACAAATATGAATTAGCGTAAATTTTTAATTTTTTTTTAAATGCTTTCGAAAATTGTATGCTGTGATCGTGTTGGGTATGTGTCTTAACTGCAGTCGATAAATTCGCTCCAATCTAGTTTCCTCCGCGCAAGCGAAGAACCAAGTGAAGAGTTGACTCCTTTTGGATATTGTAGTCGCTCAGAGTACGTCCATCTTCTAATTGTTTTCCAGCGAAAATCAAACGTTGCTGATCTGGAGGGATTCCTTCCTTGTCTTGAATTTTAGCCTTAACATTTTCGATAGTATCGGAAGGCTCAACCTCCAAAGTGATGGTCTTGCCAGTCAAGGTTTTGACGAAAATCTGCATACCACCACGGAGACGGAGGACCAAGTGGAGGGTCGACTCCTTCTGGATGTTGTAGTCGGACAAGGTGCGTCCATCTTCCAACTGCTTGCCGGCGAAGATCAAACGTTGCTGATCTGGGGGAATGCCTTCCTTATCCTGGATCTTGGCCTTGACGTTCTCGATGGTGTCGGATGGCTCAACCTCCAAAGTGATGGTCTTGCCGGTCAAGGTCTTGACGAAGATCTGCATACCACCACGGAGACGGAGGACCAAATGGAGGGTCGACTCCTTCTGGATGTTGTAGTCGGACAAGGTGCGTCCGTCCTCCAGCTGCTTACCGGCGAAGATCAAACGTTGCTGATCTGGGGGAATGCCTTCCTTATCCTGGATCTTGGCCTTGACATTCTCGATGGTGTCGGATGGCTCAACCTCCAAAGTAATGGTCTTGCCAGTCAAGGTCTTGACGAAGATCTGCATACCACCACGGAGACGGAGGACCAAGTGGAGGGTCGACTCCTTCTGGATGTTGTAGTCGGATAAGGTGCGTCCGTCCTCCAGCTGCTTACCGGCGAAGATTAAACGTTGCTGATCTGGGGGAATGCCTTCCTTATCCTGGATTTTGGCCTTGACATTCTCGATGGTGTCGGATGGCTCAACCTCCAAAGTGATGGTCTTGCCAGTCAAAGTTTTGACGAAGATCTGCATACCTCCACGGAGACGGAGGACCAAATGGAGGGTCGACTCCTTCTGGATGTTGTAGTCGGACAAAGTGCGTCCGTCTTCCAGCTGCTTACCGGCGAAGATCAAACGTTGCTGATCTGGGGGAATGCCTTCCTTATCCTGGATCTTGGCCTTGACGTTCTCGATGGTGTCGGATGGCTCAACCTCCAAAGTGATGGTCTTGCCAGTCAAGGTCTTGACGAAGATCTGCATACCACCACGGAGACGGAGGACCAAGTGGAGGGTCGACTCCTTCTGGATGTTGTAGTCGGACAAGGTGCGTCCATCTTCCAACTGCTTGCCGGCGAAGATCAAACGTTGCTGATCTGGGGGAATGCCTTCCTTATCCTGGATCTTGGCCTTGACGTTCTCGATGGTGTCGGATGGCTCGACTTCCAGGGTGATGGTCTTGCCGGTCAAAGTCTTCACGAAGATCTGCATACCTCCACGGAGACGGAGGACCAAATGGAGTGTCGACTCCTTCTGGATGTTGTAGTCGGACAAGGTGCGTCCATCTTCCAACTGCTTGCCGGCGAAGATCAAACGTTGCTGATCTGGGGGAATGCCTTCCTTATCCTGGATCTTGGCCTTGACGTTCTCGATAGTGTCGGATGGCTCGACCTCAAGGGTGATGGTCTTGCCGGTCAAAGTCTTCACGAAGATCTGCATACCACCACGGAGACGGAGGACCAAATGGAGGGTCGACTCCTTCTGGATGTTGTAGTCGGACAACGTTCGTCCGTCCTCCAGCTGCTTACCGGCGAAGATCAAACGTTGCTGATCTGGGGGAATGCCTTCCTTATCCTGGATCTTGGCCTTGACGTTCTCGATGGTGTCGGATGGCTCGACTTCCAGGGTGATGGTCTTGCCGGTCAAAGTCTTCACGAAGATCTGCATACCACCACGGAGACGGAGGACCAAGTGGAGGGTCGACTCCTTCTGGATGTTGTAGTCGGACAAGGTGCGTCCATCTTCCAACTGCTTGCCGGCGAAGATCAAACGTTGCTGATCTGGGGGAATGCCTTCCTTATCCTGGATCTTGGCCTTGACGTTCTCGATGGTATCGGATGGCTCAACCTCCAAAGTGATGGTCTTGCCAGTCAAGGTCTTGACGAAGATCTGCATACCACCACGGAGACGGAGGACCAAATGGAGGGTCGACTCCTTCTGGATGTTGTAGTCGGACAAAGTGCGTCCGTCTTCCAGCTGCTTACCGGCGAAGATCAAACGTTGCTGATCTGGGGGAATGCCTTCCTTATCCTGGATCTTGGCCTTGACATTCTCAATGGTGTCGGATGGCTCAACCTCCAAAGTGATGGTCTTGCCGGTTAAGGTCTTGACGAAGATCTGCATACCACCACGGAGACGGAGGACCAAGTGGAGGGTCGACTCCTTCTGGATGTTGTAGTCGGACAAAGTGCGTCCGTCTTCCAGCTGCTTACCGGCGAAGATCAAACGTTGCTGATCTGGAGGAATGCCTTCCTTATCCTGGATCTTGGCCTTGACATTCTCGATGGTGTCGGATGGCTCAACCTCAAGGGTAATGGTCTTGCCGGTCAAAGTCTTCACGAAGATCTGCATACCACCACGGAGACGGAGGACCAAATGGAGGGTCGACTCCTTCTGGATATTGTAGTCGGACAAGGTGCGTCCATCTTCCAACTGCTTGCCGGCGAAGATCAAACGTTGCTGATCTGGGGGAATGCCTTCCTTATCCTGGATCTTGGCCTTGACGTTCTCGATGGTGTCGGATGGCTCGACCTCAAGGGTGATGGTCTTGCCGGTCAAAGTCTTAACAAAGATCTGCATCCTGAAAAGAAACGAAAAGCATTAAATACTGACACACCGATAAAATTTTGGTAGGAATAAGCTGACGACTATCCCCATTGAATATCTGAAGAACCGTTACGATTTCACGAAAAAAATTACAGATTTGATTATTATAAAAAACAGACGGCACATCGTAAAAAAGTTGAACTGTTTTCGGATTGTAGCTTATGCAATTCACCAGCACTCTCCACATATTCCACGACAGTAACAATACATTTTCAGTGAGAAAATCGCAGCGGACAAAAATGTCCCTCTCGAGATCAATACTAGGCTTAAAGTGTAAAATCACAATACGTGGACAGATCGGAATGTGGGTTAGACGGCCTCTACTGTAGTCTTGACATTTATTTTCAAAGGTAGAGTTCATCACACTTTACCACAATTTTCTAAGGATTTTGTTTGAGATTTTGGTTAAAATTTATATAGCTCTCTACAGACTTCAGAAGATTTTACAAAATCTAAGCTAAAATCTTCCAGATTTATATACATACATACATTTTCATAGATTTTGTAACGAATACCACATCAAGAGTAGCTACATCCGAGGCCGCTTGTTCATAGACCAACCAATCACCGAAAAGCTCGAAGATGGACAAATGGATTTGTATTGCCCTGTTCAAAGGCGTCCGCCTGAGAACCCCGCAAAGAGAGCGATATCAATGGAAGTTCCACTTGATGGACCCAAGGCCAGAGGCAGACCGAAGAACACCTGGATGTGTCAAATGAAAAAGCAACAACAACGCATTGGTCTCGGCGACGACACGATCCAAGATAGAGCTGCCTGTAGAAATATGCTGAGATATTACCGCTAAAACGGGCGATGTGCCTACACCGCAGGTCGAGCAACGCGAGTAACGAAAATTTCAAACGGAATCGTGCTAAAATGTTCGCGTTTGACAATATCAAAGCTACAGCCGTGTAATTCATGTCCCGCTCTGTCCATGACTCTGTCCCCGTGTAATTTTTTTTACTTTCTGACGAACATTTCAGAAACTAGATTCTACTTCGTGTTGCAAAAAAAAAATGATGTAAACAAGCGATTCCGTCGTACATGAAATTTTTAGAGGGATAATTTAGACAGACTTCACTAGGCCTGTTCCAAAAACCGGGATCCCGGTACAAAACCGGTGTTCACTTGGTACCGGACCCGATATTCTAAAGTACCGATATCCCGGTTTTTTGGTACCGAGTTAAAAAAAAACCGACCGACGAGTCGGTTTTTTGGTACCGAGTTAAAAAGAACGATTCATTTCAACCATTAGCCGGTTTTTTTTCAGGTTTTTTGGTACCGGTACTCAAAAAAACCGGCTTATGGTTAAAAAAACCGTCGGTACTGAAAAAAACCTGAGTCGGTTTTTAACCCGGTACTCAAAAAACCGGCTTATGGTTAGAAAAACCGTCGGTACTGAAAAAAAACCTGAGTCAGGGAAACCGCTTGTGGTACCGGGTATTGAAAAAAACCGAAACCCGGTACTGAAATCTCGGTACCGAACAGGCCTAGACTTCACTGTGGAGTGCAACGATTACGTCGAGGATTTGAGACTGTTGAGAATGTTGACACCATACCATCTTTTACAGCGGACCAGGTTAAAAAAAGTCATCGAGAATGCTAAAAACTCTAAGGCCCTCGGACCAGATGGCATTTCGATGACCATGTTGAAACATCTCGACCTTCCAGCCATTGAGTATCTCACGGCCGCCTTTAACTTGTCGATGTCCACGCTTGCCATCCCTGAAATCTGGAAAACAGGTCGAATTGTTCCCTGTCTCAAGCCAGGGAAGAGCGCAAATCTCGGGGAATCCTACCGCCCCATTACGATACTTTCTCCTGTCGCAAAGACGCTGGAGGCCCTTATTCACCCCACTCTTGTTGGACATGCGAAGCTAGAACCTCACCAGCATGGCTTCAGGAAGATGCATAGTACCACCACTGCCCTCGATGCGATCACTACACGCATTCGTGATGGGCTAAATCAACGCAGTCGTTGTCACAGAACTATTCTGGTGGCAATAGACCTATCAAGTGCATTCGATAAGGTCAATCATTCAATGCTTCTAGCAAACCTGTTGAATATGCATCTTCCTGCACAAGAGATCCGTTGGATTGCCAATTATCTAGCTGGTCGGCACTCCTTCACCGAGTTTCGAGGCAAACGTTCTTAGCTTAGGAAAATCAAATTAGGTGTTCCACAGGGAGGGGTACTCTCCCCCACTCTGTTCAACATCTACATGTCCGACCTTCCCACACCACCTGAAGGAATCGAGGTGATTTCCTATGCTGACGATTGCACCGTACTCGCCACAGGGAATGATAAGGATGAAATGCGCCTCCGAATTAATCGATATCTAGGACGATTACAGGCATTTTCCCAAAGCCGAAACCTCACCATCTCTGCGTCCAAATCCTCTGCGAATTTTCTAACCACTTGGTGGGAGAACATCAGATGGGAGATGGATATTCGTATTGGCAACAATTCTGTTCCTACTGTTAAAAACCCCAAAATTCTCGGGCTTCACCTAGAGAACATGATGACGTCTGCAAATCATGCAGCTTCAGTCTGTGAAAAAATGCGCAGTAGGAACAACATCCTAAAAGCTCTAGCTGGTAGCACCTGGGGCAAAGATAAAGAAACCATGCTAGCTACTTATAAAGCGGTGGGTCGAGCGGCCGCTGATTATGCAGCCCCAGTTTGGACACATAGTCTATGTGACACAAACTGGTCCAAAGTTCAGGTCTGCCAAAATGCCGCTCTACGCATCGCGACAGGTTGCCTTCTGATGTCTGCCCAGGATCACTTACATCAGGAGACAAAATTGATGCCAATACGTGATCACAATCTCCTACTCTCAAAACAGTATCTTGTTGGTTGCTACCGTGAGGATCATCCCAATAATCATCTCATGGACCGAATTCCTCCACCACGACATGTCAGGCGTGGTTTACGAGACCTTGAGAGAGAGGTTCAGGGATACAAACGGGACCCTTACGATGAAGTTACATACCGAGCCGCCATTGCAGCGATCCACACTGAAGAAGTGAATCGGTCTATCGCGAGTTTAGGTGCGAATAGAGTCCTCTCAGAGCGCCCACCACCAATTTCGCTTTAGGAGATTAGGCTCCCGAGAGCCACTAGAGTAACACTAGCTCAATTTCGGTCGGGCTTTTGTTCACGCCTTAATTCGTACCTTTCTCGCATAAACCCGGACATCCAAAACATCTGTCCAAACTGAAATGGTACTCCTCATGATGGTCACTTGTTTTAATGCTCCGCTGCGCCCACTGATCTTACCCCTATATCGCTGTGGGAAACCCCTATCGCAGCAGCTATGTTTTTGTCCTTAGACCTCACGGACACAAACATTGACGAACCATAAATCGTACCCACATAGATGCACAGAGGTTTCACACCTTTCTGCACCGCTACAAGAAGAAGAAGGATTTGAGATTTCATAATCAACCTAGATTTTGCGGTCGTGTGAATAGCCTATAAAAAAAAAATTCTTGAAAATGTTATCCTTGATTTTGTGAAATAAGATTTTGCATATTTTTGATCCATTTATCTAAAAGGACGAAAATGTATCGGTGCATCTACTTGCAGCTGACGAAAAACCCAAATAGGTCGTGTCTTCGCCATGACCTCAATAATTCATTACAAGGTTTCACTCAATTAGTTTTGAGTAGTTTTATGAAGAGACTTTTCTCTTGAGGCATAGAAACTAAGTGCAAGTTAATTAGGCTGGTACGGCCAAAGGGAGATACCAAGTTCTGAAAAACATCCAAAGATGCGACGAAGTAGGCAGAGCTGTATAATGTTCTGGTAGCAACTGGCAAAAAGGAAAACCTCATCATTTCGATTCATTGAAGTGAGTCAATAAAAGCTAAATATTTCATCATCAAGAATTTCACAATCATGAAATGTTGCAACCGCATTGCTCCCTGCATAATCAGCGCCCGACCAACGCAATTGAACCCAGCTGCTGTTTATTTTTCAAAATGGCCGTATGTACACACATTTATGTGTGCGTCACTGTCCCACTTTCTGCTTGGCTTGCGCTTTTGCACTATCGATTTTCGCTCTACACTCTGACGGCCATTTTCTCTCTTCATTGCGGAAAATTCCACGGAGAACAAAGAAAAGCTTGCTAAACTCATAAATTATGGAAATTCTGAACACAAATGAGGCATAAAAAGTTGGCGGATTTGAAAACTTATTTTCAGCTAATCAGAATCAAATGGAAAGTACGACTCACCTCTATTGGTCTTCTAATGAAAAATCAAATAGTAAAAATTATTCGTTTTCTCTCAAATTGGTTTTAGACGTACTTTTTAGCATAAAATACCTTTTCTTCTTATCGACTACGTTTAAATAATACAAAAGCAGAACGAATTTACGACCAGACTTTTTTTTTTCTTCTAAAATTATGCGACACAAAAATGCCAACACCCAATACACGATAAAATTAAATTTTCAGGAAAACGTACTCAAATGCATAGCATACCTGACTTGCTCGATTAAAACACTTGCAAAGTGTTCCTTTGTCTATTTTCACTGTGGTAATTGATTTTTTTCTAACAATGGCTGCCCTTTGTTCCGGATCTTTCTATGAACAGATATATCCACAATAGCACTTTCTTACACTTCTTAGGAGACTGAAAACGACGTCAATACGGGACGAAAAACTCTGAACGAATGAATCGTTGTCGTAATAATGACAAGCAGCTGACCAGAAATTTCCCTTCGAATGCGTTCAATGTTGTGGATGAGGACGTTTTTCGGGAAGTACATTTTTTTCGATTTGTCCATTGGCTATGTCCACACATGTGCGCATTCGTCTTCCCTATCGGCTTCAAGCACCGTATCCACTTTCAACATTGAACATGTCATTGATTGCGTCAAGTGAACAGAAGAGATCAATGTCTCATTCTATCCAGATCTGTTCATTATTTATCGTTAAATATGTGTCACGGCTTTGATCAGGACAGGTAAATGATAAATTCTTTCATGAATTGTATGAATAGATAATGTGGTTAATATTTAATATTGGCAATTGCGTTCAAGAATGAATGCGTTTCTTCAATAGCGCATACATCTCAAGTTTCAATTGTCAAAATGATGAAGACGAACGAAAATTGAGATTTGATGTCATTATAATTCTACAGTGTGACCGAAGACGATGCACCAGAAAATGATTTCTCATTTGATTTCCAGCTAAAGGGATTTATTGGTCAATAGGTTGTCCACAATCGATCTGCCGCCCGTACAGCACATTGAAACAAGGAGATAAATGGAACGGCTTACTTCATACAAACGCTTGTTCATATGTGGATCAACTTTTGTAGCGTATGTATATCATCTGTCTATTGGTCTAGAAAACCCACGAAGATAGCACGAAGTTCGTCATCGGTAAAGCGCAGTATAGACCTCGGGCGGAATGAAAATGAAATTTTTGTCCGCTGCGATTTTTTCAAAGAAAATGCATGCTAACTGTCGTGGAACATGTCGGAAATAATGGGGAATTCCATAAGCTACAATCCGAATATGGTTCCAAAATTTTTCTCGGCCATTTTATGTATTATTTTTCGATTCCCCGGTCATTTCACCGTGGAAAATATCTTATCACGGGGGAATCGAAAAATAATCCATAAAATGGCCGTGAAAAATTTTGGAACCATATTCGGATTGTAGCTTATGGAATTCCCCATTATTACCGACATGTTCCACGACAGTAAGCATGCATTTTCATTGAGAAAATCGCAGCGGACAAAAATTTCATTTTCATTCCGCCCGAGGTCTATTCAGGCCTTTACACACAAATTCACCACACCGCAGATTACGTAATCTGGTCAGATTAAGTACAAGTGTGAAAAACTCCATAGGCGTATCATAAAACGAGCAATCGTGGGGTTTATCTAAAAATGTATGAATTAAAGTAGCTTTCTCTTTTCATCTTTTTTGTTGGTGCTTTTTTATTCAATTTGATAAAAAAAGGTATATTGATCGTCCAGGTGTTAATAGTTTGCAAATTGTGCATTTAATCCCGAAAAAATTTGCTTATTACCGAAATTCCAATTATTTTACGATCCAACGATACAGCCTATTAGTAGGAAGGTCCTCAAAGGTACGTACTGGATACGTATCTCTTTTAAATTAAACGCAAAATCGATGCCCCCTGAAATATTATCACCACCGGCGCTAATGTTTTTGTTTTCTTATATGTAGCGTTGTAATTGAAGACACATTTTAACAGCTGTGCTCGTTCCATTGATCTTATTGTTCCAATTACAGCACACACACTAGGCAATTTATCGGGCAATCTGAAATTGACGCCCTCACGGTCCACAAGACACAACACAAAATAGCGAAAATTATACCATTTTTGGCGTAATCAGTAATCCACTAAAGATGGCAGCAAATAGCGGTCGAAACACGTATCTGCAGAATAAAACCAAATCATCGACACTAAGGAAAAACGAGACCGAGTTCTAATCGTGCGAATATCACAGTTATGTCGATGAATATGGCGATAAGTTATTTCGTTGTCGGAATGGGCACCAATTTTTGCACCTTCCATGATAGCCTAAAAGTCCGTCCTTCTAGGCAAATTCTAAAAGCATCGATGAACATTCCGAGCATCTTCCGAATTGCCGCCTTCAACGCCCTACCAAACATTTGAGTTGGCTCATTCAATGTCCAATTGAGTGGAGTGGATTTGCGCTGGTTCGCGCCTTCACAGTGATAGCATATTTTTGGAGCACCTTTTGATTGCAAGTTTCAGGGATATAGGGGCTGTTTTATAGGCGTGGAACGAATCGCTGTACGCGCAATCCATGGATTCGAATCCATAAACTAGATTTTCGTTTTGTGAAATGAGCCCATACAAAATAATACAAAAAATGAAATACTAAATGTAAAAATAACAAAGCTCATCACAGTGGTCCTAAATTCAAAATCATGACCAAAAATCTACTTATGATAAACAAAAAATGCTTTGTGAGCTAAGTAACGAAAAGTGCTTATGTCAGTTTACCAGATACCAGGTCCATTGTCAATTAAGGCTGTTGAGTAAGCAGCAATCGAACCTTAAAATCAGTCTACCCATACTTGTATGCATACAATGACTGAATATTTATTTGATTTTAATTGGATGGTATTAACCAGGATTAGTAAACTGTAAGGCGCTTTTACCAGTTTCACTATGTGAATGCTCACTCCCACTAGTCATATTATACACACATACAGAGTTAGACATATATATTTACCATCTTAAAATAAATATATTTATGTTTTTACTTGACATCATTGCTTTCCCTGACTTTATGGATGGCAAACATGTGATCTTTGAGTCTTGTACGCACAATAAAACCTGAAAAATAATAGAATACAATAAAAGTACAATTGTTTGAAAACGTTTTAAATTTCAGCCATAGATAGGGTTTTAACAGACTAAACACACCAACTTTAATGGAAGTTGGAGGCCCCTATTATGCCTATACAAAAAAAATCTCTGGAGGCACCCTACAGCTAATGATAATTTATGTGCGAGAAAGCAGCTGGACGTGTCCACAATACCGTTAGTACAAAAACCAGAGTCAAGGCCCTATTTTTTTTATCAACTTCGAAATACGTAATTCCTTAAAAGTCCTTACCTCTTCCACAAATACTACAAGCATGCGGTCGTACTTCACTGTGAGTTAGTATGTGTCTTCTCAAATGCGAATCTTGACCGAAATCTGCAAATAATTCAATTAGTCTTTGGACTACGTTCCGTTATAGTTCGAGTGCATTTTATACTTTTGCCACAGATTTTGCATTTAAATGGTCTCAATCCTGTGTGAGTGCGTTCATGATTATCTCTATGTCGCCGGTGAGCAAATGTTTTAGGACAGTAAGAGCATTTGTATTTCCACTTATCATCATCGTCATCGATAATTTTGTGAAAGTTACGTACATGATAGACAAGATGTGCACGAAGAGTAAAATCTAGAAAATAAATGGAATCGCTTGTTGATGAATTCATAACGCAGATAGCAGCACTTAGCCAAAATTTGGTTTTGTCCTTGAATGTAAGCTTAAAACACTTAATTTACTTATATCAAAATGTTCTTACATTTTCCACAAATTTCGCACAAATGTGATCGCAATTCACTGTTGTTTTGATTATGCGACGGCTCATTAGTGTATCTTAGAATATGTCTTTTCAAACTATACTCCTGAGCGAAACCTGCAAATTATTTCTTCTATTAGCTTTTCAAATACAGTGAGTACGATTAAGAGGATTTTTCCTACTCGCGCCACAAATTTGACATTCGAACGGCTTCAGTCCGGAATGGGTCCGTTCATGAACATCAGCATGATTCCGTGATATAAATGATTTATCACAGAGCGTACATTTGAAGTTTTTGTTATGAGTTCGTGTATGATATCGTTGCTTCTCCCGTGTAGTAAAAACTTGTTCGCACACCGAACAAGGATATTCACCGATTTCATGTACGTGACGTTTATGCTTTTCAAGGTTTCGTTTGCCTTTGTATTTTTGGTGACAAATATCACATTCCTGCAAACGATTACTTTCGTCACTTTCTATGGCAATGGTGGCCGTTGTATTGTACGCTTCCTGTTGCGTATCGGAAGAAAGTTGATCGCCAACTAGATCCTTGTTTTCAGAGCTGGTTTTAATAGCTGCTTGACTTGTAGTTGTGGGTTGTTGTAGTGCCTGTTGAATAGAAACTAAAAAAAAAGGGAATGGGAAAATTAACTTATAGTTGGCACCTCTTCTTCCTCATCGTCCTCCTCTTGTTTCACGAACTCATAGTCGAATGTTTCATCCTTAACGTGCTGGTCGATATCATATGTTGCTGGGCATCCTTCAGTGTTATCCGTATAGATAGGATGCTGAACGTTTAAATTTATCTCAATTATCTCATCCTTAACAATCACAGAGCCAGGCGTGATGCAGTCGAAGGATGCATTTCGGTGAAGTTCCGTCAACTTCTGTTGCACGTCAATACATTGTCGCTTGAACTGACTGATGGATGCAAGAGTCGTCTGGCATTTAGGACATACTATCTGGGGAAGTCCATCATCTTTAGCAATCTATTAAAGCAGAAATGTGGAAAATGAATAAACAATATCAGCGCCATATAAACGGCATTCTGAAACAATACTCACTCCTAATTGCAAACTCTCGATTCCTTCAAATATATCCTTGTTGGCTTTCAGATACTTCTCACTACTTTCAAATATCTGAACGTATCCGGTACATTCGGTAACTTTCTCTAAACACGTTCGGCAGACGTTTAGAGAATCTGTGCCTAGTTGAGACTCCATCACAAGATGAAAATCTTTTATTTCCGTGGACAGTCCTTGGAAAAATGTTTACGTAGAATGTGCATTTAGCTCAGCTGTGAGCTGCATATTCAGTCATCAAGTCAAATTGTCATTCTTTTGGGTGGAAGAAGGGGGAAGAAAGAATGAATGGCCCACCGCTGTAAATAAAGAAATATTTCGAATGAGAAATGAAACAATAGAAGCGGTTAGTTTTATTTTTAGGGAAAATTCGTTTTTTTTATCCTCCTGTCCTCCTTTCCACTTTAGATAAATTTTAATGCTTCAGATAAAATGCGAAGTTCTTGTTGAAATAATATATCGTAGTATGCGTCTGAAATACTGAATGCATGTGATTATTATTTGTTTCTTCCTTCTTGTCCCAACTACCGTGAATAAAAGACGTGTTATAACGTGTTACCGAAAATTACGCCTAGTCTTTTAATTTCCCAACAGTTCTCGTTATGTTGCTATTCCATGTTTGACTCCATAGTAAACCATAAATTCAGT
Organism: Microchrysa polita; assembly: GCA_949715475.1. Taxonomy (NCBI): domain Eukaryota; kingdom Metazoa; phylum Arthropoda; class Insecta; order Diptera; family Stratiomyidae; genus Microchrysa; species Microchrysa polita. The sequence goes on along the minus strand of OX454420.1, from coordinate 87,909,249 downwards.
CGCGCTAAAATAAAGAAATTTGGAAGCGTTTTTTTTTTCTAGTTAGAAAAATCAGATTGATTTATTAGTCCAACAATGAGTGTAATCTTTTTAGACAATTGGTTGATGTGTTTGGTTCTAGGATAATCGTCCTAGGTATAGCTATATATCTTCCAATTAAGTTATTGTTCGTCATTAATTAAGAAAAAGTATGTCACCGGGGCTCCAAGCAGAGATAGCTCTGCTTTTAAAATCAAACTCGTTCCGATAATTTTTAGCGTTCCGGATCCTTGGTACTAACCACAGTTGGCAGAAATTCATCGTCAGATCCAAGCAACACATTTTAAGTAGCGAACACCAATGCTTTTCATTCCCTCTTCTTCTTCTTCCTTGCCTCGTTCTTTATACCGCTCCATCGTTTCGCATTGCTCGACCTGTAATATTTGAGCATATTTCTACAGGCAGCTCTCTCTTGGATCGTGTCATCACAGAGACCAATGCGTTGTTGTTGCTTTTTCATTTGACACATACAGTTGTTCTTCGGTCTGCCTCTGGCCTTGGGTCCATCAAGTGGAACTTCCATTGATATGGCTTTCTTTGCGGGGTTCTTTAAACATGGCAATATCAATCCATTTGTCGGTCTCAATACACTGCCCTAGTGTACTCCGACATTCACCGGAAATTCTTCTGATTCACCGGCTGCGCATCTAACCTTAGCCGTAGCTCCATCATACATATCTCGTATCATCCTGACGTATGCCTCAGGGACATTAAGTGCTCTCAAGGCCAACTATATCAGACCACGCCTTTTCCAAATCGATGAATACAAAGTGTGAGTCCTTTCGTGCTGCTCTATACTTTTCCATCGCAAGACGAATGCACTGCATCGCATCGACTGTAGATCGACCTTCAACTAGACTAAGTATGCTGTCGAAAATCAGTCAGATGGCAAAACACCCTCTTTCGTTTTAATTAACTTGTTTATTAATCGAATCAATCATGTCGCATAAGAATAGTTTTAAAATAGGATTTTTTAATTTCACCTAAACGTTAGGCAGCAAATACTGCCGCTATTTTTGGGATGCACGCATGTTTAAAACTACTACTAAGTGGACTTTGAGTTGGAATGAACTTCAGTATCTGTTGAAGAACAACTTCCAATTAGGATATGCGCTTCTAAACTCGACTCTTGATTGAAACCTGTAAAAAATTATTGTATTAGCCTTCGAATTACATTTATTGATAATAAGGTGTTTTCATATACTCTTGCCACAGGCTTCACAATTAAACTGCTCCAGTAGTTGCTGGTTCCCATCAAGATGCTCTAAAAAGTCACTGGATTCGTAATATGCATGATTCCCAATAGTCCTGTGAGTGTGTAAATGCCTATAGTATTCCGCGCTATAGGATTTCTGCTTAATCGAGAATACCTTATCACAAAAGGGACAAGAATATGTATCCAGACCATGTGCAAGAAGTTTATGTTTTTCAAGATTTGAATAAGTTATGTATTCATGGTGACAAATAGTACATTCGTATAAACGTGGTGTTTTACATTGTTCGCTTTGTTGGTTCGAGGAAATCTGTTCGTCGGTGGTGACAGTTGTTGCCATCGTAGTTGCATTCGGCTGGATTCAATATTCCATTAAAAACATACAAATCAAATCAAAAATCAATTTTAGTAGTTACCTTTATTTTCCTCTTCGAAGATTTACGTCCATTGCGCTCATTGGTTTTATGAAAGCTCTTCATATGATTTTTGAGGGTATCATGTCTACTAAATCCTTGAAAGCAACAGAATAATAAAAATGTAAAATTCGTTAAGAAAGTGCATGTTTATTTAAGTAGCTTTTTTTGGAAAAAAAATAATCGCTACCTATCTCACAAATATCGCATGAAAATCGTTTAATGCCAGCGTGAGTTCCGATGTGTCTTGTCAAATTCGTTTGACTATGAAAACCTGCAATCGATTTATTTCTATTAGTCTTGATTCACATTGAGTCACCTTAAAAAATGTTTTTCATACTCTTATCACACATTTTACATTGAAACGGTCGCGATCCTGTGTGAACCCGGGCATGATTCGCCAGTCTCCCAAGTGTCAAAAATGTTTTATCGCAGCCTGTACATTTGAATGTTTTGTCCCTATGAGTCTGCCTATGATACTTGTACTTTTCTTTATTAGTAAACTCCTTTTCGCAAATTGGACAAGTACGAATGTACTCTCGGATTTCTTTATGGCGGGTATTGTTGTTGTCTATTGAAATGATACATGATATAAATGGATGAAAACTGCATGGAAGTTTTCTTGGATATTCTTTCGTGTTGAACATTTTAGTCGCAAAAAAAAATGTTTAGCATAAATTTTCGTTTTTTCACAACGAATTAAAATCCGTCTGGTTTTCGTGTGCTAAGTCGTATCAATAAATGAATAAAAAATAAAATCTACCTTTATGCCTTTTAAGACTTAGTTGCCTCCTGTATGTTAGATAAAAGTCCCTATCTACGGTGATGACAGTCGTACGATTCATTGCGCCGTTCTGTTCTAGGACCTGTTTAATTCAATTCCATTAAAATTAAGAGAGGTAAAAAAATCAAACAAGTAATTACTTCTGCAGTGTCTACTTGCTGCACGATTTCATAGACAAATTCTTCGCAGCCGTCGTGATGGTTTGCAGGGTTTGAGTTCTGTAAAAATAAATTTGCCTGTAACTAAAATTGATTACAATTTCAAAGAAGGTAAACAAACCTTCTTTTTCACAACTATTGAATCACACAAATCTCTCTCCACATTCCCAAACGTCCTGTTCAACATCTTACTAATGTCTTCTTCTGTTGTTGTTTCCGAACATAATTGTTGTTCAACCAATTCGTCATCGATAGGAAAGGTGATTGCAGTTATCTGGTTTGTAGTTGCGTTCGATTCTACCACCTGGTGAATTCAATTCCTTTAATACAGAAAGAAATAAAATAAACTGAATATGTAGGCAGTTACTTTCTCGGTATATTCTTCATCCTCTTCCTCATTTTTCATGATTTCATAATCAAACGCTTCATCTCCGTCGTATTCGTTGACATATATTTCTTCTAAACGATCTGTTTTGAACGAGTCCTGTCAAATTAATTTAGCTGGTACAAAAAAAATTAACGGAAACTCAATTTTATATCTACCTCTTCTTTTTCGACTACTAAATCAGATGATATGCTGGCAACATTTTTAAATTTTCCGTCGAAAGTTACATTTTTGAACAGTTCCGCCAACTTCTCTTGAACTTCAACACAATTTTGTTTGAATTGGCTGATGAAGGAAAGTGCGTCCTGGCATTTGTAGCATATCGTCTGGGGCAGTCCGTCGTATTTGGTGATCTAGTAAGGTAGTAAAATTTAATTAAGTAATAAATTAATTAATTTAAGTTAAATGGAAAAAAGGGTGGTGGTCTGTCTTCTAAATAAATTAATAAATATGGTGCGATAGTCCAACATATAGCCAGGGTCAAAGATGTGTTAGTGACAACCAATTTCCAAGATCTAAACTGCTTGATTTCAGTCTGATGCGTTCGATTTCTTCATAATTCGGCACATAGGTCGTGATTTCGAAAAACACCATAAACTGAATTCGCTCACTATGAGACTCAAACCCACGACAATGAATTGGTCTTGGGGATGTGCCTACAATGCAGGCTGAGGGATGCGACGCCATGGAGCGGTATAAATATGTAATGAATCAAGCAAGAAGACTCACGCCCAAGACCCTGTGCTCTGAATGTGAGCGCACTAACCACTATACCAACCAGACTATGCCTTATGTTTTGTGGATAAATAAATGAATAAAAATAAACAATACTCACTCCTAACTGCAAAATATGAATTCCATCTATTATATCCTTTGAAGCTTTCAGATATTTCCCATCACTTTCAAATATTCGAACATATCCAGTGCAGTCGGTATTTTTTTCAAAACACGTTCGACAAGAAAGCAACTCGGTATGACGGGACTCCATCGCTAAAAAAAATCGTAATTGTTGTTGGTATCCTGATGTCACCTCTGCAGAAGCCAAAAACTTGGGTTCCTTTTAAACGGACCGTTTTAAATTTTAAACAGTTTCTTGAAATTGTGCCTTTCTGATTTCGATTCTTTGCTAGGTTATGTTACACTTTTACTTATTCTTTCGCTTCAACTAGATGTATACCATCGCCCTGCTTTAACCGCCTACAATCTGACAATCACATATCACTTTTTTGTCACTTTCTTTAGTTTATTCTATGTAGAGTCCGAAAAACGTCTCTGCGGGTAGTCGGTCTACATGCCTACATACAGCAAGACAACAGCTGATTGTCATTAAAATGGGTGGGTTCGAAAATCGCAAAAGATTATAGACCAACAGCTGTGCGTTCGTTCCATTTTGTAAACCACCTCGTAGTATCAAGAGACGAGAGGACATTTACGAATTTTTGCTCGGTGGTCAGGGGATGCAAAATATGAATGGAAGTTCCACTTGATGAACCCAAGGCCAGAGGCATACCGAAGAACACCTGGATGTGTGAAATGAAAAAGCAGCAACAACGCGTTGGTCTCTGCGATTACACGATCCAAGATAGAGCCTGTAGAAATATGCTGAGATATTACCGCCAAAACGGGCGATGTGCCTACACAACAGGTCGAGCAACGCGAAGCCATGAAGCGGTAGAAAAAACGACGCAAGGGAGAAAAAGAAGGTCAGGGGATGATATTTATAAAATGCTCAGGATGTGGTTTAAAATTTAGATTGGCGGCTTTTACGGAAAATGGCCCCAAAAGGTTGTTTTATGTTGTCAAAGAGACAGCATGTTTTACTCGTGTCCTTGAAAATAACGACTGAGATCGAAACTACAATCTTTCTCTGGTACCTGCTACCTCGCTATCAACCGATCAACATGGCGGCGTCATGCATTGGCTCCGTGTGAGTTCCATTTTGTGGCCATTTTCGCTGGGTATAACTTATCCATTGTCATTTTCGCATTTTGATAGAATTGAGATCTTCATTTGAAATAATCACCGGCCAGCGTATTTGTAGGATGCGCCGTAGACACTGGTTTACGAAAGTTTGCAGTTCGGATTTTGTTACTCCTGGAATTGTTGTTATTTTGCCAGAAAAGAGTCAAGGTGAAAAAGGAATCCCCGCCATCTGCTGTAAGTAGGCTTCCAAGGTATCAAAATTCGTCAACTTTATTGACTGCCTGGCCCGAAACACGAATTCCGCGTTATAATTTTTATTTGATAGAGAACAAATGTCGTCAGCATAGCCCAGGTGTTGCAGGTGATCAAAAATCAACAACTTCGGTTTCTCAGAAGGCAGAATATAATACCAGATTGACCATATTGCTGTTTCAAAAACGTGCCTCTTAGACGTCAGGTCGAAATGTGGTGCTGATATTGGCAGCGAACACCACTTTCTTATTGCTGAAATGCGCTTACAAACCGCAACAATGCGTCTCCCCAGTCGTCAAAACACTGTTCTAGTCCGTCCCATATAAGCCAATGCATTTGAATGTCTCCTTTTCACTTTCGCAGTCTATCCAAACCTATAAAGGTCGGAAAACTTTTCAAACTACCGGTCACTACAATTAAAACAAAACGATTTTATTGTTTTGGTCAATTTTATTAATCTAGATATACCATCAAGATATTCTCCTGATGACTATTGTTCTTTATTTACACTAACTTGATCTGGAAGTTCCGAATTATCCACTTTGATAATATAAAGAGAAAATATAGTTTAGTTAAACGCACAACTAACAATAATGAAATACTCACTTTTATGTGTTTTCATATGGATCCTCATATCACCTGCTGTTGCGAATCTTTTATCGCAAATCTCACAGCCGTATGGTCTCTTCTTCAGATGTATACGATCTATATGTAAAGTCAGGTGTCCCTTTTGCTTAAAAGATTTATCGCAAAGCTCACATGGATAGTTCCTCTCATCTGAATGGCTTTTCATATGCAAGCGCAAGTGACATGGTTGTGCGAACAATTTAGAACAGATCGGACAAACTTGCGGTTCATAGCTTTTATCTGATACAATTCTATATTTTTTGTCTGGCTTAAATCGCTTAACATTATGGATTTTATATTTGTGGAATTTTAATTCCAACAATGTTAAATATGCTCGATCACATGTATCGCATTTAAATGGTTTAACGCCTGTATGTGATACCATGTGCACCTTTAAGTTTAGTACACATTTGCCGCACACTTCACATTGTTTTTTAGTTTGGTTTTGGTTTTTATTTGGGTAGTTGATCGTGGGATTGCATGTGTGCCGTAGAAGAGTTTTTTGCTGGGAGTAAACTAAAATTAAAGTTTGATGAATGTGCATTTAGATATTTTATAAATATTTCTGGAATAAGACATTAGACTGAAAAAGTGTAACTTGAAGGTATACCGAAAACAGGAACCAATTTACCAATGGTAAATCGTTTCTTGTTTCAGATGTAAGACAATAAAAGTACATATATGAATTAAACAACGAATATGTTTGCCATCAAGGCCATTCCTACCTCGTCCACAAGTATCACACTTGTACGTTTTTTCTCCATGCCGTCGAATATGCATTTTGTAACATGTTGCCGTAATGAATGCTGCAAAATAATTCCCCAATCAACTTTTAAATTACGTTTAACCAAAATGTATACACTTCATACTTTTTCCACACTCGCTACATACATACGGTCGATTTCCCGTGTGAGTTCGCTCATGATTTTCTAAATGTTGTCGCAGCATGAATGCCTTACTGCAATATTTGCATTTGTATTTCTTTTCGGAATAATGTGTGCGCATATGATACGTGAATCTGTACTCAGTATGAAGGACCCTATCGCAAATTGTACAAGGATATTTGCCGCTTTCATGTATGGCTCGCTTATGGTTCACAACATTTCTTAGATTAGCAAATTTTTGGTGGCAAATATCACATTTGAATTCGTTCGATTTGTGTGTGCGCTTATGTTCTTCAAGGGATTCAGCGTTTTGATAGGAATGTCCGCAAATCGAACAGCGATGCGGGCGTTTTTTCGATCTATTTTTATCTGATAGCCATTTTTTATAGGCGGCTGCGATATTGGTTTGTTCATCATTAGCTTCCAGCGTGTCGTCTTCTTCAGACGAATCATCGTCATCTTCGAATAGGACAGACTCTTCTGGTAAGTTGGTAGTTTCCACATCACGTGTCTGGTGAAATTCAGTGAATTAAAATTGAGAATGGCATAAATCAAATCTTTAGTAGTACCCCCTCTTTAATACAATCCATTTTTTCGTTTTTTTCACCCTCGACATCTGTTTTCACGCATTCGTAGCCCATCACTTCATGGTCGTGTTCGACGACATGTTGCACTATTTGGCTTTGGCTTGGCTGTGCAAGGTTCGCGTGAAATGGATCCTGTAAAAATGATTTGCTAAAAACGCTTGTTATGTTAAGTACAATGCCAATTTACTTGCCTTATCAATTACAAAAATCAAGTCATCCCCTTGGCTATCCGAAATTATACTTTGGAAAATTTGCCTCAGTCTATCTTGTGCATCGACGCAACGTCTCTTAAATCGGCCAATAAAAGCAAAAGTCTCCCGACAGTGAATACATATTTTTTGAGGAAGTCCATCGTCTTTAGTTATCTACAAAAACAGTAAAATAAAAATGAGCGATAAATTAATATTGATAGGATAATCGTACGTGCTATTCCGCAAAATATTCTAGCTACAATGCTCACCCTTAACCGTAAACAATCGATACCCTCCAGGGTATCCTTTGAAGCTGTTCGAACTTTGAGACCACTTTCAAATATTCGAATATATTCGTCAGTGTTGTTATCTATTTTTAAGCACGATCGACATGTTTTTTCCAAGTCCACGGAATTATTAGCCTCCATAACAAATAAAAAGGAAGAATGCCTTTTTGTTTTGTTACAATTACAATCAATATCCCCAATATCAGTCAGATGGGAGGGGAGTACTGAAACAAATATCAGCTGATTGTCATTAGTCCGTCAGATTTCGCCGCACCGCTGTAAAAAAGTTAAATTCTGCGATATGTTCCGCTTCCGGTATACTTTTGGTGGAGAGATGGTCAGTATCATTGATCCTAACAACTAAGAGGATTGCGCCGTAGAAGCGATAAATGATTGAATTTTTCATATAAGACTGGATCTGACAGGTGGGGACAATTCGTCTTTTTTACCTTTGTGTCGCACTGAAACTGCGTATGACTATTACATTTTATAGATACACTTCCTGACTTCCTCCAGCAACAATCTTTCCCCCATTTACTTCGTAATAACTTCACAATAACACTTGACCGCTTTTTAAAATCGTGCCATGCAGTTTGTATGGGTGACAGCTGATTTATCATTCCTTTTTATTTCTCTATTCCATGGTCAGTATGTACCAACTATCGAAACACATCAGTCTTTGGCACGAAATACTTAAAAGTTGGTAGGGCAAAAATAAAAGGGTTTCTCGGACATTTGAAAATTTGTTCACTAAATAGCTTGCGAACGGCTGAACCGATCGTCATGAAATTTGGTAGGAATGTGTAGAATGGTAACATTCTTTGGCATGAAATACTTAAAAGCTGGCATGGCATAGATAACAGGGTGTCCCGGACATTTGAAAATTTGGTCACTAAATAACTCGAGAACGCCTTAACCGACCGTCATGTATTTTGGTAGGAATGTGTAGAATAGTAACAGTCTATGTCACGAAATACTTAGACGTTGGTAGGACAAAGCTAACAGGGTGTCCCGGTGATTTGAAAAAGTCGACTTTTTTAGTTTTTATCGGGCATGGACGTATGGGTACTCAAATCAAAGAACTCGATGGGTACATTTAATATCAGTTGCTTTTTTTCAGTTTCGAGTAATGGTACTGGAGTTACAGCTAATAAATTCAGTTAATATGTGTAGCCATGATACATAGTAAATCAATTTTTGGATTGGTCTGATTAAAAGTGTAGACCAATCCAAAAATAGATTTACAAGAAGCATTTCATTAATATTGTGCATAATTCTCATTTATTACCTATAAAATATGTGCAAAATTATTCACTATGTATGTATCCAAATTCTAAAAAACCCTCGTATTGCGGGCGCAGCCCTCTGTACGCTGGTAATTTTTAGCAAATTTTCTAAAAACCCTATTAAATCGATTCATGTCCGTCCGTCCGTCTGTTCACCAAATAACTCGTGAAAGGCTCAACTGATCGACATGAAATTTGGCAGGAATGCTTAGAACGGTTACGCAGTCTTTGGCACGAATACCTTAAAAGCCGGTAGAGAAAAAATGTCCTGAAGAGGTGTAAAATCTACTTTTTTTTATTTTTTACCGGAAATGAGCGCGTGTGGGAACTCAAAACAAAAGGCTCGATAAGCACATTTCATATCAGTTACTTTTTTTTCCAGTTTTGAGTAACTGTAACGGAGTTATGGGTCTTTGAAGTTTAATTTACGGTACACTCTCCGTTTTTCTAAACTGCTATATGCACAGATATGAAACTTTGCACAAATATTGTCCCGGAGCTACCCGTTGTTACACTATAGCCATGACCCTCTTCCATTCGAGAAAAAATATCTCTTGAAACGCTACTACGTCAACAACAGAGAAACTTCTTGCCAGCAATTTGGTATGCCTTGATATTTTGCGAGAATAAGATGATTGAATTTAAATGATACATTTTATTTGTTATTTCTTCAATTATTGTCAGCCGTAGTGCGAGCCCATTGCAAGCGCCAGTCCCTGAGCGATCACTTGGCTCGTCACTGGTAAGATTCTGTTATAGTGTACTAAACAAGGTGAAAATATTAGTGTCCAAATTAAAGTACGACCACATGAATGCGACAATCAGCATGTAAACGATCATAATAATGTTTATGTTTGAATAAACTTACTATTGACGCATTTGTAAGGAGACCTGTAAATCAGACGAGTACATCGAGGCATCACGAACAGATGCTACTTAGCATCTACACTAGCAACCAAATGGAGACAGAAAATGATATAACCTATTTGGTGATTTTTTTTTATTTAATTATCAAAATCGGACTCTGTGCGTTTGAATTAGTACACGGCCATTCAAGAAATTTTCAATTTCACACAAAAGAACGAATAAAAGTTGTAAAATTGTCACTTTGAATTTGACAAGCGGTTGTTCGAGTTGCCATATTGAATATCAAAACTGGACGCACACCCAAATGACGATCAGTTTGGATGCAATGACAACAGTCATTTGGTTGAACGTGACACCATTTGGCGATCAATCTAGATGTGATAAAATCCATCATATAAAATGTCAGCTATTTGAGAGAAGAGCCGGCCTTAACCCGAGACAAGAATTGCTTCACGTTAGGCGCCCATACATTGACACGCTTTCCATAGGAAAATTATCCTATAAATCGTCTAAAGCTGAGAAATATTTGCTTTTGTGAATACTCCATTTGGAATAATAGAACGGCAATTGAATTGTATCTTCATTTGACAGGAAAATGCATCCCGGAGTTACTATCGTGTTTCCAAACGTTATGATTTTCAGGCGGAAAGCAATTCGAATGGAACAAATTGACGCCAAATACGTATAGATTTGTGCAATGCATGTGTGTGCATGTGCATGTCGTGCTCTGTGGCCGTTATCGTTCGGTCGCCACTCTGTGAAATAAACACTCATAGAGAAACGAGTTTCCAAACTCGGCACGACTCGTCGCAAGTTTATTATTCAGAAGAAGATGATAAGAAATATTCTTATCGTAGAATAATTACTAACTATGCGACTAGGAAGTGGTATGGCTGACAACCATATCACACTCCGAATTCAGTTGTCTTTGTAACGTTGATGACTACACACGGTAGTCATCAACGCACCATGCTCCAACTAGGAGTTACGATAATGAAGAGAGAGGTGTTACTATGTTTTATCTAAAGCTGCGACTGACTGAAATGATTTCTACAAATAGTGTAGGCAGATCATAAAACAACCAGTATTAGAAAGGACTAAATTTATTTTATTCAATATTTATTCATTATCATATCTTACTTTTAAGGCTTACTACTGAGCGGAAATCGTATCAAACATCAATAATATTCATATCGTTCATGAAATCGGCATTGTCTGGTCCTTTAATGGTCTCCTCAAATTCTTTGCGCACTAACTCGGACATGAACTGCTTTTGTGAATCTGAATGAACTCTTTTTGTATGTACTGTAACATAAAGTAATTTGTCATGTTGTCAGACACTTGATTAAAAGGAAAACATTTGATCGTGACGAATTAAAAAATAGGATATGTACTTACAAACAACAATTGTGCGGTTGAAAAATTTCATATCACATATACCGCAAGCATATTCCTTCACACCATCGTGCTTCAATAAGTGATCGCGTAGTGAACGTTGGCGTTTGAATGCAACCGGACACTTGTGACATGCAAATGGACGGGCACCTTAAAAATATCAAATTGTAATACGAAACAGAATAATGACAATTTATGCGCGTTAGAGAGTGTTATGCTGGAATTCAGAAACAACAGCAGCAACGATAACGCAGTCCAATTCAATTTAAATGAGTGACGTCATGTTGGCAACAAAAGCTACGTATAGCTACTAAGAGCTTTTGTTGCCACTGTTGCTGCATCCAATTTATTGCAACCATTACAAACCAGGTCGTCAGTTAATAAATAAAAGAAAAGCCATTATGCTTGAAATAGAACCAAAGCCACATAACAGCGGACCAAAGCAGCACAATACAAATGTGTGGCGTCATGTTTGCCCCCATTTAAAATGCATTGTGCTGCTTTGGTTGTTTCTAATCTATCTATATATATATAAATATAATCTAAAATGTACTCCTGAGACGTAGCCCTTTAACGGCCACTGAGTTTTTCACCCTTCTGCACAAACTCGATAAATGACAAAGAACTTACTATTATGCACCACCATATGGGCCTTCAATGCACACCTCTCCAAATACTCCCGGCCGCATACCTCACATTTGAAGTCTCTGATTTTCAAATGCATTCGTTTTATGTGCAATTTCAAATGATCCGAACGCTTATAGCCATTTCCACAATGCGGACACACATGCTTTCGATCGGCTTCCGTGTGTATCTTGAGATGTTTTGTCAGACTCGTTAATACCGAGAATCCCTTGGAACATTGCGGACATTTAAACGGACAGTCTACCTGTCGTTTTGGATTATATTCAGCAATTTTATGTACATTGTACTTGTGTGCATACAAATCCAATTTATACGGAAACGCTTCGTTGCAAATATCACAAACATGATTTTTGATCACATGCTTGCGTTTGTGATTGGCCAGTTGTCGATTGGTGTAGAATGTTTGACCACATTGATCGCATGGTATGTTGCGTTCATTGTCGTGCATTTTCATGTGATCGAGGAATTGGGTGCGATAACGGAATGCTGGGAAAGACGAAACATTAGTTCTCTTCAAATTGAAAATCTAGCAATTGGTTGTTTATGCTTGTTTAGCCAAAAAATAAGCATCCAACCGAAGATGCACGCATGCTCACCTGAACCACACTGATTGCACAAAAACGGTCGCTCTCCCGTATGTGATCGTTCGTGTACACGCATTACAAATTGCGAAGCAAACGGTTTCTCGCAATACTTGCATTGATATTTCATATTCTCGACATGAGCGTGTGTCCAATGATATCTATACTGGCTAGCTTTCTTGAACTTTTCGTGACAAATCGAACATTCATATTCAATGTCACGATGCTTGCGATTCATATGCGCCGTTAAACTCTCTTTGCATTTGAACATTTTATTGCATAGCTTGCATGCTTCGGAAATGCATCCTTTTTTTCGAATGTGCATATCGCGCTTTTTGATGCTAGGGAAAACAGTCAAGCATCTGGGGCAACAGGGATCGTCACCGTTTGCATGAATTTCCTCCCTATGAGCGGCCAGGTGTTCTTTACTATCGCATTTCATCGTGCAAATCGTACAAGTAACTTCCTTCCAGAAGGGGCAGAGCGCCTTATGTTGATACATTGATCTTTGCGTTTTACATTTTCTGCCACAAAATTTGCACGATAAGACAGAGCTTTTAGTATCACTTTCATCGCTGGAATCAATCTGTGGAAGTACGTGGGACAATAAGAAAATCTTTGAAATATGTATTTCAGTTGTTGTCAACTTACTTTTTGCTTAGTCGGATGCTCATCTTTTTTAGGCGAGCTTCTTTTTTTGACATACTTTTGAAGGGGGATGTCGTCTGATTCCGCGTCACTACCCACAGAATACTAGAACCAATATTCATCATTGAATGGACCGGTAAATGCTTAAAAATGATATCATTCAGCTTGTTGCACACTTACATTTGGATCGGCATAGCTATCGTCATCCCCGTCTAGTGCATCCTCTTCCATTTCGTCGGGTTTAATTGCATCCTTTTTGTCGACAATATCTTCAACTATTTCCTTAGGAACTTCCGCCGATTCATCTAAAAGATACGTACACTCCCACTCCGCGTCGTCATCGTCGACATGTTTTACATCAATTTCTTCGATTTTCGACAATGGGTTCAGTGCGCCTGTTTCGAGCGTTTCTGTCTTCTGCAAAATAATAATTAACCAATTTTCTATAAGGCTCTTCTGGAAGCTACATATCGCATTCTTACCAGGTCTAGATATTCCGATTTGACTTGCTCCGACGTGCCGTATCCTTCGACTTCTAGCTTGCTCGTTTTGCCAGCCGACGGTATTTCGGGAACTTTAATTCCATTTAAAACGAATTGCGCATTTTGACAGTCCGCTCGAAATTGAACTACGAATTTGAATTTTTCCAGGCATTTTGAACATATCTGTTGGGGCAGACCGTCGTCTTGATTTATCTGGGGATAAAGATTATTAATTAAATTACTTTTAAGAGATTTGCCATCACATCCATGGTCACAGTGGATTTCAAGTCCAGGCCTCGGCAATTCAAAGATGAAGTTTCGTTTCTACCCACGGAGCTACCGATTGCCCAAGACTTCCCATCTATTCGCATAGCGAACCATCCAACGCGAACATCTTGCCACGGTTCGATTTGTTCTGTTTCTCTCTGGTCTGTGTGTAGTGTTCGCTGACATGCCATAGTGTCGCACTCGCACTAAGAAAGCTACTGAAAACTTTTAAAGGCATTGTTGCCTTCTGCCTTGGTAAACGAAATAAAAACGCAAACACTTGCCCCTTTCCCAGTTATCAGACTCTTTAGCCCAGCCGTTTTTTTAATGCCCTCAGCAGTTACCACAGGGTTATGTGCACTTATGGTAGGCACCAAACCACCCAAAAACACTTCATTCAATTAATATTGTAGCAAATTCTTTAGAAGATGCACTTAATTATTGTTTTTTTTCCTTTTGAATACGTACCTTTAGGTTGAACGCCATAATACCGTACAAAACATCCTTTTGTGAATTTTGACATGATGACGGCCCAGCGAACAGAGGAGTGTATACCTCTTTTGCCTTGTGTATTGCACAAGTTCGGCAAGTAGTCTGTTGCACGTGAAACTTACTCATTGCTAAATTTTCAGCTTATTTGCAATATATACGAGCATAAGCCACAAAAAGAAATGGTAAACATCGACAACAAAAAATTTTTGGTTATCAATTTTTTGTCATTTTGACAGATGTCAGTAAGCGCATCACAAAAACGATAGAAATCCAAGAAAATTGAATTGGCAGCACTTTCTATTTTAGAACAAGTCAGCGGATTTGAACGAACGCAGTTTCTTGTGGAATGTATTGTGTTGACATCAGTTGTCATTTTTGTTTGTGTTTTGACGCGTTCGAAATAGTTTTTCTTGAATCACTTGCTAGAGGAAAATGCCTCTTACCGCCGAAGCAGCCGCCCAACAAGTTCAAGAACGTCTCAAAGATCTGCAAGGACTCATTCACAGTATCGAGGATGAACGACGCAAAAACGAAGCCAATCTGGGAAGTATAATTCGCGCCCAAGAAAATGCATTACCACAGCATCGTTTGAAGGCACTGTACAAAACCGGACTTCAAGATGCCGCCGATGAGGAAGAGCTGATTCGTCAAGCTCTTGCCAAAATTCAAGAAATTCGACAAATACGACACGAGCGTCGTATGCAAGCAAAAATTGCCGGCAATAAGGAAACCATTCGTCGCGGCACATTGATGAACATGCTTCAGATTTCCGCGCAAACATTACCACTTTTCGTCAGTAAGCCCGGCGAAAAGGTGCCACCCTTGTGCGGAGCCATTCCGGCCGAGAGTAACTACATTGCCAAGCCGGGCGATATGGTGGCAGCGCTCGTGAAAGGACTCGAGTGGATTTTGGCCGAAGTGGCGCAGTATTTGAGTAGTCAGGGAAAGTATGAGGTGGACGATATTGACGAGGAGGATAAGGAGCGTCATGTGTTGAGCAAAAGGAAAATCATTCCGTTGCCGTTGATGCGTGTGAACCCTGAGACAGATGGTCATGCGCTGTTCCCGAAGGACACAATGGTGTTGGCTTTGTATCCGCAAACGACTTGTTTTTATAAGGCTTTGGTGTATCAACCACCACAAACGGTAAACGATGACTATCAGTTGCTGTTCGAGGATGCAAACTATGAGGATGGCTATTCACCGGCACTTCCGATTCCGCAACGCTATGTGATTGCATACAAGCCGACAAAAAAGATGGGAGGTTCATCCTCAACTTGACACCAGTATTCTTCGGATAATTCAATCGAGTAGCACTAACTAATAGATTATAAAAAATTGTAATTGAAAATTGTACTAATTTCACTTGTTAATAAAGAAAACTGAGAAAACGCAGAGTAGTAGTAAACGTGACTTTGATTTTTATCGAAGTAGGAGATTCCTTCAATAGACCTTTAGGAAGAGTTACAGAGTGAACGTGTCTACATCTTCTTCCTTGCCTCGTTATACCGCTCTATGGCGTCGTTGCATCGATCGGCCTGAGATGTGGGCACATCGCCCGTTCTTGCGATAATGTCTCAGTCTCTCTACAGGCAGCTCTATCTCTTGGAGCGTGTCATCGCCGAGACCGATTCGTTGTTATTGCAACCCTCTGCTTCTCCACAATGTAGTTGGACTGCCTTATATTGCTCGCCCCTGGAAATCGCCGAGCTCTGGCGCGAACAAGGTTCGCTCCGGGATCACTCAACCGCATAGCAGAAATAGTGCCCTTTTGGAGAAAGGACCCGGCAGGCCATATAAGGGCGGTTTGATAAGTCAGTGACTTTTTGAATAAAACAAATTTTTTTCGGCAAATATACATTTTATTTTTCTACATAATCACCTTTTAGCTCGATACATTTAGTCCAGCGTTTTTCTAATTTTTTTATTCCCTCCAAATAATAGGTTTTCTCAAGGCTCTCAAAATACGCGTTTGTTTCCGTAATGACTTCTTCATTCGACTCAAATCTCTTACCGCCCAGCCATTTCTTCAGGTTCGGAAACAGAAAATAGTCGCAGGGGGCTAAATCTGGAGAATATGCTGCATGGGGTAGCAGTTTGTATCTCAATTCGTGGATTTTGGCCATCGTGACTAGACAAGTGCGTACAGGTGCATTGTCTTGATGAAACAGCACTTTCTTCTTCGCCAAATGCGGCCGTTTTTGCTTCAAATCAACGTCGAATCTGTTCAAAAGTTTTGAATAATATTCGCCGGTGATCGTTTTACCTTTCTCGAGGTAATCGATGTGAATGACACCGCGTGCATCCCAAAAAACTGTGGCCATGACCTTGTTGGCTGACAGCCTCTGTTTGGCCTTCTTTGGTCCACGTTCACCCCGAGCAACCCACTGTTTCGATTGTTCCTTGGTCTCTGGCGTGCTGTGATGGATCCATGTTTCGTCCACAGTAACAAAACGGCGCAAAAACTCGTCCGGATTACGGCTGAACATCACTAAGCACTCTTTTGAAATTGTCACACGATTGCGCTTATGGTCGAGTGTGAGCAATCGCGGCACCCATCTCGCGGAGAGTTTTTTCATGTCCAAATATTCGTGTAAAATATGATGTACCCGTTCAGTTGAGATACCTACAGCATTAGCCAACTCACGCACTTTCATTTTCCGATCATCCAATATCATTTCATGGATTTTATCGACGATTTCCGGCGTGATCACTGGGCGACCTGAACGTTCGGCGTCACTAGTGCTGGTACGACCACAACGGAACTCTGTAAACCACTTCTTAACCATTGAAATTGATGGTGCCGAGTTCCCGTAGTATTTATCAATATTTATCCTTAGTTTCAGTGATGGATTTTTTACGTAAAAAGTAATGCTTAATCAGCACACAAAATTCACCTTTTTCCATTTTCGTAAAAATTCACGAGGTTGTCTGCTTTGAACGGTTATCAAACACCAACTTGCTCAAAATTACAACGTTGACCACTGATAGATTACAGTTGACGGCAGCACTGTTGCATTTGGAGTAACTGCGCGGGAAATTCAAAAAGTCACTGACTTATCAAACCGCCCTCGTATGTACACACACCACACACCCAGTAACATATGGAGGGTTTTTTATGCTAAAATGTGCACCGGGCTTCAGATGTTACGTTTTTGACTGTGCATCTCTCGGCGCATGCTGATCACCCTTAGATTAGGGACTTTTATTGAAACAAATTCCGGGTTGACACAAAATCACAAATCCTGTAATGTGATTTCCAACGGCAATTTGTTACATTTCCAATCGTTCCGTGACATTTTCATTACACCGGTGTTGAATTAAAATGACAATCAGCTGCTATTGACAATTAAATTGGCTTGTGGCTAGCCTACATCCTACATCCCTACGTTAAAATATTGATCTAGTGAATTGTAAATAAACAAAAATATTATTTTAATAAGGATTCCTTTTCAGTAATATGGAGTCACATCTTTCCGAGGAACTCGTAAGTTCGTGTCGAACGTGTTTAGAGAAAGGTACTCACAACACGGGATTCGTTAGGATATTTGAAAATGATGATACTTTAAAGGGTATATTGGACGGAATTCAGTGTTTTCAATTAGACGTAAGTATTGCTACATGAAAGAATAACCCAATAGGAAAAAGAGCACTCCAGAAGGGCAAAAGGAGCGCTTCTCGGGAAGCAGAGACTATTTTTCCTATTGGAATTGACTTTCTCTTACAGCTGCGTTTCTTTAACTTAAGAACAGTATAGAATTCACAAATGTGACTGGAATTGAGATGGATAAATTTATCCTGAATATGATTTATTTCGTCTTTAGCTCAAATGAGCTAAAATGGAGAATCCATGGATGTAAAGCCTGTTGTGGCGCACATTTTGCTGAAACTTTCAGAGTCCTAGCTGTCTGCATTGAACAGTTACAACCATTAAAAAAATGTAAAACTATAAAAAACATATTAGAAGCGTTTACGGAGTAAATTTTCCGAAATGTGGGACTTGCGGGGCACTTTGGTGGTTTTTTAGGTACCATTTCGGGAGAATTTTAAATGTGCTACTGACTCTCAGGATTCGTGACGGTTGCTCGCCTTAAGTAACTGTCCAGACACTGCTCTTCAGGATGATATTACAGATTTCACAATCCATTCTTTTTTAAGTATATGAAGTTAAAATCAATTCAATCATACCGTACCACTCTTGCAGATCGCGAAAGATGATGGACTTCCACAAACAATATGCCCAAAATGTCAGAAGGCTTTCGCCTCCATAAGTTATTTCAAACGACAATGCGTCAAAGTACAAAAGGAGTTGGCTGAAATCGTTCGTATTATAGCTTCCGACAAAACATTTCACAATGATGAAAATGAAGACTACACGGCATATGAAATAATGATTGTCGACGAAGAGGTAAGCCCAGTTAATATTTTTTGCAATTGTTATGCTAAATATAAACGCACTGACATTTTACAGGAAGAATCGGAAAGTACAGATAGTACTGTAGTAAGTCCCACAAAATATGTCGATCATCATGATTATGGTGAATTATGCTGTACGGTATCGGAAAATGAACACGCCGAGGACTCTTTATCACATCATAGCAAGAATGAAGAAAGTGTAGAACCTAATGATGAGAAGGTAACAATCTTTAAATTCATAAATTTTCCATTCTCGGCATAAATAGAATTCAATTCGACAGACACTAGAAAGTGCCAAAGGTGCAAGCACTGCAGCCGTTAGTTCAATTCAATTCATAGATGTGGATGATTTTGCTGATGACAGTCATTCCATAAAAGTTCACCTCAAAATCGACCCATTGACGAAAGAGGAATTCAATGTTATAGCACGCCTATCACAAGATCAAACGTCTTGTACAATTTCGAATCGTCGCCTCTCTAATGTCGTCTCCGATTCTGATAAGAAATTTGAATGTAAGTTTTGTGAAAAATCATTTAAGCAACGACATCATCAATTGTGTCATGAACGTACGCACACCGGAGAGCGGCCATATTCTTGTGAATTTTGCGGCAAGGGTATGAGAACTTTTGATATGTAAAAAAAAACTCAATTGAAAAACGCTATTTCTCGTAGATTTCACCCAAGAATCTAACCTCAAAATCCACCTGCGCGAGCATACTGGCGAACAGCCATATTCATGTCAGGTTTGTGGAAAAGGTAAGAAATTTCAATGTTGGATCAAGCTTGTTAGAAGAAATTTCGCTTATGTCTCACGAGCTGAGCTACATTAAGCAGATTACTGTATACATCACATCATTGGCTGCATTCAGCGAACGAAATTCACTGGAGAAATACTGGGAGAATGCTGTACAAATTATTCTCCAACGACCCCTTTCTCCGCTTAATAGCCACTATGCGGAATGAAGTAGCATTTTGCTAGATTTTTCTTTCGCTCAATGCATGTACAACCTGCGGACGATAATCGCATGCGAACGATGGTGATAGACGCACAACGAGTTAAAGAAGCGAGATTGCGTGGACGACCGACAGCTCGCTGGGAGTACTCAGTAGCCCGCCACCTGCTGGGCTTCTGAGACTGGAAGGCAAGGTCACGTGACCGCGACAATTGGAGGTCAACGATTCAGACAGACGTCGGGCTATCTTGCCACATTGATGATAAATGCATTTATTATTGCAGTTTAAAATAATCGTACTATTAATTTTCAGCATTCATTCGGCGCGGACCCTACGTAATGCACATGCACAAACACAACAATATTCGTCCGTATCAGTGCGAGGTGTGCGGAAAAAAGTTCCTTCAAATGTCAACACTAAAGGTTCATCAGCGAATGCATACAGGCGAAAAACCATTTAAATGTCCCTCATGCAATGTATCATTCTCGCAAGCACATCAATTGAAATTTCACAAACATTCACTGCAATGTGACAGTAACAGGGCGAAATCCCAACTAGAAACAACTGAAAAACAAGAAAACAGGGTTATTGTGCCGACATCACCCGATAAAAGTGCATCTGAATCGCAGGAAAGTGGATTTCATCCTTCCGTTTGCCCGATTTGTTCTCGCGTCTTTAGGCTACCCTCGTCGTTACGATCCCATATCAAATGCCATTCAGAAGATCGAAAGCATGTTTGTGATCAGTGCGGCAGTACGTTTAAGCGAGCCGAACATTTACGAATACATATAAATGGTGTACACCTGAAGAAGAAACCGTATTCGTGCGAGATTTGTAATAAGTCATTCTCACAAGCTGGCGATCGGAATGTGCATATGAAAAGTCATGAATGTGAGTAACTTGGTGCTGTTAGTAGAGGAAAAAAATGAAAGTATTGGGTGCATTCAGCTCCATTAAGAGTTCTGAATTCTGCATAAAATTTTCAGCAATTCAAATAATGTTTGATTTTTTTGTCGCTTAAGGGCTGAATTAAGCTCGAAAGCGAAATTGATTCCACTGCGATTTTATCAATAAAAATGAATACTTACTATCGTGGAATATGTCACAAACGGGAATGGGGAATACCATAAGATACAATCCGAAAACGGTTTCATAATTTTTCTCGGCAATTTTATGTAGTTTTTTTTCGATTCCCCGGTCATTTGACTTTTCACGGAAAAGTGAACGGGGGGAATCGATAAAAAAAACATAAAATGGCCGAGAAAAATTATGGAACTGTTTTCGGATTGTAACTTATGGAATTCCCCAGCATTCCCCACATACATATTTCACTACAGTAAGAATACATTTTCACTGAAAAAATCGCAGCGGACGAAAATTTCACTCTCGAAGTCAATACTAGGCTTTATTCTCTAATAATTTGTTTTCTCATCATAGTGGACAAGTCATATCACTGTAGCTTTTGCGATAAGGGTTTCAAATTGCAAAAATCATTACGAGCTCATGAACGCATCCACACCGGTGAGAAACCATTTACGTGTGAAATATGCCACATGGATTTCATATCATACAATAGTCTAGCAAGTAAGTAGCATATTGTCATTTGGATGGCACTATATCGTCATGGGCGCTACAAGTGGCAAGGTGTATTCCTTGTGTTGTAGCACAAGTCGGTCTAATATAAGGAAACGGCTTTCAAAAGAATTACATTTTTCGTTTATTACAACAGATGTGTTTATGATCCTTTTCTTATGTTATTAAGTTCATTCTGTTTTTTTTCGCAGTGCATACGATGAAACACACCGAAGACGAGAGATGTCGTATTCAAAAGAAAACGCTCGAAGAATTCAAAAATGTAATTATTAAAATCGACAGGAGTATGAAGAGACCTGAATGCAAGGAGGAAGTCAACTATGCCGATATTGACAAAGTGGTTGAAAACGATGTAATCGTTTTAAAGCACGAGAATGTACTGGAAGAATAAAATTAATAAGTTTTCATATGAGTTCCTTTTTATCTGGTTCTAAGTTTACCATTTCCAGTGGTAGCTCGCTCGAGGCATCTGCTTATTGGAGAAACTACAGTTATATATGTACAGTTATATACATGTTTTTCATTATATAAAGGGGTTAGTTAACGTAAAGCCATGGGCCATGATACCTACTAGCATCTTGACGTATTGTACTGCCAAAAAATGCTAAATGCGAATATAACTCAGGTTTTCCACTATAACTTATTTTCTTAATATTTTTCCGTTCTGTGATGCTGGGTATAGATAGTTAAGTGGTGTTCCGATGATATCTTAGTATAATCAAGTGATTTTCTTGAAAACCCTATTTTTAATATCATTCCAAATCTTCAAATTCTATCATCTCAAAATTAACAACAACAACCGCCCATATGTTCGAGCATTCGTTAGGTTGGTAGAAAGTCTTTTTGGATTAATCAAGGCTCTGGCACAATAGATCTTACCGTCGCAGTGCCTAAATCTTTGGGTTACGTAGCCTGATGATATAATAATAATAATTCCATCACATACCTAAAATTTTACTTTCCAGCTGTGAATAAAGATGGTTTTGGTTGAGATATATCACAGATTGTTGCAGCGCAGCATACTGGAGACTGCTTCACCTACTACAACAGCTCTACAGCTCCAATAAAAACACTTGATTACCTTATGTTTAATGATAAAATTTTATTTACCATTTAATAAATATATAATTCTGTACAAATGCACATAATTCAATATATATCTGCATTAAATCGATCCGTCAGTATTTTATCTCTCACATTTCTTTCATTTCGTGTTTTTAATTTTATTTTCCATTTTTATTTATCGTATGTACCATCTTCTACACATCATAATTTTATGCGTACATAGACGTTATTTGCGGGTAATTGTGATTTCTTCAAGAACATATCCATCTACATATTATGTATAGCAATTTAATTTGGACATTTTTCATTTATGCTTCATGTGTTAGTTTTACATATTTATGTATTAACATTTTGGTTTCATCTTGTTTTGTAAAAAATCCGAATATAAAAGTATATTTTCAAAAATAATATTGATAGTGCGTACATATACACATACATTTTTATAATGCAAGTTTGGAGAGAAAAAAAACTTATCCTTAGACAAAATCACAATATCATGATGAAATATTTTTTGTTTTTGAAAACGTTTAAACATGGATAGATTTGTTGTATTCAAAAGGATATTTATGTTGTGTTTTGAAATAGAAAAATCGAAAATGTTTAATTATTGGGTCAGGATGAATTCTCTATTTCGAGACACAACATGTTTATTATAAATTAGTAATATGTAGTTAAAAATTGATTTTTAAAGTTTACTATTTGAATAAGAATTCGTTTTCCATTGAGAACATAGTTTTTTTTTCATTAATTCTTATATCTCCATTATTTAAGTAAAATTTTGAAAAAGGAAGTATCCTATTTGGAAAACTACTACATCTATTTTTTTCAATTAGTTTTTGCCATATTTGTTTGATATGTTCAATTGATATGTTTCCATTTCAGTTTTTATGTTAAATGCTGTTGTTGTCTTTTTTAATTTCTTATATTTTCATGTTTTTTTTTGTCATTTCTTATCAGGGAATATGTGTGTATTAATTTGCTAGGAAAACTCCTTGCTTTATGATATCTTCCTGTTAGTTTGTCTTTTATTTCGTTAATATTCGATAAATCACCTTAGTTGTATTAGTCTGCCTTTGATAAGCTTATTTTTGCCTTAGTTTTATATTGGTTTAAGCTTAATGGATTTTTGATAGAATAGAAATAGACACTTAGATTATATGTATATATATATTTTTTTTAAAGAAGTGACAAGAATAAGGTTCGTTTCAAATGTTCATATCAGCTGTAGATTTGATAATACATAATTATAATGATTTGAGTAAAAGGTTTATATTTTACGTAAGTTTTAGGTATATATAGATTTATTTGTTAATTATATCTTTTCAGTAAATACGATTAAAAAAATAAATTAAAACAATTAAAAAATTAACAAAAAAATAAATAATTTAAGCGATTCAATCAAAGGCCGAACCACTATTTTGTTAGTGTTTTCTTTCCATTTTTATTAACTTTAGCATAACCTTATTTATTATAAGATGTTGAATAAATAATCAAATGCTGGAACTCCGTATTTTGTAAGAGGTGTTAAGCCAAGCCCAAATGTTACGCACCTGTCACTTTCCTAGTAACTTCAGAAAAATAGAAAAGATTTTGGTCCAGATAAGGTTTCGGTATGTAGGCGATGTATTTGCATTTCCATGCAGTAAACAAAATTGAATTTGATGTGGAGATGGAAAAAGTTGAGAGTATCCCTACCCGTTTGCAGAAAAAATGGCGTCCTATAAATGTATTGTTTATCGACTGATCCTCTAACTCAGTAATTCTCAAACTTATTTTGAGCACGGACGCCTTCACACATTAAAAGCCTGTCCCAACTGAATTGCAAGCCTTGAATGTTTAAATTGTTTAAATATTTGAAAATAGATACAAATAAGAAATTGTTTATTGTGCATTATATTATTAATAGTACATACATTCATACACTTATCAACTCCAAAAATATATAAAAAAAAATTAAATTAAAAACATAATGATTTTGTGGGACGACATGAGTTTGTTGATGTCGGGTTCCATGTTTGCCAATAAAAGCCTTAAGTCCCCACGATCGGTTTCTATTTTAGCTATATGCCTTATAAGGGCGCTAAAACCGCGTTCAGCTGAATACGTTGAGGAAAAAGCCATTAAAAGGCCTACGTATGGTTTTTTGAAGCCAAAATTGCTGATATCCTTCCTCGAATTTAGGTTTCAACTCTTCATTCGTTGACAACTCAAGTTGCTTCTGCTTGAAAATGTCCTTTTCTTGACTATATGAAAATGGTTTCAACACGCTATCAGGAATATTGAGTTCAAAAATATTTTCGAATCTTCTTTTAAAATCCGAATGAAGTTCCTCGAGGTGCTCGCAGTAAACCTAAAGGTCTTCATTTTGTTTAGGTAAATTTAACTTTATTTCTTGTTAAAGCCTAGTACTGACATCGAAAGTGAAATTTTTGTCCACTGCGATTTTTTCAATTAAAATGTCTTCTTACTATCGTGGAATATGTGGGGAATGCTGGGGAATTCCATAAGCTATAATCCGAAAATAGTTCCATAATTTTTCTCGGCCATTTTATGTATGTTTTCCGATTTCCCGGTTATTTCATCGTGGAATGTCAAAGAACCGGGGAATCGAAAAATAATACATAAAATGGCCGAGGAGAATTATGGAACCGGTCTCGGATTGTAGCTTATGAAATTCCCCACCGTTTGTGACATATTCCACGACAGTATGTATGCATTTTTATTGATAAAATTGCTGCAGGAAGAATTTCACTCTCGATCTTAATTCAGCCCTTTAAGTGTGAAAAGTTCACTTCAAATTGTAATGATCGAGAATATTTTCTCCATTGCGCCATTGAGCCGGAAAACGTGAATGCCGTGCGTGAAATGATTACGCAATACCGTTATGTGACATACCGTGAGATAGAGGCATCCTCGGGCATTTCTCCCCTGGTTATACATTCGATGCTGCTAGAACACTTGGCCGTAAAAAAGGTTTGTTCCCGTTGCATCCCGCATAATTTTACAATATCTCAAAAAAAGGCTCGTGTCGATTGGTGCAGAAAATTGATAAAAAAAATACCACTTGAGGAACATAGGACGGTCAATTCCGAGTGGTACACGACGATTTGCTTGCCCGAAGTCGTAAAACGAACAAGAGAAGACGAATCATTCTTCATCATGATAATGTTCAAACTAGCGCCTATTTAACCGGTCAAAACAATTGAATTGACGGGTCATCCGCTTCACAGCCCTGACTTGGCACTGAATGATTTTTTCGTTCCCATTTATTAAAAATAAATTACGAGGTGAACGGTTTTCTTCGCCCGAAGCAGCCTTTGAAGCGTTCAGAAGCCATGATTTGGAGGTGTCTCAATCGGAGTGGAAAAAATGCTTCGAAAATTGGTTTGAGCGCATGCTAATATGGTCAATATTTTGAAAAACAATAAAACCATTTTTGGAGAAAGAAAATCGTTTTCATCTATTTTCTAGAAACTTTTGTAGAACCCTCGTATTTTCGCATCTTATATTTGTGTGCACATTTTTGTGGAATTCAGCTATTAATGAAATACTTTAGTGTCTCTCGTAAAAATTATTTTGAAATAAAATATAAATGGGTTAATAAATATTTTATTTCATCTATTCTAAATCTTTCGCGGACCCCCTAATCGGCTTCACGGACCCTCAAATTTTTTCTCACCTCCAAGAGGAATAAATATTCCTGTTTCAGAAAATTCCTTATCTAAACTACACGTCGTCGGATCAAGCAGAATCACCATCCTGATGAGCTTACTAGAGGCAGCGCCAAAAACCTGTTGAGGCTGGATTAGAAGAGTCTCGTCTATCGGATATCATGCATAGCGATTGCGACAAGAAGTTTGTTAGACAAACGAAGCGGTTGGTAACAGTAGTACGATTCAAACTTAGAGCTTGAACGACGGTAAGCATGGAAGAGTCTGGAAGGAAATTGTGAGAAACGCCGCGAATAAGTTTTTAAACACAGATTAAATTAGTCAAATTAGTAGAAAGTAGAACAAGGATTATAAACGGGTAAACGATTATTTAATTTCCTGACTTCCTTGAAAATGAAAACATTTTGATTTTTGCTGATAAAACTAGTAGCTTTTGCACTGAAGAATTTTTCGAAAGGCAAATTACCCTCTCCCAAATCTATCCACGTCAAATTAAAAACTTGTAGTAACAAACAGTTATTGAGGAATTTTAAAGTTCCTGCTGTACAGCGTAATAACTAAGAATTTGTTTGCTCACTCAAAAAACGAAATAACGGTTCTTTTTCAATTAAATATTTTAAGTGCGTAAAAAGTACGGATTGATAGGGAATAAAATTTAACACTGCCGTTTACTTAAAAGCCGAAATTCGTGGTTCAATTCTAAAAAAGTTTTTTAAAGCTAAACTTATTGAATTAGCTATACTTTTTTTATTGCAGCGAATCGCACCCTCTGAGTGATATGGCTGACAACCGTGTCACACTCCGAATTCAGTAGTCGTCAACGCACCATGCTCCTAAAGGAGTTAGTTCAATTAGGCAATCTACTATTATTTCTAAAAAATATTCAATTTTTCCGTTAACTTGTACCACCAGTACCCGTAAAATTGCCTTAACTGTTTTTACCCTAAATTTGTAAGTCATAACCCCCAGGGCTATTGTATTTTTCGCAAGTTACAAAATTACTGTCGCCTTTCAGTTCCCCTTTAACATTATGTTAATGTTAATTAGGACATAATTTCTGATAATTTCGAACGCTCTTCTAATACCTTTCAGCCACTTCGCTTTTTATTGATTTCTATACATAGTGCGTAGTACATTTACAAGAGAGATATAACAACCCCAGCTTTTCTGTAATCAATTCAATACTGAATTGTTTCATCGACGTGCTTAATGTGTTCTGGCTTTTTGAGTTAACGAAAAGGGAAAAATTAGTGGGCCAGCAATAAAAGCAAACTAAGAAAATTATTTTAAACCTAGAATATCATTGAAACTAAAATATAATAAATAATAATTAAATTATAAATAAAAAAATATTTTTTTTAAATAATATATTTTTTTTCTTTTCGGTTTAGTTTCTCTAATATCCTAGTATAAGGTACGTAACTCTTTTAGTTTTATTTTGTTTCTTGAATTTTTAATATCTATTAATTTTTGCATCGATAATAAGTTTTGGTTTGTTTCAGTTTTATAATTATCGTTTTTCTCTTGTATATGTATTTGTTTGTTTTTATTTACTCCTAACGTGGGGACGAGTGTCGCGGAATTGATATGTATGTATAATGTATTTTTATTGAATATTAAATTTTTAAACAGAAAAATGTCCAACTTTATCATTGTAAATAAGAAATCTTATTTAATATATTTAACTTACTTATTTACTCTACTTAAGTAGTATTTAATCAGTTTTCAAAAGTATATTTTTATGATATGTAACGATATTATATATATATATATATCTGTAGGTTTTTGTCCTTTTTATAATAATGTTGATTTTTTTATGTCTATATTCACATTTGTTTGCTTTCCTACATTTTGGTTGTTACTTTCTAGCAAATTCGAATGATATGTTTGCGATTAAGTTGCTGATATGTATAGTGTGGTTGCCATATTTCAACAGATCGACTTTAAGTCGTCATTAGGTTTCTTGATTATTTCTTGGTATAATATGAATCCATAAACATAACTTTTTTGTTCTTTTTAATTTCGTATATCTATAGTATGGACTTCAATAGAATTTAGGCATTTTTTTTCTTTTTGTTTTACTTGATATTAAGAAATCTATTTCAAATTTTCATCTTGTTGTTTGACTGATTTTCTTTTCTACTTCTGGCGAAATGTAGATAAAACGTCTGATTTAAATATGGTTAGTATTATTGATATGTTTTCTTGACGGTTGAATTTTAGTTTGGTTTTATTGAAAATAAAACGACGAGTATGTATCATGAATAATGTGAATTTGGGGAGTTTCTGATTAGATTATATATTGCCAAATCAGACTTTATTCGATAAGATTAATGTCAAATAAATGTACGTATGTGTATATTTTTATTTAATTTGTGTTTTCTTAATTTTTTTCACTGTGGCTGATTGTATTATGTTGTTGTAAGATTATCTTTATTTTCTCATGGATAGATATGTTCAGGTAAATTTCTCCTAAATTTGATTTTTCAAGAAAAAATATACATAGATAGAAATAGTCGCATATAAGTTACTTTTTTGAATTATTATTGTTTAGTGTGGTATTTTGTCCATTTTGTAGAATATGATTGGGTGTTTTTCGGTCTATATTATTATCGCTTATGTGTTAGAAACACTGATCACATGACATATAGAGATTGATATCGAGATTTTTTTTTGTGTAGATTAATTATAGAAGTGTCGTTGAGAAATAAAAAGGTCAGGGAAAAAATATAAGAATAGTACCTGCTAAAGCAGACAATGTGGGGGTTAATGCGCAGTACGTTCAAAGGGTAAACTATTTAGCAAAGCACTTTACTTATTAATATTTATTAAAAATACACATTCGCCAATGGGTTGGTCTAGTTAATGATTCTAAGTTTTATTCTAAAATCTGCCTTTACTATAGCCATTCTTATGAAATTTTCTTAAATAAAATATCTTGTGTTTATATAGATCCAACGGTTTCTGATATTTTCTTGTACATATTTCCCTTAATAATTTTGTGAGATTGTCAGAAAGAAAAGGGGATACTTTCCGGAATATGAGAAACTCTCAAAATTATTATAGGACATACATATGTATATGTTAAAAGAAGAGCTCATTCTGAGGGGTGTGACTCACTGTATGTTCATGAGGTGAAATCAGATGGTGTACACAGCATTATACCGTTCTGTAAGCGTAGACACGCGTATTGTATATTAAAGTGTGTTTTTTAACGAACGAAAAAACATACAACTTACCCGGCAAATAATACCCTTTAGTTAGCGATCCATTATGATATATATTTAGATGGAGCAAATGGGATCCTACACTTTGCCATTTTTGTGTGTTTTTGCTTTGAATTTCTTGTCGCATTTTTTTAATTTTCTTTTCGCCCTAGCATCTTAATTCTGAAGACTTAGTTATTTAACAAAAAAATAAAAACCAGCGATAATTGAAAACGTTTCAATTTCAACAAACCCTTAAATAAGATTTAAGCTAAATGAACAAAAAAAATATTCATTGCGAAAATTAACTTAAATACTAGACCAACCATAAAATACGTATAAAAAAATCTATTTTATATTTGCGATTTATAAATCTGATATTTCCATATAACGACAAAAATGATGATGGGTCGATTTACCTAGTTATTTGTAAATCGTAATTATGCTGACTTTTTAATAGTAACAAGCTAAACTATTTGAAATAATACTTCAAAAATATATTGCGTTTTAGGGTTGATTTGTTTCATTGTTCATATCGATCCTGCTTCCATTAGAATTATGATTTAGTACATATTTTAGTATAATGTTGGCGTTTGTGACTAGTGGGAGTTCGCCTAAAAACCCATCAAATTAAAATTTACACAAATAGAATGAGTCGAGTTTTCATAGCATTTCAGCTTATAACCAAGGGTATATAAAGGTATAGATTACAACTAACATAACAGAAAACCAAAAAAAGGATTATATGTAATATCTGTTTGCCTAATTTCCGATATTCTGTGTATTTATTATACAATGGGGTTTATCAGATGGATCTACGTATATTTGCCAGCCTCTAATACACGTAACTCACAATCTTTACTGTTGTTCTATTTCTCATTTTCTTGGAGATTTTTTAAATATATATTAAATATATGATATATATCTTCTAGGTTTACATACTTTTTCTTTTCTTTACTATTTTGCAAGATAGAAAAATATTTATGTACAGTGTCAGTTTCTTTTTGGTTTCATCAAAAAATATTCATTTTTTCTTTTTCTATGTTGCAAAATATCTTGTTTTCTGTTGTTTTTTTCTATTTTTTTTGTCAGTTTTTTTTCTTGGAGCAAATGATTATTTTCATATTTTCAGTTTATCTGGGATTGAACTAAATTGTCTTAATTTTTTTTTGTATTTTTCTGCAACCAATTTTTATCTTTTGTGTATAATGTAAAATGAGATGTTATTTAAAATTAAACACAAGTTTATAAGAAGAAGTGTAAGTAAAATAAACAACGTATGCAAATACAGGTTAGTAATTGTATTTATCCATATATGAACTTAAGTATGAATAGAATTGACTGTTGATTGGAACCGAATAGTAGAAGGGGGAAGCTGGATCTGGTCCTACTCAATCGAGAAAGCCGGTATTGACCAATTTTTCGAGAAAGAATTTCACATCGCCCAGCTCGGAATCTTTAATGCCCAGCGATTTTAACATACCCAAATCACCATTTTCCACAGCCATAAAGACGGATCGTAAGTGTTCCAAGTCGGATCTGAAATGCATAGAGATGAATTTAATTAGATGGGATGAATTAGGATTAAGACATATTTCGGTATGTATAAAAGATTTTTAGTTTAGAAACTTTAGTTTTTAGACAATAGGTTGGGATATAAAGCATAACAGTTCCGTATGTTCCGTAATATAAAACGGCACGTTTTTAAATAACTATTATCGATTCTTTTCTGTAAACGCGTGTTGCGAGCTGTCAAATGCTTTTGGGGCACAAACGAAAAAACTGGAAATTCTTCTGACCCGCAAAATGGCGGATAAGGGATTGGAACGATAACGTGTTTGCGGAACAGACGAAACTGTTTTATTCTATAACCCCACCCAATTTTTGATATGACATGCAAGAATAGAAGAGTAAACTAATTTAAAGCCTTTTTTCCCCTTTCTAAATCAAACGGTATATGATAATGGGTGGAGCTATGAAACGCAACAGTTGTGATTTAACCGACATTTTGCACAATAAGTTCCGTTGCATTTGTCCGGCATGGTTGTTGCGGAACACATGAAAAATCACAACTCTTGCGTCTCATAACCCCACCCTATGTATAGGCACATGTATTTTAACCAGCCAAGCCGAATTTCCGTTACTTATATTTCAGAGAAAACATTTGGAAAATTTATTATAATAATTAAATGCAAACTCACCTCATAAGATGCAGCGCTGCACCGAAATCTTCAATTGTTTGTGATTCACTTAGCGCAATTGCAACTTTTTCCACTCCACCCAAAGGTGACAGTGCATCACGTGCCTTACTACCAAACAATTTCTCCAAATAATTTGGACCGTGCGATGCTATCAAGCTTTGTAGGAAGGATGCAGTTTCCTCAACTGGTGGCCGCTTAGCTGGAAAAGGTAAGTAAATTAAAATTAAAAGTTAACCTTATTAATTGCACTCATGAATAAAAACGCTGGCACTACCGGCAAACGGAAAGGACTAACTCATAAATATATTAAAAGTGTTTTAAACCATGTCATTAGTTAGACTTCCTGGTGAGAATGTTAATGATTGACGCGCCAACATTGTGCTCGTCGACATGAATACTCGTATATAATTTGAGTGAAGGTAAAGAGTGTCCCTAGTATTTCTATGGTAAGTTCACTGGATATTAGTTTCTCACTAGAAGTTAAGTAAGGAAAAGTTATAGTCGTCCGTGTGAAAATGTGAAAAAAATACATACAACACTGAAATACTGGGGATTAATTTTATTAGGGGATGCGGGAGCATAGCCCCATAGTACGATACCATTTGTTTTGAGCTTTTTTGTTGCTTTGATAAAGACACATTAATTCAAGATTTTGTGAAGTTGTTGTAAGAAATGTTTCTTAGAAAAACACAAATGGGGGGTTGGGTTTGTATGGCAGCCCCATGACCCCATGGTCCGATTTAATCCATTCTTATATATGTTTTGTGTTATCAATATAAACACATTTGTGTGAAACTTTGTTGAAATCGATGCACAAATAAAACTGTTTTTCTTAGAAGAACCTAACTTGGGGGGTTGGGTTTGAATGGCAGCCCCATGACCTCATTGCCCGATTTTACCGATTCAAACATACAAACTGCCTGCAGCAAAAAGAAGCATTCGTGCAAAATTTCAGATTCATAGCCTTTGAATTGGCCGAGTAAAATGCGTCGCAACAGACGGACAGACAGACAGACGGACATCGCCCAATCGACTCCCCAAGTCATGCTGATCATATATGTATACTTTTTATATGGTCGGAGTTGCTTCCTTCAATGCGTTACAAACTTCATGACAAAGTTAATATACCCTTTCACTCTATGAGCGAAGGGTATAAAAACCTGGATGTTTTTGTTATTTCAATAAAAACAAAAAATGGCCGTAGTTGGCCGGGAAATAAATTAAACCATTTTATTCCGCAATTAATGGAGTGAATAAAAACACAGAGTTTGGCTGGGACCACCTGCGACCCCGGCCACAGTAGCTATTTTTATCGACTAACCTCTGTTTTTCATGTTTGTCTTTTCGCATAATAACTTTCACTCTGGTGTCGCTCTTAACTTTAAGTTGTGCTTACATGTTAGCAATGTGATAAGCTCATCTCTGATATTGAAAATGGGGCAAATCGGAGCAACAGGTCCTCCCCTACAAATTGTATGTAGAAAACATTATCAAATCAGTCATAACTCATTCCTAAATTTAGCAAATTCGCACATAATATTCTGAAAAGTTTTTAATCGAATATACTTCGACAGGATTAAATACAGGTTCGAATAAATCAAAGGCTCCACCACCTCCCTATAAAAGATCTTACTTTACCAGAAAAATTGTCGTAGTTGCTCGTAAAGTGAAAAGTCGTTTGTTTCGTTATTTGCATATTTTTGATAATTTGTCACAAGCTCCTTAAAAGCTTACAAAAAGAGCAACTTTTGGAAATTATTCAAATTTAGCTGTTCAAAGAACCGTTATGATATTAGCGATTGCATTTTCTTTATCAAATAAATTTTGTAATTCTTCGCAGTTTGAATTACTATATCTTCGAAATAACAGTGATTTTTTCAACGGGAGAGCAGCCAAATTACATCAATTGTATTTATTTTTAGGACCTTAACCCAAATACTAAATTGCACACAGCAAGACGGACTTATTTTGGGTTTTGTTTGGTAACACTAGCTTTCCTAAGATTTCATAAATAATGGTGCAGTTTTGTAACGGTAAATGAGAGAGCATTATGTTCTCATCATATTTTTCTCTAATTGGGCCATACTATCTATTAACATCATTTGTAACATCTAAAAGGAAAAACGGTAAATTATATATACTATGGGATTGGTTAAAGTATCCTTAAAACCGCTATATCTACTTTCGGACAGGACATATTTGAAAATGGAGTCCACCATTCGATTCAGTACAAACAAATTCGACTTATGGTCATTTACATGGTATATTTTATAACATTGGTCGGAGATGCTTCCTTTAATGCGTTACAAACTTCATGACAAAGTTAATACATATATACCCTTTCAGTCTATGGGCGAAGGGTATAAAAAGGCGTAAACAGTTTTCAATTTAAAATCATAAAACACACTCAGGAATGAGAAAAGAAAATACCTGGCTGGCTGCAAATAAAAACAAATGACTGGCTAGCTACAATAGCCACTTTTTTGGTTATCCTAAAAAATTCCAACATGTTAATCCTGTTTTATTTCATTGCGTTATTTACCTAGCTGTCCAAATATACCAATTACGGGCGTAGATCTATAAATCTGCCTAGCAGCAAATACATTTTTTTTTTGTGGAGAGAAGAGCCCATGGAGTCTCATCAACACTGTATACACCAAAACTTTTTTTGCTTCAATTTGCTTATTCAAAGCCCACGGTGATTTATTATCGTCTTTATACATCATCTGGTTGCCTCTGGAAAGACGAATCAGATACACGTTGAGCTACTTTCCAGTCAGTAACTAAATCCTCACTCAAACACAATATAGAGACGGTTTTCTTATCTTTAAGATTTAATCCACTTGTCGTCTACAGCAGGACCTCTCTATTGTCGTTTTGTGTCTTTTTTTGTTTGTGTTTGTTTGTTGCCTCGCAGCTGTATTGTTGTTGTCAAAGCGAGACTCGATCCGATGATGCCAGAGAGATATCTCAAGCAATTCACACTTGTGTGTCTGGTTGGTGTTTCTTCTTTGAATGGGGATACCTTAAGGTCATTTATAGGAAAAACTGCTAGAATAAAAGGAACTTATAGATTTATCAAATAGACGTTTCCGAGGTTGAATGTTCAAAAGATGGTATCGTGTTGATTCCGTTTATGCATATGGAAGAATGTCCTGGGAATATAGCATTTAATAGAATTCATGGTATTGAATACTAAAGGATGCTATAAATGTTCTGACGTTCAATATGGATCGAATGTGAATTCTAATAGACATGAAGAGGGTTGGTTGATGTTGTGTTACAATAGGTCAAACAGAAAATAATGAGAACAAAAATGTACTGTTTTTTTATTTTACGAATACTAATGCTTTTGCTTTAACCCATTAATGCCTGATGTTACATATATGTAACAGTAAGACATCCTGCATTTCAAACGGCTGCTAAAGGAATAGGATATCAATTCGGCACTAAAAAGTGTTTTATCCTATACTAGACAATATTAGCAATACGTAGAAATCAAATTAGCTCAATTTGATTTACTATTGTGGAAGTTATAGAGGTTTCTTTCTGATGGTTTTTTCGATGTTGACGAAAATCGTCACGATGGCAAAAGTAGTAGAGGAATTTTATTTTTATATTTAATAGTATGAAAAAAATTGGGAAAAAATTAACCATATGTCATTACATGGTCTTTTTGAAACAATACAAAAAATAAATGAAAAAAATATTGTCCGTAGTTTACGTTTTATAAGTACTTTTGTAACACTGTTACATATATGTAACATCCGTCCTGATATGGGGAAAATGCACTCCTCGTATAAGAGGTATATGAGTATGTACTTTTTTATTGTTTTCTTTTTATTTCATGGATTTTTTACACTCTTGACGCGGTAGTCCGGATTAATTATAAAAAAAGAAGTCCGGATTCCCAAAAAAATCCAGATTAACGAAAATTTCCGGATTTTACCAAGACATTTTTATCTAGGAAAATAGCATAAATAGTCTTTATAAATGTTAAAATTTAATAAAAAAAATTCTATTATTTAGGGTTTTCCTTAAAATTAGTCATGTCACATGATTTTCTAGACCCTTGTGTCTTCTTGACTGGCAAATTGAGCGACCATATTTGGCAAAACATGCCAAAAATATTGAGAGTCGGAATTAGAATTGCTCTAGAAATCCGGAATATGGATACACTAGTTGTCCTATGTGGATTAAAATGATAGCCGAAGCAAGGAGTCAAGGCTTTATTTTCATGAGGCCAAGGATTAGTTATTCTATTTAATTCTGCTAATATAATATTTAAAAGGATATATTTTGAGCTACGAAAGAAGAAATGGTTTCTAATGTAGACCAAATTATAGACAAGGAGGAATTATAGGCTCTATATTTAGTCCTTTTTTTGACAAATTGGGCGGATGGACAAATTGACAAAAAAATTGAAACAATAATTTTATAATTTACTGGCAAATCTTCCATAATCCTCAAAATCTGTATTGTTAACTACTGTACTTCTATAAACTTTTTTCCTATTCACAAACTGTAAAATCTATTAGTTCTGTGGGTGCTCAAGAAACTTCTCAATAAAACAACAACAACTCGACATGCAAAAACACATATATAATAAAATAAAATAATACAATATTTGACGTAATATTTTTGTAAGGCTGTTCATTTTTCGCACACATTTCTTATTATTTCTACGTTATTGTTGCCTTATCTACATTTTAAAATTCATGTAAAATATCGGCTTTCATATATTTTTCGCTTTATTAAAAAAAAATTTACTAAAATGTTTTCTTTTTGAAAAACATTTAAAAATATACCTTGAACACACTTTCCCCGTATCATGCCTGATGTTACATATATGTAACACCCTCGAGTACCTCGAGTGCCTGATGTTGCATATATGTAACAGTGCCGGGAGACTGAACCCGGCTTCCGGGGGAAAATTTTTTTTCTGCAAAATGTGTTTTTAGCCATTTTTAGCCGACGTGGAAAATTTCAGATCAATCGGTAAGATTTTAGGGTCTCGTCGTTAATGGGTTAATACGGTAATAGGCAGAATTTTTTTGTCGGTTAAATTTTAATTTTTTTAATTTTTTTTAAACTAAAATGTTCAAGAATTAGAGCCTTGAAACCCAGATAAAATGTAGAGTTTTATGTTTCTTAGAAGAAAAAAAAAAGGGGGGGGGGGTGTACGGCAGCCCCATGATCGCATGGCTCTTTTCCATCAAGTTTTACTTATATTTTGTGGCATCAATTGAAACATATTTGTGTGAGGTTTGGTTGAAATTGGTGGACAAATAAAACAGTTTATCTTCGGGGAACCTCATTTGGGGGTTTTGTTTGTATGGCAGCCCCATGACCCGATTTTATTCATTTTTGCATATGTTTTGTAACATCAATAGGAATACATTTTTCATGAGGTTTGGTGTAAATTGGTGCCCAAATGAAAAAGTTTTTCTTAGAAGAACATGATTTGGGGGGCTAGGTTTGTATGGCAGCGCCATGACCCCATGGTCCGATTAGATTAATTCTTACATACGTTTTGTATCATCAATAGAAACACATTTCTGTGAAGTTTGGTTGGAAGTGGTGCCCAAATAACAAAGTTTTTCTTAGAAGAACCTAATTTGGGGGGCTAGGTTTGTATGGCAGCCCCGTAACCCTCTTGTCTGATTTTAGCGAATGCGCTGGAAAAAACATGCGGTAATGACATAATGATAAAAGTGATTTTGAAAAAGTGAAAAGAGCATGAGAATGAAATGACTAAAAATTATTCGCGAACGCGACGCCCCCACAAACTTTAATCGCGGTTTTTTAATGGATTTGCAGACCATAGCTCAAATCTATTTTTTTAAATTGTATACCTTCGTGAAATATTCTCATAAGCGGACACTTCCAATAGGCGGACAAAATCTCATTCCCCAATGGTGTCCGCTTATGGGAAGTTCGACTGTAATTCGTTTTGGTGTGTACATAATTTAAAAAATAGAGCAATCAGGCTCGGTAAAGTCACGACCAATATTTGCAAATCATTTTTTTTATGAACGGAACCGGGGAAAAAATGCTTCAAAAAGATTCATTATTATTTTTCGAACGGAAATTTTCGATTATTCGAAAATTTATTATTATGAGAAATCAGGCCCTCATAAAAACTTTAATTGAGGAATTTTGAACCTTTCATCGATTTTAGAAGCATAGAGTCAACAAAAAAAAAAGAAACTATAAACTTCCGGAAAGAATTTTCAGAAAATGGAAAAAATATTTATTTTGAAAAAGTGTTACTCAATAAATATTGAGCCCATGAAGAAATTGATAGGATATAAGATAAGATAATCGCACATAAAAGCGTTAAAAAGAGCACTCCTCTGTAAAATTTCATTTCATTTTTCATCACTAATTTTTTGGAGTCGTTTTCGATAACTTCCACCCACTTTGCGCATCAATGAAATTTAAATTCGCCCGCTCTTCGCGAATTACTTCAGTTGGTTGCAATTGCATTGATTCTTGTAACATTGAGAGGCAGTGGCGCAGCCAGAATTTTGTTCTGGAAGGGGCTAAATTTATCCATATTTACATATTACACATACAGTGACACGCAAAACTGTTCACGAAATTAAAGATTTTTGCTTTTTTTACCACTGTGAAATTAGGAGAAAGAAATCAATGAAACTTTTAACTTAAATAAATATTTTAATTTATTCTAAACAAACAAATCAAAGAAACATGAAAATTAAATTATAATATTTAATAAAAAAAATGGATTTGTTTATTTACTTTTGTGAACACTTTTGCGGGTCGCAGGCAATTTCGATTTTAATAGATCGTATCACCCCCTG
Source organism: Microchrysa polita (assembly GCA_949715475.1). Lineage (NCBI taxonomy): Eukaryota > Metazoa > Arthropoda > Insecta > Diptera > Stratiomyidae > Microchrysa > Microchrysa polita. The sequence continues at coordinate 87,870,909 of OX454420.1, read as the reverse complement.
TGGCCTTAATAATGGCCTCAATACGCTTGGACATGCTTCGGATAAGGTTATCAACAGTTGAGCATCAATTTTCTCCCATTCGCATTGAACTTTTTCCCAAAGCTCGTCCACAGGTTTCAGAATATCCTTATTTGCGAGTAGCCGTTTTTTTTTTAAACAGACCACAAACTTTCCATAGGATTTGGGTCGAATGACTGAGCGTGCCATTTTATTGTCCTAATATTATTATTTTCCAGCCATTCTTTTGTTATTTTGACCGTATCTTTGGGGTCATTATCATTCGTAAAGATTGCGTCTTCAGTTTCGCAACCAAAAACATCGATACTCGGAATCATAGAGACCTCCAGGATGTCTATATAATCAATTGCATGCATTATTCCCTTTACTAGAAGCAATTTTCCACACTTGTTGCATTTAAAACAGCTCCAAACCATTAAAGAGCCTCCACAGAATTTCAGACTTTTGATGATATTGTGTTCGCGGAGCCCTAATTTTTGGTCCACCTAAGTCCAAGTCCTCCCAACAGAGCCTAGACGAATAATTTTATTATCATTATACCATATTGCAGACTTCCAATGAGCAATAGCCCAATTGCGGTGCTGCTTAGCAAAGGTCCAGCGGGCTTTCTTATGGTACTCTCGTAAGAATGGCTTCGAAGCCTTTGCTTTCGCTTTTAACCCTCCGATTTTAAGACACCTACGGTCTGTGTCATTTGAAATACGGATCCCCCATATGCTCCGTAGCTCTAGATTGCCTTCCGCAGCATTTTCAACGGCACCAGTAACAATTATCCGACGAAAATACCGCTCGGATTCGGGGATAGCAATTTCGGGCGACTTCTTTTGAACCTCTCCCAGAAATTTTAACAAAATAATGGCTGGAAAATAATAATATTAGGACAATAAAATGGCACGCTCAGTCATCCGACCTAAATCCTATTGAAAATTGGTGGTCTGTTAAACTAAAAACGGCTGTTCGCAAATAAGGATATTTCGAAAACTGTGGACGAGCTTTGGGAAAAAGCTCAATGCAAATGGGAGAAAATTGATGCTCAACTGTTGGATAACCTTATCCAAAGCATGTCCAAGCGTATTCAGGCCATTATTAAGGCAACAGGCGGTTATACGATCTATTACAAGCGAAATTGCCTGCGACCCGCAAAAGTGTTCACAAAAGTAAATAAACAAATCCATTTTTTTTTATTAAATATTATAATTTAATTTTCATGTTTCTTTGATTTGTTTGCTCAGAATACAATAAAATATTTATTTAAGTTAAAAGTTTCATTGGTTTCTTTCTCCTAATTTCACAGCGGCAAAAAATGCAAAAATCTTTAATTTCGTGAACAGTTTTGCGTGTCACTGTATATTCCGTAGTACAGAGGGTATTTGATGTTGCTCCCACAAGGAGGGGGATACTACTACATATTTTTCATAGCGGTATACAGTAGTGTTTCAAAGTGCCGTTGCATTCACGATTTATCGATGTAAAATTGTTCGTAGCTTCACATTTAAAGCAATATCAATAGTGACACCGCACTCTTTTATTGATCATGGGGAAAAATATATCGCTCAGTTCATTCAATACTAAGTTAATTTTTTTAAATTCCGAACGAACACCCTACAAAGCCTTGCAGAACTGTGCTGAATTGCTCTCAAGAATTTGAATGAAAGCGGAGCATGTTCCTACTAGCTGAGCCTTCGGTAGCTCAGTAGGTAAGGCGTAAGGATTCTATTATCTGAATTACTGAAGCGTTGGCTGGACCCACAGTGACCAGGATTTTTTGTGTCTTTATAAAAATGCTAAAATGTAAATCGTTTCAGAGCTACCCGCTGTTACAACGACCAAGAGCGGAAAAAGTCTACTGAATCGCTTCTACAAAAATAACGACACTATCTCCTTTGTATAATACAGCTCCTTTGTATAATACAGGGGCGGGAAATTTTCCATTAGCCCGGGGCGACGTTAGCGCTAGAGCGGGCGCTGAGAGGGAGGGCACGTACTCTTTTATCATTTAATTTTTCACAGTAAGTTTACTTGAATAAGTTACTGGTCTCTCCAAGAATTTCGGTCCCAGCATTGGGACATAATTGAAGTAGTTTTTCTGGGAAAACTAGATAGCAGCTTATCCGCCAATGGCATTCATGAAAACGAATATGATTTTGTCGGAGAATGAAACCGGGAAGGGAAATAGATTGCTTCTTAAAAGGCTGGAAACAACACGGTTGTTTTTGTACTGAAATGAAAATTTTTCTGCGAGAGCCCTAACACTGAATTGCTCTTTTCATTAATTGTTATAACCTCTTAGAATCGCAATACACCATACAATTGATCATACGATAATAAAGATAATGCATTCTGCAATTTCATTACCTACAAATCGTGACGATCCATCGTCCGATTGATTGGATTATGTATGGCGACTCTAATAATTAAAATTGTAATTTATTTCATAAATATAAAAATCATGTTCATTTTAACTTGAGAAAGTTCCATGCATAGCTTTAAAAAATCTAATTTACCATTGTATATCTAGGGAAATTATCCCCTAATGAAGTAAAGGATCCACTTAATTTAGATTCTTCATAAAACTCCGCTGTACTACATTACATCCTTTCTATAAAGACTTTATTTAATTTTCGACATTCACTAAACAAACTTTTGTATCCCCACTTCGTCGGAGACACGACAAAAGGGACAAGTGGTGGACAGAAATGCCACTCTAGAGAGTTTCAAAGGAATGAATCCATAAGTGGACATTTGGGGGTTCATCAGAATCAAGCAATTGTCGTCGTGTCGTACCATAACTCGGCTCATTCGATGCCTTCTTCTTCCGATTGCGGATCGGATTTATATACATATACTATATAGCGCAGGACTCATTTTTTTCGACAGTCCATTAAAGTGATTCGGTGAAATGAAAATATTCGCATGAAAAGGATCCCAACTAAGTGCGGTATCCTATATCTCAGCACATTCCTGATTTCCTGCCAGTTTTCTTTAACATAGTCATACTTTTTTCCGAAAGAAACATGGCAGTAACGAAAAAATAGCAAGAATGAGGGTGGTTTTTATTTAAATTACCTGCTGTGCACAGTCTCATATCCTCGTCGTAGCCATCTGAACAGTCCGGTGCTCCATCACACAGATACTGAATGGAAATACAGTTTCCATCCCCGGGACACTTGAACGGTTCGTACGGATGGCAGGCATCTGAAAAAGACAAGAAGAATGACGGATTGCATGAAATGTACGAGTTTATTATGTTTTTAAGGTTTAAAAAAAAAAAATGGAAAAAAAAGAAAAAAAGCTATCGTCTGAATTTGTATAATTTTTGTAAACTTACAGATTCCTTTTAAATTTAGAAATAAATTTAAATTGTGAAATATTCGGAAAGGTCAGTTTGACCGTTAGGGAAATGGATGTAAATTTGGAATACATATTATACATAGTAAGCCAATTTGCTTAAAATTCGTTACGATATAATATAAAAAAAATAGTTAATTATTACCGTAAAATAGTTATGCCCTTGAGAATATATTTTATTATATTATTATTTTATATTTATTATTTTATTTATTTCGCCTTGGATACGCGTTTGGGATATATCTGCCCAAATAAAAAAAAACTCTCAGTGTGCAAAGGTACTCAATTTTTGAGCTTGCTTCGCTCTGACAATTTCGCATTCACTCCACAATATTTTGCGAGTGCTTTTGCCTCTTTACTCACCCTCCTGCAAATGAACCTTTCATTTTTATCAGAAACCAACATCATTTAGCTTGAGCCCATCGCACAACACCAAAGCATAATAGCAATTATTTAACGAATGAAAATGTCTTTCATGATATTCAAAAGAGCATTTTTAAAATGTTGGGGATGAAAAATACCCAACAACTCAAAATATATATATGTATACTAAAGGCTTCCATTGTATTGTGCCTTTAATACTAAGTAAACATTCAGATTTATGAACTTGTTGTAGGTCCCTTAGAATATAACGGCTGCGTATATACATTATTGTCCTTGTCGTACGCCTTTTTGCTTAATTTAAAACATTTGTTAAGCGTGTCGCTTAAAATTAATTATGCAAGAGGTCGAGATCGTACTAAGAACTTACATAGATTTTATTTGTGGCGTTTTGTGTAATGAATGGGAAATGTTAACCAAGGACACAACCTTACAAGTATAAGACATGGCGAATAATGGCGGTGACATTTTAATTTTTGGTGTTTAAGTGCAGAGAGTGTTTTAAAATTATTTAATGTGTGAGTGGGACATGATGTTTAGCAAATTGGAGACTAGACTACTAGATAGAATTAGGCCTGTTCCAAAAACCGGGATCCCGGTACAAAACCGGTGTTCACTTGGTACCGGACCCGATATTCTAAAGTACCGATATCCCGGTTTTTTGGTACCGAGTTAAAAAGAACGATTCATTTCAACCATGAGCCGGTTTTTTTTTCAGGTTTTTTGGTACCGGTACTCAAAAAAACCGGCTTATGGTTAAAAAAACCGTCGGTACTGAAAAAAACCTGAGTCGGTTTTTAACCCGGTACTCAAAAAAACCGGCTTATGGTTAGAAAAACCGTCGGTACTGAAAAAAAAACCTGAGTCAGGGAAACCGCTTGTGGTACCGGGTATTGAAAAAAACCGAAACCCGGTACTGAAATCTCGGTACCGAACAGGCCTAGATAGAATGTACGACTAGGAGGGGACGCAGTTCATGGCATACTTATGGTCATAATAGACAAGCTTAGAGGGTATTACTTTATGGAAAATATTTTTAAACACATAGTTTGATAATACGTATATCCATTACAAGCACGGTAAGGGTGCATATATGTTATAAACACATTAATTGCTTTTGGAGGGGATCTCTATTCGATATATTCCGTGTTTCCAATAGCACGAATACGAAATCCATAATCGTCCTGATTCTGACACATAAAATAAAAATAAATAACTGGTGCGACAGTTCAACTTTGAACCTAGGTCGCTGATGTGCTACATAGCGATTTTCTATAGGGTTGTTGAGATTAACAGCACAATGTGCCGAGTTATTTAGTGATATACAGTGATTTTCGAACCCACGACCCTGTGCTTCGAAGGCCAGTGCGCTAACCGCTCTACAGCATAAATCAATTTGTTTGGACAAGCAAAAATTAAATTGATAATGTTTAGACAAGCCGAACTTAAGTTGATAATGATATGGTGAATTATCTCAAATATCAAATATGTAAATGATATTACATAACGAGATATAGGTACATACATTGTAAAGTGGATGTCACTGTAAACGGATTCCGTTGCATATCACACATTTGTTATGCCTGATTCATAGTCTTCTCACAAAGCGCTATGACATTTCTGACAGGAAATTTTTACCCTATCCAGGAAACTTACCAGATTAAGAACTAGATCATTAAAATTTGAGCCCCAAAGAGCGGTTTTCAAAAACAATCCGCATACCAAATTCAAAGATTTCAATGAGTAACATCAACAAAAATGGTGAAAGTCTGCATAAGGAGTACCTACACTTCGAGACTAAGGTGCTGGTCATTAGATATTTAATAACCGACAAACTAAAGTTATATTTTCTTTTGATTTTGTATTCACGGAAACATGATCTGTAAAGATGTGTAATATTTTGGGCCATTGAATTTTTTGCCTGCCTAAGATATCAGCTAAACTAATGGTGAATACAATGCGAATTTTTTCTTGACCAAGGTCATTAAATCCCACATCCGATGTGATTCGTATCAATTTAGATTTGCCAAATTCATTGCACGAGTTCCATATAAACCCCTTTATCATATCGTTATCCAATTTTCTAAATTACAAAACCGAAAACCCTATTCAGAAAATCAAATTAAAAATCAACATGAAAATGTCCTTGGACCTAAACCGAAAATTCGCCAAATACTACGAAATTAATTGAATATACAAGCGAAATTTCTTCAACTGTTGCAAAGACAATGAAAACTCAATAAACATCTTCACAAAATTTATCGGGATCCTTGAAACTTTTGTCCGTTGCACAATAAGATTTCTGAATGTATGCCGAGAATCCTCTCTCATACTAAACTAATTCAAAACACACTTATGAAAGTTCAACAGGCACACCCGGCATACCGGAGATATAGCACGAATATCCCGTTATCCCGTCACTTTTTTAAGTGGATAAAAATCAGCCGGATTCCGACCGATAATATGCTGCTTCCTTTCAGCCTATACATATTACAGACCGGAAAGTTTAAACTACTTTCGGTTGGGGAGAGAGTGCGTGTTTCGAAACTTTTTGGATACATAGACCAACACTTGTATATGGAGTCCTTTTACGTATAATGTACAGTCTTCCATGATAAAACTGTACGAATTTCGGAAGAGAAATTTATAAGGCAGTCGAGCCTATATTATAGTATTTCCATGGCGTAACTTTTGTTTTTGTTATCCCTTATAGGATGTAGGAATATGTACAGTTATTCGTTTCAAAAGTCAAGGTCGTATAAATTCACACATTCAGCATTCGAATAAGGATATGTTGCCACACCACATAACGGCCATTTGAATGATGTGTACTTTGATTTTGTTCAAAAGATTTTTGAAAAGTTGGAAGAGTAATAACCCGGGACTAGATAGACGTCGTTAAGTGCGGATTTTTTGTAAGGGCAACAATTTATCAAAGAAGTATTAATGTAGTGGGCCAAAGTTTGAGTTTGAATTGTCGTGGACCGTCTGAAAATTAAGGTAGTGTTTCTCGGTCCAACCAAATTGAGTGATGCATTCTTTTAGTAATGAATATTTATGGATCACGATTTTTTTTTAAATATTAAAATTTACAGTTACAGCCTTGATTTGCCCTAACTCCTACTGCAGCATAGTTGACGACTACACACGGTAGTAAACGCTTCAACGACGAATGAGTTCGGGGTATGATACGGTTGTCAGCCATATACCCATACCACTTTCTAGTCGTACTTTTGTCTATTATTCTATCTTCTTCTGAATAACAAACGTGCGACGAACCATGCCGAGTATTGAAAACTAGTTTCTCTACACCCAGAAAAAAATTACTATTATTAAAGAAAAATTGTATAGGACGTATGAAATTTTGGCTATGATTTGGAGCCAATGAAATAGCCTTTTTTGGACAATCATAGAAATATTATTGAAAATATGAAGTGAATATTCGATTATAACAATGAGACTGTTCATCGATTCTATGTATGTAAAAATTTCATTGAATTTTATTAAAAAAAAATTGAAGAGAATATTTTATTTTGTTTTTTTATTGTTTTTTATTGTGATTTAATGTCATTTCATATTTTTATTTTTTTATTCGTGAAAACCTTATGCCGAAACTTAGATTCGAACCCGGGTCCGCCTGCGTATCAGTCCGTTCATATTGCCATGATTACTTCATTCTAAGTTAAGCTGACCAGACGTACAGCATTTTGCTGTACAGTACAGCATTTTGACCTGCCGTACAGCATCCAGAAGCGCACACCAAAATATACAGCATTCACACAATGATACCTCATGAGCTCCTACTTCGGATTGTTTTTCACTACATAAGATCAGAGCTCACATTCTGTAATGTGATGGGCGACAGGCGACAGTTACTTTCATTTTTTGGGTATTGTCTGACGCTAAATCTATCAAGGCAATGGAACTGGAATGGCTACACTGAACGAAAAAAAATAGTACCATTGACTATTTTCCATATTAAGCTAACTATTTTTCCCCATGATTCTCAGCCTATCATGTCATAATCAGTACAACTATGAAACCTGGTTGATTTGTCACTTGATTGCAAAAAAAAAAAAATTAAAAAAAAATTTTCGCGAGCGCACGCTGAGTTGGTGAGCGTAGCGAGCATCTCATAAATCATATAACTAATAGACATCTTCTATATTTCATTAACCTCTTTACGCGCTCTAAATTGCATAATAAATCACCTACCTACAGTGAGACTCGGTCCCGAGACCCTATGCTTTGGAGACCAACGCCCTACCTACTAGACCAACCAGACTCTATGAGTGATGAAGTTTGTAATTTATACCATACATTGTGAGACATCGCTTAAAAGAAATAGCAAAGCTAATATTCAAAAACAACTATGCCGTAGTTGTTTTCACTTGTGGAAGATATGACATGTAAACGATCATCTAATTGACTGTTTCCCAACAGGTGGTCCGCGGACCGGGGGTGGGCCGTGAGAGACCCGCAGGTGGTCCGCGGAAGACTATTCTTGTAAAAAATTAATTTTTGATTTCGTATAAGCAATGTCTCCGACGGTGTTAAATTGAGAGATCAGACTGAAAAAATCTATGGTGAACCTAAAGATGTACAAACGACTTTGCAAATTACTGAGCCTGGTCCGGATTGCGACTTTTCACTTGAATTCACCACAAAAGCAAATGTTTGGTTTGTAGGCATTTTTCAACTCGCGCATCCGAAAATCAAAGACTTTTTTTTGTTTTTTAATTGGCAGTTGTTTCGTCTTCTTTGCGGTGGCGTCCTGGTTTCTACTCAGCTTTTTAGATTTATTAAAATGCTAATTTTCTCGTTATTTAGCAGAATATAGAGTCAATGACAAACAATCTTTCGATTACCAATTTCCAAATTACAGAAGGTTTTGCATAGAATCAGATGAGAGTTTTGCTGCTAGAAAGTGCTGGCTTTTTGTAAATATTCGGCGAGGAGCTTATGGTGCCTCTTGATATTTTCAACTACATTTTTAGCATCGAGCAAAAGGTTAATTTTCCGAATAGTCTATAAACAAACAACGAGATTTACTAAGCTGAAGCTGTGATTAAAAATGACGCCATGCAGTAATACTTAATCAAAGCAGAAAACTAAAAAAAAGATATTAAATAGCCCTTCTTACTGTGGAGGCTTTTCTGTTGATGGGACATTGTTTCAAAATGGTAGGCGCAACAGTAAAATTTTATTTGAATCACCCTTTTAGGAATAAGGCCATATTTATGAGACATCCAGGCGACGCATATTTTTTTTCAAAACGGATGAAACGATGCCTGACAATACTAAAGTGATTTATTGGGTAGTAAATTCGGTGCGCTATAAGGTGAGTCACGCTTAGAGCGGCAAGATAATGATCATCTATTCCGAAAACGTTTCATTCTATTCATCCCAAAGAACTACCCCCACTTGGTTGAATTTTAGCGTATCGCAGCACTCTGCAGACCTCGTGCGACTGCTTTGTCCTCAACATCGTATTATTACAAAGAATAAAAAGCTAGAGTACCGCAGCGAAAATTGCATCAACCCGAAAGGGGCTAAAAAATAACAACAAACATCTGACCACTGAATGGATCAGAAAATCACTATGAAAACATTTTAATCCATCCTCGAAACGGTGGTCCGTAGCAATTATCTTCGAGGCCAAGTGGTCCGCAGACATCTGCGGACCACTGATCTAATTGGTTGAAAGAACTATTTCTTAGTACAAATCAACCATGTTCATGGTAAATTTAAAATAGCAGTATTAACTTGGTTGCATAGTTAATGTTACAATAAGTTTTCTTTGAGTGTAGGTATCGTCAAAGCTAGTTGAATTTAGTTGTTTTTATAGTTTAAAGGTATCAAAAACCAGAAAATATTTGAGCATGCCATACAATGTTTGAAAAGCAGAATTTCAGCATTTAAACGGACCACCATATTACCTAAGGAAAATTCCAGTGTCTGGCATCTTCGACATTTCGCATAAAAATTAAAACTCTTTATAGTAAAAAAATGCTCTCAAACATATGCAAAATTTTTCTACAAACTTTCCCTTTGAAAAAAAAAGTTGTGTACGCACAAAATCAGTACTGTCGATGTAGCTTCCTTTTAAACTAAGAATTAATTATTAAATTTAAATAAAAATATTTTTTAATATGCAAAGCGTAAACGTGGAAAGCTTATCTATCAAAATTAGTGCAACGGAAAATGATGGGACGGTTGAAATTGGCTTTATTTCACAATATTTCCACCAGTTTCAGATTGGGACTGAGAACATGAGTTAATATGGTCCATAAGGTAAATAGGGGAAAAGGAACCTAAGCAGTGGCTTTAACATCCAGAGATTGATAAGGCACTATCCAGCTATGGACTGGTTATGATTCAATGCAACTTGCTACGGTGGTGTTGTGATGTTTTGTAACCGAGTATTACAGAATAGTTCTCCCATAGAAAATAGATTAAAAATAATTTTCAAACACCTAGAAATTTGTCGAGGAAATCGGAACTTTAACATCGTTTAAAGAGACAATCAAGACAAATCATTATTTTTTTAAGAACGAAGACTTGATTTTGCCTTCAACAAACAACTGAGTTGAGCCTCATGCATAAGCTATTAAATAAATTTATTTTCTTGAATTTGAATCTCAAAATTTGAAGTATTATCAAACATGTATTGGGAAATGCTGGTGACTACCACGATTTTTCGAAAAGCTCCCATAGTGAATTTGGGTTTGTCTCTAAACCGAATCTCACCAATAAGTAGTGTTCGAGTACGTACAGCAGTGACCATTGAGGCATCTAATCACCTTATTCTAAGTCATTTGTTGCATTAGTTGTATGTGGGCATGTTTTAATTCTATTACTACTGAAATTTTAAATTCAATGAAAGTGTATTTGACCCAATGGCATTTTTAAAACTTCATACATTTAAAGAAATTTTATGTTTACTAGAAGTAAAGTAAAAACTTCATTGGGTCTAATACACGTTTTTTCTGGGTGTATGAATATCTATATCACAGAGTGACGACCGAACTATCACGGCCACAGAGCAGTTACAGTGCATTCAAAATTAGGCAATAAAATGTAAATTTTTTGTCTTTTTTTTAAACTAGAAAAATACGCAAATGATTTTTTTAATATTTTTTTATAACGGGCAGCGGATGTGCTATCACCTGTTACGGGATGGGTACACAATTTTTATTATTACGAAGGTATCGAAAGTTTAGTTTAACTTTATATTTATAAATTATTCAGATCGTTATCAATAATAATTTACTCGTGTATAAAAAAATATATCAACGTTTTCCCTCCTTGTATATTAGCGGTATAACTGTAACACATGTTTGTATGTCAAATAATACACTTAACTTTCAACGCAAAATTTGTGACAATTGATATCAATTTAATTCACTAAATGGAATCTGCCACAAAGACGTCAGATACAAATCTTGACAACGAAAGCAACATAGATACCTTTACATCTTTTCCATCCATTTTGGATCCTTTTCTGGCATTTCACATCCGTTCGCCGGGATTCCTTGGAACCAGATGCTTTCTTCATCGAAGACGGTTTCAGTTTTCCGCTTCATACGACAACGATGTATACTAAACTGTACAGATATTGCTTTCTATCGAAGAGCTTGTTTGGTTTCCTTTCACCATACAAGGATTTATTATTTATCTTGAAACGAATTGTTTGCTTACGATTCCTTGATACATACGAGTACATATACTTTTTGGTCGAATAATTTTTTTGTCGTTTCATTTTTTTAGCATTTGAATGGAATTTGCAGTAAGAAGAAGAGTTTTATTGCATTGTGAATGGGTTTTGAAAAAGACTGAATTTCCCACGCACCGTTGACATAATACACAAAAAAGTGAAACAAAATTGACGGTTGTGGTTTTTTGATTTAAAATCGAAAAAAGATTGAATGTGAAGCGTTGAGATTTTCCGTTGTTTTGTTTCACTTTCTACGTGAAGGGATATTTAAAAGAATGTATTTACATACCTTAAAGATATGTATGTATTTTTAGAAGAAGCAGTTTCCTTGACATGATTTATTTGGAAGCCAATTTCCGTCCAAAACTTAAAAAAATGTTGTTAAAATCCGGAAATAAATGTGTATTCCAGTAGCCCAGTGCCAGTCCCAGGCCGTAAGCTTTTTAGGGGTTTACGAGGGTGGTCCGATAAGTAGGTACTTAGCCTACAAAAGAAAAAACAACAATTTTGGAAAAGTGGCGATTTATTTTTCAATATAGTCTCCTTTTAGCTCGATACACTTGACCCAGCGATGCTCCAACTTCCTTAACCCTTCTGAAAAATACGCTTTCTCGAGGTCTGCAAAGTAGGGCTCCTCATTCGACTGAAATTTCTGCCCGGCGAGTGATTTTTGCAAGTTGCCGTTTTTTCTTCAATTCGGCGTCGAATCGGTCCAATAATTCGGCATAGTACAGCCCTTTGGCCAAGTGCATTTCATTGATATCCTTTAAAACAAAATCACCCCGGTTGCGAAAGAATTTACAATTTTTATGAATTTGGTCTGGATTTTTGTATGGAAAAAACAAAGACTTTATTGGAGGGTTTTTGTGGTGCTTTTTTTTTAATTATAACGTTCTTATAAATTCATAAAGATCGATCCACATTTTTCAGTCATCAGTCACAGCCATTTTCCATACAGGTTGACAGATTGTCAGTTAATTGATTGACTGTGACTGATGACTGAAAAGTATAGTTCGACCTTAAAGATGAATAATTTTTGGGTGATGTGATGAAGATGTTATGAATGGATAGACACGCTTTAACAATTTTCGATTCAAATTTAAAGCATTACGCAAAAGATAGTGCCAAAACATGCCCAGAAGCCGACTGGAAAAATTTATCGCATGACTGTAACCCAAGATAGGATACAAAAAGGTACATTTATGTACTCAAAAAACTGTCTGTTGCCGTTGTACATTTTCCACAGTGACAAATAAACATTTACACTTCACATAACGCAACAATGCATACTCAAAAAGCAATTTGCACAACTCTCAGTGGGCCAACAAAACAAAACAAAAAATGGTAAAACTATCCTTTTCCACCCTCGTACTCCTCGTAGCTCCAAAATACCATTGCTTACAGCTATGGCGACCCCCGCATGCAGATGCACAATGATATTCATCGGGCCATTTCAGCGACAGAAAACTTTCATCCTATTTTCATCTGTTTGACTAACTTGTAATTTATGTGCATACAATTTGCCTGGCCCCTGTGTGTATATGAACTGGCTGACGTTTGCAGTGACGTTATGGTAATTTGAGCATACGAAGGAACGAACGAGTCAGATAATGCAATTCTCTTGCATTTAGGGTTGTTTTTTTTTGTCTCACTGTCACAAGGTAAGATAGCAACATACTGCCAGTCGCTTTTTTCTAGGATTTACTTGTTACTGTAGTAGCAAAAAAAAAAACGGTTGATAAAAACAGGACATTCGTTACAATGGATGAATTTAGCAAATAATGGAGATGCTCTCAATGTTTTTTGCGTTATATTGTCGAGAAATTTATATTAGGGGTTGATTTATGGTGCTGACAAGACGGTTAATGGTGAACATATTTAGTAATAAGAACCATACTGTAAACCTGGTCCTGGATGGTGCAAACTGACCGCTTTTGAAAATAAATATTTTTTTTCTATACTTCTAAACTGAAACAACTTACAAACAAACAATTTATGCTAGAAACCTATTTATGTTATAAAAAAGTAGTTTTGTTCTGCAAATTTCCCAAACGCATGACGATGTTTTGAGGTCTAGAATATGGTTCAGTGAATATTTTCTACTGCTTATTTTTTAGTTTCAGACAGGACAATATTTAGTAGCTCTAGAAACACTTTGTTAACCATGGTTGTGTGAGAATGCATAAAAACCAGATCTAAATACCTTACCACCGTTTAAAGGGGTGTCGAACATAAACTTAACGCGGGCCACATTGTTGGTTTGAAATGCTATGTCGGACCAAACATTTTTATGAAGGACAAAACATTCTTTCATACCATTTTTCATTGTTCGTAACGTAAAAAAAAAGCATTTCTGACGATGCTAAAATACACTGCTACTTAAATAACATGTAATGATTTATTTTAGACACATATCCAGGTTTCAATTTTGAAATTCACTCAGCCTCACTAATATCTTTGATTTGATTATCTTTTGGAGGCAACAACTGCCATGGCAAATATCGTCATAATGGGAGGATGCTGGCTGGCGTTTTTTTTTCGCGAGAGTTGGGTGACAGTTATCGACGGGGGATAGAAAAAAAGCTTGGTAGGCCTGTTTTGCGGAATGGAACAAATTTGACAGTTTTGACTTATGAACAATATGAAGGACCTCTTTAAAAAAAAGAAAAAAGAATTTTCGACGGTCACTTCTTGACTAGTAAGCCTAGCGCTGATTAGTGTTCTGGTCAGGAGCGCCCCAGGCCGAGTTACTCTTTTAATAGAGATGTCCATAAGGCCAGCCAACATAATCTGGTCCTTCGGAGATATCCGTATAATTACACTTGCTTTGCGTTATTATTTTACTTCAGTACTTCAAAAAAACTATTAATGAGTTGCTTGCATAAGAAAGCCACAGCGGAGGCTCTGTAATGCCCTGATGTGAATATTTTGTATTACATAGTTAGGCTACATAGGAGCGAAACTTAATGAACTTAATTTTCGTTACGTTTATAAGAAAATTACCGTTATTGACCACTCCCATATTGCATTTCAATCGGATCGGGGAAACGGGAACAGTGAGCTTTTGCATAGTTGACGGAAGCCGAGCAGAACCCCATTAATATGCTTTTTGGTATTTTAAACGCATTTTGAACGATCGAACCTTAGAGCAGAAATTTAATATCAGTTTGTTTTCGATAACGCTTTAAAATTGATTAATAACGAGACTGAGGCTAATTTCGGGCGCGGCCGAAATTTAGATACCCTTCGCTCCCTTCGGGCTAAAAGTTTTTTTTCGGGGTTACATACGACTTGTATTTAATTCCCCCCATTCATATCCTTCTGTCTTCACAAAAGTTCCGTTGCGTCGACAAAATAATATATTTGTGTGGGGTTTGGTTGGAATAAATAGGCAAATAAAAATATTTACTCCATTTTACGATTCCATTTGTTTTGACCTTTTTAGTTGCTTTGATAAAGACACATAAATTAAGGTTTTGTGAAACTGGCGTAAAAATGTTTCTTAGAAGAACAAAAATGGGGGATTGGGTGTGTATGGCAGCCCCATGACCCCATGGTCCGATATGATCCAATCTTACAAATGTTTTGTGTTATCAATAGAAACACATTTGTGTGAAATTTGGTTGAAATTGATGCGCAGATAAAAAAGTTTTTCTTGGAAGAACCTAATTTGGGGGATTAGGTTTGTATGACCCCATGGTCGGATTTGATCCATTCTTACTTATGTCTTGTATTATCAATAGAAACACATTTGTATGAAATTTGGTCGAAATTGGTGCACAAATAAAAAAAAATCTTAGAAGAACCTAATTTGGGGGATTAGGTTTGTATGGCAGCCCCATGACCCCATTATCCGATTTTACCGATTCAAACATACAAACTGCCTGCAGCAAAAGAAGAATTTGTGCAAAGTTGCAGCTTCATAGCTTCTAAATTGGCCGAGTAAAACGCGTCGCAACAGACAGACAGACAGACGGACATCGCCCAATCGACTCCCCAAGTCATGCTGATCATATACATATGTATACTTTTTATATGGTCGGAGATGCTTCCTTCAATGCGTTACAAACTTCATGACAAAGTTAATATACCCTTTCACTCTATGAGCGAAGGGTATAAATATCCAAAAATGTGTACGCAAAAATTCCCAGAAAGACCAACAAATATAATAAATTCGAATAATATGTAGGTACGCACATATACGTATTTTTGAAAACGTTGTGTCGGATATTCAAAATCCACATCGGTTCGATGCATTGTATGCAATGGCAATAAATTGTTAATACATCAAAGAATGAATTGTTTGCGGTTAGCCATCAATTTGTATAATTTAAAATAGCCATGTATGTATGTATATGTATAATGTAGAACTCATATGTGGGGATACGAATTTTAATAATAAATTGATATGATATAATGTATTTATGGTTTGTCAACGGATATGTTACAAACTAGGCCATTGTATGGAAAAATTGTGTTATGGAAATCGATTGGGATCAATCAATCAATTTCAATTTACATGTCGTAATTGCAATTGCTGTTGCGACGTAAGCTACCGTTACATTTCACACATTCAGGATGAATTATCCTGATCTGAACATAATAATCAATATTACTCTTGACTTATGTTGCCAATTGATTAAGCATCATATTTGTGCCCCCTTCAATCGGGATATAAGATTCAATGACAGATGATGTAGGTACGCATGTTTCTTATAGTCTTATGTACGTTTTGTAGATATCGAAGCTTTGACGTACATATGACCGGAGAGTAAATTTTGTCGAAGAACTGCCTTTATTCGTGTTCTTTTTGTAACAGAATATTTTTTTAATTCGATTTTGTGTATAAGAAATAAATAAAAATGAAATTCATACTCTTTATGGTTATACTAACGGAAGAGGCTAATATAGTACTGTAAAACACAAACTTTATTCTCCGAAAACTCGTTCAAAATCACAGATTCGCTTGATTGTTACTCTCCTTTATTTAACACTGTGTTACACAGACAACAAGAATAGCACAATGAATTTTCAACCACAATAGCCACAATATCCCGAATGTTTTCCATTGTTCTCTGGACAACATCATTCGGAAAAGTCATACAAAAATACTCTAATAAAATAACCACCTAATTGAATGAGTAGGATTATTGTATAACCAGAAACTTCCCGACGGGAATGCTCAAGTATCTATCTATTAGTGATATCAATTTTCCACAAACAATATTTATGTCATGCGAAGCCTCCGTTGAAACATTGAAAACCGAAAAGCGTGTACAAGTTATACAATAAAACATCTGTACGGTTAGCCTCCGTTGAGATGATGGAGCACAGATGTTTCCTTCAGCATAACCCTCCCGGCAAGAGCAATTTTCATCCTTATTTATCCGCATTCACTTTATCGAATGAACATACTCCTGTACCGTAACCGTACGTAGTATATATGTACTCTGTGCGGTGTATAGTAACGTATACGAGAATCTATATTTTGCCTTAAAGAATTTGCATCTTCATCAGGACATTCGTTCGCATATACCCTGCTGAGTCGGTATATACACAGCTGAGTCCTGACCTAGACAAGCAAAGCATACGAGTAATCCACTCTTCTTCTCCTGTCTGGAATGCAAAGGATTCTGAATAGTATCAGCTTTTTGTCTACACACATAGTATTTGTACAAACATTTATTGGCCGTCCTCTCTAAAGGCTCTAGGTCCCATTGTGTGTGACATTGTCTGCGCGAATTACAGGTAACTCGTTTATCTTAGCAAATATTCGTTTTATATTATAAATTTATGTATGTATGATTTGGGCGGGAACAATAGTGGGAAATTGAGTTTGGAATGTTGCCCGAGTCTTTGTCGCGAAAACAATCCTTTAATGGAACTTCAGCTATAGTATTCCAAGTGGCCGAGTGTTTCATTGGAATTGTAAATGAAACTACAACTAGTTTTTGTACAATACATTGTTACAGCAGCTCATTTTTCATTTTCAGGATAAGGGATCTGCGAAATCGAATGGAATTTGTAGAATCTTTGTTTTGAAAGGGAATATTTCGTGGCTCATGCAATGGAAACTGACAATAAGGAAAACTTCAGAATTTATATCTCTATGCACGTATTACCTTTGCTTCAAATCTATTTATAAGTAAAGAAAAATGTACAGATTCCACGTAGCTTAGAGGTTTGTTGAAATAGTAGTCCGGAACAGAAGTCCCATTTTCGAAACAAGATTACATACAGTTACGCTTTTGTCTATTATTTGTTTCAATGCCGAAATTTGTGCGAATTAGAACCGTTAGGTCACCCACACTTCTTTATTTGTATACTGCTAATATTAATTTAAAATTGATGTTTGATATTAGAGAGAAAAGACATGTTGACGAAATGCTTAGTTTTCCAAGACACTTAATCCTTTTTTTTTTTTCAAAAATGCATAACGAATCGCAACTTTGTTATATATCATTATCTACATATTGCATAAAATTCGATTACTTTAAATTCTCGGATATTCTCAATTCAACTTTAAGTTGTATAAGAGGCATCACACTAATACTTCATCATATGTAAAATATTGATAAGTGCAGTACGAACACTACGAATATTAATGCTCAATGGTTTCTAACACGTACACGTTATGGATGTTGTTCATACATAATATGAAGTCGATAATCTTGTATAGTAGAATTCCTCACCCTTTCAATATATTATAGCAGCAGAACATCATGTATTGCTTTGGTTCGCATATCTTCTAAGCAAATGGGCTTAGGCGTCTTTATGCGCTATCCTCCCACAGGACTCCACAGGAAGAGCTTGCCTGTGCTATAAAACACAGCCAGATGTCTGCCATTATCTATAATTTGCCTTTTATTGCGCCTAATAAAATGTTTTATCCGAAGAATACAAAGCAGACAGAAAAACAAACATTTTCGCAGTCTTTAGACGGAATACTTATAGATGTATGGAGAATATTGTATTTTCGCTCATTTTATTTTATTAACCTCTCGCAGTGCAATAGACGTTGTTGTGTGTGTTTATTTGGCCTTTGAGTATCCTGCAGCCGCATCTTTTTCATTTGGCTATGTATACGCAAATTTAGAATGGGAGCGAACTTATTCTTCGGTACAGCAAAACGGATTAAGTATCCAATGAAAAGTACCATTTCGGTAAGATGGTACAAAGGAAGAACAAAAATCTGATTTTCTTTTTGTATTTTAAATCGATCCCTAGAAAGTTGGCTTATTTCAGTGTGATGTATCCCATCGGAAACAAATAAAGCGGCTTTGTATTGGTTGAAATATTCTTTTTTATAATATGACGAAAACAATACCCTTTTAAGAAATTTTAATAGGCAAAAGATTTTGTTTGCCATTTTGTTTTGAAAAAATGGTTGAAAAAAAATGTTATTGTCACTCAACATTAGCACACTGTTCAGAGTGAATAGGATAAAATATTGTAAATATAAGTACAAAGAACAGAATCTAGTAGTATTCAAAAATGAAAATTGTGTAAATTACAAAATGGGTTATTATTTTTATGACACATTCTTTTACAAAAACGTTGAAATCCCTATGCAAGGCATGTTAAATGTCTGATAAAGATACAAATATCTCTTCTCCCCTCTTCCATCTGGAGACGTTTGAAATTAAACATTTGTGTGATGCTATGTTTTTATACAATGAACAACGGTGCAACGTTTAACGTGAAAGTTTCAAACACTTCTATAACATAAAACAAATCCTAAAATATAAATCTTCCTGACTAATGATTGCGAGCGCAATTATTCAAAGTTGACATCCGTGTGCATTTGTCTAGGTAATATCCAACTTTACAAGGCGGCAACGTATAACATCCTCATCATGCCGCCCGTCGCTCCATATACACAACATAACTTTCTCTCCAGGCAAATATCCTTAATATTCCCAGGACGGCTGTTGTTTGTTCATGTATAAACATAAACTACACTTAAATTTTGCCTTCATGCGCGCCATTAAGGATCCGCAAATAAAATGTGTACATATTCATGTCCATTATGTTCATATTCGTGTAGTGTGTATATAGTATTTTGTATGCAGATTTATGGATGAAGATATTTCAGAATATAAAAGGTATAGATAATATAGAAATGTGTATGGTTATATTTCAAAGGATGTTGGTTGAAAGTTTTTGATGTTGTCTGTTTCGTATACGGAACGTCAGTTCATACACTCAGAGAAAAAAACGCACATTCATATTAAAAGCTCCACATTAAAATTGAACGCAGTATTCGTTTGAAAAATATCGTTTGATTTGAACGAGTTCTCATTTACGCTAAGAGAATTTCTTTTAAAACAAAAGAGCAGCTAAACCGCAAACGACGGTCGTTTAAATCAAAAGATTCCGCATTACATAGTAATGTGGATACATTCCTTTACGTAACAAATACGCATACCTAAAGGACGCGATGCCAAAATATAATTTGTTTCAACGTAGCACAACAGGTAGTTAATACTTCTGGCCGGTCCGATGAGTCTCACGTGTTCATATTCGTTCCAAACAAATGTGCATAGTGTCTAACAACAAACGCGTATTAGAATCTTCGTCGATGTTAAGAGTGTTTTCGAGAATGTACTTTTGCATTCATCTGGAAGAGTGGACGCTTGCACACGTGCAATTTAAGTTTAGCGGGTGTTAAAATAAAATATTGTATTAATCGTATTAATATTAGACCTAAATAAAAAATAAAGTGTTTTTCTGAAGTTTTCATAATATTCTTTATTCATTTGTCAACACAGGTAACAGTAAGTATCTAATCGAATGGAGAATGGACAATCAAACGGAATACATACGGTTTCATTAAAAAGATTGCTTCGTTTAGTTTAAATAACAAAAATGTTCAATATAAAAACGAAGACGTTTGATACAATTGCCTTTCATTTATTTAAAATGTTTCACCCGTTTACAATAAAAGAATAAGTGTTTATTTCAATGAAAAATACGTTTAAATCGACTGGCTCCTTCTTTCCAGGTAAACGTAAATTCTTTTGATTCAAACGATTTTTTTACAACTCATTATGCTTTTGAAAGAAACGTCACTCGTTAGAATTAAACGCATTTGCGTGTGGAGCCAAATCAAAAGCGGAAATCGTTTGAATTAAATATATTTCGTTCAATATTAGTGAATATTTCTCTGAGTGTACATTGTCTTCAAACAAGTTTATTTGTCAATTGTAAAAACAAAGTATTTTAAAGTCATGTAAGTTAAATCTTTAAATAGATAAATGATGAACGATCTGGAGGAAATTTTCAAATAAGGCCTCATTATTATTTCTAATTGATTTCTCGTACATCTTATCGGCTGGCAGTCTTATCGCATAGACAAGACGCATACACCACTTTCCGCAAGCCTGTACATTACATTGAATTGAATGTTTGTTTACTGTGCATAGTTACACAATATTTGGCTACGCAAGACTATAGCCAGCAGATAAGATGTTCGAGAAATTGGCCCAATGACTTGCACCGGTGTGTCTTGTGGATGAACACTGAACATATAAGAACGTTTGCCGACTTTTAAAGGGTTCTTCTCCTTTTTGTCCCTGGTCGCAACTCAAGCCACGGAACATGTTCGAGACTTCCTGCGGTTTTGAACATTTTCCCAACTTTTTTTTACAAATTTTACAAAACATGGCCTCAAGTGCTTCTTTTTACTTCTGATGACCTTAAATTGTGTTTTACACAACAATGTATAGCTCAACTAAAATTTATCCATTCCTCTTACATTTTAGAAAATAAGTAGCGTAATAAGTTTTACGAAACGATTAAACACTTTCAAAAACATTCCATTTCGAATGAAGAAATATTAAATCCTTAATATTACACACAAAGTTATAATCTGCAGGCGTCCTCCACGAATGGATCCTCCACTTAGAAGCATCTAGCAAGCAAGATTAATTTTATTCAGATTGAAATGCATGTACGAGTATAGTGTAGTGTATGTAGACCATAAGTACATCTGTGTTCAAATTATTTCATGGGTACACTTCGCACTATTCATCTTCACCAGCTATGTGCTATAGACTGCATCTATGTCTGAACAACTCACCTCTTAATCGAAAACACTGAAATCTGCATGAAATTAATTTTCAGAAAAGTCTGTCAATGAAAACGTTTGGATTGATGAGAATTTGAAATGTGAAAATTGTTGCAAAAACACATTTTCCATCGATTAGTTTTGCTTGAATCAATGTTCGGTTCATTTGCCTCACGGCAGGTGGAAATGTTCGCTGATTAAATTGTAGAGGGAAATAGGTCCACAAACTCTTTTGAATTAATATTGAATTCAAACGCAGAATGTGACAAATGAGAAACATTTTATCAATGCTAAATTGAAAAGTTTTCTTAGAAGACTAATGATAATTGAATGTTTTGGAAATTAATGAAAACCGTTTGGCGAGCGTCGATAACAATATTTAAGGACGGTGCATTTTTCTTTGGGATACCTACATAATCCCGAAAAACAAAATCCCGCCCGTTCGTAATCCCGCTTTTTCCGAAAAATCCCGCTTTACGTTATCCCGACATTACAAAATCCCGCCATTCCAAAATCCCGCCACCTCAAAATGCGATTTTCCATTTTGAGGCAAGATTATAAGCTAATTTTTTCAATTTAATAGTTCTCAATTTAAGAGTTTATTTGTTTTTAAATCAGCATAAAGTAAAAATCAATTACAACCATAATAATTTTAAATGGATAAAATATTTTAAATTAAAATTACTGAGACAACTGCACATGCAGGGTGGTCAAAATGAGACCTACCAATGTAAAACGCGAAAAATGTATTTTTATTATAAAGAAGCTGTGCTGTGCTCCCAAATTGAGCTCGCTCCGCTCGCAAATTTAAATTAAATTTGAAAGATACTAAATTCGATATTCAAAAAGGAAGGAGGTGTCGACCAAACCGCTGGAATCAGTTGACTGAAATGTGGCAATTCGTTCAAGGAATACAGAAAGAAATATACGAAAAACAAATCTTTATAATTTTGCTCATTATACATTTCTTTCGTGGGTTTCAATGTTATTCTGATATTTAGGGAGACGACCAATTCGGCAGGAAAAGTTTCCAAAAATCCACAAAGACGTTTAAGAAATAGAAACAAAAATATGCGAAAAAGAGCTCATTGTGAATTGTTGCTCATTGTGAATTTTCTGCTTATTTCAATGGTTATACTGTCATTTCGGTGGGAGCCTTGTGTAGACCCATAAGGTGGGGTCAACTCACTGAAATAGTGTAATTCGCTCAAAAAGGACAGCAAGAAGTATAAGAAAAAAAAATTGTCTTCATAATTGTGCCCCATTGTGAATTTTCCATATGTCTCGATAGTTGTCCTGTTACTTTGGATATAGACCAATCCTGTGGAAGATATTTACTGAAATCCGCTCATATATTAAAGAAATATACCCAGAAACCAGTGAAAAGGAATTGGGAATTTTAGCTCATTGTGAATTTTTTGCATGTTTCAATAGTTATTATGCTATTCTGATCAGAGCCTAATCCCAAAAATCAAAAATCATGAAATTCTGTCCAGCCGTTCTCGAGTTATAAATGGTGTAACTAACACGACTTTCTTTTATATATTTAATATACAGGGTGTCCGGAAACTGCCGCATAAACGCACCGGATTATGATTCCTCAGTTGATTTCCAGCAAAAAAGTTGTACGGAACATACCCCCTCAGCTTAACCCTTAAGCTGCTACAGGCATTTAAAGATTTTTGAAAAAATCATTTTCTTGCACGACTTAAAGCCTAATATCTCCAAAGCTAGACAAGCCAGAATAGTGAGATAAAATGATTATTACAGCCAACAAATTTACCTATAAAATAAAACTAACCACACGAAAATCGGATAAGAGGTCTGGTTTTTACAGAGCTTCAAAGTCAAATTTGCGTGATTTGACCCAAAAACAATATTTTTTTCCATCTCAATTTTCTCCAACTTCTGCCAAGGTGAGGTGCTTGTACGATTCTTTTAAAAATTGGCGCATAGTCCCACGACCATATCTTTCCTATATCATTTTAATCTAGCTCCATTACTTCTAACAGTTTTCATACGATATGTGTAGAAAACTAGGGTTAATTTGAGCTCGAATTCAATACAATTTAATTCACACTGCCCCTAAAGATCTGCAATTGGTAAAATCTATTCGAAGTATGTCGAAATCGAGCCAAAATTAACCCTAGTTTTCTGCACTTAAGGTACTAAAACTGTTAGAAATAATGGAGCTAGCATAATATGATGTAAGAAAGACATGATCGTAAGACTATGCGCCAATTTTTAAAAGAATCGTACAAGCACCTCACCTTGGCAGAAGTTGGAGAAAATTGAGATAGAAAAAAATATTGATTTTGGGTCAAATCACGCAAATTTGATTTTGAAGCTCTGTAAAAACCAAACCTCTTATCCGATTTTAGTGTGGTTACTTTTATTTTTCAGGTAAATTTGTTGGCTGTAATAATCATTTTATTTCACTATTCTAGCTGGTCTAGCTTTGGAGAGAATAGGCTTTAAGTCGTGTGAGAAAATGATTTTTTCAAAAATCTTTAAATGCCTGTGGCAGCGAAAGGGTTAAGCTGAGGGGGTATGTTCCGTACAACTTTTTTGCTGGAAATCAACTGAGGAATCATAATCCGGTACGTTTATGCGGCAGTTTCCGGACACCCTGTATATAATATACATACAATTGTTTCTTGTTGCTGCTTATAATTTAGTTCTTGGAAATTTATAATGGATATATGCAAAAACCTGTTATAAATATGGATTTTTCCTATTCTTGTTAAAATTGATTTTTAGCAGCACAAATATCTCAAATTTTGCATTTTTGATTAACCCTCCTAACATGAACTTATCCCCATAAAATTCCCTGTTGATTGAGATCCATCGCACAGCCTTTGGACTTTTCCAATTTGTAAACGAGTCGGTTTCAAAAGGTGCCATTTTTTATATGTAGTTAACCGCATACACAACTGCAAAATTCTAAATCAACTAGCACTTAACTGAATTTCGATATGACGATGAATTTTGTTTAGCTGTGTTTGCCTTTCCACTTGTGCTTTTTTGTCAATAATTTTAGTCTCTTTTTCGTTTATTGGCCTTACGAAAATTCTGCACATTTCACAATTTCTGGAAACAATATTTTTCAAGAGGGTTAAGAATTGCGAATGTGCATCTTCATGCAAAAACCCTAAAGCGTGCAATTTTGTACAATATGTCCTGAAAAGTGCAATTTCGTGCATTAGCGTGCACGAAAAGCCGATCTCTACTTATCAGAGTCAAAGCAATTTCAAAAAATGTTTTTTTTTTTTGCAAAACTGTGTTCTTTGTGTTCCATGTCCACCTATTGTTTATTTGATTTGTTATTATGATGATAAAGCCTTAGTTATGAATATCTTCAGAATCAAACATACACTATATAAAAAAAAATATAGAGTACAAAAAACTAGATCATTTTGTTTGTAATTCTAATGATTTTTTAATTAAATTTTTGAAATTTTCAATTTTATGTTGTAGCTACGATCAATTTTGACAACTTTCGTGTGTAAATACACAATTAATTAAATTACAAGCGTGCCTTATCGAAAGTAGTTTTATTCAACAAAGTATGTGTGTGTAGGAATTAACCTTCAAGAAAATTAATCATTTATTAATTTAATTCCATAATTTTCACGATAGAAACTTCCATTATTCCCTTTCCAATTCATTCTATTCTAAGAAAATACTCGTACTGTTTCTGCTTCAGTTTAAGGTCGTTATTGAAAGCCATCCACTGAATTATCGACTCTAATATAGATGGCCAATTAAAGTTGCTTATAATATCGTTATGAAAGCCTTCAACAAAAGAGGCAACTCCCACGTTATATTACGAGTATGATAAGTTGATTCGATTTAGCAGCCAATAAATTACGAAGCTCTGCTACAATGAACGTATGTATGCCTATAGAATGTCGTTCAGGCATTCAGGATAATCTTTTGCGTATGCCCTTTTCTGATCCTTGTAAGTTGTGTTGAATATCTTATGCTGTTGGCTTGAGAGTATCTGCATGGAGTATACTTAGACGAATAAGTATTTACATTACTTTATTTTGGATATGGATTTTATTTAAATATTATATTTCATTATTTATTTATTTGCGTTTTATATTATGTATATAAATTAGCATCATATATACTTACTGAAGTGATAAGTGTTGTTTTTATTTTATTATTCTTTCGCTTACATTCATTTGAATTAGGTCCTTCAACAATTTTATTTGACGTCGTCGACGACATTGAAGTTTTTATAATAACAGAATAACATTACGTACATTATAGTATCGCGCATATATTTACCCTTTTTTTATTTAGTATTAAGATATTTGTTAACTGAAAAATATAATTTGGAAGACACCCGAGAACCCATCGTTTCTCGACTGAGTTGAAGATGATTTGAATTTCTTAGATGGGCATAAATTTATGAGTTCTATGTCAAAGTAATCCTGAAGAATGCGATGGCGTATTTTCGACATTTTTCTCGAAATCGATGTTTCCAAAATATAATTTGTAGCTTATATAAAAAGCTCTTCATGTGTGAAAGCAATTTTTATTTACAGTTTTAGTCTCAATCGCGTAAATTGAAGTACGCGCGCAATCCTGATCCTCTATAATATGGTTGTTCAAGAAAAGCGGTCCTCTACCGAAAATCTTACAAAGCGAACGTGACATGCTTAAAAAATACATAAATTCATTATGCATGCTTCCAAAACTTTTTCAGATTTGTTTTCTTGTTTCTGTAAAGGTTTTCACCGGAGTCTACGCAATGCGCAAGGATAGTACGTACGCATATATGTATATAATTTTCGATGTCGTCGACGACGAACTTCTCATCAACTCTTATGCCAACTCTTCCCATATAAATATAAAGAAACCAAAATATCGATCCTGAATATCTCCTACCACATTACAGCACACGACTCTGAAGACGAAGACGGTTGGCTGGTATATCCTTTTTGCAACTTGATTTTTCCTTGATTTCCCATTGTCTCGGCGATAAGCGACATCAACCACAAGAACAGGTGCGAATTTCCCCCTGGTTGATTTACTGTTTAAAATTGTACGACGACTCTACGTTTAATAAGGTTGACTTTATATCCACGGGTGGTTGTCAATGAGCACCAAAGGATTTTCACCCGACCATATAGTCTTTTGCCCTGAATTTTCATTCGTTTGAAAGTTGATATGAGTGAGTAAGTTGTCGGAAAGGTGAAGGTGGCTGGGGAGCATTTGTGAAGTAAAGAAGGATCAATTTTCAGTCTGGTCTGGTTGAGCCTCCTTTGCTTGTATGATGCGGGCATACAGGACGATACAATGTGTCGGTTCATAAAAGAATGTATAAAGACTATAGTGTGAGAAGCAATTTATTTAAACGTATTTGAAAATGTAAAAAAAATGTCACTTGGAGGTGATGAAAACTTTCTGAACCTGGAAAAAGCTGTCACGTTTCAGATGAAATAGAATCTAGACTGGAGCCATTAGGTCTGGACCACGAAGAATTACGGGTCGTGCCCAATTGTAAAAATGAAATGATGTGTCGTAAAATGAAATATATGTTATAATGTGGCGTACAAAAATCACATTTTTCCTCCGATAGTAATTTTGTGACTTTAAGTCACAAAAAGAGCTCTGTACAGGATCCTCGTCTTTATATTAAATGTAAGTTAATTAACAATAATTTTAATTGCAAGCCTAATGACATTTTTTTAACATTTTTCCAACAAATTAAAAATCAGTAAAACAATTTTGACAAATCCCAATCTCAATGCTGAAAATCTCATTACAGATTTGCTTCCCATGCCACTAATACCGGCCAACAAGTGTGATTCGCCTCGTTAGTGGTGTTGCTGTACTTTTGCCAATTTTATCGGATCGAACTCCGACAAATCCATTTCCGTGATATCCTTTTCTATATATGACCTAACCACATACGCTTGATTTCATCTGCGACTTCTGCAAACAAACCATACAACCGCGGGTGTGGAAAAGCATACTCGAAACGTTTGACGTAATTGCACTTCTTTCCATGCACTCAACCATTTCCTGCCATTAGTAGGTAAACACCTTCGTGGTGGGTGAGATTATACCAGGAGACTTCAACGAAGCTTCATTTTACGAGCACCATCATCAGCAAGGCGCTGCAGTGGAAATTAATTTCTTTGTGATACATGCTGAATGGGATTTGAAGCGCAAAGGAACCGACCATGGAGCATCGTTGTGATGATGATTTCGATGGTCTGACCTTTGCAATTATTCATGAAGGTTAAAGGGGAAAATATTTCTCTCTGGGTGACGAAACGAGATGTTAAATTTCGCTAAATTTTCTCTGTGTTTGTGAATCATTTTGGGTATTGGAGCGGCAAATTGATGATTGTGGTCTAAATTTATAGTTAGGAAGTCACAAAATGGCCTTGATTCTGCGGTAATGATGCAGCGATCATTAAAAATGTTTTTAGATTACGGCAATTTGATAAGATTTTTTTAGGTTATTTTTAGAAATTGACATGAAAGAATATAATAATATAAATAGCATATGGACGTATAATACCAAACTTTTGTCGATTTTGACAGTATCGATCGCAGTGTATACTGTACAAAATACTGCTAAACTTTGGTATACACGTGAAGCCAATACGACTCATAAAAATGACGATGACGTCTTACAGGTCAGGTAGAATAGACTCACTGGCCTATTTGAAACTCGTACTGGACACAAGCAGGACGCTGAACTGCGACACTTTTCAACCTTTCACCGGAATACGTAATTCGAACAATGAATATAGACAACAGCGGAACGCTACTCATCAAGTCGACACAATTAGTAGCTTACGCCAACGAGATCCACATCATGTCTGGAAGATTGGGCGATGCAGAAAGCCCTCTGCATAACATCAGTCCCACCGCAAAAGAAGTTGAAATTCACATCAACGAAGATAAAACCAAGGTCTTAATGCAATCAAAAACTAGAACGCTAATATCGAGTATGTATAGACAACTTCACTTATCCTGAGCTGTATCTGTACTTGTCAAAGGACACCACCAAAGTAGATTACAAGGCAACGGATACAACTAGCAATCAGTAGGTTAGTACGCCTACTAGATGTTGGGCTTCCGAAACTGGAGGACAAGGTCACGTGACTTCGATAGTTGGAGGAGGCGCTCAAGGCCCGACGTTAGGATATCGTGCCACGAAGAAGAAGATATGAAAAAAAAAAGAAATAAAATCAAAGCAAAAAGTGAAGATGACCCAACGCATCTCTTAGACAGACATTATGTTCGAGCGAACCTACCGAGAAACGCGGGACAGCTTGAATTATATTAGTTATGTTATAACCTATATCTCTCTTTCTGATGGCGTAAGGTTGATACCAACGAATGGAGCATGAAAACCACAATTAAATTTTAATTATGATTCCATATTCTTTAATTTGCTTAGAACTACTAAACAGTAATGTCCTTCTCAGCTATTTTATCGCTTAAATGTAAGTTTCAGCGCCATTTCACGTAATGCTTTGCATTATCCAGCATCATTGTCATTCAAGTTCCCTTATATAGTGATGGCCATAATCATGTACTAAAATCGTTAGATGAAAGTTTCATATGCATATTTCGTTGGAATGTTAAAGGATATGTGTTTATCAGTGAAGCGTCTGTTTGATACAGTTATTTTGCAACTTTTTATAAAAGTAAAAAGACCCACTCTGAAGAGAACGACGGCAGTATGCTTAGCGTGGCGTTAGTTGCGGGTGGGATACAAAAAAAACATTAACCACCATTTTTCATACAACTCTGTTTTTTTTTCCTTTACATGTTTCCCAAAATTGACGGAAGTGTTTTGTTTTATCTAACCTAAAGCTATATTGTTTTCATATAGCCACGCTAGTTTCTACTGGCGTCATCGCATGGATCTTTATATTCGATAATATTTATCCGCCTACAGAGAGCTCACAAAATCAATAAAACCCGCGAAACACTTGCTCATTTCAGGAAATTACCGATTTATTATTATGAGGTAGAAACCATAATAATGCCCAAAATTTTTCTTCTTCTTTATGGCACGATAGCCCGACGTCGGGCCTTGGCCGCCTGGATTTAAGACCTCCAATTGTCGCGGTCATGCGACCTTGTCCTCCAGTTTCGAAAGCCTAGCATCTGGTGGGCGTCCTCACATACAGAATGCTCCCATCTCGGTCGTCCACGCAATCTGGCTCCGTCCACTCGTTGCGCGTTCATCACCTTTTTGGGCATGCGATCGTCGTTCATTCTTTGTACATGACCCGCCCATTGCAATCGCTGCAATTTTACGATCTTCGACACCTGTAGCTCATCATACAGCTGATACAACTCAAGGTTGTATCGGATGCGCCATTCACCTCGTTCACGAACGGCCCCGAAGATTCTTCGGAGAACCTTTCGCTCGAATGTGTCCAACAGGTGTTCAGAGTTTTGGGTTAGGGTCCATGCCTCGCAGCCATAGAATAGCACAGGTCGGATTATCGTTTTATACACGTGGAGCTTCGTGTTCCTGTGCACCAGCTTCGAATTCATAATTTGGAGGACCGCAAAGTAACACTTATTAGCTAGTTGTATCCGTCGCTTTATCTCATCTGTTTCCTTGGCGTCTTTTGACAAATTGCAACCCAGGTAAGTGAAGTTGTCTACATATTCTATATTGAGGTCCCCTACTGTGATGCTTGAATTTACTGGCGTTCTAGTTTTTCATTGCATCATGACCTTGGTTTTAGACTCGTTGATATGTAGCCCAACTTCTTTGGCGGCGTTATTGAGATTATGCAGAAGGCTTTCTGCATCACCTAATCTTCGAGACATGATGTTGATGTCGTCAGCGTAGGCTACTAGTTGAGTCGATTTAATGAGTAGCGTTCCGCTGCTGTCCAAATTGATGGCTCGGATTAGGTACATACTCCAGAGCCAGGTTGAAGAGCGTCGGCGCCAGCCCGTCGCCTTGCTTGAGTCCAGTACGAGTTTCAAATAGGTCAGTGAGTCTGTTCTGAACTCTGACCTCCGAGACGGTATTAGTCATCGTCATCCTTATGAGTCGCACTAGCTTAGCCGGTATACCAAAATGCAGCAGAATGTTGTACAGTACGCTTTGATCGATACTGTCGTATAACTGCTTGAAGTCGACAAATATTTGGTATACGTCGATGTTATATTCCCAACACTTCTGGAGTAAAAGCTTCACTGTAAAAAGCTGATCTGTCGTCGAACGACCAGGTCTAAAGCCGCCTCGGTACTCGCCAATGATTTCTTCTGCGTACGGATTAATTCTATTTTCTAGAATTTTAGATAAAATCTTATAAGTCGTACAAACTAATGCCCAAAATTTAATACGGCTCAAATGAAACAAAAATGTATGGTAGCACAAATACAAATTAAAAACAAATTAAAGGGCTTCCCATGAATATTTTATACTTAGTCCGCCTAATTTCAAACCGGTCCTTTAATTAACTCATCAGCTTGCGATACAATGGATGTCCCTATAGAATTCTACCATCAGAATTCGGTTACTCGCGCCATATCGTTCTCGTTTCACAAATAGGGAAATATGAAGCTCGTGTAATTATTTGAAAATGTCACTTGCCACCTGCTTGTTGGTCGCTGTTTTTGTGTCGATCCCGGCAGGATTAAACTCATAAAGGAGAGTTAATAAATCCCATTTGGGGTCTGGTTTTATTGAAGGTGAAACGGAATCCACTTGCCGCCATAGCCGATATTGTATGCTCATAGGTTACATTGAGATTCGGATGGCTGTGTGGATTCAATGCGGACACAGTAAGGTCACTATACCTATACCTATAGGAAGTCCTTTACCGAATTTTAAATGGAATTTTAAGCACGTTTTACAGTGTCAAATTGCCTCGCGTCATGAATATTAATTGTATAACTAAATGAATAATAATACTCTTTCAATTTGTTTTCGATACGCATTTATTGAGATTTTATAATGGAAATTTACTCTAGTGCTATAACGGCGAGCCAATAAAAAAATACCTACCTAATAGGGGAAAAGTTGTGTCAGCTATTTCAGTAAGTTCAATTTCAATGACACAAATTATCTAAGCAACGTATTGCAATTTTGATACACTACACAAAGTCTCTGGCAATCTGGCCACTTATTCATACTCAACTGTCGAAATCTATTTTGCAACAGAGTCAGCAAACTTTTCAACAACAGTCACTACTCCTCGGAGACTGTATACGAATTCTTGATGACCATGCTAAATGTATTTTAAAATCACTCGAAACTTTCAACAGATAAAGTTTCCATGTAATGATATTTCGACAAGGATACAGCCGGTCCAGCGAATGTTGACCATAGCAGAATTGGCTCGTTGACATTATCCGGAAAGCACCGAATTGTGTCTGGCGGGAATCCAAGGTTAAAAAGTCCAGCGAGTGTGTTTAGATTGAAACAAGTCCTTCGCCATTTCGGCATTCTTTTCTATTCCCGCAAATATGTTCTGATTTTTCTTTTCCTTGTTGCTAATGTACCTTGTTACGTCTCTTTCTCCCACTAACACGACATCGTTTGATGAATTGGACATAATGTTTTAGCACGATTCCGTAAATGTTTATTGTGTCATAAATTAGAGCACCACTTTCACTATGTCCATTAATAATTCAGAACGAAATATCTTTGTGGGCACACAACAGGCCACATCCGCCACCACATTAGGTCACCGAAACGTTGCAACAAGTGTCCACGATATGAATTGAAAACTATCACAGCGACAGGAAGAGGAAGGAGGATTTGTTTTACGGGGGTTTTCTACCCTTGTCACGCAACGAAACGATTTATGAACATGAAACGACTTTTGATATCCCTTATGATTGCTTTTAGTGTAGTGGAAATGATGAAGAAAGGATTTGTATTTTTTACTTCAATAACTTTTGTAGTGTAGAAGAAAAATAGATCTAAAATGATTTTTAAAAGATGTAATTAAATGAGGCTGTAGTCATCATAATTGAGGGGGAGGTTTTTCACACCTGTCGCTCTTTGGTGCGTATGGTGATTTTAAATGCGAGTCCGGGCATTTGGAGTTACAACATTCCTCCTTCTTTAAAACTCCGATATTAGCATATGTATTCGATCTTTAGGATTCTAGGACGACGCAACACCATGCATATAGTGGTTCAGATGAACATTCTAGTCGTACGAAAATAAAAAAAGCAAGTATGAGATTTTTGAAGCTCGTGTTTGAAAATAATATTCGCATACATATATAGGATTTAGAAACAACAAATATATCCCTCGTTTACAGTGGCGTATCAAAATATTTCGAAAATTGGGGCATGTAATTTTTTAAAGATTTGCTTATTAATTCAATAAGATAATTTTATGAAAAAAATAGCAAGCTGTGTTTTATTTTCGATTTTTCTATTATATAAAAGTCGAAAAAGATACAGAAGTTGCTCGCATTTATAGTTTCATTTCCATTTCATTTTCAATTCTCTGTTAAAATAAAATATAAAAAATGAAGTCTCTTTGATTCAAACTTAAGCTTTTAGGAGTTTACGGACTTAGAAACATTTTAAGAATTGCAATTATTTAGAAAAAAAAATCCTAACAAATTAGTAAACCTAGACAACGAAGCAAACTTAGACAATATGAGAAAACTTTTAAATTTAACTGACGGAACGCTCTGGCACAATTTTATTTTACAGTCTCCAGTTATTTTTTAACTTTTTCGATTCCACAAAAATCACATTTCTTTCAAAACAAAAACATTTGTTTCGGATTGGGATGTAGCTAATAGAGCATTTTATTGCCCTAACAGTGCAAAAAAGAAATTTAGGAAATATTTAGATTTACAGTTACAGTGAATGAAAAATTATCCCGTTTTTGATTATTCTTTAACTGTGAACGGGGCACCGTATACATAAACCTTATAAAAAAATCGTTCGTATCCAAATATATACCCATAATTTTTCAAAGAAAAGTAAAAGGGACATGAAATAAATTCAATTTTCATTGCATTAATAAATCAGGCATAATAATTGCAGATAAACATAAATGTATCTCTTTGCATTATACACACATACATACATATATATATTCGTGTATGCTGTAAAAACGCGTGTTCAATCCATGAATAAATAAATGCAATAAAATATATCATTTCAGATAAATCTTGCTAATTGCATTGGTTGAAAAAGATTCGACAATTTTCCAAACCATTCAATTCAATCCGCCAGAACCATAGAATGGCTGTGCTGTTGATACCTTCACTCTTCGCACTAACAGAAAAGTTGCCAGCCTTGCAGATTTTATACACGATGGCAACGAGGGATGCTTTGTGCAGACCGAACCGTAAAGGAAGATAAATTGAGTAAAACAGTTTTTACACACAGTCACTCGGTGACCATAAATTTTCCATTTGTTCTTTTAACGAAAATTTCGACGAAGGGAATTTAATATCATTGTACGTACAGGATCGAAATTTTGTTCAACCATTTTTAGACGGTTAAAACTCTCCTCTTTTAGGGTACCTTGCAGTTATATGCGTTTTCTTAATAACTACAGAGACGAATATTGATTCTCGTAAATGAAACATCAAAAAGGACACTCAATAAGATTTTCATAAAAGCAATTAGCTTGTAGTGAGGTTGAATCGACAAATTGTAAGCAAGCAGCTGAATATATGGCTTTTGTCTGGAAATTCATCGCTGCGGATTACAGAAAATTCGATTCGAAAATTATTCGGTCTTCACTAAACTTTTGGCTATTGATCCTTAAATTCTACTATTACAACATTCCCTCGTAAATTCGCATCTATATATCAATGGAAAACTTCCTAAACTTTGGCAGAATATTAACGAGCAAAAGTATCTTTTTCAAGTAATTTATACTGTTTCCTTAAACGCCAGTCTCAACTTATTAATGAATTGTAAATTAGCTGAGAAATATCTTCCGTTTTACTTTTACCAGAAGTCTTGTAGGCTGGTTGCCTACGCTAGGCTAGACTCCGTCACGACTATACGATTCAAAAATGATGTATATTTAAGCCTTTGTCAAGGACTTTTCACTTTAAAAATAACCAAGAGAGGCTCTCGTGTCAGTGGTACTTGTGTATCTAAAGAGACTCATCTCCTTCAGTCTCCCAAAAGGAGGTGTACAAATTGCTAGAAGGCACTTAGGGCATAGTCTTTAGGGATAAAGTGCGCAGCAAGTATGTTCGTGTACAATGAAGAAGTGCCGAGAAATGTTTGGGCTTTTTGATGATTTGCCTAAGGATTTGTTGTGGGGCAAAGCGAAATGTGTTAAAAGTATGTACATATTTGTTTTGTGTTTTTTTTTATACGTATATGTGAATACTCTTGTGATGATTGAAATAGATATGATGCACCAACAGCAACGGTCCAATGCATTTTTATTGGGTGACGTTATGATGGCAGAAAATTGCTTTTACTGCCAACATGACGTCACCCATATAAAATGCATTAGGCTACAATATCGTTACTGCTGATGTTGCTGCATCATATCTATTTCTAGCATGAGCCCATCTTCCAGGCAAAGATCAAAGTAATTATAAACCGATGGGTGAGTTATTTGTTTGAAAAGAGATTTAAAGAACTGTTTGGATTACATTTGCAATTTGTTACAGTATATCTAGTAAAGATCAACATTTCGCCGCTATAAAACAAAACCGGCATAAGTGCAAAAATTTCGTTTTTGAGTTTTTTAAATCAAACAAATTGTTTTTTTTTTCTCTATTTTTCTGTCATACCGGCACATTGTGTAGTTGAGTAAAAATACATCAAATGGGGTTGTGCCGGTGTTCATTTCGGCGCAAATTGCCTTTCAATTTAGTAAAAGACAAATCTATCGGGCAATACGCCAATCGCTTCAAAAATTTTCGAAGAAAAACCGTTCATGATTGTAAGTAAAACCGAATTATCTTACAATATTCCATATAGAATACTGTGCAACAGTGCAAACAGTGCCCCTGTTTTTCAATCAAACTGGCATAACTGCTCTGATTTTAAAACCAAACTGGCATATCTGCAGATTTCTTCTAAATTAAGCATTTTTTAATTTATTTGTAACTACTACTTCAATAAAAACAGTATGCATATAAACTTAATCCAATTTTGTGTGACTTTGTGGTGCATCGAACGGACGTTTATATTAAAATACCGTTGGCAAAAACTTCAAGCCCCTCTGGTGTAAAATATGGATTTTGCAGATATGCCGGTTTTGTTTTATAGCGACGATTTATTTATTTCCGATAAAATACAGACGAACAAATCTTTTATAAACTCCACTGGAATAATGTCAAACAAAACAGAAAACTTATTCTTCACAATTGCTGCTCATATGACAGTGATAAATGTGCCCGATCGCAGTCACGAGAAGTGAACACTTCCAAGAAAACATTTTCACTCAGTCCAATATTGTGATAAAGTTTAAAACGATAAAAGAAGCAGCATTAAGCTTGTGCCTGTTTTTATTTAAAATAAAAAAAATCAATATATCTTCAGCACTCAAGTTGATCCTTATGGGAATTGTATGTAAAGAGATAAAACGCAAATTGCATGACATGGACGGATACTTTTCCTCTCTCATGGCTTTTGCACGTAAACAGGAAATTCATGAATTTTATTGTAAGGTGATGGAAAAATGTCAACAATCAACATAACTCAAAGTTAGTCAACGACGGGATAAGTAGTTAGAAAAATCGCAGTATTTCATGAAATGAATTTTGGCGAAAATTCTAAAAGTTATGTATATTCTTATACAAAGTTCAGTGAACAATCGTTTCGGATTATTTTTAGGGTCCTTTGTCCTTTGGATTATCGAAATTATGGATTTTTGAGAGTCTGGTTTAACGAGGTCTTACTGTATGTATAATCAACGTATGATGCAATAGTGCATAGAACATTAACTTCATTGGGGCGATTAGACTGGGGCCAACTGTTAATTCAAACTTATTCACTTAACCCTCCGTCGGGCGCACCCCAAATCAAAACAAGATCGGGCGCACTCGGCCTGAGAGGCCACCCATCTATTTAGGTCCTTTTTCCTTACTATGTTACTACAAATTTCTGAAACTTTTCGGAAATTAAGTTATTAGTATCTAAGGGATGTAATTAAAGTAAATATAGTACTAAGAAACATATTTGCTTAACAGTATAATACAGAAATAAAATTATCGATTTACAAGAAAAAACTCAAGAGAGAAAATTTTATGTAAAATACCGCATCCATTGTTCGTTAGAAAAATTGAAATTAATGAAAGGTAGGCAGTCTAAATTGATAATCGTTATTTGAAAAGGTTCTTAATGCTCCAAATTAAATGTGGAAAAGCATCTTTGATGCAGCGCTTTCGCGTAGTTTGGGTATACATTCTAAATTATGACGCGATCGGGCGCACCCGGCCTGTGAAGCCAGAGTCCTCACCACACAACTAACTAAAGGACCATGGAAAACAATAGGTAGGCATTGTGTGAGACTCTTAAAGTTAGACGAGTAAACGGAGCTAAAAAATTGTGGGCCACTCTACTAGCGTGGAGCAGACCAGAAACTATTTTGCTGGCCTGTCAGGCCGGGTGCGCCCGACGGAGGGTTAAACACTTTCGTCCAGGGTTGTATTCTGCCAATTTTCTATGAAAAGTTGCTTTATCCTGTTCTTTCCTGGACGAAAAAAATGCACTAATTTTTGTGGTCAGGAATAAAATGTCGTTCCTTCATAATTCACATATAACCAACTTTTAAATGTATGTAATGTAGTATGAATTTCACGATTGTAACTGGCTTTTTATTAAAATGTTAGGTATTATATACGTTCGTAAACGTGCGGAAAATTATTATCCGCGAAAGTTTCTGTTTGGCAGTTAATTAGAGTATGTTTGTATTCAAAACAGCAACAAGAATAGTAATAACATTTTTGTTTTGCTAATCCATATTTCAGTAGTCTCGTTGTCACGCAACCAAATTATTCGGAATATTTTCCTAATGGATAGTTGAATGATACTTTCAACTTATCCCTCGAATGTGATAAAAGTTATATTTAACGAGTATGTTTGGAAAATAAAATAAATAGAGGAAAATGTAATAGTTTTGCTTGACTAAAGCATTGAGATAAGTTTTCTTTATTTTAATAACAAATTGTTCGAGGTTTGAATCAGCTGACAATGTGACAAATAACTAGTCGGGAGATTTTTTAGTTAGATTTAGATATTGCTGATGTTATACCCAATGAATTGTGGTAATTGACTGGAAACTTACCTACAAAATAAAATAAAATATATTAGCGGACAATTACAAATACATATGCGCCTTAATAATTGAAGAAGAACATTTTGAATTTGTTTTGCAATATTTAACACAATAATGCCAGATCGTCACGTTAAATGAGTCACAATATCACAACAAAGCTTCGAATGGCATCCTCAGCCACTGCATATATAAATAGGAAGAGAACAACAACAACCTATACATACCATAGCTCATTCTCATCCTTTTGACTTGATCCAACCAGAATATAGACTCAACAACATTTGAAATTTAAATTCAAAAAGCAGAACGCAAGCACGTTGCTGGAATTTTCAAGCAATTCAATGTTTAAATTATCCAAAGATCAGTGTACAAAGTAATGGTTTCACCCTCGTATCGTAACATGAGCGTAACAAATAGCTAACTCCAATACTCGACATTAAACATACATTTATCGAACATCATGAATTTTTTCTAATTTACATGATTGCACGGGTACTAAATAGCAAAAGTTTGTATCTACTAGCATAGAAGAACCAACTTTTGAAGTTCAGGCCTCACACTTTTTCATTGCTGAAATTTAATAGAATTGAACAACTTTTCTTTGTGGAACTAACAAAAAAAAAACTTTTTGTAGTAGTAGGTACTTTATTATTTAATTGATTGATACTACGATAAATGTACTATGTAAATGTACTACTTGCTCCTTTAAGTTCATCGTATGGTTATAGTAATACGATTATGGACATACTGGTTTAATCACCAATTCATCTAATTTGTAGGCCTTTTGAAGCCACGAGCGTTGTACATTATGTTAAAAGGATGGGCACTATAAATACATATTACATAAGTACTTATGTCTGAAGGCCATTTCATCGTACCAGTAGATTATCCTGCAATATCGATTTCACTGTTTTTTTTTTTTGAGGGTTTAATTATTCATTTACTTAACGAAATTGCATCCGTCAACGGAACGTGTTTAATGGACTCTATTCGCCAATATA
Source organism: Microchrysa polita (assembly GCA_949715475.1). Classification (NCBI taxonomy): domain Eukaryota; kingdom Metazoa; phylum Arthropoda; class Insecta; order Diptera; family Stratiomyidae; genus Microchrysa; species Microchrysa polita. Next base: position 87,832,135 of record OX454420.1, on the reverse strand, counting down.
AAGGGCGCCACAAACCTGACGATTTCTCGGCCGATCGATCGGGCAATCGAATGCCCACAATCGATCTGCCGCCCGTACAGCACATACATTAGGCAATTTATCGGGCAATCTGAAATAGACAGTCTCACGGCCCACAAGACACAACACAAAATAGCGAAAATTATACCATTTTTGGCGATGGAAGATGAACATCCATTGCTACTTTGATGGAGAATGTGCCTGTCTAGACAGTTTCAATTTTCGTTCGTCTTCATCATTTTGACAATTGAAACTTGAGATGTATGCGCTATTGAAGAAACGCATTCATTCTTGAACGCAATTGCCAATGTTTAATATTAACAACACATCATCTATTCATACAATTCATGAAAGAAGTTATCATTTACCCGTCCTGACCAAAGCCGTGACACATATTTAACGATAAATAATGAAAAGATCTGGATAGAATGAGACATTGATCTCTTCTGTTCACTTGACGCAATCAATGACATGTTCAATGTTGAAAGTGGATACGAAGCTTGAAGACGATAGGGAAGACGAAAGCGCACATGTGTGGACATAGCCAATGACCGCCACAACAACACCATGAAGAACGACCACAGGTTTATGTCAAAAAATCTGAAACTGAGAACACATGATTGTCGTGACAGCTTGTACGGAAAATTGCATTGGCAATACGTTCCACATGTCAAATCAAAAAATTGAATCGGATGGTCCCATACACCTTCCGATTTATCTCGCAATCAAAAAATCCGATCGATCGGAGGGTCTGTGAGGAGTGAGGGGTGAGGAGTTATGTTTTCAAGACCATAGTGTCCCAACTTGCGGAGGTATGTTCTAGAGGGCTTAATCATGGCAGATTGGTACTGACAGCATTTAAAGGGAATATCTGGAGCTCAGCGCACATTATCTACAAATTGTGTTGATGCCTGCTTCTTTTTAAATTAAACTAACCACTCAATTAGAAGAGCCTGGCAAAATTATTATGGAAAGATGCGAAAAAAAGTGGTGACTTTTAGGGTTTTTTAGAGTTTTTGTTTTCAAAAACCCTTATGAAATCGATTTTGTCCGTCCGTCCGTCTGTCCGTCTGTTCACTAAATAATTCGCTAACCGCTCAACCGATTGTCATGAAATTTGGTAGGAATGTGTAGAATGGTTACAGTCTTTGGCACAAATACTTTAGAAGTTGGTAGGAAGAAGATAACAGGGTGTCCCGAACGTTTGAAAAAAGTCAACTTTTTTAGTTTTTATTGGAGATTGACGTATGGGTATTTAAATCAAAGATCTAAACGAGTACATCTAATATCAGTTAAAATTCCAGTTTCGAGTAATGGTAAAAAAGTTATTGGCGTTTAAAGTTAAACTTCCTTTTCGACCTCCGTTTTTCTAAACCGGTTTAGAGATCGATATGAAACTTTCCACAAAGATTGCTCAGTATGGCTTTATATGCGTTAAATATTAAGACTGTTGACTTTTGCTAAGGAAAAGTAAATAACAGTAAATTTTTGAAATTTCAATTTGTTCGTGTGCAGCCCCTCTTAGGTTTCCAAATATGAAAATTCTGCTAAGGATTTTTAGAAAATAACATTGGGAATATGTCTACGAATTTTCATTCGAATAACTGTATCCAAACCGGAAATATAGTCAAGTAAGTATTTACTAAGGGCCTTTGACAATGTAAGGGAAGCCTCTTAACCATTTCTTCAATACATATCTTTTAATTTGATGAAACAATGAACATTAAATTTGGTGAAAATGCACTGAATGGTAATAGTGTTTGCCACAAATATTTTTCAAGTTTGTAGGACCAAGTTAACAGGGTGTCCCTGAATAGCTGCAAAAGTATACTTGTTCAATACTCATAGGAAATCTTGCGTCGGCTCTTATATCAGGGGACACAATGGAATCATTTCATACGTATATACGTTGCTTTTCCTTGCTTAAAAAACAGTAACAGTAGATTTACAACTAATAATTCAGTTGATATATAAAGCCAAGCCATCCTTACGTTTGCCTGAGTTTCTTTTTGCTCAAAGGCCATCAGAAATCTTAAATGGAAAAATGCCTGCAGATTTGCCTTGGAGTACTTTTATACAAACTAGGTAAATAGTAAATCTATTTTATGCGCCTTTCATTCTGAAACCCGTTTATTAAGACCAATCCAAAAATAGATTTACAGGAAGCATTTCATTAATGTTCTGCACAATTCTTATTTATTGCTTATAAAATATATATATATACAAAAAATATTCACTATGAATTAAAATTCTAAAAAACCCTCGTATTACGGGCGCAGCTCTCTGTACGCCGGTATTTTTTTTTTAAATCCCCTCTGATTTGTTTACAATACAGCTGACAGGCAATCGTCATTATTACGAAAAAGCGTAATAATGATATTAAAATTTCATAATTATGACGCAAAAATGTATGTCTGTCGCATAATTGTGCAACATTTTTAGGAGATTGTCAGAAACAACTTTAAGCCACAAAATATTGGAAGCACGGTAAAAATTAACGTCTACTTGATGGGAGGGGGGGATATTAATGCTTTCCATCTGAACAATGTTCTTTTACTTTGTTAAGCGCGATTTGCACTTTTAATATTATTTGCCTAAGTACAGAGACTTTATTGTATTATTGTAAATTGCATACGGTGCATGTACCGCAGCAAAAGAATGTATTTTATAGTGGATGTTTTAGTAGTTTGTTTAGTAGTTTAGTTTAGTAGTCTGATGCAGAAGTGATTTATTGAATATAATTTTGGTATAATGAAAGCAAAGTATAACGGATATGTAAACAGTAGGATATGAGGTGACAATAAAAATTAATAGCATTGCCAGATATAAAAGAATTAAAATGAATTTTATAATGAAAGAAATTAATGAAAATGTAATTCGGCATAATTCGATAAAATTGAAAAGTAAAACATAAAATATGAAGAACTGTACATTAAAATCATCTTAAATTTTATGCATCCTTGTTTTGTTTTTCATTCAAGGTTTGATTTAAATGGGAAAATCAATTAATTAAATTAATTAAATTCAAATGAATCCAGGCAGATAAAAGTAAATGTTGGAATAGACTTTTTGAGGTATTATTATCATTAACAATACTGACGTAAAATAAGGTATAGTACAATTAATATAATACATCCAAGGCGGGATTCACCCCTCCCCCATCACCCTTATCTACACCACTGGCTTAACTAATTCATAAATGTCTAGAACTAGAAGAAGTGCATACGAATATTAACCATAAAATTACCTTACGGAGAGGAATAACGAAGTCTCAAAAATTATTTTATCTGTAAAACTGGAAAACATATTTGGTGATATAGGTAAACATATAATACATATTAGCATTGCGATGAGTGTTGCCCTTTAGGCTTTTAATGGCAGCTGTTGAAGTTCTTTATTTCAAACATTCACTTACTCACTCCAATGACTTTACTGAACTGTGAAATTAACTTCTAACACACTCGTGCGTCGTTTACATAAAAACACACAACTGCCCACAGGAAAAAAAAGTTAAAAAATAAATAAAAATTGGTAAATTACCAAACGAGTTAAATTTCAACGCAATTCCCTGGAAAGGTTGGACGAAAATAACATTTTAAATTAATCCGTCCTTTGCAAAACTTTAGAAAATATTACAGAAATTACCACTGCGGTACGGTGACTTTCTCAATGTCAGGAATACTATTTTTAACTCAAGACCTTACCATCGTCTTCTTTTCTATAGTGTAGCTTGTAGCATACCGAGTAAATTCCAATCTCATCTCCTATGCTTTACCTCTGCGAATGGCGAAATTCAGTAGCAGCGAGCAGGACTATTGAGCAGAGCTGAAAAAGTTGATGACGCCGACGACGACAGCTAGAAATTTGATACGAAACACTTATATGTATGATGAAATGGTGCGATCCGTCATTCAATCATTCGTGTGAAATTCCCATTAGAAATGTTGTCTGTCTGTGGGATGTTGCCAAATATGTATTTTGACAGTTTTTCTTTTTCTTTCTCCCCTTCTCTGTTTTCTTTTATCCGGAATCCAGAGATAATCTCAATATGTATTTAGGTATACCTGAATGCCCACAGCGATTGATATCTTTATATGCTAGCTTTTTATCTGGAGGATGCTTGCTGTATTGGTGTGGAAAAACAGAAGAGATCTGGTTTCCAGATTGATTTTAGGGGATAAATAATTTAGTAACAGGAAATGGGGGTTAACGGTTAACACCACGAAAACGGTATTGGTTTCAGTGATTTCTGAGGGAGATATGCAACATTGTAACTTCGTTCTTAATTTCGGGGAAAAATTGAACATTGATTTTACATTTAAATTTCTTTAAAAAAAATGGAAATTGCTGGTTAGAGGGAGAATGCGTTTTATACCGTAGAGAAAATTTTAAGTGATAAAACCTCTGATTAATAAATAAATTTAGGGGAAAGCTTGACACTCAATAACTTATTTGACAAACCCAGAAAAAGCTATTGCTTGAAATGTTGTTTTTTTTTTTCCTTTTTGTTCTCAGTATACTGACGAAACAAAGGAAAAGGAAATAAAACAAAAAAAAAAACACATTATAGCATGGTGAACGCAAATAAGCCAACGATACTCCGCAACATTGTTGTGAGTTGTAGATATGCCACGAAATTTGAAAAAGGATACATACTCATAATAAATGATATTTTTTTACTTATCCACTTATTACAAGTCTGGTTAGTGATCAGTGCGCTCGAACAGGATCGTTGGTTCGAAATTCAGTTTATGATGATTTTCGAGCTCGAGAATCGAGACATATGATAAACCATGATTCCACACAGTTGAAAGCAACTCCTCTACAAAATGCCATCAAGTTCAAGCGAGCGACATGCACACATCTGCTGTTTAATGTTTAACTGTAACAATTCATTTGTTTTATTTTAATCCATTTTATTCCAATAGTTTAAACGTAAAATGTCGCTGCCGCGAAACGGAAGTTTCTAGTCTACTAGAACTATACTCGGCACGAAACGGATCTATTCCGTTTAGCGCTTAAGTAATAGCACTTCAACGCCGATCAATTTCACTTTTAATCAGTCCCACAGACAAAATCCTTCATTTTCCCATATTAGCAATTCGTCATAAACGATAAATTCGGCGCTATAAATGGGCAAAAATTGACTGATTACCGCTATTAATCAAAATAATAGCACAACATCCTTTTTATTTATACAACCACATTCAGCCAACTCGATAAGAACATAGTCTCGAGAGCTCTTCAAGGACTAATGTTGGATTTTATGGTCAACTTGTTCGTCTTTGCCGAAAAAAATTAATGCGAGGCATTAGACTCTGACAGATGTTCTACACTAGACTTTTCTCTTTTGGCCTCCCTCCTGTGTGAAATGTCGTTCGTCCATCCTGTACATGGGTCCAGTCTGGCTGGCCCACGTTAATATCATTCAATTGAATTGAACGACAACGAAAACCTAATTTTCCCAGCGGATACTTTATGTAGCCCACGTAATTTCATCATTTCATCATCCCCGGGTGTCGATCGTTGTCGGAAAGGACTCGCCCTAGTTTGATTTGACGGCCTGAAATTCTGACATGGGTATGGGAATATTGATAAAAAGCAAGAAAATTAAGAAGAGGGCGAGGATGGAGTATTATGGTCCTTGACTATCTGTTGAAAAGTTGATGTTCTTGCTGTGTATACTCCTGTACAATTTCATTCATGTTAGTTGCCAACCGATTTCTCAGAACATCCACTTCAACTTCACGAGGGAAAGCTACTTTCGATGTACCATTTATCACTTTGACTGCGTCTTTTGAATAGAAAGTTATTCTCACCTTACGATGTGAAAGTCTATTTGTCGGACATTTTGTGTTTTTGTTGGTGTAAATTCAACAGTTTTTGACTGCTCCATTTAATCGTTGTCCATGACTTTGTCGAGGCGGAACAAACAAAGTCAAGCGTTAGTAAGTCTTAATCCAGAAGTCATAGTGTCAGCTTTTTCCGAAGCATATCCCTGAGATGAGATTGTCCTGAGAATTTTCTGAGCAACGTGTATGAGTCCATTTCTTAAGAAAATCAATTTGTAAGCATGTGACATTACAATAAATTGGTTTGTTTGTTTTTTTCCTATAGTCTACACGTAAATGAAACGATAAATACTGGGTGGCCCAAATGTCGCGAAGTGGTGTTAATCAATCACTGAATGTTTCATTTTTAATATTGGTTTTATTAACGTAAAGAATAAGAGAAAGAACATGTCTTGAAGTTTTGTTATACTCTACGAAATCTAATATATTTTGAGTGTCTTCCGTTTATCATCAATTGGAAAACCAGTTGGAAGGCGTAAAAAAGGAAACGTTAAGATCTGTAACGAAGCATTTCGTCAAAAGAACTCACTTGAGCGAAGTGGAAAATGGAATACATTTAAAGGATGTTATATTTAAAACTACATATATATATTAAAAAAATGTATGGTCTTCCTTTTATGCTTTGAATTAAAAATCAAAATCAAAAACTAAAAATGTTTCAACATTTTCACCTTATCAACGATACGAAACAGGCTGGTTAAGGTTGCGGTTACGATCTTTTGCGAATTGCGTAAACTGCATGCATAGTTTAAAGGCTTAAAAGATTAACCGGAATTTCAAACCGTTCAAGCAATTTGCCATTCGCGTTTTGCAAAAGAGCCTAACCGCACCCTAATTCTTCTACGTAGACTTGTCTGTGACATCTATCAGTGATGCATACGTTTCTCGTTCATAAGTCGGCGTTAGCGTGGCTTGCCCGCTTTCATTTATTATACTAGTTATATAGTTGATAAATTTAGATCTTGTAGTTTTCCTATCTTCCTGTTTCTAAAACTACTACTACTACATACTTCATTTTACAATAGTTAATCGAAAAACTATGCTTCTCAGCCAAACTGTCAAAATATTCTACCAACACCACCACGACAATGAAGCACGCAGATTGTCACCCATTTGCTATCCTATAGCGTGCGGATACCCTTTTAATAAAATCATTTCCACATTAAGCCATCACCCTAAATGCTGTAGGAGACGTTAACCAATAAAAGAAGCCATTACTGGAAGGTTATGTGTATTTACTACGAGAACGACGGGATAAAAATCTAACGCGCGTATACAATTCAACTTTCAATTATGACAATCAGTAGACTATGCTCCGTGAAATACAATTATGTAATAAATGGCTTTTAGTCATCCTCGTCCAACATCCGCCAGTTTGGGTATAGCTAAGCTAAGCAGACTAAGGGTCAGAATACCCAAGGGAGTACTATCGTCCATTAAAACACATCCCGCGTCAATAGTGCTGGCGAAGCCTTTTGTTTAAGGATTTTCGTCAGCTCTTCGCATACGTAAACACAAGGGAATGAGTCACAAATCGATTCAAGGGATAACGAAAGAGGAGCTATTCAGGTTGCTAGATAGATTCAAGCAACTTTCATGGAATATTAGAAATTATTAGATTAGGCACCGTAGAAATTCAAAATTATCGAAATAATAACGTACAATAAATGTTTAAGCTTGTTGATTAATGCATTTGACACAACTAAATAGGCGAATGAGAACTTTTGGAAAGCTTTTTTTCTTAATCTTCTAAAACCTCATTACTGATGTACAACCTGAATCAAGCATTAAAATTGTTACATTTATCCTGTGCTTCTTTCAAAACTCTATTCTTGTGAGAGCCCCACAACTAACTTTTTTGTCACTTTCCCACTATGAATATTCGCGCTGATGAACCCGCATGAGCAACCGTTTTATCCTGCTAATTTTTAACTTCCTCGAAAATAATATTGGCTCTTGTACGTGTTTTCATTTAAGCACTCTTTTCCCGGAACCAAGCGACCACAGGAAATTACCCTATGCAAATTTACCCCATTCTCGCCCGACATTGGGTTTTTCATTTCATTCTGTGTCATTATCACAAATTATAGACTATGTACTTTCCCCGCGCTCTCCATACTCGTTCGTATGTACTCTGTGAATATTACGAATATGTGAACGTCCTGTATGTAATATACGCACATATATGCATAATGAGGTCGTGATTTAATTTTATGTTAGCACCTGTAACACATTAGGCAGTCACGGAAAAATGTATCCTTTTTCTCACATATGTAAATCCCGAAGTTGTATTAGCCACAACCGAGACGCTGTTATGCTATATCATGTCGGCGTACATATATGCATTGAAAAGGATGACTGAGAATTTATGACTTATTTTATATATTGTACGTAAATATGTAGCTAAGGGTGAATGTACATTTAGCCTAAGTACATTTATCCATATGGATGAATGAAGGTGGTTTGAGAAATGATTATGTTGGGTTTATGGGGTTTACGTGCTTTCGGTGCCCGTACGAATCGCCTCTGTGTCGAGCAATAGCAATATTTTTCTGAGAACCTAACACGTTCACGTCAGGCAGTTCCTTTCACCTGTCTCCAATGAGGAAAAATTAAGAAGTTTATGAGGGAATACTAGCAGCCGACAGTGGTTCTTATGAGAAATGAAAAGAAGAGTTGAATGCTTCCATAATAACTAAAATTTGAAAATAAGAACACGTATTGGAGCTTAATCTTTGTCCAAAGTTTGTTTCATAGTTGTTTGTTAGTTTCAGAGGTGGATAAAAAAATTGAGTTTTAAAATCATCAGATTGAGGCATACGTTCATTTTGCGGATTTTAACTTTAAAAATTTAAACAAAAATTAATACAAGATCCTTTTCATTCAGGAAAAGCTCAAACAGACTATTTTTAACGGCTTCCAAAGACTCAAAACGATTTTCAAGAAACCGATAAAGGTATGTTTCGCAGCCAAAAGTTTAAATTATTATTTATATTATTTAAATTATTATTTATATTTATATATTATAAATAATTATTCCTTCAGTTTATCAATTCACGAAATTCGTTCGACTGCAAGAAAAAATCATTCAGTGATGCAAATTCGGTTTGATAATCCAATTTTGGATGATGATGATGTTCTTTTCTTACACAAGCCCGACGATGGCTATAGGTTAGGGATTAAAATCTGTTTGTCATTAAATCTGAGGCTGCTCATGAATCGAGTCATATAGAATCACCAGGAAGGGCCAGTTGATAAGTACAATTTTTACCAAACTATCAAAACCATCAAAAAGAAATGCAAAAATGCTGAGCTGGCATTCTGTAAGGCGATAGGCATCGTATAACATTAAATCTGGCAAGACACCTGCTGGAATTGTTACGTATCATCATCATAGCCAATTTGTAGCAATTTCACGTGCCTACTTACAATTGCCATCATTAGAGCTGGGGGGTACTAGAAAAAAGTGACTTTCGCCTATCCCGTTACAGAATAAATCCTCTGTTTCTTAAAAAAATTAATTCTTGGCACCTTGAGCGTCTAAACGTTATCTACGGAATGAAAGACCTACCGAGACTGACTAATGACATCTATTTTATGAGTATCGCACGCAACCATATTTTTTTTGAGTAATAAAAATAATCTGTGCAGATCTAGATAGTCCAGACTGTATCTACTCTACAAAGTAGTTCTCTATCTAACACTAATCCATACATGAATAAAATTATATTCATTATCCTAGAAACCTACAGGGACGACGATACAGGGTGGTAGGTTTCCAAAAACAGAATATATTAGTAGTAGTAGTAGTGAGATCCAACGCAAGGATAACTAATGGATTCTCAGAAAGACAAGCGTAACGTATACGTATTTTATGGGACAGACAGAGAGCTGAGGAGAGATAGTAACAGTATAAAGACTTTACCGTTCAGATAAATGGCGGGATAAAGACTAATTTTCGAATACGATTTGCTTCAGTTCACCTCGTTAGGTATTCATTAAAGTGGTTAGGTTTCTTGGTGTCAGTATATAATGTATGTATAGTCTAGGATTATTGATTTTAAAGTGTTCTACCCTTACAGTAAAATGGTTGATTAATTTCGAAACAATATAGTATAGTTGGCGAACGGTGCTAAGTCGAGTGACTTTTAATTTGTAATTCAGGTTCGATTTTGGGCGTTCAATGTAATTAGTATTAACACAGAGTAGAGGATAAGAATACCCAGAATAGCGAGGAATACAATGTTGGCACTAATGACTTTAGGTGACCTTTTTGTTTGGATTATAGGCACGAATTTGTATTTACGCCTATTTGACTGGAGAATCATAATTAAATATTTATGAAATGAATACGTGGACCGGATGTGTTAAGGTAAAATTTAACTGAAACAAACAAAATGCGTGTGGTACGTTAATTTATTCGTACAGTATTGGGATTGAGATGTTTTGTCCGTGGTTTTCTATGCTAAACGGCAATTTAATTAAGCGTTAATGATGAATTGTTTTGAATAGCATCAATTTTGTTACTAATTAGTTATCCATCAGGATCTTTGTAGCATGGAAAATAGCACATACAGACGATGTTCAAATTTTGGATAGCATGTAGAAAATTGTGAAACTTTTCAAGCCAATTCAGGTTCTTAATTGGTTTTTGTTTTAATTGGTTTTTGTTTTAACATCTATTTAATATAACATACTTCGCGGCGCTTTGTGACTAAGCTAGCTCCCCATGCCGACAATTCATTAGTAGACGATATTAACTGTGTTTGAATTATTTTGAAAAGGTCAAAAAAAGTTTCAACAGACCTTCTAATTCAACCCCTGGTTATCCTTATCCATAGCGACCAGTCTAAAAATAATTGTGAGTATTTTATTCTTTTATACTCATACAAAGGATCGTAAAAGTGTAAATATTGTAAATTAATTTCCCCACACACTACTCCCCTTAAAATCCATAAACAAAAGCTAAGGAAATTGTGGGTAGCCGAAACCACCACAAGGCCATAAAATTCTGTTGAAAATTTATGAGTGTACGCGGTCATATGCACTGCCGAGAGAATGTTTGCATTAGCCATTCCGGGTTAAAAAGAATGTATATCCTTATTTTTATTTTATATACAATTTTTATATGTGCATACTCGTATGTACCTATAATGCAAGCCTCGAGAGTGAGAAAGCTAATTTTATATGTTAATGTTATAGCACCTTCGGTAACAATAGTTACACCGCACAAACTAAAGAGGAAAAAAAATTGTAAGAGAGTACATTACATTCTATATTCATGAGCAGACCATTACATAAAATCTACAACTTGGCCAACATTGTTTAGCACATACATACGAATTCAAAATAGTTAAAGAGTTGACTTCGGTTTTAGATTTTAGACTATTTTCAGTAACTGAAATTAGAGGGTTAAACAGTAACAAGTGAATGGAAGTTTATGCTATATTAAAGAGACAATGCCTTTTTTTAATTAATTTAAGGAGTCTACTCAACTTTAATAACTGTAAGGATTCAATTTCAATTATATGAATCATTAAAAAAAAATTGGAAAAACATGCTTTACCACTTTTATCGAATAAATATTCTTTATTATTAATAATTTTAATTAAGTGCAAAATATTTTCATTGTCCTCCTCTTAAATTTGTTAATACAAAAAAAAACATTTTTGGAAAGCCTAGAAAAAGTTTTGCTCTGAGAAACCATCATTGTTGCATTTACACGAAATTACATCATTGCACAACTCATCCTCTTTTGAAATTGTATATCCTTATACAAAAATGATGGCATTACCATTATCCGATAATGTCTTTTTAATGTTCATTAACGTTAATTACCAGGTTGAATTGCATTAGCAAAAGTATACAAAAGATTAAAATAGCAAAGCTCTGTCGACCATAGAGACAACTCTATTTTTAATTAAAAAATTGTAAGACAAGGACGAGACGATATGACGCGATAGCAGCATGTTCTGCAAGAAAGTGCATTTTAACGTTCAACTTATGAACGTCACATGAAATGCGATCGTTAAGTCCCACATACATACGTATGTATGGGGTGAATGCGAGTATGATTCCATTTGAAAAAGTTTTGTGAGCTCATTACAACATCCCTTCCCTATAGAAAAGTATAGAAAACTTGGTTAAATGTTTCCTGAAAAACGGAAGGAAACTTGTTCGCTGTAATGAATTTCGCGCTGGCATGGCGGCTGCAGTGGTATGGTGTTATGGAAAATGTTTAAGAAAATTGAAAATGTTTTATTCAGTCTACATATCTAAAGGGGATTATATTTAAAACCACACAAAAGTGGGTAAAAGTTTATATTGTTCATATTTCATGTTAAATGTGCTAAATATGTATAGTATGAATAGACCTTTAGAATTAGCCACGCGTAGGCGACTGATGGATGGTATTCATTTCACGATGGATGTACATATACAAATATGTACGCATTTTTCAGCCCATGTACCCAAAAATTTCACCTTACTAGTCATCGTCTGCAACTATGAGAAAAAAATGTTTCAATTAAATATTTGTAAGAGCGGGGGATTGTAAATTTCATTCATCGGTTTTTTTTTCATGAAATAAAAACTTCTTACAAAGGGTAAACTGTTTCTGGCAGCAAAATAAACTTATTGAAAAGGATTGGCTGTGGTTTGAACATCGACTGGCGATGACAGAATTGAAAAAAAAAATGAAAAATAAAAACAAAGCATGAACATTGGCTCTATGAGAAAAAAAGAATGTATGTTATGTGTATGAAAAGTTCACTTAGCACACTGCTATTAAAGCGTATAAGAAGGGATGTTTGAAAATTAACAGTGGCATTGCGGGCGGCCCACAAGCGAAAGCCACAGGAAAGATTTTAAACTATATTAAAAACGAAACTACAAAGATATAAGTGAAACCAATTTTGTAGCAAAATCTTCCCCAAATGTACAAAGTTTGCATTTTGTCCTTTAAAAAAACATCAAAAAAATCGCCCGACGCACATCAAATAAGTTATAAGTTATTTTATTATTTTTTCTCCAAAAATACATTCTTTAATTATTATAAAAACTATAGTTTTGAATGTCAAAAATGATAATAATTAGCAAAAATAAATATATACATTGTGGGACAAAAATAAATAAATATGAAAAAAAAATTAGAAACAAATTAGTAGCAAAAATAAAGATAGATCTAAGAAATGAAAATATCAAAAATATACAAATTTATAATAATTTAAAAAATCACAAAGAAAACCCCAAAAGCATTAATACAAAAAAAATAATACATAGAAAAGAAGGGAAATTATAATGAATACGGAAAAAAGTAATGAAGCAATTGAAGACAGGAATGTAAACATAAGACAAAAAACGAATATTCTACATAATTTAAATTCAGAACAAAAGTTAAGCCTGTTACATATTTTTAAACCAAAACATTATATAGGACCGAGCAAATTTCTGTGTTGTCTTGCTTTATCAGCCAGAGTTTTATTTCTTTAAGAAACCTAGAAAAAATACGGATTTTCCTAATAACAAGTGGTAGATTGTTGAATAATCTTGGAGCAGAATATGTACAAAATTTAGAAAAACCAGCTCTGCCGCACCGGGGGATGTTAACTAGGAATGTATTATTCAGTCGTAGGATATAAGTATTGGAGTCCCGAGTATGAAGGTAGCCGCAACGAATGAAAAACAGCTTCAAAATCTTAAAGTGAATTAATGAAAGAATGTTTAAATCCTTAAAAAGAGGGTAGCTACTGTGCATTCTATTTTTATTGCAAATTATTCTTATAGCATGTTTTTGTGCTATCAATAAGGGATTAAGGTACCACCCCAATATGATAAAAGCGTTTGCAACTAATATCATGGTACTCGAAGCTAAGAGAATGAACTGAAATATTACTTAAATAAAAAAACATTAGTTTTGTTTTATCGCTTATTGAAAGCCTGTGAGAGGAGAACCAAAAAGAGCGTTTGGGGTGAAAGGGATACTACTATGGCCGCAACGAGAAATATTGTCAATCGATGTTTAGAGTTAGAATTTTAGCCTCTCCGTTTTAAGTTAATACATCGTCTCCAAATCGGTGGCTTGCGACCCTCGAGTTTTTTAAGATTCTACTCAACAACAAATATCGTTATAACAGATTACTCAAGCATGAGGATTGCTCCTGCCGAATTCCACCCATGTTGAGTATCACGGAGTTTGCTTGATTTTTCGTTTTTAATTTTTGTAACTCGTAGCTAAAGGCTAGCAAATCGTTTTTGAAATGAAATGTGAAGTAGCGTGGTCTGACACTACTGAAATTATGGAACAAACACCTTTATGCCAATTAAAAAAGTCGGTAAACTTATCATCTCTCCGATAAAAGAATTTAAACAGTCAGAACTTAATTTTTCTCCGTTATTCCCAAGCAGCACAAAATAACCTTGGTTAGATATACAACCCGATTTTTGGTTATATTTTAGTTGAATAATCAACGATATGGGTTATTCTCACTAAAGTAAGCATTTTGTTGGAGTCTAAACTTAAATATTTGCTGCAAAATTAACTAAATGGTTTCATTTGGGACAATTTTTTCTCCTGAAAACCTTAATGTTGTCTTTGCAACATTATTGTTTTTACACTTGACTCAATTGTTATTCTTTGGACAATTTTGTTATAAAATAACTTAATTGTCACAGATACAACACTGTTTAAAGTATAACACAATTGTTATAATTTGAACCGAAAGTATCTTTTTGATATTTGCAATTATATTGGATACAAAGCTTCCCAGCGCTAACTGAAACAATATCATAAAAGGAATTATGTTAATAGATTTTTTGGCATATGAAAAAAAGAAAAATAAAACATCGCATGATCGAGAATCAATCTTGCGACCGCCATGTATTGCGCGTGAAGTACTTCAGATTTAGAGAACATGAGAAGTATTTCCCTTCTGGCGCAATGGCAATGGTGGCAGACTAGCACGCAAGAGGACTAGGTTCGATTCCAGCTTGAGGCAAATAGATAAAAAGGTAATTTCCTTGGATAAAAAGGTATAATATTATATGTCTGGGATAAAAAAGAAGTGTCTAAGATAAATAAAATTGTCAAATCTGAAAAAGAAAAAGTGTGAAATTTTTAATTTTGTAGCATACGAAATTGTAGTTATATTCACAACGATTTTACAACAATAATGTCTGAAAGACAACGACATTACAACAATAATGTTACGTTTATAGCCAGGCAAAAACCTCTTTTTTACGGTTTAGCAAACGTTTTTTAAACGTTTTTACAACCATTTTCCTAACAATATTGTCATATAACCATGGTTGGATTTCGGTTATATAACCGTTTTACAACTCGTTTGTGCTACTTGGGTTAGCCAATTTAGAAAACAAATGAAGAATTAATAAAGTTTATAGGGAGTTTTGCAAAGTTAAAAAAAAAACCTTAGGAAAGAAGCTAATTGATTAGACAATCGTGAGGTAGTTGGCCTCTTTCATCTCCCTATTTGCCATTGCCGGTTCCAAAAAGTTGGCGGAGGGGCCCTGAGTAAATTTGCTCCGCCACTGAGACTGGCATACATTTAGGATGATTTTATTTAGTAACACAATTGCATTGGACTTTAAAATTTCTGTTTGAGTATGCCAAATATGGACAATTGAAGCGTTGTGACTATACCGAGTTTCCAAATAGTTTTAAACGCATCCTTGGGTAAATTTAGTTTTACGTGAAATTCAAGCAAGTGTTACAACGCGCCTATAGCGTTTTTTTCTAACGTCCTCACGCATCTGTAATAATTTCCGATATTGTTACTCATTTTTAACGTACGATATTCTCACTTGGAAAATCGTTGATTACGTACATCAGCCGCAGCTCTCTACAGATTCTGCAAAATCTTGTGATTTTACAAAATGTAGGCTATAATCTTCAAGATTTTCAATTATTTTCATAGATTTTGCACCGAGATTATAACCAAAATCTCGAGCAAAGTCTCTACAAAATCGTGGTGAAGTGTGGTGAGCTCCGCCTTTGACAAAAAATGTCAATACTACAGTGGAGGCCGTCTAAACCATGTTTTACACGGTTTTGTACACATAAGTGCGATTTATTTCACATTTTGACGGTCATAAATCATTGACATAGGTTTCTATAATATAGATTCTACTTCTTCTCTGTACCGTAGTAACCCTTTGTGGGGCAAGGTGCGTTTTCTCAACCGTTTATAGGCTATTTTGAGTCAACGTTACATTGCATATAATTTCGGAGTGTATAGAATGTTACAAGCACTATATATATTTCCTATCCGCACATGTACGGAAATTTTGGACCACGCCGAGATTTGATCTCCGGATCGCTAGATTACTAGCATCGGATAAAGTGCGACTCAACCAAGTGAGCCACAGAGCGTGCTATAGATTCTACTACTTAATATAAAAAATAGCAGTTTCAGTCGCTCGTGAAATGGTCGGAGTTGCAATTTAG
Organism: Microchrysa polita; assembly: GCA_949715475.1. Classification (NCBI taxonomy): domain Eukaryota; kingdom Metazoa; phylum Arthropoda; class Insecta; order Diptera; family Stratiomyidae; genus Microchrysa; species Microchrysa polita. The sequence goes on along the minus strand of OX454420.1, from coordinate 87,815,803 downwards.
ACGGACTCTACTGTACTGTCAAGTCGCGGAACAAGATTACGACCAAAGTGTGAACAGCGTGCGAGTTTTCATAATCTACCTAGATTTTGCGGCCAAGTGTGAATTGCCTTTATCCCTCCTTTGCATGACATTTTGTTAGTTTTTGATGTCTCGGGTTGAATGTGATAGCACACAGGCTAACTGCGGATATCTAAACTTTCCGTTTCAATCCGAAGAGAAGTACAGCCAAATGTTGGTTCTCCGCTCGACAACAATCGGAAATCCGTAGGGGGAGTATAGTATCTATCCTGCATAATTTAAATGGAGAAGATTTGGGTATTTCACGCAATATGATCTATTAGTGCTGCAATGGGGCAACGCCGAAATTAGTTTCCACAGATAAAAATATTCTAGACTCTAATTTCTAATGATGTTAAAATTGTTGAAACTGAGCGTCGGACCCCTCCCGAAACAAAATCCTGGCTACGTCCCTGCCTCATATTATCCTACCTTCATTACTGTCAAAAAATGGAGCCGTAGCCGATATTCTGGGAAATATGTGGCAAACCTTGAGAAGGCAAGGTTCTGTTGTACTAAACTGGACCCATAAGAGAGCTCTAAAGTTCTCAATGTTCACCATGAACTTGCCACCTAATATGGGCAGTACGGTGCTCTGCAAGTCTGCGCTCACGGATTTCGGAGTTATGGACAATTTTCAATTAGAAAACTCAAAACTGCGATTTGGGCTGCTGTAACTTATGAAAGCTCATATGTATGTAGGACCTTGAAATTATAGGAAAATTTGAGCACCAAGTAGCTCTACAAGCGTGGCAAATTTCAGAAAGACCGGTCAAAGGGTTCCCGAGTAAAAATTTGAGCGCCAAGTAGCTCTACAAGCGTGGAAAATTTCAGAAAGATCGGTCAAAGGGTTCCCGAGTTAAGGGCTGACTTAAGATCGAGGGTGAAATTCTTCCCGCTGCGATTTTATCAATAAAAATGCATACTTACTGTCGTGGAATATGTCACGGCGGGGAATTCTATAAGCTACAATTCGATCCATAGTTCTCCTTAGCCATTTGATGTATTATTTTTCGATTCCCCGGTCATTTGACATTTCACGATGAAATAACCGGGGAATCGGACAAAAATACATAAAATGACCAAGAAAAATTATGGAACTGTTTTCGGATTGTTGCTTATGGAATTACCTAGCATTCCCCACATATTTCACGACAGTTCATTGGAAAAACCGCAGCGGACAAAAATTTCACTCTCGATGTCAGTACTAGGCTTTATCAAAAATGAGCGAAGGTCAAACATAAAAGTGCTATGATCAAGCTAAATATCGATCGGACGGGGGTAAAACTTTACAGGCTAAAAGCAAACAAGACTGATCACAATAAAATAAAATTCCATAGGGAGTACCAGGGACAATGGGGGTATATTTTTCGAAATTTTTTTTTAGGGCGCGGATGAAACGATTGATTTAGAGGATGGTGCACAGTTTGATGAATATTTCAGAGTCCTAGCCGTTCAAAGATGCGACCCAAGACCAATACAATTCCATAGGAGGTGCCAAGGGCAATGGGAGTATATTTTTTTTTATAGAGCGGAGATGAAACTGCCGATGTAGAAGACGTTAGGGCGCACATTTTGTTGAAAATTTCAGAGTCCTAGCCGTCTTTGTTCGTTCGCCGCTAGGGGGAACCAAGGGCAATGGGGGTCTATTTTTAGAAATTTGCTTATAGAGCAGGGATTAAACGGCCGATATAGAGGACGTTGGGGCGGGAGGAAATGTTTTTTGTTTAACAAATTGCCACTAGGATCGCTACAACAACAGCAAAATTGGATCATGCGTTATTTTTAAAATCTAATTTGTAATGGACGGCCTTACCAAGCAACACAGAAAGCACGGAGATCCTACTTATTCGAAACTTTAACTGCGCTTTTGTGTGTTCCTTGATTCTGCGAATTTCTACAAAAAAAAACAATCAAACAAATAGTGGAATATGGGTTTTGACTTTTATGCTACCATGATCATTCAGGACTATATATTTTAAGCAGATAACGGTAAATATTTGTTTTAGAATAATTTGCGCGAGAGTTTGAAATGGCTTCGAGTCACTAAAGTCTAAAGCACACCAAATAGGTCAAAGAGCCGCATGTCGCTCCCGAGATGCCCTTTGTCGACCGCTGATGTAGTGAATTAGGTTTCATTGTGTGGCATTGGGAATGCTGTACATTTCCCAATGCTGTACGGCAGCTCAAAATGCTGTACTGTACAGCAAAATGCTGTACGTCTGGTCAGCTTAACATATAGGGACACACAAATTAAGTAAAATAAAGCTTTAAATGATTTCGTAGCCACACAATGGCACGCTGTACAACCCTTTTCGTATGCATATTTTTATAGTACATATAAGTATGTGCTTTTGATACAATATTATATTAAAATGCATGTTACGGTATTGTAAAATAGGTTTCCATTTAAAATTAATTGCCCTTTTCTTATAATTGCGGAAAACATATTATGTATCAAAGATTCACACCTGCAATATAATTTCGGCTGTCAATCAAACCATAATTTACAAAATGTAATTAACATTTACATTTATATTCTTATCAATTTTTCAATACGAAAATCGGTCCTATTACCATTCAACTCTTCCACTATGCTATGCTAAGTTATCGATTCAAAACGCCCCCGGTATACAATTTTGTTTCCTCATGTTAATCCTTGTATAGCCCAAAGGACCCCCAAACAAGCAAACAACATACAACATGACATACCCATCATATAAGTGTCCTTGCTTCGCTAACTACATTCCATCTTGTCTGAGGCTTGAATGCGGCGCGCTGATGGCGAGCGAGTGAATTGAACGGGACGATATGCATACGAGTACAATCCTGATATGGCATTCCGCATATACAAACATACTCTTCCTTCATTCATGCCAGCAGCATAGAGGAAAAAGTACGAAAGGAGTTGTAGTATTACATACTGGAGTATATCCTTTTCCGTTCTTTCGGCAACCGATTGGGGTTAAACTTGTTGCTAGAGTTGACACTGAACGATGAATGGCGCCTGTGCTTGCAGAAGTAAGTGAAGGTTGCGTATATGGTGCCCATAAATATTTGAAGGAGTGTTTAATGGCTTTTTGTTTATGTTATTGGGTTGTTAATGAAAATTGAAAGGGTTGTGTTGTATATGGTAAATGTTGGCTAAGCTATACCGTTGGTAGTCATTTTCGTTCATAATTGTCGTAGTCCTTCCAGCCTCCATATATACGTACCGAATTAAATATCAAGATATTGAGGCGTATGAAACATCGAAGAATGCTTTACAAACAGCTGAATAACTTGTTGATAAAATTATGAAAATTAAATAATATTTAAACAGTAAACACACGCGCTAGTCCGTACTTATGCTTGTACGTTGAAGCCCACGTAGCGTGTCAATGTAATTAAAATGTTCGCAATTTTAATATGGAAAGCACGAAGCCTTATTCAGTGTCCTTGCGATGCTTCGCCTTTGTGTAACTATCGAGTGTGTTTCGCAATTAATTTGCAAATATTTTAGAAATTTGTCATGGTATTTCCAGACTTTGCAATTGGGATTCGGTCGCATTTATGTTATGTACATACATCGACATTGTATAGCCTTCCCTTATATTAGTGCAGTCAAAATATCCCAATTCAGGCTTCCAAATAGAAAAAAATAGAGTAAGGCTAATTTTTGTTGTTTTTGAATCAGTGGGCTCCCAGGAATCTACAACTGATTTTGCTAAAAAAAATTTTGATCGGAAAGGTCCCAAAAAGGACAAAAAAGGATACTCTTTAATCGTTGACCGGAGGTCAGCATGCGGGGTATCATATCAAAGGGAACGTCGAGTACATTACATATCCGGTGTTTGTTTCCTGTTTCAAGGACCCTCAAAGGAATAAATGAAGCTTAAATGGAAAATTTTCGAGTTTCCCGTGTATCTTTCCAAAGCCATAACTACGAGAATAATTCAAGTTGTCTCTACTTTTATCACTTTTCAGAATCTATAATAGCTGGAGATTCTACCATTAAATTTGCTAAGAAAAAAGTAGATCGGAAAGCTCTGCAAAAGGACATAAAAGGACACTAATTTCACACCTTGATCGAACGTGCGCATGTGGGGTGTCATATCAAAGAGGACGTCGAGTGCATTGCATATCCGGTGCTTGTTTTCTGTTTTAAGGACACTAAATGGAATAAGTCGGGCTTAAATGGAAATTTACGGCTTTAGAAAGATACAGGATACGGGAAACACAAACATTTTTAAGTTGAGCCCAATTTTTTCCTTTGAGGGTCCTTGGAACAAGTAATAAATGCCAGATATGGAATGCACTTGACATCCTCTTTGATATGACACCCCACATGCCCACGTTCGACTAAGGTGTGCAATTAGTGTCCTTTTATGTCCTTTTTCAGAGCTTTCGGATCAACTTTTTTCTTAGCAAATTGAATGGTAGATTCTTCAGCTATTATAGATTCTGGAAAAAAAATGACTACTTGAATTATTCTCGAAGTTATGGCTTTGGAAAGATACACGGGAAACGCGAAAATGTTCCATTTAAGCTCGATTTATTCCGTTGAGGGTCCTTGAAACAGGAAACAAACACCGGATATGTAATGTACTCGACGTCCCCTTTGATATGATACCCCGCATGCCGACCTCCGGTCAAGGATTAAAGAGTATCCTTTTTTGTCCTTTTTGGGACCTTTCCGATCAAAATTTTTTTTAGCAAAATCAGTTGTAGATTCCTGGGAGCTCACTGATTCAAAAACAACAAAAATTAGCCTTACTCTATTTTTTTCTATTTGAAATGCTAATATGACTGCACTATATGGACTAAACCACTTAGTCTGGTACAAAGTAAATGGATTATGCAGGAATGTGCACACATAGCTAACATTTATGAATCTAGGACTTGCTCGAATATCACAAAGTCAAAGTAAACTCATGTGTGTTTCATAAGAAATATTCATACAAGCTTTGCTAATGCACTCACGTACATTATATCAGATTCAAAAAAGGATTTTAGTTTTACAAAAGGCACGTTTTAAACTTTGTGTGCGGACGATGAATGTGCGCGAGTGGCATTTGGTGGATTTTATAGTGAGTAAGGCAAATGTAGAAAAAGTCGTAAGAATATTCAGATATTCGGAAGCTTATATCTGAATCATTAATAAGTGCACTAGCCCAAATTTTTAAAGTGTAATGCTTGAAGTAGAACATAAGCAGCGGGCGAAGGTAGCACTATGCATTTTAAATGGGTGACGTCAGTTGGAAGCATGCAAAATGACGTCATCCGTTTAACATGCATTGTGCTACTTTCGTCCACTGCTTTGCTGTTTTTTATCCGTTTCAAGCATAAGCTGTAAATCATGCAGAATGGAAAATTCGGTCTTTTTATTGACTTGCTTAGAATTTTAGTAAAAAAATGCATACACACTCGTATTACTGGTGTTCGTATCGTATGCACAAATCAAAATGCACGTACAGGGTGCGCCAGAGAAACTTACTTATCTGAAAAACTCCCGAGCGGTGAGTTGGGCGAGAGGAGGCGCATCTGGGGGGGGGGGGGTCAAGTGGCGGGCATTTACTCCATTCGGAGTAGATCTACTCCTTTTTTTTTGGTTTTGCTCCGCTACTCGAGAGTAAATCGTTTCTACTCCTTTTACAAAATCCAATCAATTTTTTTCTTTTTTTTTTGGAACAATGGAAATTTAAATTGAATGGCGAAACATTTCCGTTATAATACTTTCTCTTTTCGACCAGTATGAATTGTTATGTTTAGTACACTCTCTAAACATTACAATTCAGGCTGGTGGAATGGAAATGAGATAGACCTGCATGCTGCATTTGTCTGCATTTTCGGTGGAACAATGAACATTCTTTTCTTCTGGGTGGCTGGATTGAAGCTGGTGGAGTTTGAAGTGCGTTCTTATTGCATGTCGGTTTTTATGTTGCCTGTATTGCAACTGTCTACATTGCATTTGTTAGTGGAGCCTAGATCATTTTTCTCGGTGGCTAGAGTGTCTCTAGTGTGTTTTGAAAAGTTTTTAATCAAAAAACCAAAGGGATAAGTTTTACTAAGATTATAAGATAATGAGAAATAAGTTCGTAATTACGTATAACTAAATATTTCAACATTCAGTGGTGGCAAAAAATATTGGTCATTTTGTCAACCATCCTTTTATGCTGATTTTTTTTATTATTGAAAGTGTGGGTAGTTTTTTGGTTTGGGAAATAAACTGAGGAATGTTCCTTTTCCATAAATAGTGAACTGGAGTAAGTTGATTATTCATTTCTGTGTAGAGGAAAAGATCGAAAGTTGGCAAAACCAAGTAGGAATATAGTGTTCAAAAAAGGATCATTATTCATTAATAAAATAATAGAAAAAATAACTTAAATCCAATAAATAAATGTGAGGGAGCCTCGAAGAATTAAGTTTTATGAGGGTTTTGTTGTAGCGAACAATTTTCTTTCCCAAATCCCAAAACACAATGTCACATTTATTTATTATTGCTATAACACCGACACTGATGACACAATTACAAAAACGTCTATCAATCGTAGGGCTCAGTATGATAATATGCAAGTATTAACAAATTTACTCCTTTTTCTCTGGATCTACTCCCTTTTTCGTCCAAAATCTACTCCACTTTTGTTTCCTCAATGCCCATCTCTGGGGGGGAAGTCTCCAAGATTGTTTCCCAGCGGGCCCCGAGAGCTTCTTTTCTAACGGTCGCTCACTTGGAACATGATCGAGGTTTTTTTTCTTCCAAGCCTCGAAAAAATGATAGTAAGGGGCGTGTGTTTTCAGCAAGATGGAGCCACGGCACACACTGTACGGGGCTCAATGAATTTGTTCCGAAAACATTTTCCCGACCGCCTCATCTCTCTCAGAGGCGATCTCCCATCGCCGGCACGCTCTCCGTATCTGGAGTATTTGGGGTTATTTAAATTCCTGTTTATTTCGATCGACCACAGACTATAGTTCACCTCAGAAACAACATTCGCGGTGCCATTGCCAACATTGGTTGATATGCTGCAAAGATTGGAGACGAACTTGAAAAATCGACTTAATCAGTGTATGCACAATGGGGGTCGCCATTTAACCGATGCCATTTTCAAGACTGTATGAACAAATTGGGATATTGTATTCTTAAATAAAAAAAAGAATTAAAACCATATCTGAAGTACTTTTGTTATATTGACCTTTCAAATAAGTCAAATAAGTAAGTTTCTGTGGCGCACCCTGTAGCAATAAGGAGAGTGTTCGAAAATATGTTTAAGGGCTTAAATTTGAAAACGAAATTTTTCATAGTAGACAAGTAATGGAATTACTCACTGAAAAATCAAGAAAACATAAAAAATTGTATGAATTTTGAAAGAATTTTTTCCCGGTTTTAGCCGGATGGACAAACAACCGTCCGGGTTGAAACCGGGACGAGAAAAAACAACGAAAATAACCCGGTTAACCGTCCTGAAAGTACCAGTTTTCGGACTAACCGTCCGACTTTTTAACATGACAAGTTCCTCTAAAAGTATGCCAAATTTAAAAAAAAATAGGCCAAAAAATCCCGAGTTTTCGAAAATGTTCGATAAAAATGCCAAATAACACAAAAGTCCGATTTGGATCAGTAGATGGCGCTTAGATTACATTTATGTAAAATTAGGCATGTTTTTTGCACTCCTGTCTAGGTTAGTTTAGTGGAACCACATGGGGTTCCAATAACAACATGACCCATATAGGTTATGTTGTTATTGTAACCCCATGTAGTTACACTAAACTAACAATTACCGGAGTGCAAAAAAAACACGCCTAATATAATAGATAATAATCCAGAGATAGAAGCATTTTATTTCGTATCGCACATAAAGAATTATCAAATATCGTCTGAAGTTATTACTCCAAAATTTAAATTTGACATCTGTATTCTATTATATAATCAGTCTGCCTTCTGCTGACATTTGATCATCATCAGTCGGTTTATAATAATAATTGCATTAATTATCCTGCTCTTATAACATCAATAAACATGATTTCATGATTACCCTCACTTTGACCGATAATAAGCTATTTGCATAGCAAATGCCACTTTACTTTTTGTAAAACAGCCGATAATTATATTGAAAAACACGAGAATGTTCGCTATCAATTTACGAATATATCATTTTCAATAACCTTTTCTGGTTGTCCACGAAACGACATTTTCGACAAAGCGTGGACATTTCCATTAAGGATTAACCAATGTAAATTGTATGTGGCTATAGTGGACAGGCCGTTGTCGATTTCGATAATAATGAAATGTTTTGGTTGTGTATATTTATTTTGTACTCAGATCCATTTCACATTTCAATGTTAATTTTAAATTCTATTTGATGTTTGTGGTGTGTATTTCATGATTTGGGTTTGGATCAAATCTAACGTTTGTGGAGAATTTAAATAATCTTTGATACAGTTTGAAGGAAATAGGCATGCTTTTAGTAGAAAAGAGTGTCGATTAGAAGTACAGAAACACTAAAGATGTAGAGTAAACGATGATATTTTACTTTCTGAGATCGTTATGAAAAGGTCAATGAGAATCTGCTAGTAGTTACGTGATAAAAGTGTATTCCTGATGTAAATGCTGAAACTCTTTTAGAGACCTATGAATCCATATGAAAAGGCAATGGAGAAATAGCCAATCGTGCTTCTTCGTCCTTGCCTCGTTATTTATACCGCTCCAGGGCGTCGCGGCCTTCGGCCTGCTGTGGATGCACTTCGTCCGTTCTGATGGTAATGTCTCATCCTATTTCTTCAGGCAGCTCTATCTTAGACCGTGGTATTAGTGCATATGGACCTGAGAACGGGCAGCATAAGAACTCTGTATTTGTTATTTTAACCCCCAAGGACTCAATACAATATCCTGGTGTCCGACATTCAAATCGTTACGGATGTTAAAAAAAAAACGAGACCGACGCTAATTTCGGGCGCGGCCGAAATTTGAATACCCTTCACTCTCCTCGGGCTAAAAGTTTTTTGGGGCAAACCTATGACTTGTATTTAATCCTTCCCCATTCTTTTCCTTCTGTTTTCGCATAATATTTGATATTGACAAATTCTGTGGCGTCGATAAAACAATATTTGTGTGAGGTTTGGTTGGAATAAGTGGTAAAATAAAAAAAAATATATCAGAAAACTTTATTGGGGGGATGCGGGAGCATGGCCCCATAGTACGATTCCATTTGTTTTACTTTTTTTTTTGTTTTGATAAAGACGCATTGAGGTTTTTTTAAATTGGTGTAGAAAAAATGTTTCTTAGAAGATCCAAAATGGGGAGGTTGGGCTTGTATGGTAGCCCCATGACTCCATAGTCCGATTATTTATGGCATCAATTGAAGTGCACTTTTACGAGTTTTGGTTGAAAGTGGTGCACAAATAAAAAAGTTGTTCGTCGAAGAACTCAATTTAGGGGGTTGGCTTTGTATGATAGCCCCATGACCCCATCGTCCGATTCCATTCATTTTTACACATGTTTTGTGGCATCAAATGAAATGCACTTTTATGAGGTTTGATTGAAATTGGTGGACAAATAAAAAAGTTTTTCTTAGAAAAACTCAATTTGGGGGCTGGGTTTGTATGACAGCCCCATGACTCCACAGTCTGATTCCATTTATTCTTACATATATTTTGTGGCATCAATAGAAACACATTTGTGTGAAATTTGGTTCAAATTGGTGCACAAATGAAAAAGTTTTTCTTAGAAGAACCTAATTTGGGGGTTAGGTTTGTATGGCAGCCCCATGACCCCATGGTCCGATTTGATCCATTCTTACATATGTTTTGTGTTATCAATAGAAACACATTTGTGTGAAATTTTGTTAAAATTAGTAAACACATGAAAAAGTTTTTCTTAGAAAAACCTAATTGGGGGGGTTAGGTTTGTATGGCAGCCCCATGACCCCACGGTCCGATTTTAGCGATTCAAACATACAAACTGCCTGCAATAAAAAGAAACATGTGTGCAAAATTTCAGCTCGATAGCTTTTAAACTGGCCGAGTAAAACGCGTAGCAACAGACGGACAGACGGACAGACGGACAGACGGACAGACGGACAGACAGACAGACGGACATCGCCCAATCGACTCAGCTCGTCATGCTGATCATATATATACATATTTTATATGGTCGGAGATGCTTCCTTCAATGCGTTACAAACTTCATGACAAAGTTAATATACCCTTTACTCTACGAGTGAAGGGTATAAAAATACGGACGTGAAATAAATCTACTGTGATATTAATGTCGACGCATTTTCGGAGACGTTTCAATCCATGTGATATTAAGATAGTGATTTTTTAAGTCCTTAAACTCGTCGATTTCCGTTAAAAGCATTTAGCTTTTGATCGGATTTGATTTTAGTATATGAATTTAAATTAAAAAAAAAATAACAGGCGCGACAATCCAGCATTGGATTAAGGCCGCAGGATGTGTTAGTGACATCCTATTTCCAAGATCTTATCTGCTTTTTGTTGAGGTAATGAGATCAGCATCACGCTCAGCAGTGTTATTTATCCCCATAAATAGGTACTCGTTTAACATCTGAGTGAGATCATAGTCCGTCACAAGCTCGTGAGTTCGAAAAACACCATGGAACACGGTGAGATTCGAACTCATGAGCCTGTGCACCGAAGGTGCGCGCACTAACCGCTAGACCAGCCAGACTATAGGTACATGAATTTAAATTAAGTGTCGTAGAATTTCTCCATCGACAACGTGCGAGGAAAAGTTCAGTTTGTGTGATATAGATCGCTATATCGAGACACCCAAATCATCTCATGTTAACTTATCGTAAAAAAGAAACACGATTTTTCATTTCAGAGGAGGATATGTATCTGGTAACCTAAACCTAAGAGGAAGTGTATTCTCATCGATGAATACTTTTCCCATTACTATATTAATGCGTCGATGATGTAGCTTTTGGACGGAAAGGATTTATTTCTTGCGGAACCATAAAATCAAATTGACTTTTCATTAAACAACTTCACATAACAATAGCGAATAGCGTTTGAATAGATAAATATTTATCCTCAAAGCTCCAAGAGCATACACTCGACTCATGTATGGTTCATATACATCCTATGCTGAACTTGAACAGAGGGTAAAACGCGGCATCGTAAAATCCATTTATTACCACTGTCAATCGAATCGCCTTCCATATCCTTCCGTCGCGGACATTATCCATTTCATAATATATATATTTTTTTTTTTTGAAAATTTATTGAAGCTAATAAAATCGATCGATTTGAAATGAAGTAGACCAGTAGCCCCATTCCGGCATACAACAGGTATACGTACTTATGTATGCACATAAAAACCAAATAGCATTATATATGTACATATACCACACATATTTGCTAGACTTTTTGTTTTACTGCAAATATATGGAGGGACATACGTTTTAATTTGCTTGAGATTGAGTTAGTCCTTGTCGTATTCACGTATTCCAGTTCGACTGACCCTGACATATACTGCCACAACGCAATCCGTACATGGCTCAATGTATATCCACATCAGAATCTCCTCCGATAAATCGTATAGACAGTATTCGAAGTCCCTGCAACTACGACTATATGTGGCACTGCCGAACATCGGTCGGATCTATACTAGGCTAATTCCTGTAAGATTAGATTCATGTCTTCGGGCCGACGAATCAGTCCTGTCATTCATGTTCAATAATTGCTTAGTTAAACATCCTCGTGATTGGCATTGACGAATAGATGGGCTCTACATGTTGATGTCGAATTGCTCCTCGGGCTCTATATGCATGAAAGTTGTTTTATGTGCCCGGCAAATGCCAAAGGACTTAATTTATTATTCTCCTTTCAGCACTCGAAATTGATGGACAAATCGGATTCGGCATGGAAGCTGTGTCTTCGTGTCGGTCACTAGTTAATTGAAAGGGCTTTTATTGTTCAGCATTGACCCCTCGCGTGAAACGTGAGATGAAGAGTAAAATGTATTTGTACGTTGTTAATTGCTTAAAAATGTATCCTTTTAAATTCCGGCTGCATCTAACCATTACGACGCGATACGAATAGTCAAAGAGCCTGTCTTATGGTTTTCACAGGATTTTAACTTCAACGTGCTCCGTACGTTGTCGTCGTCATCGTGTCGGTGGTCGTCGATTCAATTTGACGGCATACAAAACGAATTCGAAGAAAGCGGTTAATCTGAAATAAAAGTTCTTCGTGTCATATAGGATGGATATCCTTTTGGAAAAGCTATGCTGGGCTATATGGTGACATAGGATATGGTACATTTATTGGAACAGGATTGCATCGTTTTGTCACGTATGTTGTGACCTATATTCAGAGGACCAGGTGCAAGTACCATTTTACGGTGCATATATAGAAGATGTGAAATTTCGGAATGCATTCTGAACATGTTCGATGTGTGTGGGGTTTCTATCACGGGCAATGTGGCTTTTTAAATGGACTAGAAAAGTAATAAGGTCGTAAAACATGATAGTTTATTGGTTCAAACACTGCCATCTAGATAGACAGGCCGAACTGCAGAAATTTGTTCGTCTACAAGTGGACAAGTGCGTTCGTGACCAGTGACAGTTGACATATGTAAAGCCCACAACCTCCAGTGCTTCTGAACCCAAAAGTTTAAATATGCCGAGCGTTTATTACGAAACAAAGGTTATGGTTTGCTTTAATGTGTTTTTTATGTGCAAGTGGTAAAATAGTATACATCAACATCGTACTTACCATATTTATCCCAAAAATCAACGCACTGGCATGTGTATATCATAGCAAGTCACACGAAATGACAGGCTGACAGCCACTGATATTTGGATTGTGGACAATTTGTGGATTGTACTGAGCGGTACTTTGGCAGTACTAAGCGCGGACCATGACCAACCATGGCACTACTAGTGTTGCATGACCACTGACAGATCAGCTGATAATCCGGCCTGTCTATCTAGGTGGCAGTGGTTCAAATGTCATATATGAAATTTTACGGGATAAAAGAGTGCGCCAAATTGAAATTCGAAAATTGATTTTTACAAATTGTTTCGACGTACTTAAAGGAAAGGAATGCACATAAAACTGGCAAGCAGTAATGTTTGTTCTACGATATTGTTTGTTTATTAGTGGCATCGTATGCTCCTCTTACTGACGCATGCGAAAGGAACACTCAGAAATTCAAGTAAAACTTTGCACACTAGAATTTCGGAAAGTCAGCCGGAATTTTTAACGAATAAAGTCAAGGACTATGCAGTGTTTATAGGGGTTTCAAAGGAATTGGTTGACAAGTTTCGTATCGCAACTTGACAACTACTATCTGTACTGTTTTGAAGTTTTATAGCTCGTGAATTCAAAAGAAAACTATACAAGTGTATAGTATTTGGTTTTTGAAAGCGTATAATAAAATGAAAAATGTATAGTTGATGTATTATGCTTTTTTTCTGAAATATGCGCTTGACTGCAACAAAGTTCAGATGTTGTCGTTTATTCCTTGAACTTTTCATCCCACCATAGCCTTTTATCCTCGCAGTTTAGTTTATGTTCGGAAATTACGAACAAGTTTTGTTACTTTGCTGAGATAATGTAATAATAAGTAATACTGTGGTGTTCTCTGGAATATTATTTGTACATAGTTTCATTCTGTAACAAACATTTGGAATATCAGTAACGAACATTTTGAAGGAATTCCAAATTAATTTTTATAAATTTCCTGCGTCATAGCGATGCTGAGATGCTTTCATTATTGTATAGCACCTGCATACGAGTAATACATTACATACATATGTATACCAGTAAGGGAGGGTTATAAATTTGGACAGACTAAACAAAATCGAAGAACGAGAGATTTATCCTACAAAATTTTTCCTCAACTTTAAAGCATTACTTTGGACAGCCGTAGCTTCAAAACTCTGATAGCTAGGAAACTCTGTCCCAGAAACGCTCTATATTGGCTCACAGGACCCCCTTTTCGCTAATTTGTATTAGAAAACATAAAAGTACCTACTATTATCTCGCTTATTATAAGTAACTCATTCCTGAGCATATATGCGTACTAAAACATATGCTATGTGTGTAACTTTTGAATTTCAAATTTCATTATCAAATGAATAAATTGTTACTAGTCAAACAAAAATGATTTCCTCCTTTCAATATTTTCCGTGTAGTCGAGCTCTTGTTCCAAGTTTGTGTATATACAATGTTCCTACAATAGAGTATCTTCCGACGCAGACACTCTGTTCCACAAACCCAATTGTCGAAGCTAGCAAGTAAATTTACTCAAACACAACAACACAAAGTACAGGATATTGCTTTTCTTATTTTCACGATAAATCCAAAAAGGCATACAACTGCACATACAGGGATCAACCCGAGATGACTTCGTTGCCAATGGACAATTTCGGAAGTGCACTGCACAACAATTTGCTACATAGAATCCTTTTGAAATGATTCTTGGAATCATATGAACGACTCTGGAACCGAGGAAAAGTCAGCAACTGGTTACCCATCAATTTGCTGATCAGATGAAAGAGCACTTCATTTGCGGATATACGACCGGAGAAATCGGTTACTGTTTGCTTTCATTGCCGCACTACTTCGACCGTAGCGAAATAGGAAGCGATGCTGATGGAGAAGGTTGCAATGCAATGCTTACTCTCTATCACTGTTCGGTACATAATTGCTTTTCTGTCAGCAAAATTACCAATTTGGATAGTATGTCTTCAGAGCAGAGAAGGAAAATGGAAGGATATTTTAAAACACAGAGGTTAGAGTATGGTAGCAGGAAATTTGCAAAATGGAGACGACGTAAATTATGTCTATATATTAATGGCGATGTTATTCTGAATGCTTTGCCATTTTATACGACTTACTTGTTACTTCTATCAATGAAAATGGCGAAGCGATTGTTTTTCTTACCATATAAAATACGTCAAATACTCAGAATAGCAATCGATTAACTAACTCATTGCCCTAGAATTACAGTTACATAACCACACATTTTTTTCAGAAGTTTCGAATCCGTGCGCTAGTCAAAGATCAGAGATCAGAGACCTCAACGGTGTATGCATAGACTTTAGCATCTTTATAGGCTAGCCAGTGCTTCCCAAACGGGGTTCCGCGGAACCCTGGGGCTCCGCGAGACCAGCCCAGGGGTTCCGCGAAAAAATTGTGAAAATATGATGTTCTGACGATTTCACTAATACTGTAAACACAAACAATTTCTGAAATTAACACCGATACACTATAGAAAAACCGTTGTACATAGTTTACTTGCTTGGTCTGTTAGAGTTTCACCGCATACCTTCAGGAGGAAAGTTGGCGCTGCATTTTGGCATACATATTTGGCAGACATTTTTTATTTTTTCACGTTGTCAATTCAAGGTAAAAGGCTGAATTAAGATCCAGAGTGAAAATTTTCCCGCAGCGATTTTATCAATAAAAATGCATACTTACTGTCGTAGAATATGTCACAAACGGTGGGGAATTCCATAAGCTACAATCCGAGACCGGTTCCATAATTCTCCTCGGCTATTTTATGTATGATTTTTCGATTCCCCGGTCATTTGACATTTCACGATCAAATAACAGTGGAATCGGAAAACAATACATAAAATGGCCGAGAAAAATTATGGAACTGTTTCCGGATTCTAGCTTATGGAATTCCCCAGCATTCCCCACATATTCCACGACAGTAAGAATACATTTTTTCATTGAAAAAATCGCAGCGGACAAAAATTTCACTTTCGATGTCAGTACTAGGCTTAAGAACGAAAATATTTTGACGTATACATACATATTGATAAAATAAGTGCCATGAAAGGCAAACTATTACTTTCGAAGAGGCATGCTGCAGAGGGAAACCTGGAAATGTTTCCATCCCTCAATACCGTAAGTGATAAAATCAAAAATCAATAGGCGAGAATTTGGAAACCTAAAACGGTTGAAAAATGTTTCCCCTATTGTTAAACACACAGCATAGTTTGTTTGGATAAGACATCTCGCATGCAATACATATTTCAAATTTCACCTTGCCGGAAGAAGAAGAATTAAGGTCGCTTTCCTGTGATCGAGGTTTAAGATTAAAATTTGCAGAATGTTCGCCTGAAGAATTTTTGATCTCCATCAAGGAAAAAGTCTCTGTTTTGTCAAAAAAAAAGTTGTAAGTATCCTGCTATTGTTTTCAACTTCATATTTATGTGAAATTGGATTTTCAACTATGCTCAATATAAAAACAAGAAAACGTGACAGCCTCAGGAACTTGGAGGGGGATATCCGAGTGGCTCTGTCCATTTTGGGGGTTCCGCGAACGAATTCGACGATCTCTGGGACTATTCACAAAGATTGGGAACCACTCGCAAGACCATAGGCTTCATGGGCTAAACATAATATAACTACATTTAACCATTTTTGTTTCAAGGAAATTGAATTTATTTTTATCCGGTGACTGCTTATTTCTTCATTTTTTTTCTAAACCTTTCAATTCACATATTTGACACTCCTATCCTCATATTTAATTGTCTGAAAATGGTCTTCTTTCAAATTGTCAACAATTGATTAAGTTCTTTCAAACAATTTTCTCCTAGAACGCCTTTCCTGAAACCTACATTCTATTTTAATCCAACCTATATATAACGAATGTACGTACATACTATACCGACTGATAAAGCCTTCGCAGCTATACCGTTAAAACATTTTCCGTGTCCATAAGATAATTTGTACGTCGCACAAACAATCTGTAGTGTCAATCTCTTTGTAAATATTTAATGTTGCCGGTTAAAGTATTTCAAATTAAATTTCGAAATGGAATTGTCAAAGAACATTCTGTCAGATTGGAGAATATACTGTGTAGCAGACAAGAAGGTAGTTTCAGAGATACGTTTTGTAAGGACCAAATGAATAGCATGACATCGGTTGAAGTATGCTGGAGTGGAGACTGTATAGGAAGTATGATGCCGATGTATAGGAAAATTCAGATCAAATGGAGGAGAATATTGACAACTATGTAGGATGCAGCCTATGTTATCATATCATTGGAGAAATAAGGCTAATTTTATTGGTCTATTTGATCTTCCTTTATTGGTAATTTGGTTTGAAAATTTGGAAACATCCCGGGTGCTTAAGACAATAGATAATATTGTGTTATCGCAGGTCCCTGGACTGCACTTACCGAGGGGATTCTCTTCTAATTATACAAAGGTACAAGTACAAGCACTAAAACAAGGAACCGTATCTGGTTCTTTTGGTTTTGTGTATATAGTCTATACAATGATGTAAAGACTATAGAGTAAAAACTATAGACACGAATAACGGTAAGAAGATTAAGCGATCGTTCTTTATCTCTTTAATTGCCCCAATCCCCAGTGTGGGATTACGAAAGACACCATATTACATATATACAAAACCCTCAGATTACGTTGACGCCTTAACACAAATAGAGATCAGATCCGACTTAAATCCACCGCATGCAACGTCATGTAAAAGGATCATTAATAATTACATCGTAATAAATAACAAATGTCCGACTTACCCATTCATCATGATAGTCATTTGATGTGAAACAGATTCGCAACATGAACCCCTGCACATATTAACAAGGACTAACCAAAATGTTGGTGTAACCAGCCGCCATTTGGTCAACAGATACATAACAATATACACGACTGTGATATACATACTTACATAAACCTAAACCACAAGTCAGTGGTTTTTGTGGAGAATTCTCGTGCAAAAGGACATTCCGTTCCGCACACTCAAATGTGAATGGAACTTCTATATTATGAGTATGAGTACATATAACGGTACAGCCGTATATGTGTGTTTCAATTAACTTAATATGATGTCATGGCGGTATTGAGCATATGAGATTCCCGTTGTATGTATTTATCACAGAATTTAATTCATTTCAAAGGCATGAATGACACATATATGTACTATATATGTACCAAGTAAATGGACCTGCTGGCCGCTCACATTTTCGCATGGTACATGTGGAAAGACCGGGAGTCCGGGAGTTAATTAGCAAAGTTACTAACGCATACCCAAGGACACAAATTTCGACAGCACACAACCCATGTACACGAACATGCATACAAAATTTCGAACAAAAGACAGAACGAAATAGCTGTTGACGCTGTTGACGAAACATAACTTGCTCCGGTCGTCATATTAGAATTCTAATTAGTTTTACTGTGATGGATGTGTGTACATTGTAGAAAATGTCCAAGAAGATTTGTTAGTTGAAATAGATTGGATGCGTCAGCATCGGCATCAGCATCAGCAGAAAAATTTCAATTTAGAACACACGCATTTGCCTTTGATGACCCACATTGACAGCAGCAGCAGCGGCAGAAGCATTTTTTCTGCTTCTGCTTTCAATGTGGGTCATCAAAGGCAAATGCGTGTGTTCTAAATTGAAATTTTTCTGCTGATGCCGCTGCCGATGCTGACGCGTCAAATGTATTTCAAGCTTCAGTCTTTCAGTATACGAGTGGAGAAATGAAAATTTGAAATTGTAATGTATGTGCTCAATTAATCTTGGCCTAGACCCGGGCGTCTAGGTTAATACCAGGATGAACACGCTTTCTAATTTTCTTCAGAATTATGACGAAAAGTTATCCATAATTAACTAGGCGACAAAAAAAAAGATCAAAAAGATTTAAATGACTTTCGGCATTTTCCTATCAAGCGAGGTGAGAAATGTTGTGAAATTGAGTGCGAAGCTTAAGGGCCCCATTGACTCAGCGTGTTATAATTACAGAATAAATTAGACTTAGGCCGGGTTTCTGATAGCTCTTATTCAGTACCTGTCGGCTGATTAGTCTTATCGCGTAGAGAAGACACACACCATATTTAGAAAGCTTTTCCATTGTATTAAATGGAATTTTTGTTTATTTTGCATCTACGCCATATTTTGCTTGTTTAAGCCATCATCTTAGATTGAGAAAATCATTGCGCACTTTCATCCAACAGCGTAAATAAGCAAAATATAACATAACTATGCAAAATTAACAAAAAATCAATTCAATATAATGGAGAAGCTTTTTGAATATTGTGTGTGTCTTCTCTTGGCGATAAGACTAACCATTCTATAAGATGTACGAGAGAATGGGCCTTAAAGGTACATATGTAGTACCCAAATCCAAGATGAAATAAAATTTCAATTGGGGCTACCTTATTGCTAATGTCTCAAGCATTTTTTTCGAAATCCTACGTAATTTAAATAAATTCATTCATCTTCAAAATGCAACCGTTGACACTGAACAATTGCAAAAGGAAGTTTTTTATCATCCTGTGCAGTCTTGAATAACGAAACTTCATTACAAGAATATCACCATCAACTGTGACAGAAAATACACAAATACTCACGCCCATTAAAATAGGAGCAAATAGCCGTAAAACAATCAACTTTAGTTTTTTAAGATTTTTTCAAAAAAACCCAATGAAATCTATTTTGTCCGTCCGTCTATTTGTCTGTTCACTAAATAACTCGCGAACGGCTCAAACGATCGCCGTGAAATTTGGTAGGAATGTGTGAATGGTAACAGTCTTTGGCACGAAATACTTAGAAGTTGGTAGGGCAAAGATAACAGGCTGTCCCGAAGATTTTAAAATTTGTTCACTAAAGGAATATGTCTGCAAATTTTCATTCAAATAACTTAATCCAAACCGGAAATATAGCGAATATAATACATATATGGCAAAGGCATTTCACAATACTGGGGCAGCGTCTTAAGCATTTTTTTCACTGCTTCTCTTGTGACTGGATTAAACAATGAACATAAAATTTGGTGACAATGCATAGAATGGCACGAATACTTTTGAAGTTTGTAGGACCAAGTTAACAGGGTGTTCCTGAATAGTTGTAAAAGTCTACTTTTTCAATACGCATAGGAAAGGTCTGCATGGGTACGCAGATATCAACGGGCTCAACGAAATCATTTCATATAAGTTCCTTTTTCTTTATTCGGAGAAACGGTAACGGATTTACAGCTTATATCCTTATGTTTGCCTGAATTTCAGAAATTATAAATTCAAAAATGTCTGTTCATTTGCTGGTGAGTACGTACTTTTATTTATACATGGATACATAGTAAATCTATTTTTGTATTGGTCTAATTAAAAGTGTTTCATTCTAACACGCTTCTATTTAGACCAATCCAAAAACAGATTTACAGGAAGCATTTCAATAATAGTGCTTTTCGACTTACACGGATAGTGATCCTGTCCAAGTCGAATGAAATCGTATCAAAATTTCCCGATTCGGTATAACAGCTGACTATTGTGACATCAGTCCTCAACACGAAATTCTGAATTATAAATTGCATTTGTAATTATACACCGTGCGAGATACAATTCAAAGGAAAAGTCTCAAGAAATATTAAAATTATTAACTCTGAATAAAGTTTACAAACTAAAAATACTGAATAACAAAATTACATACGAGAAATTTCAGGGAAATTGTTCGCGGAGACATCTAGTTTGGCAGATGATCCAAGTCATACCCTCTGGATCAATTTCCAGGATCATCATTTTGTATGGGATTTCCAATAAATCTGAAAATGATCCAGTAAGCCGATAAGCATTAATGTTGTGCACAATTCTTATTTATTGCTTATAAAATATATGTACAAAAAATATTCACTATGCATGAAAATTCTAAAAAACCCTCGTATTGCGGGCGAAGCCCTCTGTACGCTCGGTATTTTTTTATTGGAGCCAGATGTGGATGAGAAGTCTACTTTAAAAGCTATTTTCTAGTATCTACCAATCCAAGGATGGAGGAAAACATTTTTCAGAGGCAACTGCAATTATTCCTTTTTTACCGAAATGAACCTTTGTTATTAACCACTAGTGGGGCAAAGGATATTACTTACGCTTATTCACGCCTTCAGCTAGTTTCTCAACTTGTCTATTATCCCTCTACCTCAACCACACAGATTTTGTACTTTCGAAGGTCCTGGAAGAATCCAATTCAAGAGGTTCAAGAGATTTTCTCCCCTCTTGCTCGTTATAACAGCGAGTAGCTCTGAAACGATTTACATTTTAGTATTTTTATAAAGACAAAAAAATCCTGGTCAGTGTAGGTGGAGCCAACGCTCCTGTAATTCAGATAAATAGAATCCCTACCCCTGAGCTACCGACGGCTCAGCTATAGTATATACTAGAAACATGCTTCGCTTTCATTGGGTGGGTTTCCAAAAACGGAACAGTTGCATATGTTCCGCAAACATGTCAAATCAGGACATTTCCGCAAAACTTTGTAGAGATTTGGTTTCGGAATTAAAAAAAAGCTTACTATTGAATTATTTGAGCGACATATTCTTAAAAAAAAAATTGCAGATGGCATACGGGTACCTGGCGGCTTTAAAATCGACGAAAGATATCGAAAATTAATCCGAAAATATTTTTCCCGCTAAAAGATTCAACACATTTTTGAAAACGCTTCTGAAATATTATGTGCTCGTTTTCATTTTTATTGGAATAATTTTTGATAAATTCCTTACACACTCCGCAGCAGATAGATTTCAATTAGCTGGATCTCTTCGCGGACGAATTTCCGATTGGGTTAAAAATTCGCGGCTTATTTTCATAAATGCGGAGAATTCCAAGAGAATAAAATCGTACCTAGTTAAATCTGGAAAACGTAGCCAAATTAAGGTATTAGCATATACATATTAGCAGAAACAAACAAAACAAACGCCCTATTAACTATTGGTTTTTGATTAATATTGATGATTCGAAAGTTTGGAACATCATTTTCGCAACTTTGGAACAACAAATTCATAATAATTGTCGAACATCAATATCGTAAATCGTAATTATTGAAAATTTAATTGTTTTTTCGGGAGCGTAATTCGTAATAATAAAAAATTTACAAATTAATGTTCCATAGTTAAATATTTGATGTTACATAATTAGGAACTTGATGTTCCAGAACTCGACCGAAAAATGGTATATGTATATTGTCTCGCAACTATTTTCTCAAATTTCTACTAAGGTAATTTCTTTCTTTCTTTTCTTTATAATCAGTTTCACGAAAATCAAACAAAAACCCCAGTTCTTTAGAAATGATCTAGAGCGGTGGGAATTAATTGGAAATTTACACCCTTAGTGCACTCAACTCACAACTCAAGCATTTATTCGATTTTTTACGGTCGGTTTCCTGAATTTGGAAATAAAAATCGATGAGACAACTCAAGCTTAAAGTCCCGGTTTAATGTCCAAGTTTTTAAAAAATGCGATCAGCTCCGACTTCCAGTTAAAAACATCCCAATAGGAAAAAGAGCGCTCCAGAAGGGCAAAAGGAGTGCTTCTCGGGAAGCAGAGAAGCGCTTCCCATTCCATTCCTCTTCATGTACTTTTTAGCATTGCATGTCCACGGCGGCAAGCAGTTCCTCAAGATGCGCTCCAGAAGCGCTTGTAGAGAAGTGAGTGGTAAGCGCTTCTGGAGCAGCTACAAAGAGTCTATAATTTTCTATTACGATCTTGAAGTGCTCCCTCACCATTCGTAATTATACTTCTGTGGAAGCACTTCCTCCGAAGCACATTTGGAAATGATGAGGAAGCGCTTCTACGTCGCTTCTATCGGAAGCGCTTCTATTTTTCCTATTGGGATTTTATTCAGACAACTTCACTTGACATCAACACTCTTAGTAAAATCCACGGTATACACAACGGCAGTTCTCCCTTTCCCGATGGTATCAGTGTTGAAGACTGGAGAAAATATTCATCCCCAGTGAGCATAACCGATCAGATCAAAAGAAAAGTTGGTCGATCATAGCGCAGTATTTCCGATCGTACTATAGGAAATATGGTTCTGGTGAAATACCATTAACCATTCATTTGTTCAATAGATAAGTCCATTGTAGTGAGATTTAATTCGACAAAACAGAGTAGTATGCGATACGGTTTGAAATCTGACCTGAGAGCTCCGTCGGAACGGAAAGAAAAGCTTTTTGATTTTTGCCATCTGGGAAATTGTTTTGGTATCTTTTATAATTGTAACCTCACGGCTGAATTATAACTACACAACCTGCGTATTATTGGCTCCAGATCAAAGACATCAATTTGGCATCCAAAATTGACATAAATAGTCCGGTATAGGATTATATGGAACAGGATTTGTACGGAAAGTTAGATTATCCTTTCCTGTACTGCCCGGGAGCCAAAGCAACACAATTAATGAAAAGAAAAACGGCGCATTGGTCATCCCAACCCATGATGTTATGGTTGTTTTTTGTCTTGTGGATACCCAAAAAATAAAAACATAAATAAATTAATCCAATTGTGGCCTTGATTTTCATTTATAATTAATTAATACAGGAACGACTCCATAAACAGTTTTATTCCCGACTTGATTTCCACCAAGATTTCCACATTAAGAATTTGTTTATTTAGCACAGAAATAAAACATTAATATTATTCATGACCAAATGCGAAATTCATGTTATTGTCAGTAGTCTTCCTTTCAGTCGACCGAACCTAGAATTTTCCGACCAATCAACGAAACTCCTCTTTTTTCTTTTGTATTTAATTTCCATGTAATTGAGTGAAACGAAGCTCATCAGCACGCATGCAAGAGCATAGAGCACATACCCGTCGCTGAAACCACAAAGAAAGTCATACAGTGAAGTGCTCCGAGCTCCCCACAGCCCAACCAATTACATCGTGGGCTGACTCATCGTTCCGCGATTTCAGTTGTTTAAAAATGAACGAACTTTTCCACAGAAAAAGATTTTTTTTTCTTTATGCATCTACGAATGACAACATTTTTCTAACTTACCACTTCGTTTTTGAATCGGTGCTCCCAAATGGCCATACAGACGACTCAAATCGATTCCTCGCACCCTTAACGGTAGAGTGGCTAGCATAACGCTCAACACAGCACAACACAACACCACTTTAGACATTTTCGAAAGCCAAAAGAAATATGCAAATGCCCAAAAACTTTTCAACCAAAAGATACTTTTTCAATTTCACACTTGTGACCGATATATAATATAACTGACCCGAAGGACCCGAACTGAACTATCTATTCGTAATATCCGTTGAAGAGAGCGCGTCTCTAAGAAAAACACTTGTCGCTTAGTTTTGCTATATGCTCGCGATACGACGAAAGCTCCACGCACGTTTAGCTCAAGTTAAATTTTCAAGGATGGCCTCACAAAAAAAAAATCTTCTGCTTCGCGAAACACCTCAACCGTAAATGTGGCCAATGTAATTTAGGGAAACTTATAAAACCGATTTTCGAAATTTCTCCCAACTGACGGTTAGGCAATGAAGAAAAAACTGAAAATATAAAATGCTAAACGAAATTCTCCGAAAGAATCCCCTAGGGAAGAAAGAACTGACACTGTTCAGAGCTACAGCAGATAGCAGTGCTGCAAGGATTCACTGTATAGGTGTCCCTTTTTTGGATGGTATGAAAACGATCTGAGCCCGTGTCAGACTCGCTATGTGTGTGAACCAGAGCAAGTATAAAACTCGACTGTCTGCTCGCGAGCTTTCAATCCTTCCTATATATGTCGTGTAGCAGGACGAAAAAAACAAGGACCTTCAACTGACGCCACCTATCCACCCACATGAGGTAAACCGAATGGATGCAAGCAAACACGACTATATGCACACTGCTCGCTGTAGACACAGTGGCGAGAACAGGATACAATGTTAGCACGCAAACCACTCCCAAGCCCGCTGTTACTGTTGCTAGAAAGCTTAGCGCCCTTTGCTCCCCGAATGCTAACAGGTTGGTATATCTTGTGCGACGTCATCAAAAAAGCTTCGAAGGACTCACCATATACAATTGCGGTAGAGTTGTGAGTGCAAACGGGATAGCATGAAATTGTTGAATGCGAACCGTTAAAATGGAACATACAAGCAAGAAGTGGGTGTCCTGCATAAAGGGATTGAAGGGAGAATGTTGCGGAACGAGTCAACATGTTATACGGTGGAAATGCAGAGAGTGTTACACTCAGGTTTTGAAGGACAACGTAACAGGAGTGAGAAATGGAAAAAACAAACATCCATATTTGATGGTGACCCTAAATTTTAAGTTCACGCAGTACAGTGGGGGATATTAGTATGTATTCTGTTCGGAAAGGATATTTGCTTTATGCTAGAAAAAAATAGCAGTATAGTGTTGAGCTTCCGTAATTTTGAAGAATGGACATTGGACCTATTTGGACAGCAAGCCACCACTACTGCCAGTTAACTAGAAGCTTGCCAATCAACGGAAACACGAGAACATACCTATGTACAAAAATAATAAGTAAGCCCAGATTTGAATTCGGCCCATGAAATTATTGTTCTGATTGACCCTCGTTAGCGACCGATAGGTGATTATGTTTGGTCGTATTGGTTTCCGATGCCCTGTGGCATGGGTCAAGAATATAGTGATACCGTCTTTCCCGACGTGTCGTAAGAGGCGACTAAATGGACAGGAGAGAATAAAACTCTCCTGAGTTTCGAACATATCTTTACAATTGTGCGCGTAGCAACTCTGTTTTGCGATCAAGGGTTCAGATATGTGCGAAACTTAACAAACAATTGTGTGGTTTTGGCGTTAGAATTATACCACAGCGATCCCGGCTTGTCGTAAAAGGCAACTTGAGGGATAGGGTATCTAGGCTTATATGCCGCGTACCTGAAATTTACTTTATACTCGAAACATTAAACGAGCCTCGGATACCTCGGACTGATTCAACGCCAACGAATTTTGGCTATAAATAACGGACTACGATCGGTTTTTGTAACGTTCAGACGATGTAGGGTGAGTGTAATAACACAAGGCTCATAGAAGTCGAACAGGAAATGACCGCATACAATATCGCTATACTAGGACTGAGCGAAACAAGATGGCTCGGATCGGGGGCGACTTTATCACCAAGCTCTCGCACTGTATTGCTCTACTCTGGAAGTGAAGACGATAATTCACCTCGGCAAGCGGGCGTCGGATTCCTGTTAACTAGGAATGCACGCCCATCCCTTATCGACTGGAAACCTATCAATCCGCAAAGGACGTTTTTCATCAGCGACTAGGCGAAACCTTTGATAGGGCTCCCAGGGGTGACATCAAAATTATAATGGGGCATCTCAACGCCAAAGTCTGTACTGATAACTTAGGCTTGGAACATCTTATGGGCAATCACGGGCTTGGCGACAGGAACAACAATGGTAAAATGTTCGTGGAGTTCTGTAACTCTCGGCAACTAGTCATTGGCGGAACGGATTTCTCCTGATGGAAGCTCAGAGAACAAAATTGACAATAGTATTGCTGTTTCTAAGACATGGAGAAACTGCCTCTTAGACGTCAGGTCGAAGCGTGGGGCTGATGTTGGCAGCGACCACTATCTTGCTATCGCGAAATTTCGCTTATGAACGGCAGCGATTCAACGATCTCACAACACGCGAATCTTGCCACAATTTAATGCCTTGCACGAGAGATGGAAAGAGCACTTTTGAGGTCCTTAACAACCGTTTTGGGCCTGCAAGTGCATCTTCATCGGTAGAAGAAGACGTGCCTCCAGTAGCTAGTGTTAATTCCAGACCACCATCTAAGACGGAATAAAAGCGGGTTATCGAATCTATATGGACGCCGGTAAGGCCCCGGGGATAGATGGAATTCCGGTTGAACTATTTAAAGTGGATTCGAATCCTACAGCGGATATTCTGCTTCCCCTCATCAGAGAGTGTTGGAAAACCGCAACTCTTCCAGTAGAATGGAAAAAGGGCGTAATTATTAAAATTCGGAAGAAGGGTAACCTTAAGGATTGTAATAATTGGCGCGGTATTTGCCTACTTCCAGCTGTCTCCAAGCTGATGGCTAAAATTATTTTGAACCGGATCAAGGATGATGTTGATCTCACTTTAAGCAATGAACAGGAACATAAACGCTGGCAAGACCAAGTACTTGAGCTCCGATCCTGGGGGGCAAACCGGAATTTGTGTCTCGGACCAGGCAGTCGAAAAAGTTGACGAATTCTGCTACCTAGGAAGCATATTCACAGCAGATGGCTGCGCGGACGCTGATGTACAATCGCGTATCAATAAGGCCGGAGATTATTTCCAATGATGATCTCCTGAGTATCACATGCCTGAATTGGATAGGCACAACTGTCAAAAGGCGAAAGTGGCAATGGATAGGTCATACCCTCCGAAGAGGGCCAACAAATATTGCAAAGCAGGCCCTAGATTGGAACCCTCAAGGAGCCAATGCAAGACGCCGTGTTGGACGACCAAGAAACACGTGGAGAAGATCGGTTAATAGCGAGGCTGCTTCATTAAACAAACAGTGGTCAGACCCAAAGACCATGGCACAGAACAGAACGAGGTGGAAAGTAGGCGTAGTTGATGCCCTATGCCCCACAAGGGGTTAACAGGAACCACTGAGACAGTATTGGTTTCCTATTACATACATATTTGCATGCTGAGAGAGTCCTGGGAGACTACTTTGTCCATCGATGGTCGGCGACATTATGCAAGTCTAACGCAGTTTATGCTCGCATACATTGATAAGAATTAAAAATTGTTCATATAGACCTATGAAATATTTTATTAGAGTATAGATATGTAATAAATAATGTTATATAATGACCATACTACGTTTTCATTCACGAACGATCTAAACTACTGGAGGAAGTTGATGGATCGCCAAGCAACAACTTTTTCCTTCCACTTATACCTCCGGATGAGGAAAGTGTGCTCTGCTTTCTTTTCAATCCCTTGGAAATAGCTTCAGAAGAAAGTGGTATACTTCGACCTTCTTTCGCAATGCCAATCCCCTTTTCTGTTGATATCGGTGTGCTTTGCATTTCTTTCGATAGAATGGGAAAGTTCTGTGCTTCTCCGGGACTTTCAGCAATTGGAGAAAGTGGTCCTCGACCTTCTTCCGCCATGCCAATCCCCTTTTCTGTTGATATCGGTGTGCTTTGCATTTCTTTCGATAGAATGGGAAAGTTCTGTGCTTCTTCGGGACTTTCAGCAATTGGAGAAAGTGGTCCTCGACTGCTAGAATGTATTGTACGATCCTGTTGGCCACTAATTACAAGTGAGCTGCTCTCCATTGAGATTGTTTCTACCGGGGTCGTACTAGACGATGGAGTACTCTGTACAATTGACTGGGCCTGGATGACACTAGATGATGCTAATGGACTTGGAAGACTTGCACCACTTGGTCCTGGCTGAGTGCGACTGGTTGATCGTAATAGGGCGCTACTTGTTTGGAGTCTACGTTGGTTATCCAATTTTCTTTGGAAATGTTGCCTAATTGTACGATTTATTTTATCATAGAATCTGATATCTTCATTGAACTCCTTGATTGTGGCTATTGCATGGCCATTCGCCCAGCGCGTCTGTATGTCGTGCCATGTTAGTAGGGATTCTTGCAGTCTTTCCTGTTCGTTTTGGACACTGGTTGAAACACAGCAACGGATGGATATATCACCACCAATTTTCATCATCATTTCGTCGTAATCTTTTGATTTCATAAGGACGAATGCGTTTTTATCAGGATTTGCCTAGAATGAAAGACAAATGAAATTTATAGAGAGCTGTTCATACGTGGGATACTCTTAATTCCGCGGTATATAGGCTAGGCGAAAGGTAGGAGTGTCTTCGTGAGAGGAAAGCCTCGCGCTGGAAATACAATAGACGCGTTAAATGCTGCCGAAGAAAGTAGCACAATATGCATTTTAAAATGCATTGGGCCGCTGCTTCTGTTGCTGTTTCTGCATCATGACTATTTCCATCATTATCCTTATACATTAGAGATTATAGTCAGAACTTAAATTGTGTTTATTATGCTGATTGCATCATCTATAAACGGGTAACTTCTATCCGAACAGCAATCAAAACTTAGCAGAAACTTTACATAGAATAAATCTTGACCTAGATGGCGCTGTTGCAAGCCAAATTGCGGCCAAAGAAATTACTTCTAAACACCAGTTAAGCTCCAACATTAGAACTGACTACTACTTAAAAATTTGCAAAATGAGCAAAAAGGTCTTATTTTCTGAATCTTACCGTTCCCGCCTCAAACGATGGAAATTCAGGATCGCCTGCAATCTCGTCGTCATCCTGACGCTGAATGTTCTCTGCCACAACATATCCACTTTCCGTACGAGTTACCTTCGGTCCACAAACTTGATATGTTTCGAGACGAATAATCTTTTCACGTTGTTCAACTGGCAAATTGTAGGTAAAAACATTACGCAGAACGTCCCGTGCAAACACGTCTTTGAGCTGAATCGGCGTAAGAGCGTCGTATGCGGGGCATTGGAACTCTGCGTGAAATCTATTCCATGTTTTTGTCCAGTGCCAAGTCGATAGACGAATGCCATTTGTGATGAACTCTATTAGACATTCGTGAAAATACCTTACATTTGGATCTGAAATTACAAATCATGAAAAAAGGACATTGCAACTAGTACTAAACAAAATGTTGCTAAGCTCTCACCCATGTTGTCATATCCGCCGGAAACATCTAATTAGAATAAAAGATTAAAGAGTATACGAGTGACAGCTTCATACTAGTTGGCGCCAAATTCGCCGTGGATCCGCGGTACAGTCGAGGAAGAAATATTTAAATCGTAAAGCTTCATTTACACTTTCAGCAGTGAAATGAAAAATGAGAAAAACTAAAATGCAGTGGAAACTCGATAACTCGCAAAACACCTTAAGTCCCAATTCCCCAACACATTGGAACAAAAAACAATGAAAACTAAACTCGTTATCTCAAAGAAAAACTCTGTAACTCGAAGTAAAATTCTTCTGGTTTGGCAGTCGGTGAGACTCTATTAGTCGAAGTGTTCATGCGAGAGACTCTATAAGTCGAAGTTTCTGACTGTAAATTCCAATAAACAATTCAATTCGCTGAAAACACACATAACCGGTATAAGTGGTACTGGGGTGATTCCTTGAATTAATTGAATATCCATCTAAAAATGTAAAGAAAATTCGTAGATTAAACCTAGGTAATTTTTTTTGCTCAGAATATTATAAGAGACCGGACTCTGTATCTCGATTTTTTTTGATTTTGACTCGATGACTCGAAAATCGACAACTCAAAATTTCCATAAATCTAAATAAAATCTAGTTCTTTTCAGCTTCGAGTTATCGAGTTTTCAATGTATGTACATACATAAGAGATTCGATCGTTTCAGGCTAATATTAATAAAATGGCTTCATAAACATTTCCCCGCGAAATCACTTATAATTTCTGAGAATTGTTTGACTTTCCCAAATTTCTTCTCAAGTTTTTTAAAAATTCCTCCGCCATTATTTCTCGAATATTTTCGAAAACACTCGGTACTTGCCCGATGGCATTTGCGAAAAGTCGCTTTCCGATCGAAACGCCACGCCGCGAGTGACACTGCAATCAATTGGCAACATAACCCTCCTTTTTCCGTGAAATCCTGTGCGGTGTACACGTGTTGTCGAAATGGTGAATGCTGCTAAAGCCAAAAAACCCGCTGCCGGCGGCAAGAAAAAGGCAAAACATCCTTTAAATGAAACCCTTAAGGCTGGAGTTATGCGTTACTCCAAGAGTAAGGTACGGATCGGTTGTTTTTTGATGTGTTTTCACACTCTGAAAGTGCGACGATGTTTCATGTGGTGTATTTGACAAGTGCAATGGACACGGTGTTTTGGCAAATTGGGAATGCATTTTTTTCGATTGCACAGGACGAGAATCGGTGCCGGACTATCGATTTCTAAGATTTGCAAAGAGTTTGTGTTGTATTGATTTTTGTTAAATTCGTTTGCGGAATGTCGGATTTGTCGGTGGCCACTGTTCGGGTCCATGTGTCAGATGCTGTCCCTAGCTGCGAGTGCCCCAATATTCGATTGCAGTTCATATCAACGAATACTGAACAGCTTGTGCATTATCGTTTGTCAGCCAGTGAAACGCACCCCCATTTTCCATCTAACCTTACTTTCTACCTGTGTACTAACAATTTTTTGTTTTTCAATTGCTTTCAGATGTACAAACGTCGCTCACTCTACAAGCTGAAGGGAGTCAAGCGTCCAGTCGTCAAGAAAGAAAAAGTCCCAATCAAGACAGTCAAGAAGATCAAGGGACCCAAAAACGGAGGTGAACGTACCGTTTACCTGAAGAAGCCCAAGGCCAACTACCCGACCAAGGCTCTCATCAAGAAGAGGCCCACCCGCTCCACATTCAGCGCTCACACCCGCTACGTGCGTCGTTCGTTGAAACCCGGCCGTATCCTCATCTTGCTCGCTGGTCGCCATCAAGGCAAACGCGTTGTGCTGTTGAAAGTGTTGAAGTCCGGTCTCTTGTTGGTCAACGGACCATTCCAGGTGAATGGATGCCCATTGCGTCGTATCTCACAACGTTATGTGATTGCCTGCAAGACACGTTTGAACTTGAGCAAATACAACGTTCCCGAACATCTTGATGACAAATATTTCCGTCGCATCCACAAGAAGCCAAAGAAGGGTGAGTCGGACATTTTCGCCGCGAAGAAGGTGAAATACGTGCCAAGCGAACAGCGCAAGGCCGACCAAAAGGCTGTCGATGCGGCCATCCTTCAGGTGATTAAGAAGAATAAGGAAAGCAAGTTCTTGATCAAATATTTGAAGAACATGTTTAGCCTTCGCTCTACACAATATCCACATAGAATGACCTTCTAAGGTGGAGTACTTGAGTTTATATAATAAAAAACATAAAATTTTATGAATTTGAGTATTTATTTAGGAAGAATGTGTGTTTGGTGTGTTGTGTTGCCTTCTCTTGGAATAATTTACTCTTCTTTTCCGTCTGTTGTGATAATTGAGTCGATGTGTTAATTTCGCCTGAGGAGATTAGGCTCCCAAGAGCCACTAGAGTAACACTAGCTCAACTTCGGTCGGGCTTTTGTTCACGCCTTAATTCGTACCTTTCTCGCATAAACCCGGACATCCAAAACATCTGTCCAAACTGCAATGGTACTCCTCATGACGTGGGTCACTTGTTTCAATGCCCCGCTGCGCCCACTGATCTTACCCCTATATCGCTGTGGGAAAACCCTATCGCAGCAGCTATGTTTTTGTCCTTAGACCTCACGGACACAAACATTGACGAATCATAAATCGTGCCCACATAGATGCACAGAGGTTTCACACCTTTCTGCACCGCTACATGAAGAAGAAAATGTGTTAGCTACGTTGACAAATAAAATAAGAAGGCGGAGTAGGTTTCAAAATTATGCCAACCAATGTGGAATGCAGTGTTCGTAGAGCTAGTAAGTAAGGCACTTGCTGGAGATAGTGCTCCACGAGAGTACAAGTAGTAGAATAACGGAACTAAAGAAGCTGTGCGGGATGAATTAAGTCGATCATGTTAGGACCCTGCACTCGGAACTATGTATTAAGCAGACTGCTGATGGATTTTGAAGTTACCTGCTTTTGCGCAACATCAGTTTAATGGGTGATCCCTGAAGAATAGAGCATCTAGGCATACAGCCGTACCTACAGTGACGAATAAAACAGTTTTTTTTTGCATAGTCATTTCAAGAGGATCTGCGATTAACTGGCCTGCTCGATCTCCCACTTAACGCCACTGACCTTTTTTTTTTGTAGGGCTACCTAAAAGAAAGAATTTAAAATAATAAACTTAGAACAGTTAGCAATTGAAACAAATTATTGCAGCGGAACACTGAATTCTACAGCCAGAGATAGGGAAAGTGATGCTACACACCCCAGAACGAGCCCGTCATTGCAAAGTCACCCACTCCCAAGAATCTATTGTCTACATCATTAAAGTGGGAACCCTGGAGTAATTGGATTAGATTCAAAAACGATTATGTATGTTTTTCCCAGACGAAGTCGTTTGTTTCTTTCTTGCTTTTACTACAACCTATTTAGCCAGCATTAAAAAACTCAGATAAATCTAATTGGACGCAAAGTTAATTTAATAAAAAAAAAAACGAATAATCATTTCAAAATTGCCACTACTGACTCTGTTCCTGAAAGTGCACAATTCGCCGAACAAACGTGCAGAACCCAAGGCCTCATGCTGCCTTGAGTACTTCTGGTGGCATTTGGCCTTGGGTTCTGCAAGTGGTACATCATCTGATATTTCCTCCTTTGAACAGGGTAATCTGCCCTAACCCCTAGGGCATGATGCGCTGACCACTAAACCGTGCCGTATGTAGTCGTAAACGTTTCGACGACAACTGGATTCTGATTCGGTGGTCGGCCATTCCACTCACTTAGTCGCTTTTTTTGTTTATTATACCCTATACCCATTAGATGGTATAGGGTATATTGTTTTTGTTACGCCGATATTATGTAACACCTCAAAGGAGCCACCGTAGTGTAAAATGTTGGTAGGATTCCGACGCGAAATTTCAAGTGGATCATTATTAAAAACACAATGTGTTATTTATGTGGTCCACTTATAGTCGTATCGATTGGAATTATCGTATGTTTATGCTTTATGCATATGAAGTGTTTTGGACGAATTTTGTTTATGTCCAAACGTATAGACGGGTTCTTTGTTTAGGCTCTTTGATTGGGCAAATATACGACAGTCAAGAATTTAATGTAGGCTTCGATCAGGCTACGAAATATCTTGGACTCGGATCGATTGAGAACTAGGATCGAGATAGGAGTTTTCGATCAGTTCGAATCGAATCTTTAAGGTGGAAAGAAAGTGTTAAATTTTGAATTCAATTGTAGCCTGTGAAAAGTGTTAGTTGTGATTTAAACAAAAAAAAACTATAAGGGTGAGTCATCTCACTAAGCTTTTGATATTTACTAGGTACTGTTGATATTATTTGGTAAATTTAGTATTTATATTGCTTTGCAATTTGGTGTTATACTTTTTAAGAGTAGAAATTGATATTTAAAAATTGTATGGCATGAGTACTAGTTTAGGAGAATCGGTTGGTGGAGCCTGTATGTTTTTGGTTTAAAATGTAAGTCAAGGGTTCGGTGTGTGCGATGCTCGATTATCTCGATTTTGTGGAATGGGGAATATTTTATACGATAAGGGCGCGGTGAGTGTGATGCCTCCGTGAGAGCTATCGTATATCTCATTTAAGTTGTGAAATGATTGATGTTGAATTGGTTGATATTGATGTTAAATTGGTTGATGCGATATGAATGTGATAGGTTCCACCAGTCTTCTCCGATTTGTATGAGTGTCCTGTAAGTACGTGTGAGATTAATGGTTTGTTAATGTATTTGCGGAATCTGTTGGTGGAACTATTTTTATACGCGGAACACTGAGACAAGGGTGCGGTGAGTGCGATGCCACCGTAAGAGCTTGTCCTAGTGTGTTATTTTATTTGTGTCCCATTTTGTTATTGTTATGTCTTGTGGTGTCAAGCATTTTATAATTTGATGCAATAAGGGCGCGGTGAGAGCGATTCCACCGTGAGAGCTGTTGCGCTTTTTGACACCCTCCTTGATATTTTAATTCGGCCATAACTTTCGCTAGAATATCGCTATCGACTTGAAATTTTGATCAATATATGATTCTGACATATACTGTGAGTTGATGGAAAGTGGAGTAGGTCCGACTACCCCTACTTCCCCTACAAAGTTATATTCAGCCATATATTTTGATAGAATGTCACGAAAAACTTCAAATTAGTATC